>CM071799.1:36160129-37407353 GCA_036559045.1 Platycarya longipes
ACCCTATCACGGGGGTTAAACATGGTATTTGCTTTGTGAGATGCTCCGTTTGATATAGTGTGTTGAATCCAAGGTTTCAAGTTTCGTATCTACGTGTAGATTTTAATGAGAACAAATGAACTCAAGTCTCAAGCTCAAATTATCTACGTAATGGAGCGAAGCGCACATCAAATAAAAGAACAAGTCTACAAATGAAGCTCATAGATTATTTTTGTACATCTCTTGATAAAATTGGATTAAGGCTCAAAAATTAATCTTTTCTCATAAAGTATTAAATTGCATTTTTTTATACATGACATAAGCATGATATATGCATGACATAAAAAATGCTTTAATTTAGAAAATTATATTTGCATGTGCATGACATATGCAATGATCTCATTAAAAGCTTTATTTTCAAAAATTATATTGTACAGTGCATGACATATGCAATGACTTCATTAAAAAATTTGAATTTTGAAAATTGAATGACATATGCAATGACTTAATCAAAATTTGAATTTTGAATTTGAAAGATGATTGAGTGGGACTCATTTGCCTATAAATAGCTTACTTGTGTTTTGTAAAAATCACAATAACAAGAGCTTACATATTTATTGCTAAGTTTTGCATCATTCTTTCAAAACTCTCATTCTCTCTTTTCTAAAGTTTTGAACCTTAATTCTTATTCTTTTTGAGAGAGATATAGGTTGTGTTGTATTGTTTCTATCTCACTCATTGAGGAGTGTACTTTGATAGTCTACCCACTATCAACTTTTGTATCAGTAAGAGGGTGGGTATAACCCTTGTGTGTGTAGAAAGTGTTCTATATAGGGAATAGTTGAATCACCAAGTGTGAGGTGATTGGAAGTGTAGAGAGTGTTCTATATAGATTCTTTGGAGCGGTGCTGCTCAAAGGTGTAATAGGTTTCTATCTCGACCTAAAGGAGATTGAATAGTGAATTTGAGATCCTCAAGGGGTAGCTTGAGGCGAGGACGTAGGCAGTGGGGCTGAACCTCGTAAAAATACTAAGTTTGCTTCTTCTTACCCTATTCTTTACATTTCTTGCTGCTTTATATTCTGTTTATATTTTATATTGTGTATTTGATTTATAAGTGTTAATTTTTATAATATAACACAATTCACCCCCACTCTTGTGTTAGTAATTTGGGTAACAATTGGTATCAGAGCAAGGGTTCTATTATAAGATTAATTATCTATTGAGTTAAGATTATATGGCTAACATTGCAACTACTTTCGCTGAAGGTCAATCCAGTAGTCGACCTCCGCTATTTTGTGGAGATAATTATACTTTTTGGAAAGCTAAAATGAGAATATTTCTTCAATCTCAAGGTCAAGAAATCTGGAAATGTATTGTAAATGGGCCTTATATTACAACAAAAACTGTTGATGGAGTAAAGGTCAAAAAGGAAGAGAAAGAGTTTGATCGCGAAGATGATAGACTTTATACTGTGAATGTAATGGCGATGAACTTTCTATATAATGCTCTCAATGGTAATGAATTTAACAGAATAATGACTTGCAGGATAGCAAAGGAAATTTGGGACAACTTGGAAGTAACCTATGAAGGAACTTCGCAAGTCAAAGAATCAAAAATTTATATTCTTACGCATGAATATAAAATGTTCAAAATGAATGATGATGAATCTATCTCTTCTATGTATACTCGTTTTACTAATATTATAAATAGTTTGACATCTTTTGGTAAAGTTTATTCCAGCTTAGAGATAGTAAGGAAAATTCTCAACTTCTTGCCAAAACGTTGGGAATCAAAAGTAACGGCGATTCTTGAAACTAAGGATCTTAAAAAACTCGAAGTAAATAAACTCATCGGCTCACTTATTACCCATGAGTACACATTGAAAAGAGGAGAAGAAGAAGGAAAGCAAAAGAAGAGCTTGGCACTCAAAGCCATTCCTCATGAAAGTGAAAGCAATGAAAATGAAGAAAGCGATGACGAAGAGATTGCAATAATCACTAGAAGATTGAAGAGATTCTTGAAAAATAAAGCTCCTCCAAGGAAACCTTTCAAAAAATCTTCCAACAAATATACAGGTAAAAATGATTTATTAATTTGTTATAAACGTAAAAAGCCTGCTAAAGAAAGATCGATACAAAGTCAAGAAAGCATTGAAAGCTACGTGGGATGATGATTCAAGTAGCTCAAACAGCGACGCAAGCAATGAAGAATCTGCAAATCTTTGTCTCATGGCTAAAGATGATCTTGAGGTAACAAATTTTGAAAATCCCTCTTATGAAGAATTGCAAAATGCTTTGGAAGAGATATATGAGGAATTTGAAAAATTGGGTATTAAGTATACCGCTTTGAAAAAGAAAAATTCTTCTTTAATAAATGAAATTGATATTTTAAGAAATGAAAATATAGTTTCAATAGATGAAAATGATGAACTGAAAAAGAAAGTAGCTGATTTAGAAAAGATTGTTGAAAATTTTACAAATGGAAAAAGAAATTTCGAAAAATTTCTTGGAAATCAAAGATGTGTTTTTGATAAGGTAGGCTTGGGATACGTGCCAAAAGAAAAACTCAAATCCTATAAAGATTTCTTTGATAAACCCATTAAATCAAAACCAGATTTTCAAAATTCTTTACCTAAAAAGAGATTTATCAAAGAAAGATATTATTACAGTCACTCAAGTTCTTCAAGTATGTTACATGTTATTTGTAATTTTTGCAATAGAAATGGTCAAAACTATTATGCTTGTCCTATTAGAAAAAAATATACAATGACTATTAGGGCCATATGGGTACCAAAGAGTCTTATTTCTTCTAATACTAATAAATAAAGGACCCAAAGAACATGGGTACCAAGAAAAATCATTTTAATTGTTGTTGTAGGTATGCATGAAGTCTTCCATAAGTAAAACAAGATGGTTTTTAGATAGCGGATGCTCAAGACACATGATAGGAGATAAAACTAAGTTCATTGATCTCACTCCTAAAGAAGAAAGGCACGTGACATTTGGAGACAATTCAAAAGGGAAGATCGTGGGAATAGATAAAGTTGGTAATAAGTCTTTTCTCATAATTGAAGATGTTCTAGTTGTTAAAGGTTTAAAATATAATCTTTTAAGTATAAGTCAATTATGTGATAAAGGATTTACAGTTACCTTCAAAAAGGATGAGTGTATTATTTTGAATATTCGTGATTGTAATGTTTGTTTTATTGCTCTTAGAAACAATAATGCTTATACAATTGAATTTGAAGAAATTACCTCACAAGATACTATTTGTTTATCAGCTCAACATAAAAATAGTTGGTTATAGCATAGAAGGTTAGGTCATGCAAACATGGAACTTATTTCCAAACTTTCAAAAAATGATCTTGTGAGAGGTTTGCCAAAAGCAAAATTTTTTAAAGACAAAATCTGTAATGCATGCCAGTTTGGTAAACAAACAAAAACTTCATTTAAAATCAAGAAACATATTTCCACTACTAGACCTTTGCAACTAATACACATAGACCTTTTTGGACCAAACAGAGTTGCGAGTCTAGGAGGAAAATATTATGCATTTGTTATTGTTGATGATTTCTCTAGATATACTTGGGTCATCTTTCTCGCTCATAAAGATGAGGTACATAATACATTTACCAACTTATGCAAGAGAATTCAAAATGAAAAGGACTATACTATTTCAAAAATCCGAAGTGATAGAGGGAAAGAGTTTGTCAATAAAGAGATTGAGTCTTTTTGTGATGAAAATAGTTTTCTGCATAATTTCTCTGCTCCTCGAACTCCTCAACAAAATGGGGTAGTAGAGAGGAAGAATAGATCTCTTCAAGAAATGGCACGAACAATGCTTAATGAAAATAGTTTACCTAGTTATTTTTGGATCGAAACGGTAAGTACTGCATGTTATGTTATAAATAGAGTTATGTTAAGGTCTAAATTAGATAAAACCCCTTATGAGCTTTGGAATGAGAAAAAGCCCAACATTGGTTACTTTCATGTATTTGGATGTAAATGTTTTATACTCAATGACAGAGATAATTTAGGAAAGTTTGATGCAAAATCTGATGAAAGTATCTTTCTTGGGTATTCAACAAATAGTAAAGTTTATAGAGTATTCAATAAAAAGACTTTGACTGTACAAGAATCTATGCATGTAGTATTTGATGAATCTAACCTTCTACTCTCCAAGAAATCTATTGATGAAAAATCAGAAGGTATAAATAACACAAATAGTCTTAATCTCGACAAAGAGAATACTATGGAAGAAGTCCAACATGGAGACATAAGGAAATATCATCAAGATTCAGTACAAGATACAACCAAACAATGAAAACATGTGAAAGATCATCCAGTGGAACAAATTTTAGGAGAATCTTCACGAGGTGTAAGTACTCGATCATCTCTTAGAAATATTTGTAATCACACTGTTTTTTTATCTCAAATTGACTCAAAAAATTGATGAAGCACTTATTGATGAATCATGGATTCTAGCTTGCAAGAAGAGCTAAATGAATTTGAAAGAAATAATGTATGGATACTTGTTCCTAGACCCAAAAATCATGCTGTTATTGGAACAAAATAGGTTTTTAGAAATAAAAAAGACGCGTCTAGAATCATCACTAGAAACAAGGCTCGACTTGTAGCCCAAGGTTTCAATCAAGAGGAAGGAATCGATTATGATGAAACGTATGCACCTGTCGCAAGATTAGAATCTATTCGAATGTTACTTGCATATGCATGTTATAAAAATTTCAAACTTTTTCAAATGGATGTTAAAAGTGCTTTCTTAAATGGTTTTATAAATGAAGAGGTATATGTTGAGCAACCTCTAGGTTTTGAAAATCATATTTCTCCTAATCATGTTCTTAAGCTCGCAAAAGCATTATATGGATTCAAACAAGCTCCTAGAGCTTGGTATAAGAGGCTTAGTGGTTTCTTGATTGAGAAAGGTTTTTCTAGTGGAAAGATAGATACAACTCTTTCTATCAAATACGAAAGGATGATATTCTTCTTGTTCAAATTTATGTTGATGATATAATATTTGGTGCTACTAATGAAAATATGTGCCAAGATTTTGCTAAGAGCATGCAAGAAGAATTTGAAATGAGTATGATGGGAGAACTTAATTTCTTTCTTGGATTGCAAATCAAGCAAGCAAAAAGTGGAACATTCATTAATCAGTCAAAATATATCAAAGAGTTACTTAAAAAGTTTAAGATGGAAGGTGAGAAGGTAATTGGAACACCAATGAGTCCAACCAACAAACTTGATAAAGATGAAAGTGGTAAGCCAATTGACTCAAAAGTATATCGAGGTATGATTGGTAGTTTATTATATTTGACAGCTAGTAGACCCGATATTATGTTCAGTATATGCTTATGTGCACGTTTTCAATCATCTCCAAAGCAATCTCATTTGATTGCAGTCAAGCGTATTTTTAGATATATTGCTGGTACCATTGACCTAGGGTTATGGTATCCTAAGCACACTTCTTTTGATCTTATCAGTTATTCAGATGTAGATTATGCTGGTTGCAAAGTTGATCGAAAAAGTACTAGTGGAACATGTCATTTTTTAGGTTATGCACTTGTTTCATGGTTTAGTAAAAAGCAAAATTTTGTTGCATTATCTACTGCTGAGGCAGAATATGTTGCTGCAGGCAGTTGTTGTGCTCAAGTTCTTTATAGGAAGCAATAACTTGAGGATTTTAAACTTATGTACAATTATATTCCTATTAAATGTGATTATACTAGTGTTCTAAATCTTTCAAAGAATCCAATACAACATTCTAGGACCAAGCATATTGAAATTAGATATCACTTTCTTAGAGATCATGTGCAGAAGGGCAATATTGTATTAGAATTCACTAGCACACATGATCAATTGGCAGACATTTTCACAAAACCTCTACCAGAAGATAGACTATGCATGATTAGAAGAGAAATATGAATGATGCATGTCATGAATATCTACTAGATACTTTTATTCATTTATCTCAAGTGACCTACAGAAACTTGAGACGTTTAGCCTCATCATTCAAATGCATTTGCTCCTCATAAATCATCATGCCATCCTTGTCTAAAGGATTAGGCAATCGAAATGAAGAGGCAAGCAATGATTTTAAATTCTTATTCTGTTACTTTAACTCTACTACTTTTTTGTTAGACTCTTGAACAAGTCGTTGAAGAACATCGATCTTCTCATTAAGCTTCTCTATCTCGCAAGTTTTGGACTGCAACCGAGCGAAAAAAGCAACAATGGAAGATGAGTATCGAGTCCCGAGACTCACAAGCTCGTAAATGGCATCATGATCTGATTTATTAACCAAATCAGTATTTTGCTGCTTCATGGCACCTACGACAGATACAGAAATAGATTGATTACGAGAAGCACTGAAGGAAAATTGATGAGCCATTAAAATTTTGTAGAGTGAGAATGAAGATGAACTACAAAGATGAAAAGAAAATTTGATACGAATTAGATAAAGCTAAGGATTGCTTTTATAAAGATGAAAATAAGTACAAGACAAACTGTTACCTCTTCAAATCTTACTTAGTTAAGTTTACAAGATATGCCGGATGCATATTGTCTAAAGTTACCGAATTAAGCCAACGAGATTTATTGCAGATTGTCTCTATTTCTATCGTGAAACGCTGCCATTATCTGCTGATGTTGGCTCTGTGCTTGAACTCTCACTCGTTCCGATTCCTCTATTCGAAGTTTCAGAATACGAGCTAATTCTGTCAAATCTTTATTTTCTTGCTTTAACATCTTATTCTTTCTACCTTTATTTGCAAGCTTTTGATGCAGAATAGATATTTGATTATTAAGTCGATCAACCTCATTTGCTCTCGCTAGTAATCTCCGAAACATGGTTGTAACAGAGGTAGCATATTGAGCACTGAGAGTTCTTGATGCTGCAACAATCTCAGAATCAATCCTACCAGAAAAATGCATCTTTGCTTCTATCATGGTGTTGACAACCTCATGAGATAAAATGACTGATTGAGACGGTTCCTGATTCAAATCCGAAATATTAGATGAAATTTTCTCTGCCATTCTATCGTTTTGAATAAACAGAAACTGGATCAATGAGTGGTTTGAAAGTTTATTTGAGTATCCGACAGGTGAAAATGGTCTTTTAAACAGCAACTTTCAAATCTCGATAATATTTAATTTTTCAACAACATCACGCGGATTTGAATCTGCTTCCGCACCGACTACTAGAGCTAGGCCTCCAACCTTTGTAGGTTTTGTCGGACACGCATGGCTCCGCACCGAATTATCAGAGTTAGACCTCCAACCTTTGCTGCCTTTGTCGGATATGGATAACTTCACTTATTCAACTTCAAATCTCTGAAACATCTAATTCGTCAATAACATTAAGCAGATTTAAATCTTCTTCCGCATCGAGACAATAAAGTTCGGTTCCAGCCTTTGCAGTTTTTGTCGAGCACGGGTGGTTCCCGCACCGTTTTATTTGGTTATCGCTTATTGCAAAAAAAAAATCTTACTGAAACTAATTGCGATTCCTTTTTAATAATGCCAAAAAGGGGAGAAGTTTTAGACGTAAATATTTAGATTTTTAACTCTATTATATATGCTGGAATTATGTTTATCTATTGCTTGAAAAACTAACGCATATTCTCAAGAGGAGCTTAAGCATTACTGCAAGTCTCAAAATTCTACTAAGTATTTGTCATCATCAAAAAGGGAGAGATTGTTGAATCCAAGGTTTCAAGTTTCGTATCTACGTGTAGATTTTGATGATAATAAATGAATTCAAGTGTCAAGTTCAAATTATCTACGCAATGGAATGAAGCGCACATCAAGCATAAAAGAACAAGTCTACAAATGAAGCTCATAGATTATTTTTGTACATCTCTTGATAAAATTGGATTAAGACTCAAAATTAATCTTTTCTTATAAAGCATTAAATTACATTTTTTTATACATGACATAAACATGATATATGCATGACATCCAAAATGCTTTAATTTGGAAAATAATATTTTGCATGTGCATGACATATGCAATGATCTCATTAAAAGCTTTATTTTCAAAAATTATATTTTACATGTGCATGACATATGCAATGACTTCATTCAAAAATTTAAATTTTGAAAATTGAATGACATATGCAATGATTTAATCAAAATTTGAATTTTGAATTTGAAAGATGATTGAGTGGGACTTATTTGCCTATAAATAACTCACTTGTATTTGCAAAAATCACAATAATAAGAGCTTATACATTTATTACTAAATTTTGCATCATTCTTTCAAAACTCTCATTCTCTCCTTTCTAAAGTTTTGAACCTTAGTTCTTATTCTTTTTTAGAGAGATATAGGTTACGCTGTATTATTTCTATCTCACTTATTGAGGAGTGTACTTTAATAGTCTATCAACTATCAACTCTTGTATCAGTAAGAGGGTGGGTATAACCCTTGTATGTGTAGAAAGTATTCTACACAGGGAATAGTTGAATCACCAAGTGTGAGGTGATTGGAAGTGTAAAGGGTATTCTACACGGATTCTTTGGAGCGGTGCTGCTCAAAGGTGTAATAGGTTTCTATCTCCACCTAAAGGAGATTGAATAGTGAATTTGGGATCCTCAAGGGGTAGCTTGAGGCGAGGACGTAGGCAGTGGGGTTGAACTTCGTAAAAATACTGAGTTTGCTTCTTCTTATCCTACTCTTTACATTTCTTGCTACTTTATATTCTGTTTATATTTTATATTGTGTATTTGATTTATAAGTGTTAATTTTTATAATATAACCCAATTCACCCCCCTCTTGTTTTAGTCATCTGGGTAACATAGTGATGATGCTCAGATTTGTTATGCCAAAGTACTCTATGATTTAATTGTTTTGAAAATCTTTTGTTCCTTTATGCATAAATATGTTTTTTTTCGTACTTTATTACTTGGTAAATGCTCATGTTTACACACTTGTATAAGTTCTTCGCTTACTGAGTTGTGGAAAAACTCACCCTTTATCTTATATACTTTTCAAATGATTTGGATGTTCCAATAGAGGACAAAGTTTAAGCAGTTAGAGCCACTCAATAGATGGGGAAACAATTATTTTTTTATTCTAGATGTTCTGTTTCTAGTTTTTTGGATTTTAGAATATTATTTATTCATTATTGTTATGATTAATGGGAAAATGTGAATCCTCTCATTTATGATTATTCATATTCTTTTAATTATGACTTGGTGGACTCTTTTTATATGGATTGGAATGTGGATAATATTTTTATTCGAACATGGTCGGAGACATATTATTTGTAGTTGAGGACAGATTATACCAAATAGGTTGGACTCCTCGACCCCTACGAGTACGGGATATTACAATTATCTTCATATAAAATTGTTGGGCTATCATTGATCATGAAAGATCACATTTTTCCTTGATATGTTGAGTTATTGATCTCAGTCAAATACACGCTCTACTTGCTTCATGAATTGCAATAATCTTTGAGTGATTTGAAAATTTGAAAGATAATATCTGGTGATAGACTTAATAGAAATTTGATACCTGCAGTGATAGTTAAACTCCCATTGATAATATGCGTTAGTGTTTCAATTAATAATCATATATGATTTCAGCATATATAACAGGTTAAGAATTCAAGCATGTTTTCCATCTAAATAATGTATTAGAGAGAATATGATAATATTTTCATATAAAAATTTCTCCCCCTAATTCGGCGTTATTAGGGAGAACTTGTTTATATACGGTGGAAATAGCATTGGAAACCATCCATATATCGATTCGGCGGAAAATTAAATCCGTTTGATATTGTTGACAAACGAGATCTTGAAGAGATTTAAGGGTTTCGGATGGCTGTTTAAATATAACCAATTTTACCATTGGTTTACTCCAGCAAAAAGATCTCACATTCTTCATAGATTCAGTTGTTGTTCATCCAGAACGATATTGTGTCTGATAGAAATTCTTTTGTTAATGTCCCAGATTTGAACCATGAACCTTTCATATCTCAACCACTCATATTTTTTCCTGAGGCTGTAAATACCATGATAGGAGCAGAGATATATCTTTCTATTAAAATTGATCCTGAAATTATTGCAGCATCAAGAACTTCAGTGCTTAATATGCTGCCTCTCTTACAACTATGTCTGAGAGGCTACTGGCGAGAACGAGTGAGGTTGATCATCTTAAAAATCAAATATCTGAGTTGCATTAAACGCTTGCAACTAAAGATAGAAAAAATAAAAATTTAAGACAAGAAACAAGGAGCTGAAGAAATTTGTAGGCTACTATTCTTATGACCTGAAAACACGAATAGAAGAGCTGGAACGAGAGAAAGCTCAAATACAAAGTCAACAACAGCAGCTAACGGCAGAGGTTCAGCGTTTACAAGAAAATCGGGATAGCTGCAATTAATTTCGCTGGCTTTTGAAATTATGCATCCAGCATATCTTGTAATTTTGACTAAGTGAGATTTGAAGAAATGATGGTTTGTCTTGTTCTTATTTCTATTTTTATAAAAATAATCTTTAGCTTCATTTAGTACGCATCAAATCTTCTTCTCATATTTATAATGCATCTGTATTTGCATTCTTATTTTACAAATTTTCAATGGCTCATCAATTTTTTCAGCATTTCTCACGATTAATCTATGAGGTATCCTTCACCTCAGTTACAAGTTGATCCTACATTTTCTGCAGGTGCCATATTGTAGCAAGTGAATGATCTGGTCAATAGGTCAGTTCGTGAAGCTGTTTATGAGCTGGTGACTCTTGGCACTCGATACTCCTCCTCTATTGTTGGATTTTCCAATCGGTTACAATCTAAAAATTGTGAGATTGAGGAGTTTAACGAGAAGGTTTCCGTACTTCAACGACTTGTTCAAGAGTCTGACAAAAAAATCACAGACTTAAAGTAAGAGAATAAAAATTTAAAATCCTTACTTGCCTCTTCATTTCGACTGTCTAATCCTTTATCTAAGGATGACATGTCGCTGTATGAAGAGCAAATGCATTTGAGAGATGAGGCTAAAAGTCTCAAATTTTTTTAACCCATCTAACATTTAAATAATATGATCTTTCATTTTTAAATGAAATCTTTGAATTTATAGCAGTCCTTGTGATCTATTTAGGAGTTTTAACAAGGTAAATCATCAACATAAACTGCAATAATGGCAAGTTCGGATTCTGATAAAAACATATGGGCGTATAGGATTATTTTTAAATCCTTCTTTCAATAGATACTCATTAATTCAATTATACCACATGCGTTCGGATTGTTTTAACCCATATA
This sequence comes from Platycarya longipes, assembly GCA_036559045.1. Taxonomy (NCBI): domain Eukaryota; kingdom Viridiplantae; phylum Streptophyta; class Magnoliopsida; order Fagales; family Juglandaceae; genus Platycarya; species Platycarya longipes. The sequence goes on from CM071799.1 coordinate 36,171,390, forward strand.
AAGATTTTTGAAACTTTATAAAGTACATACTTCTAAATGTACTTGGATTAAATGCTCAAGTATTGTATATTTTTATATATGTAATGATCTAATGATCCTTATAAATATGTCGTGACCACATCCATCAACTGCATCCTATCCTTTTGTAATAACCAAACCGATTAAAAATATGAATGTTATTGCATTCATAATAAGGAAATATATTTCCTCATAACTAATCTCGGGTTTCTGTAAGAAACTTTGTACGACAAATTGTACCGCACAATTTCATTTCTCATTATGCTTTCGTATAAATACTCACTTATATCTCATAGGTATTACACCCTTTGCTATTTGAACAACAGGTCCAAATACCTCTCGCTTTGCTAGCGAGTTTAATTCAACTTCAATAACTATTTTTCATTTTGGCCAATCATTTCTACGTCGACATTTTTCGATTGTTTTTGCCTCACTTTCTTCATTACTTCTGGTAAAGTTAAGGCCATCATATATAAAAATATGTTGTTGACAACAATTTTATTTCTATCCATAGTTTTTCCAGTATTCGTGAAATGTATTGAGATCTCATTGTTCCTCTCCAGGAGAAAACATTTCATGAAACACCTCTTCAGGAGGTTCCTCTTCAAGAGTTACCTCTTCTAGAGGTTTATGCTCTTCAAAAGTTGTACTTTTCAGATTTATCTCTTCAGGAGGTTTCCTCTTCAAGAGGATTATATTTTATACGGAAAGTACGGTCTCTTTAGGAGCACTGATTTTTTTCTCTCTTTTGCACTAATAGGTCTTCAACGCTTCAGGCGTATCTTAGACTCATCTATTGCTGTTTTAACAACTTGTATTTCAGGGACTTCAATTCTTGCTTAAGTATTAACAGCTGTAATATATGATTTTACAATATTTTTAGTGTCAGTAAATACATCCTGTAATTGATTTGCAACACTTTACAAATAAATAATTTTCTCAACTTCTGGTTCACATTCATTTGTAAGAGGATCAAATTTAGACAGGATTTTATTATCCCAAGTAATTTCTTGTCATACTTCAAGCACCGATATTTCATTATTTAAAAACATGATAAAATATTAATAAGCTTATATATAAAAGTTTAGTATAAGTGAATCAAGTGTTTGGCCGTACAACAGGTACGTGGCCACTATTCAGTCATATCACATCTATGACATATTCATCTTTTTATGAAGAATTATTTTGAGGGCCTTTACCATTTTCTAAGTTGGATCACTTCTGGTAATATGGTATATTATTATCATTTTTAGTGTTGTCGCTTTTGAGACTAACACTTCTATAATTTTTCTACCACCTCTATGCCCTTGATTCCTTTGAAAGGATGCACCGTTCACTTCTGGGAATAATGTAAATCTAATATCATTAATAAGACATAACTGGTAATTTATTAACAAAAAATCATTATTTAGCTCAATCACTGGAAGACAAAATAAAAGTTCAGAATATTTGTTGAACTTTCATTTTCGATACTACTACTGCAGAAGCATATTCGAGATATGAAAAATAGTATATATTTTTTTTAACATATCATCATTAGTGACCTTCTCACTGCATAATTTTAATATTGAGTTGATTTTAAGGAGTGCAAAATATTCAATATCACTCTTAAAATCTTGCAACTTCAGGTGCAATAAGTCATAATAAACTTTTGGGAGGATTACATTTTCTGGTACTCATATCTCTCTCTTAAATCATTTCACAAAATAAGAAAATTTTTCACCGTGAGATATACAGCACGGTCTTGCAGGGACACGTGATTTTCTTCTTTAATTGTATCTCCTGATTTCATCATATCCAAATAGATCTCATCAAGGATTCTGGATAAATATTTTTTTCCAATAATGTCAATAGTAATAAATCTCAATATTTGACATTATATATATGTATATAACTCACAAAAATAAATCTATGGATTTAAGAAATATATTCACATAATCATGAGAATACAAGTAGAATATTATCAAGTAATATTCAGCAATATTACATTTAATATTTATCTTGAGAACTGCAAATAATATATTGAAAAACTTACTTGAAGTAGAAGATCACTAGTTTCAGTATTGGTAGAATCTCATGCTGATAATGTGTTATAAAACTAAAAAGAAAACTATTACTATTACAAGAGAAATATAAAAGAAACTCTTAAGAACTGAAACTTTTTTCGTTCTATAAATTTTTCTTATGAATTTCAGAATGAATGAAACTCATATTTATAGGCGTTGAAATTACTATATAAGTTATTATGCAAGACTTAAAATAATGGTAGTGAGATTATTCATAAAAATAATTAAGGGAGGCGAAAGCCGCTCTCAATAATTTATAATAGCTTAAGATTTTTTAAAAAGTTTAAAAATGCATAGCTGTCAGCATGTCATGTAAGCTTAAATATTTAAATAGGCTACAAAACAAAATAAAATATTAAAAAATTTACACAATTAAGAAAATAAAAATACTTATTTTTAACTTTCCGTATTAAACATATTTCTATTCTATTTTATTTTCATAGCCTTTTAGGTCTCGCTTGGATTCGGAGATGATTTGAGTTGAGATGAGTTTAGTTTATTTTTTAATATTATTATTATTTTGGGATTTGAAAAAGGTGTGTTGGGATTTGAAAAAGGTGTATTGAGATTTAAAAAATGTGTATAGGAATTTGTGTTTTATATAAAAAATTATAAAAATATAATAATATTTGTGCTGAAACACCATGTCTGATAATTTTTAAAAGCTCAGTGTATATTCTGCATTTCACACGTGTCATATTATTGATTGGTTGTGATGTGGCATTCACGTGCCCTGCCATATCATCTTTTTCCATCAAAATGACCCAGTAGGCTAACGAAGTCTTGACAGAGGGATCAAGTCTTCTTAGGCATTTGCCGCAGTACAGTACCCAACCTCCCAGCCTAAAGGCACCATATCCACATATATAGAATATTCAATAACGCCATGGGATCAAGCCTTCAAAAAAAGTCTCTTTTGATCAGGACTTAAAATTGACAACAAAAAGCTGAGCTGTTAAAATCATGATTAATGTGTTGGGAGTGCTTTGGAAGGGGCTAGAAGAACTGATCGAAAGGGAATCTGCCTAATAATTAGAGCATATTATAGGCTGGATCTTTGACCAAGAGATACCGGGAGTATAAAACTCCAAAAATAAGATAAAATGATAAACCATCCTTTTAAGTAATCCTCTTTTTTTTTTTTAACAAAAAAAGAAGAAGAAGAAGAAGAAGAAGAATGAACTTATATATACATACAATATATATATATATATAGTTTTTAGTTGTAATTTAAATCAAGCATCAAAGCTATTCTCCATCTCCCCAGCAAGCTTCCTTTTGATCTCCTGATCAAGTCTTTCGCTTTAGAAGATAGATGATCACCATGAGATCAGCCAGCCCAAAGGAAACACACAGATGGCATTAGAAAAGTGCATTAATAAATTAGGATGAAGGTCAACTACACAATTTGAAAAGGCACTAATTAATTACCTTACACACTTAGAGGGGGGTGAATAGGTGTTTAACAGAAACGATGGCAGTTTAAAAATTTAATCAACAATAAACAAGCAATTAATGGAGAAATCAACACACAAATTTTAGTCACGAAGTGGAAACTCATTTGAAAAATCTCTTCAAAATCTAAAACCACTCCGGGTGTAAGACACCACCTCAAATTCACTACAGAAATTTTAGTTTGTTACAACCAATTTAGAAATACTCACAAACCCATTATAGCAGCTAAACTTGGCTTGCAACACCATGAGTGACCTACTCGATCTCTACACGTATGTAGTGTCGAAACTCCGACCTTTCTATAGCTTCTCACAAATACATATTGATTTCTTCATCCAAAGCACTTTGAAGAACTCTTCCAGCTTGATGAACAAGTCCACTCCAATGGACTCAACAAACGTTTTATCTTGAATTTGTTGTGATGGAGATTTTTAATCCAAGAGAGATGTATCTTTGAATATAGGGAGGAATTTCTCTCAAGGGTTCTTGAAGGGGCTCTCTAGCTTTTTCTCTGGTTTTCTCCACCATACAGCAGAAGGCTTAATGATGCTTTTATAGGCCTCCTTCTGAAACGGCGCTCAAACCCTAGAGGAATTCGTTTAACACAATTTTCGCTCGAGCGGGATATCGAGCGATGGTCGAGTGACCGTTCTAGGTCAATCTCGCTCGAGCGCCATGTTGAGCGAGAGTCGAGCGAAGTCTCTGTCTGAACTTCGCTCAAGTGCGGTGTCGAGCGATGGTCGAGCGAAGTCTCTGCCTGAACTTCGTTCGAGCGACTGTCGAGCGAGATCACTGTGTGGGGTCTTTCTCGAGCCATTTTGATCATCTTCATGTTTACTCTATCCACCATTAGTTACAACTCAATTATATTAGGTTTTTCACTAGAAAATTGCCAACTACCAAATTTTACATCAACAATCTTCCCCTTTGGCATTTCTGTGAAAAAACCTTTAACCTATACATTGGACCTGACCCTATCACACATAAACAACAAGACTTCCACATGTAGGTTTAGTCTTGGAAAGTGAAGTATCTGCACACTTAACAAACATGTAAACGTACCAAAAGAAAAAACACTTGCAAGGAATTTAACAGATGAACTCAAAAGTAAAAACAATTTTGCCACAAAAATTTAACAATAAACCTTCAATAGCAATGAGTCCAACAAAGAATACATCAAAAGGTTAATCACACAGCAAAACTAAAAACATCAAGCTACTAGGTACTCCCCCTACAAAGTAGCTTAGCTCCCCCTACACAGTAGCTTAGCTTCCCTTAAAATCACTCCCCCTTTTTGTCACAAATGGTAAAGGGTCTCAATCATCCTCAGTCTCTTCCTCCTCATCCAGCTGTTGTTGAATTCTCTGAACTTGAATGCCAGCTTAGTCACTTGAGAGTCAAGTGTATCAAATCTAGTGTTCAAATGCGCGTCAAGGCTGGTAACGTGAGTCTCAAGACTGCCAAGGCGAGTGTCTATGCTGGCCACAGATTGCTGAATACTAATAAGAAACTCGATGATTGTCTGCATAGTCGGCTCAGTGGACAGCGGTGTCGAAGACGAGCTGTAAGGGGCTGAGCTGGAAGGACCAGTCTGGGCAGTAGGAGGTGGATCAGCACCAGGAAGATGTGCCTGACTCAACTGCATAGTCCGGCGCCCAATAGGTGACTTAAGGCTGACTCTAAGCTCTTGGGGAGGTATGAGGACAGACTGAGACAGTGCAATCCTTGTAATAAGGCATGCTAGAGGGAGGCTAGCCCGATAGTTGGACAACCTGTAGGTCTCAATCATGACCCGACACAGTAAACTGCCCAAATCAATAGAGACATCGGTGAGCAGGGCATGTAAGAGAAGAGCCCGATCAGGACCAATGTCACTATTATGACCAGTGGGGTATATGTTAGTCAGAACAATCCGACTCACAATAAGATAGGCATGGGGGAACGACTTGGTTGCTAAAGAGGGGACCCCACTCAAAGTTCTAGGAGATTGGGTGAGAAAACAAGCCAAATCAGGCCTACTAGGGGCAGGGGTGTGAAGATATGGATAAATGGGATTAGCCACACGAGGGGCCCCTAGCAAATCTGCTACAAGGTCTGGAGTTAGCTGGAAAATGATATTTCGGAGACCGGCTTGGAATGATCCATCAGGGGAAATATCATGCATGTTTGAGTAAAACTCCCTAACTAACTCCACCGACGAAGCAGGATGACCAGAAGTTAAGGCAAGCCATTGGCGCGACTCGAATATCTGAGGGACGATGGGATAAGTTTCCCAGAACTCATCGAGGAAGATCTCACGCTTCACAAGGAGAGAGCGGCGAGAAAAGTTCTGAATATACAGTTCCTTAACTTGAGGACTGTGGAAATAAGCCTGAGGAGCTGGTGGAGCGGTGCGAGATCGGACACGTCGAGACGCCATGGCAACTGTAAACGGACCAAGCACAAACAGTGAGGCACATATGACATGATGAGGTGTTGCATATGGATGTCCAATATGCCTAAAATGCCTGATATGCCTAAAATGTGACCCAACAATGTTCTAAACAAGGTGTGCAGACTATGAATGAGACCTAAATTATGTCTAAATGATCAATGCACCAAAGGGGAGTCAAAATGGAAGATAAATTTCCATTGAGGCATTTCATCGAACATGTGGTGTGCATGCTGTGCAACCATGAGTTTAACACCCAACTAATGATCCCATCCCTTTCTAAATACAACAACAATCTACCAACAACCCAACATCTTAAGAGAAAGCAATTAGGATTCCCAAAACCTTAGGGAAACCGAATCTAACTTAATCCAAAAACCAACTCAACAAATGCCCTATGAGATGAATGAAATAAAATGAAATAAATAGAAAGAGGATTAAGAAAAAGATGGTTACCTTGGGTGGAAAGAGAAGTGAGAGAGACGAGAAAAGTGAGAGAGAAAAGTGGAGTGGTGTTTGGGTGGAGAGAAAAATGAGAGAGACGAGGGAGAAATATAGGTTGAGCGAAAAATCTGATCGCGCAACCCAGGGCTATTTAAAAATTTTCTCGCTCGAGCGAGTTTTTAAGTGTCGAGCGAGATATCGAGCGAGAAGCATCAGATTCCCATTTTAGCCCAAGTAAAACATTAACAACCCCAATATTTCACTCCAAACACAAGTGAAGACAATGAAAGACTCCAAACAGTATATCAAATGAAAATTAGCATCATATTTGCTAATATCACGTAGATATTAAAGATTGAGTGTCACAATTAATATGAATATGCGTCTTTAGACAGTGCCCTTACTCAATCAATAAATTCTAACCAAGAGGCGTGAGTGGGGTTGGGCTGAACAAGAAACCATAGGTGCTTGGGAGACCCTTCAAAGTGCAGAAAGTCAAACCCAATGCTGCTAGGACCTAATTTCTTGTGTCTAATAGAACCAGATTCAGGATTGGTATTGTGGCTTTTTTTTTTTTTTTTTTAATACAATGATAGAGCCTCTTCATTTTCTTTCCTTTTGAGATACAAAGTTCTTACATAGGTCATCTAGCCAGAGGTCAATTCTGAACACTAGTAAGGCTCCCTTACACTTTTGATTGCCTCTCCAAAGTCTCACATATGGTCAAATGTCAAGAGATTGAGCTAGGCGTGCAGTGTGTCCGGCAAAACGCATATTACAAGTGACACACATCTTACACCTTTGTAACGTAAGCCTATGATACAATTTTCACAAGACACATGCTTGAAAGTGCACTATCTAGTAGTAAGGCCAGGTATCACATCTAAGGAAATGCAAGTGAGTCAGAGGAAAAACATAGAAGAGAATAATGACAAGTAAAATAACAAGGCATAAGATAAGAGAAAGAAAAAAAATGAAATGCATGCAATGTATGAAATGCATGTTACACCTCTTGTGTTAAGGCACAAATACCAATAGCCTTTCTAAGACATTCAAAACGAAGACCATCTAATGGTTTGGTAAAAAGATCGGCTAATTGATGTTCGGTGGGAATGTACTCAAGAGTAACTACGTGTGTTTCCACAAGTTCCCGAATGAGATGATGCCTAATATCAATATGCTTGATCCTAGAGTGTTGGACAGGATTTTTAGAGATGTTGATGGCACTGGTATTATCACAATAGATGCTCATCACACCTTGAGTAATTCCATAGTCACAAATCATTTGTTTCATCCACATCAATTGAGTACAACAACTCCTAGCAGCAATGTATTCAGCCTTAGCTGTAGACAAGGAAATGAAGTTTTGTTTCTTACTCATCCAAGCAACAAGATTTGTTCCCATATAAAAACATCCACCTGAAGTGCTCTTTTTATCATCGGCATTTCCAGCCCAATCAACATCAGAGTAGCCTGCAAACTCAGTATTAGAATCTCTGGAGTACCAAATTCCATAATTCACTATAGCATTCACATAGCGAAGTATGCGTTTGACAGCCATAAGATGAGATTCTTTGGGGTTTGCTTGGAATCTAGCACAAACGGCAACACTGAAAGCAATGTCAGGTCTACTAGCAGTGAGATACAGTAGACTCCCAATCATGCTTCTATACAGAGATTGCTCAACCCCCTTTCCTGACACATCAGCACTAAGTTTTACACTTGTGCTCATGGGAGTTCTAGCATGGCTACTCCTATCTAATCCAAATTTTTTCAGCAGGTCCTTTGCATATTTAGACTGGGATAGCTATTTTACTTGGAGTCTCAAGAAGAAAGTTAACTCACCCACCATACTCATCTCAAATTCATTCTTCATTTCTTCTGCAAACTCGAGAGCTAGGTCATCAATGGATGATCCAAACACAATATCATCCACATAGATTTGAGCTACAGTTATCTCTTCACACACTTTTCGGATAAAAAGTGTCCTATCAACACTTCCTCGCATAAACTTGTGCTCTAAAAGATACGAAGTTAGCCTCTCATACCAGGCTCTGGGAGCTTGTTTCAAACCATACATGGCTTTCTTCAACCTGTAGACATGATTAGGATATTTTGGATCCTCGAAACCTTTTGGTTGCTCGACATTCACTTCTTCTTAAAGGATTCCATTTAGGAAGGCACTCTTTACATCCATTTGATAGAGTTTGAAACACATATGGCAAGCAACACTCAATAGTATTTGGATTCACTCAAGCCTTGCCACCGGTGCAAATGTCTCATCAAAGTCTATTCCTTCCATTTGGGCATAACCTTGTACTACCAATCTTGCCTTATTCCGTACAATCATTCCATTTTCATCAGATTTGTTCTTGAAAATCTATTTGGTACCTACAACATTGTGCTTTTCAGGCCTTGGGACCAAGTACCACACATCATTTCTCACAAATTGATTAATTTCTTCATGCATGGCATTTGTCCCATTCTCATCCTTTAGGGCTTCTTCCACCCTTTTTGGTTCGATCTCAGAGATGTAACATGAGTGAGCTAGTTGACTTATCACTTTCTTCCTCAACCTCATCCCCTCATTTACATTCCCGATTATGTTATCCTGAGGATGATTTAGCTTCACTCTCGAAGAGGGCTCCTTGTGAATATGAACTTTTTCAGTTGATGAGGTCTCTTGATCTTTATTAAGTTCACTAGAGTTCTCTTCAATTTCACTCAGTGTGTCAATTAGATCTTGATTCATCTCCTCTTTAGGAGTATCATCTATAACCACATTGATGGATTCCATGACAGTTTGAGTGCGTAGATTGTAACATCTGTAAGCACGACTATTTCTGGAATAACCAAGGAATATTCCCTCATCACTCTTTGGGTCAAATTTACCCAGATTTTCCCTATCTCTCAAAATGTAACACTTGCTCCCGAACACCCTGAAGTACTTCACATTTGGTTTCTTTCCTTTCCACAGCTCATATGGTGTCTGAGAAGTATTAGGTCGAGGGTAGACTCTATTCACAATGTGACATGCTGTGTTCACAGCTTCACCCCAAAAATGAGCAGAAACATTTTTGGTATGCATCATAACCCGAGCTATTTCCTGGATAACTCGATTTTTCCTTTCAACAAAGAATTCTTGACGAATGCCTTCTTCATCACAGAATCTCTTTAAACTTAAGTTATCAAATTCTCGTCCATGGTCGCTCCTGATTCTAACAATAGGGTTCCCTTGTTCATTTTGAAGCTTCTTACACAAATTCCTTATCACATTTGGAGCCTCACCCTTTTCCCTCAAAAACTCTACCCAAGAGTATCTGGTGAAATCATCTACCACCACCAGTATGTATTTCTTTCCCCCCAGACTTTCCGTCCTAGAGGGTCCCATAAGATAAATGTGTAACAACTCTAAAGGTCGTTTGGTCAGGATATCTGTTGTGTTCTTGTGGGCTGCTCGAACTTGTTTTCCCACTTGACATGATCCACAAACAGATGTCTCCACTTTACCAAGTTCGGGCAGTCCTATCACCATTTCTTTCTTAGCAATCTTAGACAAATTTCTGTGATTCACATGCCCAAGTCTTTGATGCCAGAGAGTAGTGGCCTTACTTTTAGTACTATTGCAGTTGTACTGTGAAGTGGGAGTGACACCATAGCAATTATCAGAGGTCCTGATTCCTTGCATCAAGCATTGTCCATTGTTATAAAAAACAATGCACATATCCTTTGAGAATCGAACTTCAGCACCATTATCACACATTTGGCTTATGCTAAAAAGATTTGCTTTTAATCCGTCGACATATAGAACTTCTCTCAATACCGGTAGTCAGGTAATGTTAATTTCACCTTTCCCAATTATGTTCGCTTTTTCACCATCTCCAAATGTCACTGTCCCACATTTGTACTCTTCAACTGTCTTAAAAAGAGTTCTATCACAGGACATATGTCGAGAACACCCACTAATAAGATACCACAGTGAATTGTTCTGGGTTTTCAAAGCAATGTGAGCAATGTGACATGTGTCTCTTTCCTCCTTCTTGATCCACACTTTTTTGATTTTTGGAGAGTTGACTTGCACAGTCTTCTGGGTACTTGTCAGGTTGTCTATCTTAGCATTTAGACGATCATTTTGTCTAGTGAGAACCATGACTTGATCCCACAGATTTATATGACCTTTTCTTGATTGTCTCCTTTTATTTCTCACAGAGAGCTTCTTAAGCTCATAACAATTTGGCCGGATGTGACCATATTTGCCACAATTATGACAAATGCGGTATTCTTTGTGAGTTTGTTGTTTCCTGAAAGGCAAGTCATACTTAGGAGCTTTTCTGGTGAGTCTTTTAAATTTCAAACAATCTGTTTTCACATGACCCATATTCCCACAGTGATGACACACGGGTCTCGTGTTGTGAGCTTTTTGTTTCTCTTAAGATGAAACAAACTTTTGGGCATGTATGGCTTTCTTTCCCTGTGCTAGTGAGTGATTCTTATTGGGCATGCTGTTTTGAGGAGTTTTCGAGCTTGTACCCACTTCAAACTTTCCTCCAACATATCCTATTCCACTCTTGTCTCTTAAGGGCTTCCCAAGAGTTAGGATTTTGTCCAGATTCTGTTTCCCAGTGGAAAAAGCTCGCAATCTTCCGTTCAGTTGGGTTAACTCATTTTCCTTAGTTTTCACAGCATCTTCCAAAAACTCATTTTTCTTTCGTAATTGATCAGTCAAAATATAGGCTTCATTCAGTTTGCCTTGAAACTCTTCATTTTCTTGTTGGCACAGACTTATCTTTTCAATCTGTGCTTTGTTGACTTTTCTCAATTTTACGCACTCCTTGTAAAGTTTCTCATAGATTTCTTGCAGCTAATCTTCACACTCGGACTCATCTTCAGGTATGTTACAATCATCAGAAGCTTGTTCACTGCACTGATCTATGTCTCCAACAGAAGATGTAAAAGCCATGTAGTTGAGATTCCTTTTGGGAGTGGAGTTGTCAGATGAGTCACTTGATTCGGACTCACTTTCACTTAGAGAAGCAATCTTTGCCTTTTCTTTTCTCCTTTTATAATTTGCACACTCCGATGCAATGTGACCAAATCCATGACATTCATGACACTGTACTTGTGTCTTGTCCTTGTTAGCCCTATTGTAATTGTTGGAGACTCTTTCCTTGTTCTCTGAGCTTAACCCCTCATTATATCTCCCAAACTTCTTCTTCCCTGGTCTTTGGCTCCTGTGCTTTCTAGCTACAAACATTTTTCTGAACCTCTTAGCATAAAATGTTATTTCTCTGTCACTCATCGCTAATTAATCAAATGACTCATCTGAGTCATCTTGAATTGTATTAAGAGCAATGAACTTGCTCTTCTTATCCAACGGCAGAGTATGTTCATAAGTTTTTGCTCTCCTCAATTGCAGTGACCTTGGGACAAAATCTCTCAGGAAGAGATTTGAGAACTTTTCTCACAACTCTATTTTCTGGGATTTTGTCTCCCAAGTTGAACCGAGAGTTTATAATGTCATTCAATCTTGCATAAAAGATATCAAATGTTTTATCCTCCTTCATTCTAATTTCCTCAAAGTTGGTGGTAAGCATTTGGAGTTTAGAATTCTTTACAGCCCTAATTCCCTCGTGAGTGACCTCAAGAATGTCCCAAGCCTCTTTGCTTGTATTACACATGGAGATTCGTTTGAACTCCTCCTGGGACACGGCTATGAAAATTGCATTTAGGCCTATACTATTCCAGTTAATTTCACTCAACTCATCCTTTGAGTAGTTGTCCACGTCTGTGGGAACTTCTACTCCATCAATAACAGTGACGAGCTCTTTCCATCCTCTTATCAAGGACACCCACACACGTTCATCTATAGACTTAAGAAAAGCTCGCATTCGAACTTTCCAATAAGCATAGTTGCTACCATCAAAATATGGTGGTGATGAAAGGGATTGAGACCTATCCATTTTGACAACCAAAGCAGGATCACACTCAGGAAATTAATCCTAGCGGAGTGTACCCTCTCTGATACCAATTGAAAAAGCAGTAACTAATTACTTTACACACCTAGAGGGGGGTGAATAGGTGTTTAACAGAAATGATGGCAGTTTAAAAATTTAATCAACAATAAACAAGCAATCAATGGAAAAATCAACACACAGATTTTGATCACGAAGTGGAAACTCATTTGAAGAACCTCTTCAAAATCTAAAACCACTCTGAGTGTAAGACACCACCTCAAATTCACTATAGAAATTTTATTTTGTTACAACCAATTTAGAAACACTCACAAACTCATTGTAGAAGCTAAACTTAGCTTGCAACACCACGAGTGACCCACTCGATCTCTACACGCATGTAGTGCCAGAACTCCGATCTTTCTATAGTTTCTCACAAGAACATCTTGATTTCTTCATCCAAAGCACTTTAAAGAACTCTTCCAACTTGATGAACAAGTCCACTCCAATGGACTCAACAAAGGTTTTATCTTGAATGTGTTGTGATGGAGATTTTTAATCCAAGAGAGATGTATCTTTGAATATAGTGAGGAATTTCTCTCAAGGGTTCTTGAAGGAGCTCTCTAGCTTTTTCTCTGGTTTTCTCCACCATGCAACAGAAGGCTTAATGATGCTTTTATAGGCCTCCTTCTGAAACGGCGCTCAAACCCTAGAGGAATTCGTTTAACACGATTTTCGCTCGAGCGGGATATCGAGCGATGGTCGAGCGACCGTTCTAGGTCAATCTCGCTCGAGCGCCATGTCGAGCGAGAGTTGAGCAAAGTCTCTGTCTAAACTTCGCTCGAGCACGGTGTCGAGCGATGGTCAAGCGAAATCTCTGCCTGAACTTCGTTCGAGCGACTGTCGAGCGAGATCACTGTGTGGGGTCTTTCTCGAGCCATTTTGATCATCTTCATGTTTACTCTGTCCACCATTAGTTACAACTCAATTATATTAGGTTTTTCACTAAAAAATTGCCAACTACCAAATTTTACATCAACACAATTGTTGATCATTTAGTTTCTTGTCTTTTTCTTGCAATAATATCTAATAAGAGAAACACGTATATGATGTATATTAATTAATATGTCTCATGTACTCTTCATATATATATATGATTAATAATATGTTGATCGATCAATGGATCTAGCAATTGGCCGGGATGGATGCTCAAGGCCCCCTTGCTAGCTAGCTACTCACTCATGATCGATCTATTAACTCAAAATAAATGTAATGATGATCAATATTACTTAAATAAGGGATTGGTCCCCATGCATATAGAAATTAGCGGACCAGCTGGTACGTACCCTAGCTTGTTTATTTTGTCTTAAATGTGAAGATGATGTGTTTCATTTGGTGGAACTTCTGCCATGTGATTTACTAAACTTATTATTTGGTGGAACTACTCTCGTGCTTCGATCTCATCATGTCTAACAGGCATGCAACTAGCTAGTTTGATAGAGAAATAATCTTGCTTTTGTTCAACGTTTGTGGTCTGCTAATAATTAATTGATAGAGAAGTTTTAGGACATGGACCATACTAGTTGATCCCGGCCTCGAGAATATTGAAAGGGAGATCAAAAGCATGATAGAAGTTTTATCATGTATAGACCTCTAATGAATCCGATGATCTGATGATCTCAGCTTGATCATCGAGGCATATTGCAATAAGAAGTAGCAGCATATTTCAATAAGCTGTTTTGGCAGTATTACTACTGCGCTTAGAAAATTCAAAAGAGATGATGCATATATATATGGTCAAGCCTTTTACCCTAAGGCTAAATCTAGCTAGCATGCAGTTTATTAAATATTGCAAGGACGGAGGTTACTTATTGGGTTTGTCCAGTTTATGGTATTGATCATGATGAGTGGCTCCACTTCCTCTAATGCCTACAAAGGGTTGGGCTTGGGCATGCATGAATTGTCACGCATCCCCCCAATTACTAATAAAAACAAAGGAAAAGTCAAACTTTCACATGTTATGCATTTAATACTAGTTTGCCATGTATTTCTTTAAGCAATTTTTGTCGTAAATGCTTCCCGGTAACTTTAATATATAATAGTGTATAAGAGAAAGGTACGTACTGGTGACTAGTTACTGATCAGATCTACTAGTACTGTATTCTAGCTAGACAATAATGGAGTCGACTCCTAAGATTTTGACGGAATTATGTACTATCTATGGAGGCATATTGCAGCTTGATGAACAGCTAGCCGGTCTCACTATTTTTAAAAAAGAGTATAAGAGACTTGTATATATGTACATCCTTGAATTGTACCAGCTAACATTATTCACACGCATGTAAATATTCGAGATATTTGTACATATATGATATTACTTTTGTTGATTATAATCAAATTAAATGATATCGTAATTAAGATTTTAGTGTGTATATATATATATTAATTCGTAACAACTTGGCGAACTTAGGCATGATGTCTATCTGCAAAGCCAATTGAGCTGGTTCTGTCGCTTTCACAGGCTCCATATCGCCTTTACAACTATTTAAACAACCAAATTACAAAGCTGAGATCTGCAGAGATTGAATTTTAAAAGAATTAATTTGTTCCGCCAGGTAATTAACGACGAAAATCGGTATAAGTACTCGACCCATCAAAGTCATTGCATTTAGTTCCAGGAGACAATTGGCACCAATTAGTCTCCCACTTGATAGCACGACTAGTCAAGGATAGTAATTGAGATGATCTACCAGCTTTCTTAATTTGAGTTTATTCGATTAAATATATGGTAGCTAGAAGCTAGATTATATATATATATATATATATATTATATGCGTATAAGTAGATATAAAAATATATATATTTTATGGTAGCTAGCTAGCATATATCAAAGTTGGAAACACAATTAGAACATGTGCAATCGTAAACTTCTTAATCTTTTTGGATTATACAAAGTTTGAAGACCGAACATATTTTTCACTTTGCAGAGATACAAACTTAAAGGTCCACAACGATCATCACAGGTTAATTCTAAGAAGATGAGTATAGAAATATTATTTTCCTACATATATATAGCTAATATATATATATATATATATATTTGGAGTTTCATGATTATCTTTCTGCTTGCGCCAGAAAGTAGTACTTTTACGAGCCACAAAATTAAACAAAACGATAAACTCCTAAACCTAGGTAGGCTAAGACGTTATTTCATGCATGTTTTAAAACAACCGAGCAGCGGCGCCACTGTCGTCCTCTAGTACTGACATGTTAATTAGGCCGACTTGACCCGAAGTTGTGCCATCATCAAACAGCCACTTCTCTAGCAATGTAAGAGGCACCTGAGTCTCCAAATTTGACTTTGTTTCAACTCGAAAGAAGTTGGTTTCTGTTGTCAAATTTGGATTAATCTCGTCCACCGATAGGGATTGAGCTGAGACATCAGAGTTGGAAGAATTGAAGCTCAGCAGCGAGTCAAAAGCAGCATGATCTGGTGTTGTGGCAACTTCAGTACTGCTAAGACTGGAATTACCATTTGCAACAACGAGCTGGTTTTTATTGGAGGAGTTTTGAGTGTTTGTCTCAACTGATTTGAGGGAACCAGGTTTGTTCCAGTTTTCGAGCAATCGGGCTATGTTTTCTGTGCTTGAAGCATATCCTTGGCATGGGTTGGCGAAAGTATGATGGCCATTGATGGGGGGCTTGGATTCAGGGATTTGAGTTGGTTTGTCAAAGGACAAAGCCTCACAAAGGGCGCGTTTAGCCATGTTGATATCTGTTTGGAGCCTTCTCTCCCACTGACCCTTGGATATTGGCGGTGAGGCTGACAAACCATCTTGATCACCAGGGCCTACAGTACTGTGATTAAGCTTTCTGAGCTTCTTCTTTAGATGGGTATTCCAATAATTCTTTATATCATTGTCTGTTCTTTGGGGAAGATAGGATGCTATGGCTGCCCATCTGAAAACATTGGAAAATCTTTCAAGATCTATACGGACAACTGAAATCACATCTCACCTAATTATTTCCATCCCAAAAAATTGACATTCATAGAGATGTTTCAAAAAATATCATAACTGGTGAATTTTAAAAACGTGTGTTTCCCACTTTACCTCATTAGAGAGAGAGAGAGAGAGAGAGAGAGAGAGGAGCATAATTACCGATTACCCAAAAGAGCTTGGAGGTGGACTATCATCTTTTCCTCATGATCAGTGAAGTTACCACGCTTAATACCGGGACGGAGATAATTAGTCCATCTAAGTCTGCAGCTCTTACTGCATCTGAGCAAACCTGTAAAATCAACCAACATGCTATATATGAGTACTTAGTTAACCAAAACATACAGAGAGTCTGAATCTTTGTTTACCCTAGCCAAATTTGGCAGAAACAAGAACCAGGAGATCAACAGTAAAGGATCATGCGCATGATATTGATTATATCACTTTTGTGATCAAACCACAGACAGATAAGGGAAATTAACCAAGCAGAAAAAGCATTAAATGGAACAAAGAAATTGATTGATAAGAGGATAAAATATACCAGTATTTGTGGGAACCGTTCTCCAATTCCCCGGTCCATGATCTTGAATGTAAGAGACCAGGATGATGTCTTCTTCCGGTGTCCACGGCCCTTTCTTTACTCCTACTTTGTCACAGCAAGGAGGCCTCCCCATCTCTCTCTCTCTCTCTCTCTCTCTAATTTCCCAAGATTCTTAACAATTTTCTTACGATTCTCTTAAGTCTTTTTCTAAAAAGAGATGCAGAGACAGGCTTCCAAACTAGGGGTTGCCTTGTCCAATATGTGTATCCCTTCATTTATACATATAGAGAGAGAGAGAGGAAGATTAACTCCAAAAGTGCTGTTAACCCGCTGACCAGAGGTAAAAGGGCTCGCTACGAAGAGTCAAAAAGGACAGCAAAGAGCATTTACTCATTGTTTCCATAAAGTCAGCTATGCTTAGACTCTCTCTCTCACTCTCTCTCTCTCTCTCTCTTTCTCTCTCTCCGCCTCACAAAACGGTGCATTCAATAAGGATGCTGTTGTGGCACCCAAAAAAAGCCTGAAGTTTCTATAGTTATCTAATTATCTTCTTCAAAATCAAACGTACGGCTATGAATCATGTACTGTGGGTAGGGACTAGGGAGGCCGATCGACTACCTTTATATGAAACTCCTTTTGCAATATAAGTTCAGTTCCCTGCATGGCTATCTAGCTACGGCCTGCTCCTTAATTTTAACCTTCCTTTGACTCATCATCATTATCATCATCATCATCATCATTCAAAACTGCCTCCATGTACATATCTACCGACGTATTTACCAAAACTAATATATATTAAATTTAAAAAAAGAAATTGTGAAAGAAATCCTATCACCAAAACTGCCACCATAATTATACCGCAAAGGTTGACATTTCAATCCGGCCAGTACTAATTATCACAAAATTATTAGTGTGTTTATAAATTAGTATTGACGGTGAGGCCAGCAATATATTGTGGGGCTGCAGCATGCAGTCACGACCAATAATTATCAAGAAATTAAAAAATACGACTATATTATAAAATTGAAAAAAGAAATTACTATTACAAGAGAAAAATATATAAGAAACTCTCTGAAACTCTTAAGAACTAAAACTTTCTTTCTCTTTATATTTTCTTATGAATTTCATTACAATTGAAACCCATATTTATAGGTCTTGAAATTACTATGCAAATTACTATACAAATCACTATACAAGATTTAAAATAATAGTGGTTGGGTCATTCACATAATTTTAGTTGTGGGACAGGGGGCGGTAGCCGTCCCACCATTTAGCGTCGTTCGTTTCATTACACTCCCCCTTGAATGATTACCTATAAAGAATCTGTCTCGTTAAAACCTTGCCAAGGAAAAATCCTGTGGGAAGAAAAACCAATGGCGAAGGAAAAAGAGTACAGTCTTCTTATATATCCACAAGTGTTTTAAGATTGCCTCATTAAAACCTTGTAAAGGAAAACTCAGTAGGACAAAACCTTAGCGAAGGAAAAAGAGTACAATCAGCACAAGTCTTCAGGACTTTTACTCCTCTTAGAAAATGCACGACGATAGATTTTTGAGTCTTCACATTTTAATATTCTACACAATTTTCTTGAATGACGCAGTTGGTGATGCCTTCGTGAATAAATCTGCCAGATTATCACTTGATCGTATCTTTGATATATCCTCATTTGATTTGAATGATAAGTAGCATTATCTTCGTATAAAATTGTTGGACTATCATTGATTATAGGAAAATCACACTTTTCTTGAATATGTAGAATCATTGATCTCAATCAAAATACATTCTAAACTTGTTTTCATGAATTGCAATAATCTATGAGTGATTTAAATATGTAGAAGATAATATTTGGTTGATAGACTTAGTAGAAATCTGATACCTGCAGTAATACTTAAACTCCCCCTGATAATATGCATTAGTGTTTCAAGTAATAAATAAACATTATTTCGACATATATAACAGATTACGAATTCAAATATGATTTCTATCTAAATAATGCATTAGAGAGAACATGATAATATTTTCATCTAAAAGTTTTCTCTCCCTCATTCGGCGTTATTAGGAAGAACTTGTTTATATACGACGTAAATAACATTGGAAACCATTTATGTATGATAAAAGCTGTAAAAGTTTGGGGTCTAATATTATCAGTTTGGCGAAAAATCAAATCCGTTTAACATTGTTGACAAATGAGATCTTGAAGAGATTTGAAGGCTTCGGGTTGTTATTTAAATATAACAAATTTTACCATTGATTTACTCCAGCAAAAAGATCTCACATTCCTCATAGATTTAGTTGTTCATCCAAAATGATATTATGTCTGATAGAAATTCTAATGTTTCAGATTTGAACCATGAACTTTTTATACCTCAACTACTTATATTTTCTCCTGAGGCCGTAAATACTATGATAGGAGCAGAGATATATCTTTTTAATAAATCTAATCCTGAAATTGTTGCAGCATCAAGAACCCTAAGTGCTTAATATGCAGCCTCTCTTAAAACCATGTCTCAGAGGCTACTGGTGAGAATGAGTGAGACTGATCATCTTAAAAATTAAATATCTGAGTTGCATCAAACGCTTGCAACTAAAGATAGAAAAAATAAAAATTTAAGACAAGAAAACAATGAGTTGAAAAAATTTGTAGACTGGTATTCTCGTGACCTGAAAACCCGAGTAGAAGAGCTGGAACGAGAGAGAGCTCAGATACAAAGTCAACAACAGTAGCTAACAGCAGAGGTTCAGCGTTTACAAGAAAATAGAGATAGCTGTAATTAATCTCGCTGGTTTTTGAAATTATGCATCCAGCATATCTTGTCAAGTGATATTTAAAGAGATAATGGTTTGTCTTGTTCTTATTTCCATTTCTATAAGAACTGTCTTTAGCTTCATTTAGTACGCATCAAATTTTCTTATCATATTTATAATTCATCTATATTTACATTCTTATTCTACAAATTCTCAATGGCTTATCAATTTCCTTTCAATATTTCTTACGATCAACATATGAGGTATCATTCACCTCAATTACAAATTATTCCTGCATCTTTCGCAGGTGCCATGTTGCAGTAAGCGAATGATCTGGCTAATAAGGCAGATCGTGAAGCCATTTATGAACTGGTGACTCTCGGCACCCGATACTCCTCCTCAATTGTCGGATTTTCCAACCGATTACAATCCAAAAATCGTAAGATTGAGGAGCTTAACGAGAAAGTTTCTGTACTTCAACGACTCGTTCAAGAGTCTGACAGAAAAATTGCAGACTTAAAGCAAGAGAATAAGGATTTAAAATCCTTAGTTGCTTCTTCATTTCGACTGCCTAATCCTTTAGATAAGGATGGTATGTTACTTTATGAAGAGCAAATGCATTTGAAAGATGAGGCTAGAAGTCTCAAATTCTTGTAATTTATCTATCAATTGAATAATAAGATCTTTCCTTTTCAAATGCATTCCTTGAATTTATAGCAGCCCTTGTGATCTCTTCAGGAGTTCTAACAAAGTAAATCATCAACGTAAACTACAATAATGGCAAATCCGGATTCTAATAAAACACATGGGCATATAGGATTATTCTCAAATCCTTCTTTCAATAGATACTTGTTGATTTAATTATACTACATGCGTCTGGATTGCTTTAACTCATATAAAGATCTTTGAACCTTTATAAAGTACATACTCCTAAATGTACTTGGATTAGATGCTTCAAGTATCGTATATCTTTATATATATGTAATGATCTAATGATCTCTATAAATATGCAGTGACCACATTCATTAACTGCATATCTAATCCTTTCGTAATAACCAAATCGATTAAAAATATGAATGTGATTGCATTCATAACAAAAATATATGTTTCTTCATAACTGCTCTCGGGTTTCTGCAGGAAATCTTGTGCGACAAATTATACCACACAATTTCATTTCGTATTACGCTTTCGTGTAAATACTCACTTATATCTTATAGGCATTACACCCTTTGTTGTTTGGACAACAGGTCCAAATACCTCTCGCTTTGCTAGCGATTTTAATTCAGCTTCTAGCTGCTTTTCATTTTAGTCAATCATTTCTACGTCGACATTTTTCGACGGTTTTTGACTCACTTTCTTCATTACTTCTGGTAATGTCAAGGGCCATCATATATGAAAATATGTTGTTGAATACAATTTTATTTCTATCCAGAATTTCTCCAGTATTCGTGAAATGTATTAAGATCTCATTATTTTAGGTACTTGTTCCTCTCCAGGGGAAAATATTTCATGAAACACCTCTATAAGAGGTTCCTCTTCAGGATTTTTATATTTTTCAGGAGTTATACTCTTCAGGAGGTTTCCTCTTCAGGAGTTTTGTATTTTATACAGAAAGTCTGGATAGATCTTATTTTGTAGGTACGGTCTCTTCAGGAGCACCGATTTATTTTCAATTTTCTCTTTTACATCAATAGGTCTTCAACACTTCAGGTGTATCTTAGACTTATCTATTGCTATTTTAACAACTTGTCCTTCAGGGACGTTAATTTTTGCTTAAGTATTAACAGCAGTAATATATGATTTTACAACACCTTTAGTGTCAGTAAATACATCATGTAATTGATTTGTAACATTTTGCAGATAAATAATCCTCTGAACTTCTAGTTCACATTTATTTGTAAGAGGATCAAATTTAAATAGGGCTTTATTATCCCAAATAATTTCTTGTCGTGCTTCAGGCACCGATATTTAATATTTCAAAACATTATGAAATATTAATAAGCTTATATATAAAAGTTTAGTATAAGTAAATCAAGTGCTTAGCCGTACAACAGGTACGTGACCACTATTCAGTCATACCACATCTATGACAAACATCTTCATATTTATATGAAGAATTATTCTGAGAGCCTTTACCCTTCTCTAAGTTGGATCACTTCTAGTGATACAATATATTTTTATCATCTTTAGTGTTGTCGCTTTTGGGACCAACACTTCTATTGTTTTTCTACCACGTCTACGCCCTTAATTCCTTTGAAAGGATGCACCGTTCACTTCTGTGAATGGTGTAAATTCAATATTATTAATAGGACGTAACTGGTGACTTATTAACAAAAACTCATTATTTAGCTCAATCACTGGAAGACAAAATAAAAATTCAGAATATTTGTTGAACTTTCACTCTCGATATTGCTACTGCAGGAACACATTCGAGGTATGAAAAATAATATGTCTTCTTTTATATATAATCATCAGTGACATTTTCACTGCATAATTTTAATATTGAGCTGATTTTAAAGAGTGCAGAATATTCAATACCACTCTTAAAATCTTGCAATTTCAGGTGCAATAAGTCATAATGATCTTTTGAGATGATTACATCTTCTGGTGCTCATATCTCTTTATTAATTCATTTCATACAGTAAGATGATTTTTCACTATGAGATACACAGCACGGTCCTTCAGGGACACATGATTTTCTTCTATGATTGTATCTCCCAAGTTCATCATTATATCCAAATAGATCTCATCAAGGATTCTGGATAAATAATTTTTTTTTTTTTTCAGAAATGTCAATAGTAATAAATCTAAATATTTGATATTATAAATTACAAAAATAAATCTGTGAATTTAAAAAATAGATTCACATTATCATGAGAATAAAAGTAAAATTTTATCAAATAATATTCAGCAATATTACCTTTAATATTTATCTGGAGAATTGCAAATAATATATTGAAAAACTTACTTGAAGTAGAAAACCACTAACTTCAGTATCGGTAGAACCTCGTGCTGATAACGTGTTATAAAACTAAATAAAGAAACTACTATTGCAAGAGAGAAATATATAAGAAACTCTCTAAAACTCTTAAGAACTAAAACTTTCTTTCTCTCTCTATATTTTCTTATGAATTTCATTACAACTGAAGCTCCTATTTATAGGCCTTGAAATTATTATGCAAGTTACTATGCAAGTCACTATACAAGTCACTATGCAAGATTTAAAATAATAGTGATGGGGTCATTCATATAATTTTAGTGGTGGGATAGGAGGCGGCAGCCGTCCCACCATTTAGCATCATTCGTTTCATTACAGACTATTAATTATCGTACTACATATGTATATATATGTCGTTTTTTTCTAATCTATGTATATATATGTCGATTAGCTTTAATTTACGCTCATTGATATAATATTATTATATTAATTATATGTGCTGGCCTGCCTGCTAGCTAGATCGATGGATAATATATTCATATATAGGGTTTGATTAGATAGATATAAGGGACCATAATCTCGAATGGACCATATATGCTCCTAATTGTCAAGACTATATATATTATAGTACTAATATATAATTGACAAGACTAATATATATATAGTCTTGTCAATTAGGAGCGTACATAATACATGGCCCATTCGAAGTTATGGTCCCTTATATCTATCTAATCATATATAATATTATACTAGTACGTACGCTAAACAAATTAATGCCAATCTCATTATTTATATTAGAATTGGTACCTACGTATCCTGTGGCTATGTATAAGAATCTCTCTCTCTCTCTATATATATATATATATGATATATTATATTTTGCTTGACTTAATTTGTATGCATGTTAAGTATTTTAAGATATTCTCAAATATTTCATTCTCAAATATCAGTATTCAAACATAAAGTACTTTTTAAGTTTTTAATTTTTTAATTTAATTATTATTTAATTATTAAAAAAATTTCTAAAAAAATTTAAACAAAATATAAAAAACTATACAACTTTTTCAAATTTTAAAACAAAAATAATATTATAAAATTATATTCAAACAATTTTTTAACTTTATATAAATGTTTTTCAACATTTTATCTCTTAATTATCAAAATCTAATAAAACATCTTAACTTACTAATTTCATAACTATTTACAAATTATTTTATTACTATTCATAGATATTGATCTTATGCCTGGATTGGATTGCAAGAGCATCTCATCCCATCTCATTTCAATATCTAAACATCACAAACACAAACATTTTTTAATTTTTAATTTTTAATTTTTTCATCTAATTATTACTTAATTATTGCAACTTTTTAAAAGTTTTAAATAAAACACAAAAAATAATTTAACCTTTTCAAATATCAAAATAAAAATATATTAAAAAGTTTATTGTTAGAATATAATTTTATAATATTTTAATTCAACTTTTTCTCTCTTCTTTTTTAAAACTCCATAAAACATTTTAACTTCACTACAACAAAATAGGCAATTTCTGGCATTTTTTTGAAGGCCGCAAAAGAAATCGTCGCAAGTAGGGGGTTATTCACAAAATATTTCATTTCGGCGTTGAATTCCAGCATGTTGTTGGGAAGAATTCACTGATTAGTTTATTACAGTGACTTTTGTAACTTATTGCGACTACTCTTTCGTCTCGACAAACCATTTTAAATAGGCAGTGCTTTTTTAAGTTGTTAAGACGATTTATATCGCCATAAAAAATTTAGGCGCGATTTATGTCCCCCAAAATCTCGAATCTTCTTCTACCCTCCCCGTGTTTTTGATTCTTCTCTCCCCCCCGCCCCCAATTCTTCTCTGCTTTCCCCCTTCTTCTCTGCGGAAAGCTTCCAGGTGAGTCTCTCTCTCCCTTTCTCTCTCTCTCTCTCTCTCTCTCTCTCTCTCTCTCTCTCCATTCGTCTCTCACTCCTGCCTCTATCTCTCGAAATCGCAACCTAGGGTTGCTCTCTCCATCCCTTATTTTGATGCTTAAATTCGCATCTTGTGAAGAAGAATAATTAGTTTATACACCTCTAGGTATTCTTCCCTTATTTTTCTGGCATCATGATTTCTTAAGGTTTATTATATTCCTTTTTTTTTTATTCTTATTTAATGATTCCTGATGCTTTGTTGCATTTTTTTGGAGATTAATCTTGATTTTAGCTTTTCTTATTTTGATTGTTGTGTTATTAAGTATATGCAGTGCAATGCTTTCAATTTTTTCTTTTGAAATAATATTGATTTATCTTTGTTTGGTTATTTTTTTCCTAGGTTTATTTCAAAAATTAGTGGTAGTTAATCGAAAAACATATACAGGGAGAACTCAAATAAACTTATATTGTTGACCTCATTATGTAGGGAGAACTTAGATATTGTTCACTTTTGTAAAAAAAGGTTTCAGAGTAGAGTTTATTACTTTAAATTATAAACCACAGGGCTTAAAACTTTAAAGTTACATTTTTTACTGCAATCCCAAACACACACCAAATTTTACCATTTGTTGATGCTTTTGGACAGTCTGAAGATGAATTCATTAACAAGAGTCCATAGATTAGGAGAAAAAATTAACACTGTTGATAGTTTCAAATGTGGCTGCTTAGTTGTATTATTTCAAAGACTTGAATGATGTAGTTTTTTTCTTATCATTATTTATGGAATTCATTTTTTTATGTTCTTATTATTGTTATGGTAAGTTGCATTAAGATATTAACTTATATCTTTTTAACTTGTTGGAAGGCTTATGCAGGATCACAAACACTGCAGAGCATCGTTTATTATGTACTGGAACAAATATAATGATCCACCAATTCCTCACTTTTCTTTCTACTTTGATATTCTGTAAGTTGAACCTAGCAGTTAACTTTTTGCATTGGTGCATTAAGGCTAGTTCAAGTAGGCAGCACTGTTGCAGAATGGCAACAACTGTAGGAAGGGCGTATTTGTAGAGACTTAAACTGATTTTGAGATGGAACCAGGTTATATAAATTTATATGGATGGAACCAGGTAATATTTTCCTCTTAATTCATTTTCTATAGGAGTTTATGCATTTTCTTGTCCATAGGCAGATATAGACATGCATGTTTCGGTTTATAACCAATGCTTGTCCTATGCTAAAGGTTTTCTCTATCTATTGGAATGTTAGATATCTAATATTCATTAGAGCCGAGAGAAGCAGCGGTTGCATTCAAGGAGGTGGTCAGAGTTCATGACTATGGAGGAGAAGTCAATCCTCTTGGTGAGTTCATGGGATGTAGTGAGTTATTTAGTTCATAGTACCATATTGGTAAACTTAAGGAAGTTGATTTTGGTGTATGTATAGACTGATAAAAAAAAATACTAAGAAATGGTGAATATCCTTATGTCAAGATTAAAACATGTTACAGCTGTTGCACATGATCATGTTAATTAAACAATATACAGATTGTGGAGAAGGGATTTTGGTTGGTTGAACTACAGTTGAACCTCTGATGTTAATTATCCTGGATGTATATATTTAGTTATTTTATTTTTTTCTGGTTTGATTTTGACTTTTGGTTTTTCACAGCTGGGCTGGATTGGGTCTCGTGTATATCTGGCCTCTCAACATTAGTTCCTAAGTTACTGGTTAAGGAACTACTTTCGATTTGATTCCAATAGTAAACATTCATGCTTGCAATAATTTGACCCATCTTAATTAGTATATCTCAGGTTTGTAAATTTGGTGTGCAAGAGTTGATGTTGTGAGCCTTATTGAATTGTTAGATTTGTAAATCAGGCTTGTAAATACAAATACAGGTGTGGATTCATTTATAGCTAATGGTAACATGTGAGTAAAAGAAGATTAGGAAATTGAAAGGAAGTTTTGTTCTGTTTCTTGCAGCTGAAGCACTATGTTTGTTTGTGTTGCTTTTTGTTTTAAGTTGCCTAGGCTTAGTCATTGTAATGTAGCTTATGACTTTATTCTTTCTAATGAAAATATGCTTGCCTGCCATATATCTGTGTGTGTGTGTTGTTATCATTTCAGAATATTTCTCATTTCAGAATCCCTTTCCAAAAGAATCCCTTTCCAAATTCATGAGGTTTTATTGGAAGTGGGGGGCTTAAAACCGAAAACATTTCTCAAATATTTTTATCATTTCTTTGGCCTCAAGTTGATTTGTTCTTACAACTTCTTTCATAGAGTTATTGACTTGTACTAAGAAAATCAAATTTGCTACGTTTATGCATGATAACAGGCTTGTCCATATTCTTGAATATGTAGTATGATGGCTACCATCTGTGGTAAAGTTTGTAAGATGGTAATATTTGTGGTTAGCTGCATATTTATTATCTAGATATCACAAGCTTCTTAGATTAGGTTATAAAAAAAAAAAAAAGTGGTTACTGGAAAGTAACTCTAAAATGAAAAATGTAAGATATAAGAGGGTACTAACTTGACATCAAGATATTACTATTTCATAACTTATGTAGAAGGAGTATAAATTGATAGAATATGCGATTTTCTTCAGTGATTTCACACTGAACTTAATATCTCTAGTAATGGCATGTATTGGAATTTTTTGTAGGTTTCATATGTTGAACCCCAAGATCCAAGGGTGAAGAGTAAGAAGTTCCATGCAGGCAGCTCAGATATTAGGTGGTTCTCTAGCAAACTATGTAGAACGAGCAAGAGTGAAATTGTATGCTTTAAACGCTAGACTTTTTTTTTTTTTGCTTTTTAATTCATTTAGTGCATTTTTTCATGTTTAGTACTTATGTTTATTTTTTTTCATTTCTTTTCAAACTACCTAGAAATTCCTATTTATATTCCAATAATTTTTTTTTGTAATATATTGCTCACATTCTTTATATATTTTAGGAATAAGGTTGTGAGAAGAGAGATACTATTTTTCTACTATTTTTTTTTTTAATTTCATAAAAGACTATTTCCCGGGAAAAATATTGCCTAAAAAAGTTATTTCTTGCAATTTTTACTGCCAGAATTTATCATTTATGGCCAAGTGGTGATGCCAGAAATACTAATATTTCTGGCCGTTCAAAGAATGGCAGGTAAAAGGCTTCTTTGGCCAGTTATTTCCTGCGACTTTCCTGCGAATAAAAAATGCCATAATAAACTATTTCTGGCAGCAAAAGTGAGTATTTTGGACAGATTATTTCTCGGGAAAAAGTGCTTTTTGTTGTAGTGCTTAGATTATTTTACTATTATTCACAAACTTTTTTCCTATTATATCCTATACACTTGCCAAGATATTTGTCCAGATTATGTCGTTTTTGAGAATATTAAACAACATTGAGAACCCAATAATAGAATGCATTAATATTTAAGATAAAACTAATAATGATACGGAGAATATGCTGCAATACCTATTTTCCAAGAGTACTCTAAAAGATAGCTTACTAATTGGATGCAGACATCGTTAAAGGATTCAAGTTGTCATGCTTATAATGCTTAGCCCCAGCAGCTGGATCAAACAACAAACAAAGAAGAAGAAAAAACAACATCAGGACAAGATTGACCTTCAATCCCTTTATGTAATGTGAAAGAGCAAGCCGAATAATTGACTGGGTCTTAAAAATAAACAAAAACGTGTAGCAACAACTAATTACAAGCAAAATGGAAGAATTTCTGTCCTATGAATTTTTTTTTTTTTTTTTAACTCTCTTGCATTAAATCCTATTGATATTAAATTTTGATAAGTTCCCTACCGCCCAAAATTACAAGATATATATAGAATTTACAGCCAATGTGGCATCACGTGATTTACATGAATAAAGACTCATTAAGAGCAAGAAGTTTAGATAGAAAAGCAACTATAATATGGAGTATCATCGACACTTTATGGTAAGGCCAAGAACACTAAAAAGGATGGCTAAGAAGTAGCACAGCAAGTTTAAAAATTTTAAGAAAAACATTAAAGGAAATAATTGTCTCTAAGAAAACCATAACCAGATTAGTACACAGCATCCCCCTTCATTTTCAAATATATATATATATATATATATATATATATATGTATTCAAAGATACCTCTTTTTATGGTGGTATAAAAAATAGACGTTCCATCATCATTTTGCTTGACAACAAATTGAATCATTTGTCTTGTTTCTTCAGTGAGATGTTTGTCCCACCAAGAACGAAGCATGCTTGTAAAACCAGAAACTAACATCTTAACAATGTCTGGTTGAAAAATATTATTATTAAGATAAGCATCGGCGACCATGGACATTTTTTGTAGAGTATTGAGAACTTCTTGTTCAGATTATCCATCAATGTTCCACTCATAAATTCGGTCAGCACTAGCTAAAAACTGGGATTGGAACATACGTTCCTCAATCTGTAAATTCGGTGGAGTAGGCCTGGTGAACCAGTTTTTCATAAAACCAATAGGTTTTGTAAAAGTGAGTCTGGTTATTGCAGGTTTCTCCAATGAAATTTCTTCAAAATCATTATTAATGACAGAATCATCTACCGAAGAATCATTTGTATAAACTTCAATAAAATCAGAATCAACCCCTTGGCCACCTTTGTCCAAAGCATTAGTAGAGGATTTTTCTATTTTAATTTGAGTTAGCATTTGATCAATATTACTCAAAGTACTACCATTGTTTGTCTTATTTTTGTTCTCTGGTAAAATTATCAAAAGTGTTTCAAGTGATTTTGAAAAACTAGCTGAAGCTTTTTCAGAAATGGGTTTTTCAACTTTTTCCTCAATACGATCCAATTGTTGACCTATTGTATGGAGAGTAGTGTTGACAAAATTATTTTGCTCGATGATCTTTTTTGTTTCCGAGGAAATCAGAGGAAACTTAGGATCCTCGGCAGCTGGTGCTTTAAAAGAAGAAGCTCTAACCTCAGCTCCCTATACTAAAATTGAAATGGTTTCAAGACGGAAATGGCTAGATTTTATAATGGTTTTATCTTCAGCTTTTGTAAAACTGGTTTTTAAAACATTTAAAGAACAATTTTTCAAATCATAATATTTTCAAGGAAATCAAAGAAAAGAATATGCATGTTAGAAGTATATATTAATTCTTTCCATTTTTGTCTGACCTATTTCTTTTCAGTCAGAGTAAAATTCGTATCATAAGCTTTTCGCTTAGGACGATTTTTCATGCTATTAAAATCATTAAACAAAATAATCATATCAGGTTTAAAAGATCTATTCATCATCATTAACTGAGGATGAAGTGGAGGTGTGTTCATAGCTAAATCAAAAATTGTCGGCAACATATTTGCCGGAGATGAAGAAGAATAATCTTCTACTTCAATTTCTTCCTTTTTAGCTTTTCCCTTTGATGATGGATCATCATCCTTGGTTGTGTAATAAGCTGAAGTAATTTGTGAATCTGAAGAAACACCTTTCAGCTTTAAATCAGAGGATTTTCCCTTAGGAATTTCCTGAACAAAAACTGGACGAGTAGGATTTGCTATCTTGGAAGAATCCTCCAAAAACGTTTTGAGATTTGCATCTCTACTAAGTCTTGGATCCAAAGAATAGGATAATCTGGAGCCTGTGAAAGAGTGTCTTCTTTCTTTGGCTAGGGATGGTCCGTCAAAAGAAATCTTTACAGTACCATCAAGATACTGCTGTATCAAGTTGAGATCTCTATCCTCAGGTACTATCTCAACTGGTGGTAGTTCCTTATGAAGGATCCACTCTTTTGGTAGAGAAACGTCTCTCCAGTAAATCATTTTGGGTATTCTGATGTTGGTACCAGAGGTAGAACTCTGCATCAGAAGGGACTTCTAGCAGACTTAATCTTAGCCTTGGGGTTAAGACTAGTCTTTATTATACCATAATAAATGCGGTAAACCAAAGCAAGAGGTCTACTGCCTTCAACCATATTAAAACCAAAAGTTAAAATGTTCAAGGTCAAAACATCTAGAACATTCTTATCATGTAAATCAACAGTTAAATCTGGATAGCAATCAAAATGAACTGGACCTTCCACCAGGGAGATCTGGACAGTACTAAGCTTACTGTCCTCAAAGTTCCTAAATCTGCCATCACGTAAACATAAAAAAATAGAAGCGTTGATGCCTTTCCTTATCAGAGGTTTGACAGCAACTTGAACAGATGCAATATGCATGAAACTAAAACCTTTTTTTTTTAAGTCTAGAATCATGGAATGTTGAAATAAACGACATTTTTCCTGGGTTTTAGAAATGGCAAAGGTGCGCTCAACGGTCTTCACCTTGAATTTCGTAGCAAAAACCTTTTCCTTCCAGGTTTTGTTATACAAAGAAGCAGTAGCAATCTTTGGCATATGCCATCGATCAATATCTGGCAAATCATTTTCTTCAAAAATACAATCTTCTTCATTAATGATATCAAGCGGCAATCCTGATCTAGAACTAACTGACGAGCTGGATCTAAACATCCTGGTCATCTTGGTAACAACCAAAGCAAAACTCAGGTACTTCCTAAGTCTAAGTCTTGAACTTTACTCTGCTGCATTTCGTAACACATACTGGTGGGTCACAACCAGTAACCTCTCATGCCCTAACACGCCTACCCCGGCTTCAAAAGGGACTTACTGTTTAGACTTGGTATTTGACTGCGGTGGCGCCAACAGAATAAAGCAAAGAACAAGATAGGGAGACAGAGTGTCTTAGGAAATTATCAAGATAAACAAGAAGCAAATATAGAGTTAATCAGCTAGTAACAAAATCGAAAGTGGCTCTGATACCAAAAATGCGGAAACAAGTGCAAATAAAGTAAATGATGCACAAGATATGAAGGCGGATAAGCCTGCCAAATGCAGTATGCAAAAATAATTAATGAAGATAATTTTGAACCAAAAGATTCTTCATTGAAATATAAAACTTACACAAATTAAATATAATCACAAAATTCACAAGATTGGTAATAGAAGGTTGGGAGCAAGTTTGGTATCTGAAAAGCAGGTTGAGCGCTCTGCCTTCTACTAAGACTAAGGTCTCCTTTTATAGATGAATGAGCCTTTACAAAAGAAATCCCGGAGTAAATCACGGGTGAAACAGTAAAAGAAAATGTGACCTTGTCTACACCAAGCACTGAAAGTAAGCTTGTTATCTTGTGCTATCACTCAAACAGTAAAAGTAAAGACTGCCTACACCAAAAATATTTTGTCTTTGCATGCCGACAGATAATTTGAATGGACTGAAATTAGGGTTCTCCAAGCTGGGGCGGATAATCCTCTGAGTCATGTCCAAAAGTTTTGCTGTAGTCATTAGACTCTGCTTCGTCTGATTCTTCAGCTGAATCTTCACTACTATTTTGTCCTTCAATGGATTTTCTCAATAGTTCCATACTATTGTGTTATCCTTCGATGGATTTCTTTAGTAGTTCAAGCATTTGTAAATTCTTCTTCTTCGAATCTTTTTTCTTTGAAGAAGTCGAACTTTCTGTATCTGAATCTTTTTTCGTGGAAGATGGTGAAGTCTTCTTATTTGAGAAAGTCTTTTTCTTCTACTTTGAAGATGAACTTAGTGAATCTTTTTCTGTAATTTCAAGAAAATGATAGGTTAACTCTGCTTGCGTCTTTGGAGAGGGAAACTACTCCTGGTCCTTTAAATTTGGAACCAATGATAGAAAATCTGCCAAAATGTTTGAGGCAATATCTGGAGAATGTTGAAATTTATCCCAATATTTGACAAAAAAGTAATGAACAAGGACATCGCTGGCTTTTTCATAAGTCCATTTGAATATCCAAGAGATTTTATATCTGGAACAAAAATGGATCAAGAATGGTAATTTGGCACTCATACGATCCATCTTGGGTGGAGCAGCAACTTTAAAATGGTTGAGCATTGGTTGCAAACTCTCAGGGTAAATATCTGGAATGGGGCCGAATTGTTACCACCATTGTTGAAACAAGAGTGGAAATTTAGTTTTGCATTTCTTGTCAAAATTAAAAGACCAAGAATGTGATAAATTTGAGGTTTGGTAAAAAGGAAAATGAAGCCAAACATCAATATAATCATGATAATTATATTGAATTGGCGTATTCGGTATACTTTTAAGAGTATTCGGATTGGTTCCCCATTCTTGTTGGGTCATAACACTGACCAAATAACAATTATGAGAAAATATTTTTGAAGGATCTACTTTATCATAGATCTGTTTGAGAGATATTAACCTAGTGTGAGCTAATATAGAAAGATAAAATTTTAGGTCTTTAGTTGGATATCTAAGAGTTCAATGCCAATCTGAAAAAAAATAATGAAAAGTTATTTTGAAAAGGTCTGTATCTATCGAATTTTTGATGTAAAACAGATTCTGAAAATAATTTTTGTGATAATTTTCTACCTTGGAGGCAGAAGATAATCTGGGTCTTGCCAATGCCAAAGGATTGGACAAGTGATAATGTGGCATATTTAATGCAGAAGCAAAAGAACTGGGGTTACTGGTTTAGGTATCTTTCCTAGAGCAATGTATATGTTAGCAACTTCCAGTGGAGAATCTACTATTGGCAAAAATAATGAAGTTGGCGGCCTCTGGGAACTCTCTGGTTTCTTTTTCTTACTCATGTTTTCTGCAAGAATTCATGGGTAAGGAAATCAGGAATTGAATTTTCAAATCCTTTAATATAATCAATATCAAAATCAAAAACACTTAAAATAGTTTGCCATCGTGCAAAAATATGTTTAGATGCAATATTTTGAATATCTTTTTCTAAAACATATTTAGCACTTTTGCAATCAATTCTTAAAAGAAATTTTTAATTAAGTAAATCACTTTGAAATTTAGAAATGCATAGTACAATAGATAATATTTCTTTCTTAATAGTCTTATAATTATGCTGTACATGATTCTAGGTTCTAGAATGGAAGCGAACAATTTGTTCAGAAGAACATGGTGAAACAATTTGTTTCAAAATGCCACCATAACCTATGTCAGAGGCATCTGTTTTGACAATTTTGAAAGAATAAGAATTAGGTATTCCAAGGCATAGAAGAGTTTTGACATATGCCTTGATTTGCCTAATTCAATTAGTGTGGATATCGGTCCACAGAGGAGGACTGAGTTGAAGTCTCTCAAAGAGAGGACGACACTATTTTCTCATGTCCTTGTAAAAATATGAAATATAATTCAGCGAACCAAGAAATATTTGGAGCTGAGTTTTATCAAGAATAACATTAAGAAATTTATCAGCAAATTCAATAACCCTTTGAATTGGCCTGATTTTGCCTTCAGAGATGTCATAACCAAGAAATCTAATCTTGGTTTGAAATAATTTAATCTTTTTAGTAGAAACCACTAGACCATTGTGTCGAATGATATAAAGAAAAGTCAACAAATGTTTCCAGTGATTATCAATGGATTTTGAGAAAATTAAGACATCATCAATATAAACAATAGTAAAATGAGTGAAACTATTGAAAATATCATTCATAATTTTCTGAAATTCACTAGGAGTATTTTTTAGCCCAAATGGCATTACATTCCACTCATAGTGACTAAAAAAAGTATTGAAAGTAGTCTTATACCAATCAAACTCCCTAATTTGGATTTGCCAAAATTTAGACTTAAGGTCAAACTTAGAAAAAATAACTGCATTACTAAACCTATGAACCAAGTCATTTTTGTTGGGAATCAGGCATCTAATCCACTCCAACACTTTGTTCGAGGGTTTGTAATTTATAACTAAACGGGGTGTCCCATGCTCAATCTTAGCATTTTTC
The DNA here is from genome assembly GCA_036559045.1 of Platycarya longipes. Lineage (NCBI taxonomy): Eukaryota > Viridiplantae > Streptophyta > Magnoliopsida > Fagales > Juglandaceae > Platycarya > Platycarya longipes. The sequence continues at coordinate 36,205,675 of CM071799.1, forward strand.
TTGACATAAAAAGTAGTACATGACTAGTGTGACTCACTATGCCTAATAAGACCTTTTGAAAGAAAATCATAAATTTCATTTTTGCAAAATTCCAAAGTCTCACTATTCATCTGAATAGGTCTGGCTTTAGTTGGAATATTTTTTTCACAAAAATCTTTAACATAAGGTAAAGAAACTTCATATTTTTTCCGATCCCAAAAAGCATTTGGAAGATTAAAGCAAATATCAAAAATCAAATTTTTATGAAAATCACCAATTTTTGATTGAAGCAATAGATCAGACAAATGCTCAGAAATCTTTTTAAATATGACTTCCTGTTGGAGGAAGTTCAAATGTTTTGTTTTTGTAGAAATTAAAGAAGCTTTTGATACATCGATATCAGACTTCGAAGTAAATTTAAACTTAACTTTCTGTCCGAAATGGATTAGTAGTGTAATCCCATCTCGTTCAGTCAGAAAAGGGAAAATGGAATCAAAAAAAGACATTCCTAAAATAACATCCCAAGTCATGTTTTTAACCAAAACAAACGGGATTCTAAAACAAACATTATCTTGACAGACATGGCCATTATTGAGCTCATAATTAATTTTCATCTTAGAGCCATTTGCCACTGGGAGTTTCTCAGAGGATTTTTCGAAGTATTTAGTAGGAACTAAGCCTTCACGAATGCAATTAAGGTCCGAGCTTGAATCTATTAAAACAATAATAGAAAAAGAAAATTAATGGCAAACAACAATATCAACTTTAGAATACCATTTTGTAGGCATAGGTTATTTAAGCAAACAAATAGCCTTGAACGGATCAAAGGATTCACTGAGGTCGGGGACTTTTGTTTCCTCATTATCGGAAGGACATTCTTGATCAAAATGTTGTTCAATTTTGAAAGAAAGTAAATTTTGTTTAAAAGATGAATTTTTTAGTTTGAGGGAATTAATCTCAAATTTGAGCTCAACTATCTCTTTCTTGATTAATACAATTTCATGCTGTAAATCATTTGTTGAAACATCTTTGGCTTTCTTCTCGAAATGCCTTAATGTTTCTTGAAAACTGATTTTCTCTTGAGAAATTGACGGCTCATTACGAGTCATAGTCTTCTTGAGCTGGTTGAGATATTTCTCTTTTAGCTCAATATTCTCAATCTAAGAAATCAAAGTTAAAAGAAGGTTCTCTTATTCTTCTTCCTTAGTTAAAACAGTAATTGTCTTAATTCCGGAATTGCAACAAGAATCTTTGCAATTGCAACCAAGCTTAATCATACTTAAATCAAATGGTTTAGCTTCTGAGTGATATTCTGAATTACTAGAGCTAAACTCACCTTGGTCAGAAGATGAAATACTGTTTTCAAGGAGGTGAAACAGTTCTTGCTGGTCATCTTCACTAATATTTAAAGCAATAATCTTGTTCTTTAACTTACTGGGCTTTTTAGAATTAGGGCACTTATTAGCATAGTATCCTTTTTTGCCACAGTTATAACATGTCCCTGTGGAGGGGTTTTTTAAAGGTTTTTTATGAAAAAATTTTTTGTAAATTTCATCACGGGTTTTTCTCCTGTTTTTCCCATGAGATTTTTTGAAAACCTTTTTAAAATGCTTTCTCTTCTTTGTAGATGGAGCAATAGAAGGAAGGCCAAATTGTTGACAGAAATTTTCCATCTCATATTTGGCTTTTTTCTATCTCTCATTCGGTTGATTGATAAGTTTTTGATCATTGCACATACTTATCCCTAACTTCTTTATTACGCATGTGATATCCCCATAGGTATATCTATCATAATTGAAAAGACCTGTAGAATCAGTTAGTGAGTCCTTAACCTTTAGAGCAAACAAATGAGGAAGACCATCAATGAATTTCTCCTTCCAATAAGGCATATCTCAATCATCACGCTGCAAAACACGAGAAATAAAAACACTCTCGTACCAGTTATAATCTAACATGCGAGGGCATTTAAAATTATTTAAATAATCAAAAACACGACTAGTATATTGGAGAGAGTTCCAATAAAATGTTTAATAATCATATAAATCAAAATATTAACACCATCAGAGAGGTAATATATATATATATATATATATATAAGTACTAATAAAATGAAACCCTAAGAAAACATTTTCTTCCTAGTGGGTCACCAATAGTACCAAAGGATCAAGAAAAAAGAAAACATAAAAGGGAAATAGATATGGTCCTAATTTTTTGAGTCAAGATGATCCTATTTTTCAGATTTAGCATGCATCAATGTACTCCACCAAGAGTTTAGATCTAAGCATAAAGTTAGGATTTTGAGACTTTTAATTTTGTTATTAGGGCGCTTAAGAGTTTCTACAAACAAACCCATTGATTAGCAAAACAAGTGAACATAAAAGGTCCATGGAAACCCTAAAATCACAATATCCCGTTCTCAAAATCTACTAATTTAACACATAAAGAAGGCTTCAACACAACCAAAGTCCAGAAACCAATGCGTATGTTGCGAGCCTCCCCAAATCCAAAACAAACCCAAGTTCTTTTAACTCTAATTTCTACCCCTTCCTCTACATAGTCACACACACACAACCTTCCTCTACCCCTTCCTCACCATGGGTGAACTTACATAAAGGAAAATGTAAGAAAATTGGCGGAAAAATCAAACCTTTGGCTAGGAGAACTGTCGAGGGAAATGAGATAGCTGGACAATTTGAACCTCAAAGCTCGAACGGAGGGCTAGCTAGGAGATTTGTGGGATTCGGGGGGAACTTCCAAGTTTAACATCGGTGTGCAATTCAGGAGGTTTCGAAAGCCTGGTTGGAATTGTGGGGGGAGCATTCGAGGGTGAGGGGAAAATATAAGAGGGAAGCCACATGCTACTTATAAAAGACCCTTTTGCAGCAATTTAAGTGGCTGCTAATTGTATTGATTATGTCTATCCGCATATTTAAAATGTTGTAAAATATGGAAATGTACATCTTCGTGATATTACGGCAATATATATATTTCGCCGTAACAAATGTATATACTTTATTATGACAAAATATATCGTCGTAACATGGAGTCTTATAATCAAGCCATGAACAAACAAGTACCAGCGATAATTTTCGTTATGAATTGAAGAATTTTTTTTTTTGCAGTGACTTAATTCGCCTCTATAGATCCATAATTTGCTGAAAAAGTCGAAAGTGTAAAACTCATGTAATAACTACACGACAATTAATAATCCGCTGGTAATAGTTACTTATTGCGTCAATTTTTTGAATAGCAAATTTAAAATCCCCAAAAAAAGCCAATTTTTTTGTAGTGTTTTAGAGACTTGGATATTATGCTATCAGGCCATAGGCCTTAATTTGGACATGTACTTGTTATTTATAGATTATAGATTAGAGGAGACTTCCCAGCTCCAACCCAATATGGAAGAAAATTTTGGATTTACAATATTGTGACGATGAAATTAGTGGCCGCTGTTGATACCATAAAAATCGGTCAATAGGCCAGGACAGGAAAAAAAGTCATTCCCGGCCCACTGGAGCGAGTTGGGCTTCGTTGGGTGTCGTTTGGAGCCACCGGTGAGATTCTGATGTGGCCATACGTACGCAAATAGTAGATAAATAAATCCGATGTGGCCATACGTACGTGGATAGCAGATAAATAAATAGAGAAATACAGTATTTATGTGGTTCGGCGTAAGGCTTACGTTCACGGGATTTGGGGAAGGGGATTCACTATAATAAATATTTTTACAGTCTCTCAGAGCTCTCACTGTACATGAATAATATACATAAACCTACTGGTATGAGCTATTGGGTTCATCTAAGAAGACGAAACAGGCAATTCGAGAGAAGAGAGGAATTATTGTCCAGCCAGCCATCTATCTCCTTGTTTCATCTGTCCAAGGCCTTTTTATACTACACTTTGGTTGCGTGCATCATTTGGCTAGTCTTCCTTTTAGTCCCATCATCTGTCAGTCTCCTCCTATGTGCTCTGGTCCCCTTTTGTCTCTTAGTGCAATTAATAGCTGGCTTGGGTCCTACTTGGGATATTTACACCTCACAGAACTCCGCGAATTTTTACCAAAAGTACTTTGGTAGAAATTCTAAAGTATCCGAAAATTGAGAAGGTAGTGGTTTATCTTCCGAGCCTGAGGTAAAAAAGACACATGTAATACATATTTTGTTAAGAAAATGTTGTAAGGCGTGTGAGGGTTTACGACCCCGCGATCCACAAGCGGTCATCGGAGAAAAACCAGGCGTGCGAGGATTTACGCGCAAGCCTAAACCCGAGACTCAACCTCGTGATTCACAAGCATCCAAGATAAGGCTTGTCGAGTGTGCTTAGTAGGCGGATCGCAAGCCTATCATGGATGTGAGGACTTGACGAGTGCACTTGGGTATTGGACCTCAAGCCTTGAGCCCTTGACGAACAAATCGTTGAGCTAGTCATGGGTAGCCGAGCGACCCCACGACTAAACCTGTCCTCGTATGATGAGTGGTGTGCTTCGGCTTTACGCTGCAAAATAATTTTGTTAGTAGAAATATGATTTTTCATGCCACTGAGTTCGAGTGCTGAATCCGAATTTGCATGTGCATCGTCGGAGTATAAAATTTGTCAAAATCTATTCTGTAGTATTACAGCATTTTTAATTCCCATGATTTGAGGTGGCGAGTGACCTGTCCAAGTAAATAAAATAGAAAATAGGCGAGTCCCACATGGGAGACTTGCTGTATGTAAATTCTTGAATTTCTAAACAAATGAGGCGAGTTATGTGAGCTAGGAACACAACCTATATGTGTTAGGCGAACATGCATGGTGAGTCCCTACTGTCGCGAGGGAGATGGGCGAAATGAGTTGGCGAGTAACTTGTTGTGTTTAAGCGAGCATGATTGGCAAGCTAACGAGAGTGTGAGCAGGAGAGGTGGTCGGGTAAGCTGGGAGGCGTGCTTGGTGCCTTGTTTGTGAAATGGGTGATCCGAGTGTGAGAGGTGAGTTATGGTTCGAGTACAATTTTAGCGAGCTATGTAAGGCAAGGGCCGAACACATATGATGAGCTGTGGCGAGCATGGTGATCCATACGTGAGCTGTAGGCATGCAAGGGGAGGTCTAAGCCCATGTGGTGACTGAATGGTGGTCACGAGTAAGCAAATGATAAGTTGTTTTCTAAATGAATGTGTATTGGACGAGCGCCGTGAACTTGGCGAGCCGAGGGAGAGTTCGTTGGAGCGTCATGCATGGTGCCCGTGAGGTGAGGGAGAAAGGGTGAGGCGAGCTTCAATGTTGCAAACTGGCGAACGCCCAATAAGTGTTTTGGGCGAGCAAATTGGTCTTGAGTTGGTTAACGTTAAGTGTTTTAAGCGGTGTACTAGACGAGCGCCGTGAACTTGGCGAGAGGGCGAGCAATATACTGCGAGTCTGCAAATTAATTCCATGAATTTTCATGTTATGGTGGTTTTAGGCGAGAGGACATGTGTGTAGTGACTTGATGAGGTCACGTGCGGGAGTTCAAGTGAAGTTCCTGTACAAGATAGTGTCCGTGAGAAAATACTAAGTGATATACATAGAAGAGATTAGGACAACAAATCTTTCTTTCAGCCGAGATATTTTCACCTTTGCCTGATATTATACAAAAATAGCACAATTAAGAATATTAATCTGGGGACATCGTTTGCATATTTGATAAGTCGTCCACTATCCCAGAAAATTATCATTTTTCCACCTCTGGTCTAAAGATCCCACAAACGGCGCCAACTGTTGATGCCATAAAAATCGGTCAATAGGCAAGAGCAGGAAAAAGAGTAATTCCCGGCCCACTGGAGCGAGTTGGGTTTCGTTGAGTGTCATTTGGGGCCCCCGGCGAGACTTCGATGCTGCCATACATACGCAAATAGCAGATAAATAAATCCGATGCGGCCATACGTACGCGGATAACAGATAAATAAATAAAGAAACACAATATTTACGTAGTTCGGCGTAAGGCCTACGTCTATGGGATTTAGGGAAGGGAATCCACTAAATGAATATTTTTACAGTCTCTCAGGGCTCTCACTGTACATGAATAATATATATAAATCTACTAGTATGAGCTATTGGGTTCATCTGAGAAGACGAAGCAGGAGATCCGATAGAAGAGAAGAATTATTGTCCAGCCAGCCAGCCATCTCCTTGTTTCATCTGTCTAAGGCCTTTTTATACTATATTTTGGTTGCGTGTATCATTTGACTAGTCTTTCTTTTAGTCTCATCATCTGTCAATCTCCTCTCATATGCTTTGGTCCCTTTTTATCTCTTAATATAATTAATAGTTGGCCTGGACCTACTTAAAATATTTACCTCCTCACAGCCGCCACGTACAACATGCACGTCGGTAGATCATTAGTACTACAGATATATTTTAATATGTTGTATGAAAAGTTTTACTCATTATTAACGTGGAAGCTTGTCACATCAATTATTTATATAAAAAAATTGTATTTTAAATTTTTCATAATTAACGTTACACAAGAAATTATAAGTCGTGTAAGTGCAGAAATCATGATATATACAATAAATAACCGAGATCTTAAAAAATAAAAAATAAAAAAGCGAGTATGCCTTTTTAATTTTAATTAGCACACATCATGATCATGATGTGCAAATATGATGAGTGGTATGCATGCTAGCAATGCATCAGACCTTATACATCTATTAATATTTCTTTGATATTCTTCGTATGAGTGAGAGAAAGATCAGTTAAAATCATGTACAAGAAGTGTCATATTAATTATTAGCGAAAATATATGTGAAGCATGAGTTTGAACTTAATCGCACCATCATCATTGAATAATGAAAACGACGTACGTATTTACGAAATTGGACCATGTATATATATACTTGTTTATATATATATATATATATATTTCTAAACTTCAAAATGATGAAGAAAATTTTGTTTAGATCCATCATACAAAGGCCGGTGACCATCAATACTTAAATATTTGGCGAAATAATTTTATAAGTACCATGTAGTATTTCCTAATCACTACAAGAAAATAAGTTTTTTGAAACAAAATAATGTCTTAAAAATTCATTTTTCATCCCAAAATAATTTTGGAGATAAAAAATTTCATCTCAAATTTATCTTGAAAAGTCTTTCGCAAAAAGTTTTTGAAGACAAAAATTGAATTTTGTCTCTAAAAATTATTTTTAGAGATGAGATCTTGCCGGCCTGTCCGAATCCATTCGGACAGACTTTTTCGTTTGAGACAAAATTTTTTCATCTCCTAAACTCAATCAAATGAAAGTTTTGATTGTATGAACCGATGCACACCATTCGAATGAACAAAATTTTGTTTCGAGCAAATTGCCACATTTGATACTGTTCAAACGGGCTTAGCGTTTGAACAAATTTTATTAATTCGAACAAATAAATTAATCGAAATGATTCTCATTCGAACAGGATTTCGTGTAATTCAAATAATATCCGAACGCACTCCTTTTTGTACTTTTTGTTCAAAGGGTTATATTTCGTGGGGTTAAATTTTTAAATTGTAATATTATACCATTTGAACAATATATTTTTTGTTCGAACGATATTGCAATTCAGATTCACATTTAATTAAAAAGGCAAGACTAATATAACAAAAATGTAATTTAAATATCACAATCATTCAAATGTTATTTAATAGAATAATAAAAAGCAAATTAAAAAGAAAAATAAGTGTGGATCTGGATCATGATATGGGCGATTCCAATACTTGTAGTCATAGTTATAGCCAAAATATTAAAACATGCCTAAATTTGTCCCAATCAGGGAAAGATCACAATTTTCTGCCCTAGTCTTTGTGTTGATCGGTCACTTCAAGGTATTTCAGCACTGTTAACATATAATCTGACAATTCAATATCATCTGACTCAAATTTTCTTACATTAAAAAGGTTCATCTAACGGACAGTAAGTATCAAATAGTCCAATAGCAATACTCAAAAGATAATAGCTAACATAAAACCCATGGATGGTAATGTTTTTGTAGCCGATCCTATAAAACTGTATGAATATATATATACACACACACATTCTAGAGTATTCTCATCAAATTTGAGGGAAATAAAAAGATTAATATCTAGCTAGGTTTTCTACATCGATCATGTTCAATGTAAGGACAGATATACATATATATAAAAGCCACATCATGACATGCATTCTGGAAAACTACATTAGAAGATTGTGTGAAAGAGAAAGTCCAAAGTGTCGTTCTAAGGTCGCGTCTAGCTCTTACATAGTTATCTGGCCTTAATGTACAAAAATCCTTTTACGATGATGCATGCTAACTTTGTTGTATATATAGTTCCATCACATACTTTGTCGCATTCACAATTTTGTTGATAGTTTCAAATATTATTTAGCGGTAATGAAGTTAGCTACTACTTATCTTTACAAGCTGAAAGACGACAAAGATGGTGACAATCGACACGCATGCATATTCTTGTTATATTAACTCATCGATATTGGCTAAAGTACCTTTTCTTTTTTTTCTTTTTTTCCTTTTTGGACCATTTCTTATATACAAGTCTCAAAAGTCCGAAGATTAATTTATTGGTCGGGTAAAGCTAGACGATGTGTGGACGTGCACAGCCAAAAGTCCTGGCAACACAGTTAGAGCCATATAATATGCATGCATCAGGAAAATATAGGATCATCGATCGAGTCCAGGTTCATTCATCACGTATGTACGCATTGTAATGACACAAGAAAACAAAGAAGGTTGCGTTTTTGGCACCTCTGCGTTCAAATTTTCTTGTTCACATGATGAATGTATATACGTACAGTACTGACAGACAGAAATTTGTTTCTCGAATTAATTCGTTTGTTTTGAGATTGTTTGTTTTGTTCTCACTATATCTAAATAATTAAGAAAAATATATATAGACGACCATGCCGCTTATAACTAACTGGTCATCTTTTTGATTCATTCTTGCATTCCACATTGAAATTCAATATAACAAAGATGTAATACTAAAAGTTTCTTTCTCCTTTTCTCTTCTCATTCTCTTTTATATATTTTATTTTATTATTTATTTTTTATCAGTCGAGAAATGATTAGCATGCAAATATCTTATCAAAGATAAAATGAACACAACGGTTGACTATAATTTTGTGCTGATAATATGTTATAAAATTAAATAAAAGTAACAAAAGAATTGAAGGATCTTCAATATCTGATACTAGTTTTTCATAAACTCAATCTTATTTCGACTCACAACTTCCTTTTTGTATATTTACAATAAATCATCCTCAAGACTTTCTTTTATAGACATGGAAGGATACATTATATTAAATAAATATATGGATTTAGAAAATGACAATACATAAATTAGGAGGATACATAAATATTGGAAATAAGAATATATGAATGGATCAAAATGCTTATAATCATCCATCAAATATATGGAATGTATATATTACATCAATGTATTTATAACAATATGAAATTTCATAGGGTTTTTAAAATTTTCCAAGAACCTATATCCGTACGTACTACGTAAGTCCTCCCCCTTGCATGTTGTGACTTGTCAACGTTTACTTGCAATTTATATATACATATACATATACATATACATACATACATACATATATATATATATATATATTTATATATATATCCTTTTTAATCTCCTCATGTCGAGGAAATTAATTAGTAATAATGTACCGTGCCATGAATCCTGTCGGGTGGTGTAAATTCTAGCATCCTTTAATCTGACATAAATGAAATAATATGATTAAGTACTTTTAATTTTACCCTATTATTTAATTATATACATAACCTAATTGAAGAGTTGTTTGAACGTGATAATTAATCTTCTTCAAGGAACACAAACTGTACTCCAATATTAGTCATTTGAGTGATACTACTAATTAACTTCTTAATTAATTTGTACTACTCACTTTACATTCTTGACGGATATAGTACCATGCGATTTATTAAATTTTCTTTTAAAACATGTATTCAAAACAAGATGACATTCGAAAATACAAAATACAAAAAACTGAAAACTAAAATCCTTATGAAAAATTTTATATATCGTCATTCCGGCCACAATATATCACAGTACTGCACACTTTTTATTTTAATTTTTAATTTTTAATTTTTTTCTCTTATTGAATATGTGTAGATGCAAATCTTAATTTTCATGTATAGTCGTAATATGATGGGATTTGTTTTAATTTGTTTGTTAATTCTGATTTGAATAGAGTTGAGTTATTTCTAAGATTATCAATTTGAAGAGGGTTGTAGTCCAGGACTAAATTATATCAATCACTTTTAACGAATGAGAAGCTGCATATTTTTATTTAGTTGGTCTGTAATGTATATTTTAATTTCAGTTGTAATGTTCATGTTTTAATGTTCATCGTACAATTTGTCGAAATATTATATATATCATACACTAGTTTAGTTATGGGTCTAATCGCTCGTGTACGCGTGTTGGTAAAACATTTATCATGCTAGTAGTACTTATGGGTCGTCTTCGGACGCGTAACATTAGTACTCTAAAAGATAAAGATCTTGGTCAATATTAATTTTGTGTTCACATATATAGCACCATCTTATTATTTTATTTTGAAATAAAGATTTTGTTGCTATTTCGACGTGTCATGCGCATCATCATCCATCTAGTACTCCTGCGGCCTCGAATAATTATAAATCAGATTATTTATGGTTAAAATAATTCTACATGTCGTTAAATTTTTAAATAATATTTTATTTTTCTTAAATTAATTGGTCGGTCTTTAGAGTACTAATGCTACGTCGAAGACGACCCATAAGCACTTCTAATTATAGCATGACATATGTTTTACCAACACACGTACACGAGCGATTAGACCCATAAGTAAACTAGTGTACGATATATAAAATATTTCTACAAATTGTACGATGAAATATTGTTGATAATTAAGATTTGCATCTACACAACTCATTTCCCTCATAATAAGTATTTCAATCATTCAAACTTCATCTAAATCTAACAAGTGGAAGTAACCGGCCATATATATATATTAGGACGACCCATAAGTACTTCTAATTATAGCATGACATATGTTTTTAAATAATATTTTATTTTTCTTAAATTAATTGGTCGGTCTTTAGAGTACTAATGCTACGTCGAAGACGACCCATAAGTACTACTAATTATAGCATGACATATGTTTTACCAACACACGTACACGAGCGATTAGACCCATAAGTAAACTAGTGTACGATATATAAAATATTTCTACAAATTGTACGATGAAATATTGTTGATAATTAAGATTTGCATCTACACAACTCATTTCCCTCATAATAAGTATTTCAATCATTCAAACTTCATCTAAATCTAACAAGTGGAAGTAACCGGCCATATATATATATATATATATTAGGACGACCCATAAGTACTACTTCTAATTATAGCATGACATATGTTTTACCAACACACGTACACAAGCGATTAGACCCATAACTAAACTAGTGTACGATATATATAATATTTCTACAAATTGTACGATGAAATATTGTTGATAATTAAGATTTGCATCTACACAACTCATTTCCCTCATAATAAGTATTTCAATCATTCAAACTTCATCTAAATCTAACAAGTGGAAGTAACCGGCCATATATATATATATATATATATATATTAGGAGTGACGCAACTTATGAGACACGTTGTCTTATCGCACTATAAAATAAGTTAAAAAAATATGAACATCTAATATAAAATTTAAAGTAAAAAAATAATAATTTTTAAGTAAAAATCTAAAAATATCTTGAAGACATCGTAAATATCAATATTTCCAACATAAATTATGATATAACTTCAAAGTTAGACTCCTTAAAAAATCTTTTCAATCCAAATATATGTTTCAACAGGCCAAAACCAACAATTGAAATAGATATATACATTCAGCATATCATCAGTTATCTTGAGGCTACTGGTTGCAGAACAAAGAAGTTCAACCAACTAAGCAAACTCAATCGAGTTGAAAAAAAATAGAGAATGAAAATTAGAAATAGACTACCAACAAAAATAAAAATGCTATGACCCTTTTAGTGACATTATAATTGAGACCTAGCTATAGAAACATTACATAGTAGAGTGGGTCGTGCAACTCACTCTACTGAAGATTTGCAAGTTAACCATCAAAATTCTTGTAAAGAACAAGTTGATAAATAATTTGTCTTATTTATCAACTTAATGGCATGTGGCATGTGCAAGTTAACCATCAAAGTTCATGCAACCCATTCTACTGCATATGGCATGTTTCATAAGTCACAAAGAATAAAAAAAAAAGTCCAAGGGGATGTGTCTTAGCATTTAGAATATCTTTTTCAAGTAACAAACCAATTATACTTAATCCCTATAATACGCAGAAGGAAAGGAATTAGTCACCATCAAAAGTAATTAATTAAATCTCTAATAGGAAAGTCTGATTTTTAACTAATCATCTACAAAACAATCATGATTGCCCACCAATAATTGTATGGGAACACAAAACAGTATAAACTCATCAAGCAAAGAAATGGCACCACTCAAATAACAAACGTTTCTATTTCTGTTGAACAAAAAATAGATTATACTATTTCTTAGCATATACTCTTTGAACAAAAACTAAATCAGAGGTCAATTTTTAGCATCCAAATGTTTCTATTTCTCTATATATATATATAAATTATTGCTTAAATCGATAGCATATATGGATATGGAATATTACCTCCTTGTATTAACTTTAACAAACAACAGAGCTTACATAATAAATATATTGAGGCACACAATATAATTTCTATAAGACAAATGTCTTGCCAATCATTCCCCCTTAAGGTTCAGAATACAAAGTTACTAATACACAGGTAAATTAACCAAATGCGTTCTTGAATGCAAGGAACATTATACTATACGACATCTCCCAACATTAAAGAGCTATTTACACTTGTGTTGTTGCTAAGTGCTCTGTATAAGTTGCCCAACTTTCTTATCTTGAGATGATTATCTTCTATATCATATTTACTTTTACATATTAACTGATGGCTGTTGGTCAACATATTACAGAGAAACCTCAGCACAAAGGCTAAAAAGCTTATAATGCATATTTGCATATGGCATGTTTCATAAGTCACAAAAAATAAAAATAAAAATAAAAAGTTTAAGGTAGGGGTGACAATATGTGATACGACATGTTAACATGAAATGAACACGATACGATAAAAGCAGGTTAGTATTTAGCTTTAATTGGTTTCAACCCGTTAAGACACGATTTGATAATGGGTCATAACGGGTCAAACCCATTATGATCTATTATGACCTGTTAAGACACGTTCAGAAATTTGAATTTACTTTTATACCTTTAGACACTTACCTATCCCATTTAAGTATTTCCTAAAAAGTCATTAACGAGTTAACCCATTGTTATTTAATATGTTTGGGTTGTAATTTTAATATTTTACAATGTGTGGATCATATTTGTGTATTTATCATATTTTATAACGTACTACTTATTAAATTTTAATTTTAAAATTGTAATTTTTAATTAATTTTTTATGTTTTAAAACTATTATTTAAGTTTTAATATTTGTATAAAATCAATTAGGTTAAACTCAAACGAGTCACTAACGGGTTTGCGGGTTGAAATATATCAGATCGTGTTGTGTCGTGTCGTGTTATATAGTGTCAAAGGTCTTAACGGGTCATGTTGTGTCGATCCGTTATCTTAACAAGTCGTGTTAGGATTGAAGTTTTTGACATGAAACCCTTAACGGGTCGTGTTCGTGTTAACCCTTTAAGTATTATGTGCACGCCTTGACACAACACGAACACGACTCGTTGACACGTTTGACACCCTTAGTCTAAGGAGATGTGTCTTAGCATTTAGAATATCTTTTACAAGTAACAAACCAATTATACTTAATCCCTACAATACTCAGAAGGAAAGGAATTAGTCACTGTCAAAAGTAATTAATTAAATCTCTAATATGAAAGCCTGATTTTTAACTAATTATCTGGAAAACAATCATGATTGTCCACCAGTAACCGTATAGGAACACAAAATAGTATAAACTCATCACAAACTCATCAAGCAAAGAAATAGCACTACTCAAGTACAAAGAAATATACATCCTCACTTACAAGGTCGGTTGCCGTTGATTAAGCCAATATGTAAGTGCCTGCTGTAAAGATAGCATTTGCTGCAAGAGACACAAAGCAGAACACAATAAAGGCCAAGCATCAGTGAATCACAATTAAACTTAAACTCAAAACACTTATTTTTTCAATGCGCAACTTCATGCCTAGAATCTAGCATTTGTCGCAAAAGACACATGAAACACAAAAAAATAAAAGCAGAGCATCAGTGAATCATCATTAAACTTCATGGTCAAAACATTTGTTATTTCAATAAGTATCTTCATGCACGGTCACTAAATTCAGTCAATCTCATATCTTTTAGCAGCCATAAATAAACCTGCATTGTAACAAGCCAACTTAATAAGTCATAAGTAATTTACAAACTTTAAAATGGCAAGACAAAAGACATCTACCACTTATCTTGATCTTCCAGCTAATACATTAGCAAGAGTATTAGATCATATTATAAAAAAAAACATACCAGATGTAACAATTAAAAAAAGTCTTCTAACAATTGAGCTTTTTATACTGTACAACTGCTCTTAGACATAGCAAAGAGACTTTCATGACTTAAAAAAGACCAAACAATATAATTTCTCGCTAATATGTGAAAATAGGAGATTCTATAATTATCATCAACTGAAAGAAAGGGCATGTTTACTTCCAAATATCATAGTCAAAAGATCTCCCAAGAGCATGTCAAGTGTACCTTCTTGGGTTAAAATACTCAACACCCAAATCTTCATCCCAAATAAATATGTAATCATAAATGGACAGCACATCTAGTTGTACAAAGCATTTTACAAATCATCTGAGAAGAGGAAAAATAAGAAAAACCAACAAATACAACATGCATAAGGTTAACATGTATTTTTGCAACAATGATAGTGGGATTTGCAATTTAAAACTTCAGTAAGGAACCGAATTCATTTGATACAATAAGTCATAATCTAACCTCGAACTTAGAAAACCATTAACTAAAACATGAAATAAAGAATATAATTTGAAAAAATTAAAAAAAAATGGTTGTCTAATGGCTTTTTTCAGAACTGGCCCCAGATTTGGAGACTAAGGGTAGCATTATGTAAAAAGCCAACAGTACAAAACCTCTTGTTAAACTCCTATAAGACTCCTAAAACCTAAAAAGCTCATTGTTTCAAGTCCCAAGTATTATAGTCTAAAAAAAATTAAACTCATCAAAATATATATAATTAAATTCATATGCTACGAAAGGACCTCCAACAAAATATGTTAATCCCCAACTATAACCATCAATCTACCATTTACATTAAAATTCCAAGTACCTATATAAAAAAAAAAAAAAAACTCTCATACTGGTGGTTAAATCTTACCACTTTGTTTGGTTCTGAGCAATTGTGTATGGCCTTGTTACTACAGTCGAGATTCCACCACCAATCTATATTGCAATCATAATGGAATGGTATCATAAAGTTCTTTGAAAGAAACTAAATTCAATGAAATTAGATAAATGTATTACCAATAAGAAAAATCATCTAACATAAAGTTTTGAAAAAATGTATTACCTTAACACAATAGAGAAAAGAAAAGACAAAAGAAAAAAGAAAAAAATGTATTACCTTAGTACAGTAACATCCACATTATGCTTTTGCTTGATACCAACTTGCATTGCTAGCAAGTTATGATTGTTAAAACCATTGACCTATAATTTGGTAGCCACCACATGTCTCAAGAAATAATGATACAATTCTTTTACATAACAAAATAATGGTTTTAGCAATCATACATGGTACTTTATAAATAATGTCCAAGCCTACTTTCAATCATGTTTGGTAGACTTTATATTACATCTTTATAAACAGTCTCAATTATGAAGAAATAGCTATAAACATCCATAGCCACATATTGTGCCCCAAGCATCTATATCAACATTTCCGTGGCGTGTTGTGTTGTAAACAAAATATGAACATTCATTTTTTTTTCCAATAATCAATAAACATAAGACATTATGTGAAAAAATACAGTAGAAACTTAGAACATGTCATGTATGGAGGAAACACTATCGCAATGACTTGAAGAGAAATGCTAAAGCTGAAGTGTTACCTTTGCCTTGCTTCTCAATTTTATGTCCAAAGCGGATGGAGCATCCACGATTAGCCACTCCCTGCACATTGAGCTTTTAAGATATTTAATAAAAAAAAAATATGAAGTGTGTTTTTCAATTCTCTAATTGTTTTAAGTTTATAAGAAATAGATTGGAGAAGATTTTATCCAAGAAAATGTGTTAATGCTAGTTGTATCCTGATTTTCTATTAACCTTCTCTCATTTCCTTCTCCATACGCATTAATATGGCCTTTATGGCGAAGTGACAAATTCAAAATTGCTTTCTTTATAACTTCAAAGCCTTCATCCTTCCTCATTCTCTTTGTATTGCAAACCAACTAGGAATCAATAATATATCAGGTTTCACATGCTAATTTTAATGTATGCATGGCAAATATTTAACTTTATCAGGATTCACATGCTAATTTTCATATATGCATGGAAAATATTTAACTTTATAATATCCTGGCCCTGAAGAGGGGAGATACAAGATGAAGCAAAAATAGAAAGCAACAAACTAAAAATGGGAGGAAACAAAGCTAGGCAGATCAAATACCAATTTGTGTGGCATCCTGCACTGTTCCAATCACCTTGTCAATGCATTTTAAACAGAGCTTTATCTAATCATCCATTTGCAGCATTACTTTTAAACAGAGCTTTATCTAATCATCCATTTGTAGTATTAAGTAATGACAAAAGAACAATTCATAGAAATTTATGCAATACAAATAAAATAGATGTTGGGTCTTTCATTGCCAATGAAATAAATGGGTGTAGGCATCTAAGAAACCCAACATCTTTTGAGATCATTCCATCCTATATGGTATCAACGTTCAGGAATTGTGTTCATCGTTCCACAATAATAATTTTTAACTTGATTCCTTTCTTGAAAGATGTGTTAAAATTGGAAAAATATATCATTGGAACAAGCCTCATTTTTTTCTTTAAAAAAGAGAACTTTTAATTTGTTAAGGAGAAAACAATCGATGCAAAAAATGAGAAAGCTTTAGGAAAATAGTCACTTGAAAACTTCTTAAACAATATATATCTCAAATTTACTCTTTTATTTCTTACAAGATAGAGGATAAAATAGGACATATGAGCAGAGAATGCACTTATTCAAAGAGGTCTCATTAAACCCTTTTGAAAATTTTCATAATTTGGTGGATTCAGAAGTGGCACAGTTTTTATAATATTTCAATAAGCAAATAGATCCAAAGCGGACTAAACTTGGCTCGTTCTAAACATCCAAATTGGAGAGAGAGATACTCATCCAAATTTCTATAAGCAAATAGATCCATGCGAGTGCTTCATGAGGATTTTGGGCTATTCACGCTTGGCTTGCCAGAGTAATGTTTTTGATGCTCAATCTTTCATTAATAAAATAACAAATGCATTAATAAACAAATGAAAAAATGTCTAAAAACAAAAAAATACAAATGAAAAATAAACAAATGCGAAAGCATATGAACATAAATAAGAAATAAACAAATGCATAAGGAGAATATTTGTTTCATTTAGCTGTCAACGTTAGAGAAGTCTCAAAGCATAAAAGCACAAATGAAAAATAAACTAATGTATAGATTGTTATGAAATTAGAATAAAAACTATTATTGCAAGAGAAAATATTTGGAACTCTTTATTTCTCAAGATCTGAATTTTCCCTCTTCCTTTCTTTTTTCTTTCTCTTTTTTTTTTCTTTCTCTCCTCTTTCTTTCTTTATTTTCTTTTCTTCTTTTCTCTGCATGTACAACAACTGAACGAGAACGTTCGTATTTATAAGCATAAATTACTGTGTAAGTTACTGTGCACAATGAGAAAAACCACAAAATTGTTGGGGGAAGAGGCATGTGATTGTTGGAGGGAGGTCATTCATTGCCCCCTCCTTTCAATAATTCTGACACTCATCCTTAAATGACCACCCATAATAAATCTGCCTCGTTAAAACCTTGCCAAGGAAAAACCCAGTAGGAAAAAAATCAATGGCGAAGGAAAAAAATTACAATATTCTTATGTACCTCCAAGTGCTTTAAGATTGCCTCATTAAAACCTTGCAAAGGAAAACCCAGTAGGACAAAACCTTAGCGAAGGAAAAAGAGTACAATCAGCACAAGTCTCCCCCTAGAAAGTGCACGACTACAGGTCTTTAAGTCTTCGCATTCCAATATTCTGCACAATTTTCTTGATTGTTGCAATTGGTAATGCTTTCGTGAATAAATCTGCCAGATTATCACTTGATCGTATTTGCTTGAAATCAATTTCACATTTCTTTTGGAATTCGTAAGTATAAAAGAATTTATGTGAAATATGTTTGGTTCTATCATCTTTGATATATCCTCCTCTAATTTGAATGATACAAGCAGTATTATCTTTATATAAAATTGTTGGGCTATCATTGATCATAGGAAGTCCACACTTTTCCTGGATATGTTGAATTACTGATCTCAGTCAAGTACACTCTCGACTTGCTTCATGAATAGCAATGATCTCTGAGTGATTTGAAGATGTGGTAGATAGATTCTGCTTGACAGATTTCTATGATATGGTAGTATCTCCATAAGCAAATAAATATCCAAATTGAGATCTACCTCTGTGTGGATCTGAAAAAATATAATTGATGCTCTTGAAGAACACATACCTATAATACAGGTTAAAAATATAATTGATGCTCCAGAAGAGGTTAAATTTTTTATCCCAAAATCTCCTGAAAAGGGACCTCCTAAAGAGGTGTTTCATGAAATATTTTTCCTTGAAGAGGAACAAATACCTGAAAATAATAAGATCTCAATACATTTCATGAGTACTGGAGAAATTCTGGATAGAAATAAAACTGTTGTCGACAACATATTTTTATATAAAATAGCCATTGATATTACCAGAGGTAGAAAAAAAATAGAGATCTTATGAGTAATGCTATTTATCATCTTAATTTTTATTATCTAATAATGTGTTATTAGATGATTGAAGATTATATATTATATTTTACTTGCGAATCTACCATTTAATAACACATCATAAGATGATAAAAAAATAATGATAAATGAATTTTTTCTGAAAATAGAACCCAACAATAATTGCATTATATATCCAAATTCATGGCCATGATGGAACATTAATCAATAATATAATGCTCTATTAGGTAAGCAGTGTTAGAGAGTATTCACAAATCCCCATTCTTTGGCTAGCTGCTCTTGTTTTAAAAGATAAATACTTCAAGCATTCTAATTTGCTTAGTACAAATTTGGGTCACAGGCCATCTCTAATTTGGAAAAGTTTGTGGGGATCTTTGGGATTATTGAAAGAAGATCTAGTATGGAGAGTGGGGACTGGACAGGTTATTAAGATTTGGAGTGGTAGATGAATTCCTACCCCTATAACTCATTGTATTCAATCTCCTATATCTATGTTGAGTGTTGATGTTAGGGTCAGTGATTTAATCGATCCTATACAGTGTGTAACTTTCCTTTCAGCAAAGTTGGGAAGCTTGACAAATAGATTTGGAGTCTTACTAAAAGATAGTTTATTCAATGTTCGAAGTGCATATTATTTGGAGGTAGGTAGGAAAAGAAGAGAGGAGGGGGAAGTATCATCATTGCATGGATTTGATTGGAAATTGTTGTGGAATTTGAATGTTCCAAGTGTTGTTAAAGTTTTCCTTTGGAAAGCCTTACATGATTGTTTAGCAACAAGAAGAAATTTGAAGACAAGGAAGGTAGTGGACTGTGATATCTGCCCTATTTGTAACAGTGAAGGGGAATCTATAACCCATGTGTTATGGAGTTGTAGAAGAGCTATGGATGTGTGGGCTGAGCAGAAGAGTCCCCTTCAGAAATGGTCCAGTTTTGAGGTACCACTCATTGATCTATGGGGTGGTTTCTTGGGAAAATTACCTAAGGGTAAGCTAAAATTGGTAGCAGTGATCATGAGAGGAATTTGGTTTCGAATGAACACTTTTATCTTTGAGAAGAAATTTAATAGCCTGGGAACAATTTTTGAGCAAATAACAAAGTCACTTGAAGAGTACCAGTTGACTCAAGCTTCGAGTTAGGAGTGAGGTGAGTCCTGCTGTAAGCATAGTAGGTTGTAAGTGGAAAGCTCCTTGTGGTACTAGAGTTAAAGCTAATTAGGATGCTTGCTGAAAGGAAATGGAGAGTAGGGTGGGAATTGGGGTGGTGATTAGAGATGAAAAATGTGAGGTGTTTATTTCTTGGGAGGTTGCTGTAGTCCGATGATAGCCAAGCTCCAAGCTTTATGGAGAGTTATGAAGATATGTGCAGAACTCCACTTTGAGTATGTTACATTTGAAGGGGATGCGTTAAATGTTGTAAAGGCTATAAATATTGCAACAGAAAGTTGGAAATGGCATGGCCAAATAGTGGAAGATTTGAAGGAAATTTTAAAGAATAGGCCTGGGTGGATTGTACAACATTCTTTGCAAGAGTGTATCCAAGTTTGCTCACTATTGCAAAACTTTATTTTTCATTTCTTGAGGAATTAATCTGATGGAGTCTGTCCCTTCAGAAATTTAGAAAATCGTAATTTAGGAACATTTGTATAGGGTTAATACTTGATGAATACAATTTGATGTACCTTTCAAAAAAAAAAAATCAATAATAGAATGTCCATAGTAGGCTAGACACCCATGACTCTAGTGTACTATTATGCATGCATCAGTTCTTGGTTTTCAAAAGTACTTCACATCCAATGATTTGCTAACTAATTTAGTACGGCCTTACAAATTTTTTTTTTATAGAAATGATCTATTTTCATTTCAACCAGAAACTGAAGTTTACAATGTGACCTATAAAGATTGAGAGAGCTAGATTGCTGACAAAATTTGCTAGTAGGAGGTTCATCCATAGGACTTCACCTAGCTCCCATTGTGAAATGAGAAATGCTAAACTCATTTTCCAAAGTCACACTCTAAAATCACAGGTCATTAAATTTTTATTTTATTCTTTATTTTTACTTAATGATTAAGTAAAAAAATTTTAATGATATTGTGAATTTTTTTAAAAAAAAAATATTAGAACTGTTAAAAAAAACTTATGTAGAAAAAACAAAAACAAAAAATAAAAATAAAAAAAATTTGCCTTAGTGGGATCTCTAAAACCAAAACCACCCTTGCGAAAATGATTGCCTATCAATCAGTCTTGAAATTTCTAAGTTATTCTTGACTATCAACGTTATGTTTGACAAGAATACTCAATATTGATTAATAATCAATAATATCATCTATGAAATATAAAGTAAAATAAACATGATATTGATTACGAAAGGAAATCCAATGAAAAATTCTTCAATGTTAAAATTCTACAGGATAGCCAAACTCAAGAAAGCCAATGTTATTAGATTGAGATGATAACAAGTAAAGTTTTCATATTACAAAATTTTTGCAACTAGATACTCTTATTTGACAAGACAAACGACCCGCTTGCCTTTTACCGTAGTAGCTGTCAAAACCTCTGACGATCTCCAATATGTTGTTTTTCCTCCTGGAACCTCCAGTGGTCGAATATGAACATTTCAACTCCCCCTTGGTATATGATCTCACTCAAACCCTACGGATTGAGTATTTCAAAAATTATCTTCTTGGAAATTTTCTTTCACACAAATACTTGAAGACCTCTCTCGCCTTCAAGCTCTCAACAATATTTGTGAAATTATTTCTCAAGTGTTAATCCAGAACATGCAATTGAACCCTTCTATAAATAGACAATGCAGTATTTGAATTATATTAGGATTCTGCTGATGGCTTTGTTCAGTCATTCAGTTTGTTACATTGTTAACATGTTGCAAACTTGTTAGACTAAAACACTTATACTAGATGTTATTGAATTCAAGTTTGCTTTGACATATTCAATTAGGTCTTCTTAATCTGATCACTTGATATTTTCACCAGGTTTCGAGATTTAAGTTACTTATCTTGAATTTGAAAATTCATGATAAGAGTTACTATACCATCCAGATTTTATTCAACCTACTTGTTTGGATAAATCTTATAGTTCTAAATTAAATTACTTTCATCCAATTATTTAGAATTTAAAACCAAATTAACTAATCCTAGCCAGTACGAAATTTCATTTACAAATCTACAACTTAGAACTAATGGAATAATACTGAAGTCTCCAAAATGGCGGTTTTGCGTTCAACCCCCTCCTCAAATGTGTGTGTGTACATGTGTTTGTATATATATATATAATGGAAGATAAATAGAGTACTCTTAACATGATATAGACTTCATTTAGATATTTAAATGAGATGAAAAATTTATGAATAATATTGAGATGGTTTAAGTTAAAATATTTTAAGAAATCTTGAGAAATTAATAACAAAAAGATTGAATAATAATATTATAAATTTAGAAATATTCTTAGAATATAATTTTTAGTTTAGAATATGAGAAAATTGTTTTTTTTTTTTTTTTTAGTGTTTTTTGTTTGAAGTTTGGAAAAGTTATAAAAATTAGATAAAAATAAAAGTTGAAAATTTGAATTAAAAAATGTTTGTATTTATGTTTGTGGTATTTTGATGTTAAGATGAGATTTGATAAAATTAGATAATAAGATGGAATGAGATCATTTTGCAATTCAAAGAAAAGTAAAAACCTTATTGCTAAATATGTGAATTTTTCCGATAATATTAAAGGAAAATGATATCATGTATTAAATTAGGATGTGTAAAATCGATGCATATAATTTTTTTTCTTTTTATTTTTAACAAAAAGTGAGTCTTGTCTAAAAAGTTTATTTTTTCATGATGGGTGATCTTCACTTATATAAGTTTCTGTCGGAAAGGCTGTAATAGATTTGTATGCATAGACTTATATTTAAATATAAAATATTTCATAAATATTACAATGATGTGGTTTTAAATGAAAAAGCTTTTCCATATAATATCCATCGTAATCCTGGCAGACAGCCAGTACAACTTTTTTTATTTTTTGATAACCCAGTACAACTTTAAAAAATCACGATATTGACACCTGCCATCACATTGGGCGGTGGGCTCCAATCTACATGCACCTAAAGCCCAGTCGTAACTAGGTAGTAGGTAGACTTTGTCGCTCCAATCTACTTCTACCTAAAGCCCAATCGTAATAACACCTGCCGTCATTAAATCTGTATTCTAAAGTATCAAGAATTTGTACGTAATATAATAACACGAGATTATAATTAAAAAACTATATATTTCTTTTTAAAGTGGATATCATCTTTTAACTCCTTGTAAGTACCTTGAAGAAAAGGGATCTCTAGAATGATCATAAGCATGAGAGATACAAGGTATATATATTGTACCGATACTAATTTATTTTATTTAATGATTAAAGAATTAATTAAGTATGTTTGAATGAATTTATGATTTTTTAAAATGTTTAAATGAGTTTAAGAATATTTAAAAAAGAGTGCAATTCAACTATCTCTACAATTTAATTACCTAATTTCTTGGTGTCTTAATAAATGTCCATTGGTATTTACAGTATAAGTAAGTGTACGTGTATATAATATAACTAATTAATTAGGAGAATTCATTAATAATAATTTTTGTGATTTATTAGGAGAATATATACAGATTAATACAAAAACATGAGATTATAATTAAGAAATATAATAATTCATTTTTGAAATTACAGGTGGGGTTCAAACTTTAAAGGCTGCAGCATCATACACTAATCTTTCTTGTTTATTATAAGAGCGACCCAAAAAAATCTGTTTTGTGCCGCAAAATAAATGCAACTTTCCAGGTTGCTTTGCTGCTGACCATACACGTGCCTAGCATTGCCACGTGTAAGTGGGCCCACTGGACTGCATGTGGGATCACAATAGCTTGACATTAGAGGCATGGTAGCTGACAATTAGATCGATCGAATGATACCTTCCCTATATACATATAGATGTGGCAGGGGATTTAATCAACAAAGTTGACATGCAAGGACTGATTTAGATGCATGGAGTCCCAAATCAAGATTGTGTTACATATGCCAAACAAAAGGTTGGATTTATTAGCTTTTGTTGACTTCTATTTGAAGAAGTATAGATATACACACATATATTGTTCATTATTATTGTATTAATGTTGCATTAATATATATGGTAGCTAGGTTGATATACTTGAGGCTTAATAGATGACAATTAGATCAATCGAATGATACGTACCTTCCCTATATACATCTATATGTGGGTGAGGATTTAATCAACAAATTAGTTGACATGCAAGAACTGATTTAGATGCATGAATCATGATGTTGTTAGATATGGCAGAACTGAGTGATTGGATGGCCAAACAAAAGGTTGGGTTTATTAGCTTTTGTTGACTTCTATTTGAAGAAGTACTATGTGTGTAAATATATATATAGATATACACACACATATAATATTGTTCGTTATTATTGTATTAATGTTGCATTAATATATATGGTGGCTAGGTTGATATATATCATTGTTTTTCCAAGCCAGTCCAATATGTCATTGTTATATCAACATCAACATCATAATTGCATATGGGGTACCCAATATATTTGGCCACAAACTCTAGCTACCATATATATATATATGATACATTCAATTCTTTTGAAAAAAGATATTTGTATGTTAATTACTAGCACACTAATATTTATACGTATTATTGATGTGAAAGCTACCACATGATCAATTAATATAACAAAATATTTACATTTTGATTTTGTCTTACAATTGTAATAAATTTCACAGTAACTAGCTAGTATGTTTTTAAACAGATTTATAATTTGCATGCAAAACTCTTATCTTTTAGCAAGACCAAATTCTTTGATATTTGCCGGCCTAGCTAGCTAGCTAACAAGACCACCCTCCCTCGCGCGCACCTACAATATTGATTACACTTAAATATTTTCCTAACAGAAAAATCCTAACGGAAAAACTGAACTTTGAGGTTTAATCGTTTGATTGTTTTCCCCAGCTAACACGATCGATCAAACTCCATATATAATTTCATGGCAATCGGCATTAATGTCATTTGTATGCTACCTATATATATAGCCTTAAAGGCTCTTTGTTATAATAAGACTGACATGATTAGTGCACGCACTATATATATCCATTATAATTACAATATAAATTGTAATTACAATTCATGATCCATTAGATGATCATGATCAATATTTTAATTACAATATAAATTGCCAAGTTATCATCTGTACTCAGATCTCATAGATGCATCTGATCTATTACCGATCTAGCTAATTAAGTTCGTACTCTAGTTAGCAAGTTCTGTAGTGGGAATATTATTATTTTACTTTTTCAAAATTGTTAATATTCCTGATTTGCTGAACTTTTTTAATTCAAAATGATCATCATGATCCACTACAAGAAAACTGAGTATATGTGATGAATTACTTTTTACGAAAATAACTATTTGTTACGAAAACAGACTCATTTTAACAAAAAAATAGTTATTTTTATAAGAAATATCATATCATAGATGAGTAGTTTTTTTGTAGTGAACCATACGCTTATCTTCTGGTACAATGCATGCATTTTTCCTGCCACATATAGTATATGTGTGTGTGTGTGTATATATATATATATATATATATATATATATATTATTGGGTCATTGCCTACATCTACATGTTTATATATCACTATAAAAAAAGGGCATTTGTCAGCGTTGCATAAACGCTAGCAATTTGCCAATAAACGTCGATAATGACTTTACCAGCATTTATCTATCGACACATCGCAAGTGCCATTAAATAAAGGTCGTTAGCAATAGTTTCCAACATTTATGTAAACGTCACTAGCTCATTTTTCATTATCGATGTTTTTTGCATTATGTTACTGACATTTTAAAATGCCGACAATCCACCAGTTCATAACCCATAAACGTTTTGTGAAATGTGTTATCGGAGCTTATTAGTGTAAGTAATCAATTTTTATTTTCCGGCGTTTTTGTTAAACGCCACCAACCCAATTTTGGTTACCGTCATTTTTAAATTGTGTTATCGACGCTTACTAATGTTGATAATTTTTTTTTTCTTTTAGTGACGTCTATATTTGCCGATAAATTATTTTGATATTGGAATTTTGGAGATTGTTATCGACACTTACAAATGTCAGTGTTCTCGATGCTTACGAATGCCGGTAATCATTTTTTATTTTACTGACGTCTATATCTACTAATAATTTTTTTTGATATTGACATTTTGGAGATTGTTATTGACGCATACAAATGTCACTAATTTTGTTAGCACCAAAATAGGCACCCACCAACCCATTTAAATTTACAATATACCATCCACAAAATTTAAAAATGCACAAAAATAGGCACCCAAAGACAAAAACAAAAAATTGCTAATTTCAACTCTTTCTGAACTAATACAAGTAAAAGCTCTTTTTATACTAATAAAGAGTACCATCGTCCTCTTTGCTGTCAAGAAAAAAAAACTAAAAAAAAGTAAGGCCTGACCGGATCACTCTCCAAGTATTACATAAACTATAAATTTTCTAAATATAATGAAACTATCTAATTTCCAAAATTTAATACAAAAGAATGATCCATACTCTAGTAATCCAAATAGAATTCCACAATCTTCAAAAAGGGGAGACCTTGCCGTTTGAGACTGACTAGCTTGCACCTCCTTTTTATACGTACCACTCCTGAAAGCCTTGCCTGCAATGCAACATATGCACACAAAACTCAACAACAATACCAACTGACATAACAAGGTTAACTACAAAGACTACATTCAATTGTATATCCAGAATTGCCATTGCCATCACACCTTGTACAGTGTAGTCTTGTAAGCGAACTAAAAGGAAAACAACAAACTAATTAAGCAATAATTAACATCACCGTTTCAAAGTTGAAAACCCAGGAATAAAGGAAGAAAATGACCATGAGATCTACGAGAATCATTGCAACAATAATATTTGCTAAACTCCAAAAACCTGAGAGCACAAATGAGACTATTGAAACCATAAACATGGTAGCATAGCATAAACTTGAGAACATAAATACAATTTAGATTTCAAGTTCGCCAAAAAATGATATCTAGTATTATACATAAAGGCCTTGATGACATGGCTGAGTCAGAGACTACTCAAATTAAACATATTTATGAAAAATCCCTCAGACTTCTTAGCCAAAAAATTATAAAACTCCTCTTCCAATTTCAGATTAAATGTTTAAACAACCTTTATTGGCAAAAAATAAATAAATAAATAATTCAGAGAGAGAGGGAGAGAGAAGAAAACAGAGAACCCATACCTAGCACTGCATAAAATGGTTACTTAGAGCCCATCCTACTATTTTCTCCCCACCTATCATAAGAATATTTGTTGGTGTCCACTGTCCGGGTACTACAATGCAAATGGGACAAATTGAAAACCCAAACACCCACAACACATGTATCATAAGAATATTTGTTGGTGTCCACTGTCCGGGTACTACAATGCAAATGGGACAAATTGCAAAACCCAAACACCCACAACACATGTATCTTGTCCCACAAGTTTATATTAAGAAATCTAATAAAGAAGAACTAAACAATCAATTAATCAAAATAAAAATAATTAATCTAATAAACTAATCAGAATAAAAGATGCAAATTAGTCTAACAATAAATAAATTATTAATAGAGAATTAACTAAAGTTTTGAAATTTGCAAACTGTCATCCTCAACCGTAATTGAAAATTTAGCTAGACATGTTTAAAAAAGTATACTCTAAATTTTGAACGTAAATAAACTTTTTTCTAAAACATGAAGATAAACATTAAAATATAAATATAAATAATTTAAAAGAAAATAAAGAAAAATAAAAATTATACTACTCACAGGACTTCGGAGGTAGATTTCTTCTCTTCGTTAATCAATCCGCTCCTAAGCTGCAGAGAGCTTTTTCTTCCACTGAAACTCAATTTAAGTTCTGAAATATAAACAAAGGTTAGGGTTTTATTTTCTTCCACTTTCTTCTCTTTTTGTTTGGCTTTTTGCAGCCAAACTACGTGCAATTATTATTTGTTAAAGAAATTCATGACTATTCATTAGAGAATATGTGACGCCCCAATTTTTCGCATCGATTACAACGTAAAACGACGCATCCGGACAAGTAACCCAAGGCTACTTATCCTACGTAAATATAAAAAGTAGCATGCATGCATCTAAGCTTACTAATTAAATGCAATGCCGATCGCAGCTAGAAGAAGTAAATCCTCAATATGAGCAAAGAGATCTAACTCTTGCATCAGTAGATCACATGGCATACTATAATCACACTTCTCATAACATCGTATTTACAACAATATTCTGTATTAACTCTTACATAACCCAGTTAGTTTTCTCTAAACAAAATCTTATATCCTACCACCATCTAGCACTCTTACATCTTTACTTGATCACGTACATGGGATCATCTCAACCGGAGAGGAGCATTCCATAGGACCCTCAGGGTACCTCAGAATCTCCAGTGCTGATCGGGTCTCAATGCAATTTATCTATTCCTGCAACAACATCTATCATTCCATAAGGAATGATAGATAAAACATATAAAACATAAAAGAGTGAGATGTACAAGAAATCTCAGTAAGTACACAGTTAACGAAATAAAGCATAGATAACATCAACTATCATCATACATAATCATACTCACCAACATATCACTTATAAGCATACTTTATGGAACTTCACAAGTCAATTACCCATCTTACCATACAAACTTAGATCTTAGCTAGACCCATCATCACATACAAACTTAGATCTTAGTTAGACCCATCATCACATACAACCTTAGATCCTAGCTAGACCCATCATCACATACAAACTTAGATCTTAGCTAGACCCATTATCACATACAACCTTATACTTTTCACTTTATTTCTTAACCTCATAGGTTTCTTTTATTTTTTATCCTCGATGGGCGTTACGTATCGCCGTCTCCATCGGGATCTACTTATTGCATAACCTCGACAGGCGTTACGTATCGCCGTCCCTGTCGGGTCTTACTTATCATATATATATAATGGGCGTTACGTATCGCCGTCCCCATCACATATAACTCATCAATCATCCGGGCGTTACGTATCGCCGTCCCCGTCTTGACGAGTCTCGTGTCAATCTTCCGGGCGTTACGCACCGCCGTCCCCGTCATGACACGGAACATACATAACATATACACATATTACTGCGGGCGTTACGTCTCGCCGTCCCCGCTATTCAGATCAATTTCACGGGCGTTACGTCTCGCCGTTCCCATGAAGATCACATACACTCATCAATCATCCGGGCGTTACGTATCGCCGTCCCCGTTATGATGAGTCTGGTGTCAATCATCCGGGCGTTACGTCTCGCCGTCCCCGTTATGACACAAAACATATACACATAATACTGCGGGCGTTACGTCTCGCCGTCCCCGCTATTCAGATCAATTTCACGGGCGTTACGTCTCGCCGTCCCCGTGAAGATCACATATACTCATCAATCATCCGGGCGTTACGTATCGCCGTCCCCGTTATGATGAGTCTGGTGTCAATCATCCGGGCGTTACGTCTCGTCGTCCCCGTTATGACACAAAACATATACACATAATACTGCGGGCGTTACGTCTCGCCGTCCCCGCTATTCAGATCAATTTCACGGGCGTTACGTCTCGCCGTCCCCGTTATGATGTGACTAACTTAATCTTTATATAAATTGTTTTCTTTCTTTTTATTCTTCTCTTATTCACATGAGTTATTTCACTTATAATCCTTCCCATTTGAAACACCACTGCTATTCTAAGAAAACCCTGAATCTAAGCAAAACAGGGTATCTCGCTCGAGCGGGTTGTCGAGCGAGTATCGAGCGAAGTCTCGGGTTGGAACTCGCTCGAGCGGGTATCGAGCGAAACTCTAGCGAGGGTTCACATTTTGCCTTCGCTCGACTCGCCTGTCGAGCGACAGTCGAGCGAGATCACGGCTCATGGGGTTTTTCAACCTAAACCCAGAAATCTTCTTACATAAACCTTATTTTTACCTATTAAAACATAAATCTAGGTCCTTATAATTTTCCTAACATTTTACCATCACAAAATCATATCCAAAACACCATAAATTCCAAGCACATCATATAAGCCTAATTCAAGCTCCAACTAACAACAAACTTAATTCCATCAACAATCTACCTATTCTATGCCAAGATTAAGTTAAATTGTATACTTACAAGTTTCTCCAAAGCTTGGTTGAATGATCCAACTAGCCCTTGCAATATTTCTCCTCAAAGCACTCACTTAGCTCACTTAGGAGGTGTTTGGAGGTTCAAGGGTTAGGGAGGCTTCTTCTTTGGCTTCCTTTCTAAATGGACGTGAGTTCCTTCTCCCAAAAGGTCTCCTATGATCTGAAGATGGTTATATATATATAGAAATAGGTGGCTTGGGGAAGAAGAGAAGGAAAACAAACCAAGGCAATGGGTTAATCTCAAACCGTGTAAGGGTATGGTGTGTTGTCCAGCTTTGCCTAATCCAATGATCATCCATATCTCTCATGATCTCCAAGGATATTCATCCTATGGCTATGCTTCTTCCTCATCTAAAATTATCTTAGATCAATGGCCCCAAATAATTACCAATTATAGATATAAAAGTAAACTCCAAAAAGTCTAAAATACCCGAGATGAGCTTAGCTGGCTATTGGCCTTCCTTGCATCCCCAAGGCTTCTAGAACTTTTTCTTCCTCTTTGGCCACACGTCCCAGACCTCCTTAATACCCTTAGAGTGGCTGGAAAATATCTCATCATCTAATTCCCAAGGTTTGGTTACCAATTGGTTGGAAACAAAGGGGATAGTTGATTGTTTTGGCTAATCAGATTAGTCATTCACTCTTGCTTGGTTTTAAACTAATTATTCTTCTAGAAGCTCTTCCCCCACCTAACACATGCTCTCATACGTGTATCTAGTAGATAACCATGAGGAAAACCAATCAAATTCGAACATCTAAGGTGAGGTGGTGGAGTGATTTATTTTCGGGCTCCAGTTTGCACTTAAAACAGATCAGTCCCATTCCAGCCCAAGTAATCCATCGATGCACTTAGATTCTATAAAACCTCCAATCATAAAAGTTCTAGATCTATATCTTAAGGTTCTATAGGAACTAGAATCACTTCATTTGGAGTTCATATCACCAAGTTATGATTTTTCTAATAAAACTCGACAGATAAGCCCGAGAACACCAATCCGGGCACACCAAGTGTTGGATAGATGGTTCATCTTATTTCACACGAAATTCACTAAATAAAATCTCCTCATTTTCCACATCTCTACATACTTGTCCAGATCTTAGGATAATTGAGAAAATAATCCAAAGGCTTAATCTTATCCAATGTTCTTAGTCAACTTCAAGTCAATGCTTATCTACTCCAATTCAGACCTGATACTTCAATCTCTATTTCTTATTTGATTAAGTCCATATCTCTTAAACCTCAAAACATAAAAGTTGTAGATATTCTTCTTAGCTTTCCATAGACTCTTGAATCACTCAAATCCGACATCAAATGAGCAAGTTATGACCATTCTACTAAAAGACGTTTGTCTGTCCCTATATTTCGCTCGAGCCAGACATCAAGCGAGAGTCGAGCGAGATCTCGGGTCTAGGCACTTTTTCACCTTAACATAAGTCACATTTATACCCAACCTTATTCCCAACCTTTCAATATAAGAATCCTATACATATATCCCAAAAATTCCTAAAAATGGTTTTGGAGAAACATAATCATCCCATATATGAAAATTAAGCGAATATCTAAAAATCCGGGTTATCACAGTATATATAGTTAAATAACTAAACATTTATAGTTATATCCCAGACAATAAGTTAAATCAAACTTAGATATGATAGTATATATTATAATATAAGAGTATACATTATTTATATAATTTACTGGCTAGGATATCTATCATCATTCTCTGTGAAATAGTATTATTATATAATATAACAGTTATACGTTATTATTATAAATAAATAGTATATAATATAATTTAATAGTTATACGTTCTATATTGAATTCTTAAAAAATCCACCCCTGCTATTAATCAAACCATAAAAAATGCAAGAAGACACATGAAAGTTGAAACCCAACAAATATTGCAGGAAAACAAAGAAAGTTTGGTGATCTGTTATGGAGGTGCTCTATTTTATGGGGGCAAAACAGAGGATACTCACTTGTAGATGAGTCCGATAGTGTGAATTACATGAGATGCAGGCAATCTAACTTGCTACACGATAAGATCAAGATGAGCATATATTATTAGACATGATTATATTAGAAAATTAAGGTATCCGTACAAGCAATGATTATATATTATATGGGTTCACTGAAGACATAACATATGTCTCTATTTATAGGAGAATGAGACTAAAGAAATAATGGAAATACAATCAATCAATGATACTAATTGATATTGATTGATTTACACAATAAACAAAATATGGTAGCGAATTTAGGATGAAAAAGTTTAAAATCTTGAGTTTAAAATATAAGTATAGCTTTCAAATTCATTAATTGATTGTTGTTTGTCGATGTGGTAATGGTGATGATGAATCTGCTGACAACTGGAACATCAAATATGAATTGTGGCCAACAATGGGTTATATTGGTTAACTATTAGGTCAAAATGAGAAGGCCAAAAGTGGATCAGGGGTATCAAACAATGCTCACAACATATCAAAATTCAATAAAAAATGTCTTGCAGTTAATAAAGATACTCCAAATATATTGGTTTAAGACAAAACATAATTGAACAATGATGAAAATTTTGTGAGAGATAAAGCTAGCGGAATAATAAATATTCCACAAGATTGAACCTAGCATTAGCCAATGGCTTAGAAACCATGTAGAAAATAAACAATAAAATAAAATATATAAAAGAGAATGGGGAGGGAGAATGAGAGAAACACTTTTAGGACTGCATTGTTGCTATATTCATGAATTCATTGAATACATAACATATGTCCTTATATATAGGAGAATGAGACGGGAGAAATAATGGAAATACAATCAATCAATGATACTTAGATATTGATTGATTTACACGATAAATTAAATATGGTAGAGAATAATTCATATTGTCATACATCTCACTAGAATATTACGAATATTTTCTAAATATGGTAATAGTATAACATTATCCCTCAAACTCAGAACGAAGAAATTTGAGTGTAGCCTTCATATTTATTAATTAATCATTGATCGCCAATGTGATGATGGTTTTGGTGATAAAGTTGTTGGCATGGAATATAACATATGGAGTTGTGGCTATCAATGGGCTATCTATGGCCTTGGTCGACTATTGGGCCAAAACAAAAATGCCAAAATTGAATGTCAGGCTTCAAACAGTGCTCAGAACATATCAAAATCTAATAAAAAAATGTCTCATAGCTAATACAGATACTCCAAATATATTGATTTGAGACGAGACATAATTGAACAGTGATGAAAATTATATGAGAGATAAAGCTAGTAGAAGAATAAATATCGCACAAGATCATGCCTAGTGTTAGCCAAGGACTCTGATACCATATTGAAAATAAAAAAATATAAAAAAAGAAGATGGAAAGAGAAAAAGAGGGCAAAATACTTTTAGGGCTACATCTTTGCTATACTAAATTTTCTGAATACATGATATGTCTCTATCTATAGGAGAATGAGACTAAAGGACTAATGGAAATACAATCAATAGATGATACTAATTGATATTCACTGATTTACACAATGAACTAAATATGGTAGAGAATAATTCATAATACTATACTCACTTGAAAATTATGACTTTCTTCTAAGAATTTTAATATTCTAACATCGACCACGTTAACTATAAATATTGATATCTATATTTTTATGATAAAAATCATATTCTAAAATTTCAAAATGATCTATGTGATATTATAGAGTATAATATTATCATATTATTACGATGAATATTCCTGTCTCTAGATGCTAATTCAATTTTAAATATTTCTTTCACATTCAATATAAGTAAAGAAATGAAGCATTCTTGAAGGATCGCTCTAAATCAATCATTTTTATTACAAATTGAATAACTCTTGGTAAAATATTTTATTGATTCTATGGGATAGTTTGAGAGAGTAATATGTATACCAGAAGACCGTGATTTACCCAAAAACTCGTTATAATTAAATGCACCTGAAGTTGTACATTTGAAGTTATGTAAATAAACAAAGGCCACCAATGATGATATATTTGAAATGAAACATATAATATATTTATGTGTTGAATGTTCTCTTGCAAATGCAATATCAAATTCAAATGTTGACTAATTAATTTGAATTAATATCTTATTTACTAGTGGCTAAATAAAATGAGTTGTTAATTTTAAAAAAAAATCACCACTCTAGTCCAACCAATGCTACTTCATTCCCTAATGTGAACGAAATTTCATTTCATCATAATAAAGAAAACTGTAGTCATGGGTGTGGATGTGGTAGATAAATGTTTGAAATTTCTCAAAAAAAAATGTTTCTTACCACCAGAAGTGGAACTACATCATCACAAAGTAAAGTGAAAATAAAGACTTATAGAATAAGTCTATAAAAAAATATGAAAATAAATGTCTTTGACTTAGTATGAAATGACATTAATCGTGTATCTGTCGTATATCCAGACATTTGGTTAACCTATATCAAGCATCTATGATAAAAAAAAGTTAAAATCAATTTTGCTGACCACAAAGATCGAAGATTATTTAACTTATTTTGATAATCTAAATATAATGGTCCTAACTCATCTTGATATTTCTGATTTTTTTGTAGATACAAACAAAAGAAATTCAAACAGGATGATATTGAGCTCTTGAAGAGCTAATTTACATTGCTACCTTCTAAATCTCTTGAAGAGAAAATAATATTTTAATTAGTAATGCATATGACCATAGCAATTAATTTTCATCATTTATTATATTATGTTTGAGTTGTTATCTTTAATACATCATGTTAAACTTTCTTTTGCATTAATAAAGTTTTATACATATTTTTGTTTATAAGGAAACATGAATTCTATTGATGAATTCTAAGATGATTTATAAAGATATGTGTCTGGCAGATAGTTGTATAGCACACACAATTCTTTAGAATAAAAAATATTTCCAATATTTAACATTATATAGAGCCAAAGTCAATACATATCTAGGTCGTCAAACCTCATTAAAGGTTTTAGAAGAGATGACATCCTGTTCTCTAAAGTAACAAAATTTGGTATTGATAATGGTTTTTATTTTTTGAAAGCTAGAATAAATTTACTGAATTTTAAAGATATTTATTATGATGGTTATCATGTTAAAATCACGAATGAAGACAATGATGAGTATTCTTAAATTAAAACAATGTATTTGGGTCATAAGCTCATATTTAAAAAATTGTCATCTTTTTATTCTGGATTATATTATACAACATTTAAAATCATTAAATAACATGTAGTAATGTACCTGTGGTGTTTTGATCCAAAAATCTTTTTGCTTTAACATGATTGTCTTGGTCATCTAGAATCAATCGTGATGTATTCAATAATTGAGAATTCATATGAACATTTTTTAAAGAATTAGAAATTTCTTTTATTAAATGATTATCCATGTCACTACAACAAAAAACTATATTTCCGGCGATTTAAACTCCATTGCAAAAAAAATCGCTGCCAATACCAATTATTCAGAGCGATTCAAATTTTGCCGCAAATTTTTCAACAGGTGAAAAACCATCGTCCCTCACGAAATCGCAGTAAACTCACACAACTCATCGTCCCTCCGCTGAGAACTACCACGAGCGGTAGCCACTACAACTCGTGTGCTTCCCGCACTTGTGAGTTGCTACATTTCCCGAATTCCCCAAAAGGTATTGATGTACTCTGTTTCGTTAATTTGAGGATGATTTGTTAAAATTTTGCGAATCTCCACATTTTCTCATTCATAATCCTCTATTTTGCTGCAGGCTTAAGACGATATTTGTTAGCATGTAGTAGTTGTATAAAATCGCCTCCTCCATCACCTCAAATCCACTTCGTTCTTGCCGATTAAAATAGGGTAAGAGTTCTGTTTTAGCTTTGAACTTGGTCTTATAACTTAGATCTTTTGATTTAAGTAGAGTTTAACTTGTTCATTTGAGAAACCCTAGCCTCCTTCAATTACAAATGAGAAAATATAGCATGTTCCTAAAACAAATGAGAAAATACCCTCTGTTGACAAAGAAATATCAGATCGCCAAAGGCTGCTTGAGAGGTATTGTGCCCTTGCCCCTTACTATTGCCATGCTTAGTATGCTTGGTTATTGAGTGCTCAAGGTTATACATTTATAATGGTTCTGTTTCCATATGTATGGTACATTCTATTTAGATTTTTTTTCTCAAAGGAAACTTGAAATCTATAGAAGCAGCCATTACTTGGTAAATGATTGAAAGAAACATTTGAATGATC
Source organism: Platycarya longipes (assembly GCA_036559045.1). NCBI lineage: Eukaryota > Viridiplantae > Streptophyta > Magnoliopsida > Fagales > Juglandaceae > Platycarya > Platycarya longipes. The sequence goes on from CM071799.1 coordinate 36,242,284, forward strand.
CTTGAGTTGCTATCATGTTGCACAGTTGCCTGTTGGATTTCTGTTCTGATGGATATATGGGTGAGTGATTTTATTTTATTTCTTTGTGTGGTTTTGTGGGACATGGTTTCTTCATATTAAGATAGGAAATGACTATAAAGTTCATTTTGACGAGCTTTGTTGAGAAAATGATTACTATATTACTTAAAAAAGAAAGCTATTACTGTGTTGTTTGGTATTTGAGCAACATTGTAATTTAGTCTGGGGAGAAAAAGGACGAATAGGGGGGATGGCTGGAGAATTTAAAGATTTCATTAAATCACTTGGTTCTGTTAGAAATCAACACACACACGTAAATGAAGAAGCTGGAGGCTTCTGGAAGGTGAAGGTAGGCACCAAATAGATGCAGCTGGAAGGTCGGCGCCGCCTGAAAATGTAGGCCGCCGGAATTTCGGTTTTCACCGTCATTACACGTTCACATTATTTATTTCTCCTATAAATACATGTAAGATTGTAATGAGATGAATGAGCGTGATGTGAGGTCCGTTGGAGGCAGTGAGAGTGAGGGAAACCATTGTAAATAATTGGTTTGTTGTTTAATACAAAATTCTCCTCTCTGTGGGTGTGGACGTAGGCCAAATTGGCCGAACCACGTTAAATTCTGGTCTCCATATTATTTGTGAGCTTCCGCCGATCCCAACAAGTGGTATCAGAGCCGGTAGGAGGCCGGATATGTGAATTTTCGTGAGAGGCCCATTTTGAAACTTGATCGAAATCAAGTTTGGAGGACACCATCAGATTCCTCAGGTCAAGACGAAAGTTCTGGTGAAAATTTCGTCTCAAACGGACACCGGACGAAGCTACACGCTCCACACGCGCAAACTCGGCAACGGCCACGCGCCGGCAACGGGACCCACGCGCCACACGTGCGAGCCAGGGAAGAAGACGAGATCCGACCCGTTAGATCCGGGTGATCCGACCCGAACCGGTTTGACCCGGTTCCGACCCGCTACAGTAACCCACCGGAGAAAGAATATTCCGGCAGAATATTCCGTCGCCGACGAGTATATTCCGGCGACCGTGGGAATTTTCCGGTGACCGATTACACTGTTCCGGACAGAGAATATTCCGGTTCCAGAGGAATATTCCGGTAACTGAGGAGAATATTCCGACAGGCTAAGGAATATTCCGGCGATCAAGGGAATATTCCGGCGACATCAAGGGAATATTCCGTTTTCGTATTTTTCAGGTTTTCGGCGCAATTTTGATCGTTTTGGAACGAGACAAGAGTCGTTTCCAAGGTTTTCCACCGTTCCGGACGCAATGGTGAGCTCCGTTTGTTGAGATTCGACTCCAAACGTTGAGAAAAGGTCAATCAAATCAAAGATTAAAGCCGAACTGATGGAGGACTCGGGAGCAGGTGCGATGATTAAGCTAACATCTACAAATTACGCACTATGGAGACCTCGAATGGAAGATCTCCTGAATTGTAAAGATCTCTTCGATCCAATTGAAGAGAAAAGCGTAAAGCCAGATGATGTAGCGGAAAAAGACTGGCATAAGATGAATAAGAAAACTATTGGTCAGATCCGGCAGTGGATTGATCATAGTGTGTTTCATCATGTTACACAGGAAACGGATGCCTATCAGCTGTGGAAAAAGCTGGAAAACATGTACCAGGCAAAAACTGCTCGGAACAAGGCATTACTAATGAGACGCCTTGTCAACTTGAAACTCAAAAGCGGCATCTCAGTGGCCGCACACACCAACGAGTTTCAGAATCTTGTAAATCAGCTTGCATCCGTAGACTTTAAGCTCGGAGATGAAGAGCAGGCTCTACTACTTCTCAGTTCCCTACCAGATAGTTGGGAAACGCTAGTGGTCTCACTCAGTAATTCAGCTCCAGATGGAAAGCTCGCCATGTCAATGGTGATAGACGCCTTGTTTAATGAAGAGGCTAGACGAAAGGAGATTGGAGGAGACGAGACAGATGCCTTTGTAACAGAAGGAAGGCATCAAAGAAATAGTAGAGGAAGAAGTCAAGAAAGGAACAGGAGTCAAAGCAAAGGGAGATCCCAAAGTCGCGGTAAACAGCGAAAGAAGGGAAAATGCTTTTATTGTGGTATAGAAGGCCACTTTAAAAGGGAATGCCGAAAGCTGCAGAAGGAGCAGAATCAGCCAAGCAATCAGTCAAAGCACGAAGAAGGCGAAGCTGCAGTGACGCTTTCTGGAGATTGTGTACTCCTTTCCGCCGGTGAAGAATCTTGCTTGCACGTTTCAAGCGAGGAGACCGAGTGGGTAATAGATACAGCAGCATCTTATCATGCCACTCCTTGTAAAGATTTCTTCAGTACTTACAAGGCAGGAGACTTCGGTACAGTCAAGATGGGAAATTCGAATTTCTCAAAGATCGTGGGCATTGGAGATGTTAGAATAAAAACTAGTGTTGGCTGTACTATGGTGCTAAATGACGTTCGGCACGTACCCGATCTCCGACTCAACCTGATTTCAATAAGAACCCTTGATCAACAGGGTTACGAGAGCATCTTCAGCAACAATGCCTGGAAATTGAAGAAAGGAGCAATGGTCTTTGCACGGGGACATGTCTGTGGCACTTTGTACAAATCAAGTGCTAAGATATGTGCAAACAGTCTCAACGTAGCTGAAGATGATACGTCACCAAACTTGTGGCATCGGAGACTTGGCCACATGGGAGAAAAAGGGGTGTTTATGCTTGCAAAGAAAGCATTGATTACAGTAAATAAAGGTATTGCTCTCAACCCTTGTGAATACTGTTTATTTGGGAAACAGCATAGAGTTTCATTCCAGACATCTACTGGAAAAAGATCAGAGTTATTGAGCTTGGTACACTCTGATGTTTGCGGCCCTTTTGAAGTTGAATCACTTGGAGGTAACAAATATTTTGTTACTTTTATTGATGATGCTTCACAAAAAGTGTGGGTGTATTTCCTAAAAAGGAAAGATCAAGTTTTTGAGCAATTCAAAAACTTCCATGCCATGGTAGAAAGAGAAACAGGCAAGAAGCTGAAATGCCTCCGGACAGACAATGGAGGTGAATACACTTCTCGAGAGTTCAGGGAATACTGCTCCAGACATGGCATCAGACACGAGAAGTCTGTCCCCTACACCCCACAACACAATGGAGTAGCAGAACGGATGAACCGGACCATTGTGGAGCGAACCAGATGCATGCTAAGTATGGCAAAGTTGCCTAAGCCATTCTGGGGTGAAGCAATAAGAGCAGCCTGTTACCTGATCAACAGAACACCATCAGTTCCACTGCAGTTCGAAGTCCCAGAGATGGTGTGGTCAGGCCGCAAGATTTCATACTCTCATCTAAGAGTATTTGGGTGCAAAGCATTTGCACATGTATCCAAGGAGAAAAGACAGAAACTTGATGAAAAGTCTACTCCGTGTTATTTCATCGGCTATGGAGATGAAGAGTTTGGATACAGATTATGGGATCCAAAAGCGAAGAAGGTCATCAGAAGCAGGGACGTTGTGTTCCATGAAGACCAGATGTTTGGATCAGAACAAACAACTTCAAGTGCTCCAGAACCAGCTCCGAGTTCACTACCACTTCAGTCTGCCTCAAACACTGAAGATAGACAGGAAGTTTCCCCAGAAGAAGAAGAGGATGCTGACAACAGTGAAACCACTACTGAGCAGGGGGAGCAGTTTCCTTCTCCATCAGAAACTGCAGAGTTTCCACGGTTGTCAGGTGATCAACCTCAGCAGGACAGATCTTCTAGAGGGCGATTGTTGATTCCGTCTCGAAGATATCCGGAATCAGATTATATTCTTCTTACAGACGAGGGGGAGCCAGAAAACTTCCAGGAGGCAATATCTCATCCAGATAGCAAGAGATGGATGCAGGCTATGCAGGATGAGATGAACTCGTTACAGAAGAATCAGACTTATGAGCTGATGGAACTTCCAAACGATAAGAGAGCACTGAGAAACAAATGGGTGTTCAAGCTGAAAAATGATGGCAAGCAGGTGAAGCACAAAGCTCGCTTGGTCGTCAAAGGATTCCAGCAGAAGAAAGGAATCGACTTTGATGAGGTATTTTCACCTGTTGTGAAAATGACTTCAATTCGAGTGGTACTCGGATTGGTGGCAAGTCTTGACTTGGAGCTTGAACAGATGGATGTGAAGACAGCATTTCTTCACGGCAACCATACAAAGGAGAATCCAGCGGACATGTTAACGAAGGATATTCTCCGTTTGGTGTTGAGGGGGAGATTGTTAGAAATCAACACACACACGTAAATGAAGAAGCTGGAGGCTTCTGGAAGGTGAAGGTAGGCACCGAATAGATGCAGCTGGAAGGTCGGCGCCGCCTGAAAATGTAGGCCGCCGGAATTTCGGTTTTCACCGTCATTACACGTTCACATTATTTATTTCTCCTATAAATACATGTAAGATTGTAATGAGATGAATGAGCGTGATGTGAGGTCCGTTGGAGGCAGTGAGAGTGAGGGAAACCATTGTAAATAATTGGTTTGTTGTTTAATACAAAATTCTCCTCTCTGTGGGTGTGGACGTAGGCCAAATTGGCCGAACCACGTTAAATTCTGGTCTCCATATTATTTGTGAGCTTCCGCCGATCCCAACAGGTTCTACTTTTGAATTCACCTTTCAATCCAACTTAGTAAGCAGTTGTTCATATAAATCCTTTGATTTTTGGGTAGATGAGTAATCTGAATTTTAATGAGCAACTCATGACTAAATCTTTTGGTTTTATTCTTCTTCTTGTAAGATATTTTGATCCATTTTTTACATTGGTTTGGGTCCAAAGCTCTAGTACTAGTCCATGATCAGGACTTGAATTTCTCTGTTTAATTTTTTTCTACTTTTTAAGTAGGTATGGGTATTTGCTTTTGCTAAAAGTAGGTGGAAGATGAAGGAATTTTTTCCTGAAATCTTTGCTAAAAGTGTGCGGTTTTCTATATATGCTCATTTAATTTAGCATGAAGGAATTTGGACTGGAATTTAGATCAGATGTGTGATGTATAGATAAATCCCTTAAAAATACCTCTATCATCCCTTTTTAATTTCTTAGATTGTATGATAAGAACTGTTTGTCATCTTATTCAGCTTCTTGTGAAATAGAACTAGAGAAATCCCAGAAAATGTTCCATATCAACCAATCCATCCTAGAAATATAGGCATAACCTCATATTCACCTGCAAAAAAAACTTCTCAATCCATGAGTTTTCCACAATGGTAAAAAATTAAGAAAAAGTTAAGAAAGTAGAACAAATGCAGAGTTGCTTTATCTAAGGCATTCTGTTTTGGGGCATAGCCTTTTTAGCTATTTAAGTAAAAGACACCAAGATCTTACTATAATTCCCTCTAGGATGATATAATGTGTTATTTGATAGTTGAAACCGAAACCATGCGGTGCCCAAAGTTGCAATGCAGTGCTGCAAAACATTAGAATTTCATTATTGCAACAAGTTCCCTACAACTTTCTCAACTTTCTGGACATTTTCTTCTACACAACTGTAACTTTGTCTTCCTATCACGAATTTTCATGGTTTTGTGCTTGCGCTCCACATGCTTGTAACTTAGTCTTTCTATCATAAGTTACTAGTCGCTCGACTGCCCATCCCTGAGTCTCGTCAGGAGGCTCAGCGAGCTGGTTTTTTTGATATTTCGGAAGGTTTTTTTGTAGGGGTTTTGGGTAGTAACACATGTTTCTTAAGTTGACTTTGGCTATTTTTATTTGTTTTTCGATATGTAGGTCTTTTTTTCATTTTTGTGCTGACCATTATTTATTCGCCAATGTAGGTGAAATTTTTTATCATCATGAGGAGGAGCTAGTCGACAATTTTGTGGTCTATTCTTCCATCTAGTGACACAAGGATATAATGAGCAACCACTTCAAGGCACAATGCAAGTATAAAGATGACTAAAGCATTTTGCATGTGGTCCATAACTGTTTTTTTTTTTTTTACAACGTTGCTTCTCCCTACAATGACCCGTGAGACCAAGCCCTGCATATATCACAACCAAAATAGCTGCTATCTACCTTAACTTGTTGATAGTTGGGCAGTGGGCACCCATCTAGCAATCCAAACTAAATATTATATAATATATGTATTTTGTTTAAGAAGTTGCTTGCATAACATTAATATCTTCAATGCTTACACATTATATATTGGGTCTGATTTTTGTATATGATCATCCAAAGTACTACAAGCCTAAAATTCAGGCATGATTATTGTATGTTTGCTAGGCTTATCTTTTCATGAGTTCGTTCAAGTCTGTATATCTTATATATATGTTGGCGATTCTGCAAATATGATTGGCTGTCTCCAAGACTTGTATGTGTGCAATGTGAATGTACTGAAGAAAATATTGTTTGAATTATTGACCAACTTTCGGTTTGCAATACTGTGTTGCAGGAGTATTTTTCAATGTGACATCTATCGGTGAATAGTTGATGCATGGATGGAGCAGAAGAAGGAGACTTTTGGTGATGAAAGCTACTAATTTTAGATATATTGAAATTTCCTCAAGTGGGCCTTTTTTTTCTTCCCTTGGTGTAAACTAGAAGTTGTGTAACTACATTACGTACTTTCCTTCAATGGGTATTATTGTTAATTTGAATCTTTCTCACTTGATAGATTATGTGATGTACACTTATAGTAATGGATGACTCATTTTGATGAAATTAAAGTTTTACTCATAAAGTGTTTGATATTTTAGAGTATTTGAATTTATGGGCTAGTGGATTGGATTTAGATAATTATTGGATTTAAAAACCTGTAAAAAGGATTATTAACTTATTAGATTCTGGGTATTTTTACCCACCCAGCATAAAAAGAGAACAAAATCGATTATTGCAGCGATTATCATTTTGCTGGAAGAAAGAGAACATGTAAAACGGTTACTGCAGTGAAAACAAAATCATTGGGAATTTAAATTGCTATTTATTACGGCAATTAAAATGTTTTAGCAGTGATACTTATGCGCTGCAAATAGGTTTACCCAGCGACATTGTCTTCTTATTTGCAGCGCATATCATTCTTTTCGGGGTGAAAAAATTCGTTGCAAATACTAGTTCATTTGCAGCGACTATTGTTTTTCGCTGTAAAAAAGTTTAAGCAGCTTTTCTGTAGCGTTGAACACACAGCATGCAAAAAATTGCTGGAAAGCTCTTATTGTTGCCAAATATTCACTTTTTGCAGCGAGTTTATTTCGCCACAAAAAACCTTGTTTGTTGTAGTGAATATTTGTGTAACATGTTTCAAAAGAAAACTAGTTGTCAGACTATCTCCTTCCTATGTAATTATTGAATCTTTATTATTTTTTACAAAGAATCTATGGAGATATATGTGGATCTATACATCTACCATATGGGTCATTTATATATTTTATGGTTAATACATGCATCAATTAAATAGTCATATATTTGTCTACTTTCTACTTTAGATTTTACATTTGCTAGATTTCTTATACAAATTATTAGATTACGGACTCAATTTTTCAATTATCCAATTTAGTCTATTAGATTGGATAATGTAGAAAAGTTTACATATAGAAATTTTGATGATTATTGTATGTCAATTAAGATTAATGTTGAACATTTTGTTGCTCATACACATATTCATAACAGTTTAGATGAGTCATTTATTAAACGTCTGCAATTGATTGCTTGACTTTTACTTTTGAAAATAAAACTACTTATCTCTACTTGGAGACATGCAATTTTGCATGTTGCATCATTAATTCGAATAAGACAAATCGCATATAATAAATATTCTCTATTGCAATTTGCATTTGATTAATCATCAAGTACTTTTTATCTTCATATTTAGTTGTGTTGTTTATGCTCTAATTGCACATGCCAACACACTAAGATAATTTTTTAATATAGATTTTGAATTTATGTTGGTTTTGATTCACTCTCTATCATTAGATATCTCGAGCCTTTAACTGGAGACTTTAAAGCTCGTTTTGAAGATTGAGTTTTTGTTAAAATAGTCTTCCTACAAACCATGCATTTGCTTCAATCCATATAGAGATTTACATAGACAACAAACGAGAGTTTTTTCCACTTCCTAGTAGCCAGGAGGAGGTTGCATAGCCTATAAGCAGTCTCCTTAAGATTAGGAAGAGAAACATTGTCAGAAGCACAAAAACAGATAATATAAAACACTTTGATGCTATTTCATCATAATCCACGTACAAATCAATGGGAACTAGAATTTTAAACGATCATTCGTTTGCAAACTATTGCAACTCAATTATCGGATGTCTTTAACGATAACAAGAAAATAGTGAAGTCTCACTTTCTATATGCTAATATTCTAATAACAAGACCCTTTAGAACAATCAAATGATGCAACAGTTAATAAGTCTTAAATACACTTAAAGCGTGAAAGACTCATTAATGCAATGTATAACACTCCTTGGAAGAGAAAAGTACAAAGAAAAGAAATCGTTGAAAAGACCGTACCTACAAAACAAGCAACAAGAGCTATAGATCCATTCAAACTTTCTTTACATAATTCTCTTAAAATAGAATCTCTTGAAATAGAATCCCTTGAAGAGAAATCTCCTTAATAGTTATCTTTTGAAGAGAAAAAGTACCTTAAAATAATAAGATCTCAAATTTATAAAGAAATATATTCTCTTGTAGTGGATACAATTATGTTAAGATTTTTTATTAGCTTGATAGTCACAAAAAATTCGGATTTACATTTAATGGTTGTTATTATTATAGCATATTTATATGAAATATTAGATAATGATATTTCCACATCAAGTCCTAAAGTATTTATTATATCAAACTATAATCTTTACATGAATTAAAACAATTTAGACGCATATGGTACAATCGTCTAAGTGAATGTTTAATAAAAAAAGGATTTGAGGTTAATCTAATTTACCCATGTGTTTTCATAAAAAATAAATTTTGAATTTTTTCTTATTGCAATATATATAGATGATTTAAACCTGGTTACAACTCTAGAAGAGCTAATAAAAGCCACAAATTATTATTTTTTTTATATAAAAAAATTGAGTTTGAAATGCAAGATATTGGAAAAACAAGATTTATCTTAGTGTGCAAATTGAGAACTTTTCAAATAGATTTATTATCCATCAATCAACATGTATAGAAGAAGTTCTGAAGAACTTTTATATGGACAAACATATCCTTTAAGTACTCCAATGATTTTTTTTTTTTTTAGAAAGAAACGAGGTCACATGTCCATGAGTGACATCCTCCCAATTTTATTAATAGCCCTCACTTATAACGGAGGAATATCGTGGTAACAAATAAGATATAAAGGATTTACATATATTCAATAAAAACCATCCAAAATATCATCACCATATAAAAACCAATCCAACAATAATCAAATTAAGCATGCCTAGTAACAAAATCAGATGACAAATTAAAACAAATTAAACCCAACAAGGACAAAGAGAAAACACAACTAATAATTCATAAAGAAGGAATCCCAGAGCCATCCATACAAATCAATCCTCTAAGAACTAGGGGCATTTCTATTAAGCTGATACAAACCAAATCAGAACCTGTCGCACTTGTCTTAGCCACTCAATCTGCCACTTTATTCCCTTCCCAATAAACATGTAGCATATAACAAGTCATAGAATTCATCAACTCAAGAATTTCTTCCCAAAAAATCCTCCAAGTACCACACTTCACATCTCCTTCTTTTTCACCAAGAGATGACAACAAATGAGTCAAGTTCAACGATCACATTAGAGATGCTCAAATATTGACAAACTTTAAGACCCTGAAGAAGAGCAAGCAATTCAACTTTGTTGTTAGTTCCGGTACTAATAGAAGAAGCAAAAGCATGAATAAGTTTTTTTTTTTTTTTGATAAGTTCAAAAGCATGAATAAGTTGGCATTTATCATTATGAACGATGCCTCCAACACCACAAGGACTAGGATTACCAATGTTGCCGCCATTCATATTTAATTTAAACCAACCGGCCGGGGTTTATGCCAATACTCAAATTTGCATCTATTGCTTTTGGGGAGTACAGGTTTTATCCGCAAAGCATCCAAGACATACAAATCAAATCTGGATATTATGAAGACCAAAATCAATGTGTTCAGGATGTTTGCTCTAAACCCATGAGTGGTTTGGGTCTTTTAAAAATGGTGGTGAAACTTAGAAATACTAAAGTGTGCTGCGCTCCAATGGTTGCCCAATTACTTGATGTGGAAAAAGACCCATTTCGTCCTTGAGAAGATGATAAAGAAATTTGTTGTCGTTAAGCACCATATTTTACTGCAATTGGTATTTTAATATATCTTACAAATTGCATATGACCATATATTACATTTTTAATTAATTAATTAGTAAAATATGGTTCTACACCAACTCGAAGGCATTATAATGGAGTCAATTGTATTCTACGCTATCTTCGTGGAATGATTGACATGAGATTGTTTTATCCAAAATGATCAAATCCTCAATTAGTTGATTATGCAGATTCGGGTTACCTTTTTGGTCTGCATAAAAGAAGATCATGAATAAGATACTTGTTCACTTGAGGAGGTACATCTATTTCATAGAGATCTCTCAAGCAATCTTTAGTTACTATTCTTCCTACCACTTAGATATTATTATAATTCATTAAGTAAGCATGAAGTGTATTTGATTGAGATCAATAATTCAACACACTCAAGATCAGTGTGGATTATCCAAAATTAAAAATAGCCTAAAAACAATATATGAAGATAATCTTGTCTATATCATATAAAGTTTTATCATGACTAGATTGTATCCATTGGGCAAAAAACTATTTATAATCTAGCTTGGAAGATGAATACATAATATCCACGTGATGAGTTGTTTGATGTGTTGGGAATAAGCCTGTAAAATAAACAGCAATAAAGGAAGTAACGCAGCAGATTCAACACAGGAGAATATAAAACGATAGATAGAACACACAGATATAAGTGGTTCGGTACAGAATAAGCATACGTCCACTGTGGGGTTGGTCTCAAAACTTCACTATTAATCAAAGATGGAATACAGAGATTGAATTAAAAGATTCTACAAAGTAATCACTCAGTCTCACATGTATACTCTCAACCTCACAAGTGTTTACTCTCAAGAACACTCAAGGCTTACAAAAATACAGAGGAAATGAAAACAGAGTAGTCTAGCGTCGTGCGTTCAAATGAACGTGTTTCTCTTATATAAGTGACACTCGCTCGAGCGAGATACTGTTGTAAATGGAGCAAATTCTACAGAAAGAACATTAGCTCGACGCGAGACTCAAGCGAGCTGTTGAGCGAACAAACACGTTGTCATCGACTCGAGCGAGAGTCGAGCGAAGTCTCGGATTGGAATCTCGCTCGATCTAGATGTCGAGCGAGGATCATGCGAAATCTTTGCCTGGACCTTGCTCAAACTAGATGTCTAGCGAGGGTCACGCGAACTCTCTATATGATATCTCGCTCAAGATAGATGTCGAACGAGTGTCGAGCGAACTTACTGGATGACTCTCACTCAAGCTGAACGTCAAGCAAGAATCGAGTGAGAATACAAGACAGGTGCTTATTCAGACCACCTCTCAACATGATGCAGAGTAAAATTCAAGTTGTAACATTGTGGACATACCTTAACCATGTCTCCAGAGAAAAAAAACTATAAATACCCAAGTCAATCATATAGGAGAACCCAAAGGAGACTGACTTTACACATGAACTCCAAAATATTAGTGATATTGATGTCAAACAAATATGATTACTGACATATAGTGGATCTATTCACTAAATCATTACCAATTGTAACATTAAATCGTTGGTACATGGTATTAGAATGCGTCAACTAAAAAAATCTTTTATTGTAAACTATTGAAGCTCTACATACTTTTGAAGATGAGAAAATGATCATATGAATTGTACTATCTTTTTTGCTAAAGTTTTTTCCACTAGACTTTCATTTGTACATTTTTTCTTTCACCATTAGTTTTTTTCCAATCAAATTTTTCCTTGACATGGTTTTAATGAGGTATATTTTTTATATATGGTCATTCGATGAGGATTATTGTAAATACATGAATGTAGTAAAAAATACATTCCATATATTTGATGGATGACCATTAAAATTCTAACTTATTCATGTATTCATATTTCCAATGTTTACGTATCCTCATGATTCAAGTACTGTCATTTCTTAAGTTCATGTATCCATTCAATGTAATGTATTCTCCCATATCTATAAAAGGCAGTTTTGAGGAGGATTTGTTATAGACATACAAAAAGAAAGAAGATAGAAATAATATTGAGTTTATTGAAAAACTAGTTTCATATATTGTAATCCTTCAATTCTCTTGTTAATTTTCTTTAGTTTTAAAACACATTAATTTTGTATGCTTCACAAACTTTATGACTCCCATATTTTTGTATGCTCTGAACAATCTTAAAACTCTTATATACGAGTTATTTTGTGTGGAGTACTACCCCTCTATGTTTAGATAATTGTTTTATTTTAAAAAGTATAAAAAAAAAAACGAACAAACAAAATTTAAGTTTGATATATAATTTGTATTGAAAATTATAGGCTTCTTAATTAATATGCACTTCCCAAAATTTATAAAGTCTCATATATTGAACCTCAAAAAGGAAATCGAAAAACTGCACTGCAAAAAACGTACAAACTTTACAATTTATATTTTTAAGATTTTCGTATCAAAAAAAAAAATTCTCTTCTAAGATGATTGTATGCATGCATGTATGTGTACATATATACTGATATCTGCTAATGGTGAGGCAAGGTCTTCTCATAGGTTCATGAAGACTTTGGAGACATGAAAATTGTGGAGTGCAATCGGCTTTCAAGATGTAATTGTTGTACTGCTAGAAAAATTGAGACACTTGAACATGTGCTTTGTTCGGGTGAGCTTGCGAGTCAGGTATGGGAGAGGGCAGCTGTTGTGATGGGTCTTCCATCCATGACTGCTAGGACCTGGTGGGGTCGTGTGACTAATTGGTTTTCTCTTGCAAAGAAATCGTCTCAAAGAGGGGTGCTATTGGCTTTCTGTCGACACTCCTAACTTGGAGTTTGTGGCAACGTCGATGCTAGGCACGCATGGATGGTATGTCTGAGTCATTTGACGGGGTGTGGCGCTCTTTAAAATTTTGGTTGAGAAAGCTGTCAGAGGAGCATGTTAAATTTGGTTCTTTCTCGACCACAGATGTGCAGGTTCTTAATGCGGTGGACATTCCTTTGGTACCCATTTTTCGGCATAGGCCTTGTCTGGTTGTGTGGTGTAAGCCATCGCTTGGATGTGTGAGTCTGAATGTTGATGGTAGTTGTAGGGGTAATCCGGGCTCGAACTTGTGGGGGTGGAGGGGTGATTAGGGATATCCATGGGAGTGTTAAAAGAGCTTTCTCTACTTTTTTTTTATCAGGACACCAATAATCAGGCAAAACTTCGTGCTCTCCAAGAGGAAGTTGTTTTATGTAAAAGTTTGGGTTTCTTTAATTTGAACATTGAGTGTGACTCTAAATTTGGGTTTCTGTAATTGTATTGAGAGTTGTACGGTTTGGTATTTTTGGAAGTTTTGAGAGGAGACGATAAAGGCGTTTCAAAGTGTCCAGTTCACTATAAGACACCAATATAGAGAAAGCAATCAAGCTGCGAATTGTTTAGCTCACCAAGGTGAGGAAGGTTTGTCGTGCATATATGAGGATGGGGGGATGCTTCCCAGGCCGTTGAGGGGAATTCTTCGTTTGGACAAAATTGGCTTGCCTAGTATTAGACTTTAATTTACCTATTTTGGATTGTTTATTGTCAGTTTGTGTTGGATTGTTTCTTATTGTTTTGTGGTCTGGCTGTTTGTTGATGTAAGCTTCGTATTCCTTCGCCTTTGGTGAGGTTCTGAATAAAATGGGAAGTCTGCTTTTTTTTTTTTAATATATATATATATATATATATAGTTTTTCTTCTTTCTAAAATATATATATATATGTTATACATTTTTATATGATCGTCCTTATATATTAATACCATCCTAAACACAATGTTGACTCCAAAGACACTTCAACCAACCTTCAAAGCTCTAATTTAACCATCTTGATTAGCGGTTGAACAACTCTCGAGCGCCGAGTCATGAAAGTGCTAGACAGCTTTGACTGCCTAAATTTTCATGTTTTGGATTCAAGATGCGTCTTTTAAATATTAAAACAATTCTCATTGAGTCCTTAATTTGCATTGATTTTCATGAATAAAGTAATTTTACAGGGAAAAAAAATCTCGGAAAAAGCCCTTTTCTGAAAATCGATTCAAAAGAACAACCATTTTTTCAAACACCACTAATTGAAAATATATCTAAAGTCATTATTAATCTAAGCATACTTTTAATTCGGATCTCACCATTTACACAAGATTCCATAAAATGGTTTCAAAGTCTTTAAGAACTTTGGGAATTAATAAAAAGAGAGAGAGAGAGAGAGAGAGAGAGACAAAGAAGTCATGCACATAACTTGCACTAGAAACACAAAGTAACATTAACGGAGTCTCTTTTATTTCTAAGCAAGCGGGCCAAGAAATGATTGGCCCAGTAGCACGGTTGTGTTTGCTGCTAACTGCGAGTTCCTGAGGATGACCCAAATACAATTTCCACCCAACACAAGTCATTCTTTCTTGCAGAGATCTCAAACTATACATCACATTCTATGAGAACCAACACAAATGCAGACCTTAATAATCTATTGCACCACAATGTTCACTTATATGCAAATTCTCGGACAAGTTTTTCACCATGGGTGTTAAGTAAGGAACAAGAAAACCATGAACAAACCAATCTTAAACCTCGGATTGGAAGTTTTCTTGCAAAAATCGGTAAAGCTCCTCGGCAACCTTTGCTGGATACTCTTCCTGTGGAAGAAGAGCTCCTGGAACCTCTACAAACTTGCTCACTCCTTTTGCTCCCCTGAGAGCTTCCATCTCTGCTTTTGACCTCTTTGGAGATCCTTTGCTTGACACAACCAGCACAGGTATCTTCCCCTCCAAATTAGCAAATAGTTCAAGAAACTCTTCCCGAGATTGAACAGGGTCAAGTAGACCGGTTAAGAAAGCGGCAGGCAAATATCGAGCACCCTTCTTTTTTGTTAGTGCGTATCTGCTTTCGACAATTTGTGGAGTAACATTGTCAGAATTGGCATAGACATGGGATTTGTACTGGGATTCAATTGCCTTTTCATTACTGACAAGCATGTTATACATCATCCATCCAACTGCAGGGGTCCTTAAGGTGCCTCTAAGCAATCCGTACCTGGTAGCCAACATAAATATATATAGTCAGACAAGAAAAAAGGGAGGCCAAGTATTCCCAAATTTAATCAACAAACAAATCCGATTTATACATAGCAAGGATAACATGGTAAATTCCTAATATATGATGTATAATATTCATAATGCCTAGGACCATAATTGAACAGAGCTGTCCATAAACAATTCAAACTTGACTTGAGTTTGGTCCGTTTAATAGCTAGAACAAAAATCTAGGCTCTTATTAAACAAGTCAAATTGATCAAACTTGGCTCGATTCGTTTAAGTTCAAATAACAAAGAAATCATGTAGATGTTTCTTGATATTTATATAGTTAAGTACTAATATAGACGTGTTTGTGTGGGCGTGTTCAAGTATTACTGCATAAAGATATTGATATTAACTTGAAATTGTTTCGTCAAATTTTATAAAAATTAAATCATATTAATATTCTATTTTATGATAAATAGTCACATGTGGTTTATTACAAATACAAGATTAGTTAGTATATCTTTTATAAGTCCCTATACATAGTTTAGCTAACTAACTTAAATGATATTATTCCAATAAACATAAGTAATTAATTACTATTCCAAATTCATAAAGGTATATGAGATTTTAGAAATAAAATTTATTTCATTTAAGAAAATAATGTATTTATCAATAACTTGTGAACAAGATCAAACTCATTCGAATAATAAAATGAACAGATCATGAACAAATAGTTTTTTACTAAAAATTAAATGAACATAGCTTGAATATTTAATACTTGGTCTATTCAGCATGATTGCAACCCTAATGATGCTAATCACACTACCATCAATAAATGATAGTTCAAATAAATGGAAACAAATTATCCGGAAATCTAACACCAAGTCCTTTGCCATCGAAACTAAGATATGGAGCATGATCTAACTGTCTGAGTTAGGACTTAAGTGATAGGATAACAGACAGGTACACACACACACACACAAAAAATGTATTTGAGTTTTTCTGCAAAATGTAGAGTTCTTCACTTCTGAAGTGTGTCTGGTGTTACTAAGCATGCATAAAATAGCAAAAACAAGCTAAAACTTCTGGCCATGCTGGAGGTATTGAGATTCAATATACCGTGTTTCCATACTAGAATCTCGACCAAACACAATAGGAAGGGGACCAGCCCATGTAGGCGCAACAGCAGCTATGGCCGTTGGTTTTACCAAACCCTTTTTCACAGCACGAACTGTAATTGTTGCTGCATGCCCTCCTCCAAAGACCACCAAATTATTCCCTATTTTAACGGTAAAATGATATTAGCAAAAAAGCCTCGCAAATGAGTAAATTAGTAACTTCTTGGAAACATTGAAAAAGAAAAAGAAAAATTCTGGCTATGCAGAACAAACAAAGATATTCTAAGGCAAACATTTTTCCTGAAAATTCTTTTCTCCAGCAGGGGTATGTGGGAGGAAGCATCATTATATTCTTGAAAGCAAAGTTCTGATAATGTTAACATAACATGCACATAATAGAATCAGAGCACAAGGATTTTGCGAACAAGATATATGACAGGCAAAGGAAGTGAAACCAAAATGCCATTTCCCAGACCATCCATACATAAATCAGCTAATTAAGAAACCCACAGATGCAAATTAAAAATAGTTCTATATTCACTTGTATATGGTTTTTTGGCATATGTAAAAATAAAACTTATAGGATTAATAACAACAACAAAAATTCTGCCAGTTCCGCATCATTCCACTCCCCACCCAACCCATCAGTCTGTCAGTGCCGACAAGGGTGTGATACTATGAATGAGTTTTAGCGCTCTAAATGACCATTTAACTTCTTTGGGGGCATACAGCATGCATCTGTTTGTGACTTTGAGAGGCTAGCCAAAACCTGACCCTCCCAGCAGCTTCAGAGTTTTATCTATTTAAAGCTCATCTTAACAAATAGCAGGAGCCTGAATTAAAACTAAAGACTATGAATAGGTTGCTCTCATTCTGGTTCCTCACTGTATCCTTAATTCTGAATGGATTCCAAATGGGTAAGGCACCAAACAAGTATAAATATTTTCTAAAACATAATCCTCTTTTATTATAAATTTAATCATTACCAATTTTAGATCATGACGTTTGAAACTCTATTTAACAGGTGTAGGGTGTATTATCCAATTGTTATGTAACTAGATGTATGTTGTTTGTATACCTCCTGTGTACTCAGGCTATGCCTATTCACTTCTATTAACAAAAGGTTTGTCTCGCTTATAAAAAAGAACAGAAAAAAAAAGGTATATTATCCGACTCTTTATAATTTGAAATGTATTAAAAAGAGGTGCTCATGCTCTTCAGAAAGTACGAAATTCTTTAAGGAAAAAAAAAAATCAGTACATTGGGTCATCATTATCTTCAAAAGCAGTCATCATACCAACCTGAGCCACTTATTGGACTATTGGGAGCATTGATGAAGTCAACAAGGAATGTTTCCAGGACATCGGCATTGTAATCTATCTTCGGCCTATCGGAGTAACCCAGACCAGGCCAATCTACAATAGTGGCTCGCCAATTGACTTCACCAACTTGTTGAACAATGTCTCTTGCCACTAATCTCCATTCTTCAACAGTACTAACATCAGAAATGGTCGGCATCATTAGGATATTTTTAGGAGGATCAGAGCTCTCCCTTTCATGCTCCTCATAATAGATGTTAACATAATTGTCCTTATACTTCCATTGCCAGTTACTAGTCTGAAACAGGAAACATAAGACAAACAGAACTTGGACTCCTACATTTGTGATCAAAATGGACATTACAAAAGTAATGGCAAACAAAGCAACAAGATGACTACCTCTAAAGCAGTTGACAAATCCTAGTTCTTATAAAAATAAAATAAAAAATCATTGAAGGCATACACATCAGCTAGGGGGAAAACCTGGTTCCGTATTGTTAGATAATGAAGTGTAAATTGTAATGAACATACATGAAATCAAATCCATTCCACTCTATAACCCTATATATTATATTGCTAAATGTGATCTCTTTTGTGCGGTAGAATATTCAAATTTCGGGACTAATTGTTAGCACCTATAAAATTCCATTATGAGAAGCAATCCATTAACATAGTTATTAACCTTTTATGCCCAAGGAAACTACCTATATCACGAGATCCAAGTGCAAGAGTTTCTACGGTTCCCATGATATCCATCTAAATTGATAAAATTCGATTTAATTAGGATTGGATCTAAACTATTTGACATCTCTATAGAAGTGTGAGAAGGCAACAGAAAATTTCGAACTTGATTATTACTTTTTTCTCATTACATCTTCTGTCTGACAAAATGGAACTTCAGAATTCTGAAAACAATCATAGAAATCCAATTAAAGCACAGAACAAAAGGAATCCTTTAGGCTCACCTTTGATGGGTTTGCTGTCTTATTGTCCACCGAAGCCTTGGAGTAATCCAGAGTAGTTGAGGCCCTGACTGTAAGGGGTTTAAGAAAATTAGATGTTTGAGTGGAGAAGGGTCTATGGGTTTTGCGAGAAAGTGTAAGGGAAGGGGACGAAGATGTGAAGAATGTTGCAGAAAACGCCATGGACGACACAGAAAACGCAAGCTAACCACTCCAGTATTGACTCCAATAATTTGAGACACTCAGTTTTGCAAATTTAGCCGAATACCATTGGTCTTCAATCTTCCACAATCCACAAGGTCTGAAAACAGAGAACCCAACCGTCGACGTGTTTCTACTTTCCTTCCCAAATGCGAAGAATCCTTTAGGTACATGTTAAGGCGACTTGCACTTTGTTGTATCGAAATGCGGATGCTTACCCTTGTTGAGGCGATATGGTCAGCCCGCCGCCTTAGACCGTTCGATGATGCAGGGATTAGAGGCTTTCTTAGAATCCGACCCGAGTAGTTTCTCTTCAGATTATCAGATGTATAACTCCTTATCAAAGTTGGGTATACTCCCAAAATTAATCCAAAATTTATTCTGGAAACTACCAATAAAAAAACAAGTAGGATTTCTTATAATTTATAATTTACTATAATTTTATATATATCTTTCTGAATTGTAGAAAATATTTGAAGTTAGTTGTAGGAATTCTCAATTCAAATGGATCTGGCAAAAATGTATTATTGATTGGTGATGTCTTGTTAGTTTAATTTTTATTTAAACATATAAAATTGAGTTTAAGTTTATGATTCGGAAACATGTTTCTATTCATAAATAATTTATTTATTATTAAAACGACAATGAACTTGTTCATAAGGTATTTAATTTTCATATATCTATATTGTATTTTATAATTTTATCTATAAACTTGATAAACAAGCCATAAGGTTTTGAGTAGATATTAATTTATGTATATTAATGTATTTTATAATTTTAACTATATATTATTTTATACATATTAATAATCAAATATTGTAACTTTATGTTAAAAATGACTTATTTAATGAGTAGATTAATACGACTTTAGTGAAGACTGATGGCAAGAAAATAATAATAATAATAATAATAATTCTAAAAGAATTACATATATCAAGAATTCTGAAAAAGTAATATAATATATACACACAAACATACCACTTCAATTGAAATATTAGCTAACCTTAAGTTTAATTAATAACATTACTGATCATGTATTTAATAATTAAGCCTCAAAAAGTTTTTTTTTAATTTTAAGCAGTGTTAAATATAGGGCCTGATGAGAAGATAATAAGAAAAGATAAATGGATTTTTTGGTAGTGTTAGGGTATGTATTAGTGTTAGGATATACATACTATGTGCCCTCCTTCGGAATAAATTGAAGTTTTTTTTCTTTTTATAATGTCCGTCACAGATTTGCCTCAAAAAGAAATGTGCAAAACTTGAACATCCTAAAACTATAGAATTATTTTCCTTCGTTTCATTAAAAACGAGAAGAATGAGACATTTAAATTGTTAAAAGGAATACTCAATTATGTTAACTATGACTAAAATTAATTAGGAAACAATATATAATTAGTGCAAGAATGAATAAACAGCTAAAAGGTGGTGTTTTTTTAACGAGTAATGTTATATTATACTATTATCAATCATTATTTAGATTTAAATTTTTGTTATATATATTCACTTTTGTGTACTTTTTATGCACTTTACAAATGTGATTACCTACGTTAATTTTTTTAATATATAGTCAACCACATTAATAAAGTATGCAAAGAATATGTAAAAGTGACTACACATAAATATTTTTTGCATTGTTCAACTTTTTTAAGGTGACGGTTTGTAATAATAATCCAATGTTTATAATTTCCAATTTTCTAAAAAGTATTGCATGATAGAGGTTGTAGACTCCATAATTTGTTAGATAGATCTTGAAAGAATAAGACCTACTTTGGTTTCACAAATTTTTAAAATCATCTCATCCCATCTTAACATCTAAACACTATTCAACATAGACATTTCTCATATTCAAGTTTTTAAATTTTTAATTTTTTCATCTAATCATTACTTAATCATTATAATTCTTTCAAACTTTCAAATAAAACACAAAAAATAATTCAACTTTTCTAAATTCTAAAACAAAAATAATATTTAAAAATCCTATCCATACTTTATAATTTTTTTTTATTCAATTTTTTATCACTCATTTCTCAATATCCCAGAAAAATATTAACTCATATTATTTCATTATTAGTTATAAATTATCTCATTATTATTTGTAGATTTCTCATCTCATTTTTGTAACCAAATGAGGTCCAAAAGTTCATTAAGGGTTTGGGGGGATGGATGAAAGGGTTATTAAAGGATTTTTCTGTGATAATGTTGATGGTGTCGATTATCCTCTTTTTTTTTTTTTTCTTTTTTTTTTGAAGGCAAGTTTTTCATAGATAAATCTATGTGGATTATAGGATATAAGTTTTAGTAAAGTGAAGTCCCCAATGATCATCCAAAAATAAACAAATACACAATAAAGACCTAAAAATAAAAACGATTTCAAAATCACAAGTGTGACTCTCACCAATCTCACTAAAGAGATACTGCCTAAAGTGGTTTTAAAATAGTCTGCTAAACAAACTATTTGACTATTACTAAGTGTATGTTTGAGATTATGGTGAGAAATATAGCTTATAGTTTTATGACTTATAGTTTATAACTTAAATAATAAACTCTATATTTCAAAAGGTTCCGCTACATACAGAAAATTTGCATAGGAGTTTCTAAGGAATAAGTTTAAAATTCTACATCAATTATAATTAAAGAAATTTAAAATAAAAATAACCATTTGCCCATCACAAACAGAATTGAAAATTAAGAAGGTTAAAATGCAAAATACAATCAGAAATAAATTACAGCTCATTTCCTACACAATCCCTACATAAATTCCCTACAAGTATCATGTTCCTACTACAAAAATTGTTTACTATTTGATAAACATATATCTAAAACGTTTTTAAAATTAGTTACAGTAATCTTTTCACGATATACAATTATACGTAAGAGTTTTTTGATAAAAATTTTAATTTGGTGCTTTTTGAAAAATCTAACTTCCATATTTTTCAATATTTTAAAATATTTTTTATAAAGTTATCAACATATCCAGGGGCGGAACTAGGATTTAATATTTGGGGGAGGCGATCGATAAAGTGTGTACTATATATAAATTTTAAAATGATGTTCATTAGTGATAGAAGTATCACATTCCGTTGTTATCGAACTCTCTAAACGTATTACTTTTGGAATTACCCACATTTAAAAAAAAAATTATTTGTTCTTAACTTGCTCATATTTTTTTTATGATTAAAAAAAATTATAGATCAAGAATAAACATAAGAAATTTTTAATAATTAATGATATACCGCTGTTAAATTTTTAACAAACTATATCTCATAATTATATAATTAAGTTAGAGTGAGATTATATAAATGAATATAATCAATTAATTTTAACAATTATATAAATTTATAATTATTTTTTTTTAGAATTAAATTGTTAAAATAATTATGAGACTATGTGAGTTAAAATTTGGATTTCAATAAATCTAAAAGTTAAAATAAAATTATATATACATTGAAATTTGAGAGAATAATTTTAATAAAAATTTGGGGGGGGGGGGAATTTTTAATTTTTTTATAATTTGAAGAATAATTTAATATTATATATATAAATATATATACTAAATAATTTTTTTGAAAAATTTTGGGGGGGCTACGTGGGTCCGCCCCAGAACATATCATTTTTTTTTCTTTAAAAGTGTTTTTAACTGCTTAAAAGTGCTTTTTGAAGTTCAAAACGCAATCTCAAACAAAGTCTAAAAATTGACAAGAGGAGGTGTGTTTCATTCTATTGAACTAGTGTGATTGAAAGGGATTCTCACATCCACTTTATCTTAATTGCTGATTAGGGAAATAGGGAGATAGTAACCAGAAGAAGTATCGATGCACCAATAGAAGACGACAACCTACTGTGGCGGTACATGAGGTGTATGCGCCACGCTAGAGAGAAAATTGGTAGTCGAGATCGAAGGATCCGAGGCCGCTGATTCCATTGGTGTCGCACGTGGTGGCAATGCACCCATCCTAACGTAACGACACGTGGTTTTCACACGAACTGATGCGTGTGCGTGAGATTTACGCCCCACAATTTTGAGCAATTTTTTCCGTCTCTCCAATAGATTGGCAGTTACGGATCCCAGTGGTTCGATGTGTGGCAATCGATCGAAACTTCTTGGTGTTATGGACAAAAGGTTAGGAAAAAAACTAAGAAGATTGGAAACACAAAAAAAAAGAAAAAAACTAGAAGAATCCTAAGAAGGCTAGGCAGGAGGGAGGAGCGAACCCCCCCCCCCTACCCCCTGCCGTGGCACGCTTAACACATATGTGAAAAAAAATACCTCTCATACCCTTCAGGATGGTGAAACAGAGAGCAAGGAAGCCCTCGTAAGAGGAGCTATATTAGGAATAACAATATGGCTATTCTTATATCTATAGAGTTAAGTAATACATCAAATAAAGAATAAAAGACTGCTAAGAAAGAGCTATCAATAGATGTAGTTACGTATTCTTAGATAGAACTCAAAGAAAAGTGGAAAAAATGAAAGGTGCAGACTTCTAGTCAAATTGGTGCCGATTATCCTTATTCGAGGTATTGTGTATTAAAATATAAATTAAATAATAAAATTTACCTTTTATTATTAAGTTAAATTTTGGGATGGAGAGTAAAATTTTAAGACTTGTAATTCACATGGTTCAAGTCAATAACTCTTCTCCTTTATGCCTCTGTCTCTTCCTTTCTCTTTGAGCTTCCTAAGTTTCTCCCAATTTTTCTTAGAATTCAAACAAAAACTTTCCTTTGTATGGAATTCATAGATAAACAGAAAGATGTTTCAGAAAGTGCAAAACTAGAAAGGAACTACACAACATGATAAATACCTAGTAAAAGTAAAAGAAAATAATGCTAATATTCCAAAAAGTCCTACAGAAAGTGGGCACAGGGCTTATTACACTGAGCAATTGGAAAAGTAATGGCCAGCAAAACCTGATCACCAGTTTTTGCTGCCTCTTATTTGATGTACTTAATCTATTCGATACAAATGAGTATGAACCAAAACCGATAACAAGGTCAAATTGAAGTAGATTTAAGGGCGTTGTGTCTGAAAAGCTTGAGAAATTCCACAATCTTTTCAGGAGGGGCGGCTGCCTCTTTCACTGCAGGTATCTCAAGTAGGGCTGTCAACCATGAAAATATCAGTGGAGTCTTCTCTGGGTCTATAACCTTGAAACCAAGGACTTCTTCCTGAAGTTTAAAGGGACCAAAACAGGATAAAAGGACAACGTTCAAGAGTCCTATATTCTCGTGTTTAATGGATGTAGTGCCCTCATCATCATCATCTGTAAAACTGTTCTTCATTCCCTCTTCAAATACCATTAATTTCTCAAACAGTTCCTTGATGGCTTTTTCTTGTGTTTCTCCATCGGATTTTATTACTAAGATCGTTGTCTCGAACACCTGCATGCCAAACTTACAAGAATTAGAAAGTCTGATGAGAATATGTACAGTTACACAGTACCACTATAAGAAAACTCTTATTTGTTATTATTTATTAGTAGTTATTAGTCTCTTTTAGTCACAAATAATTATTTTGATGGTAAATGTTTGTCACTAATACCTAATTTTTTGTAGTGAGTTGTATGAGTTTAAAACATTGACACAAACATATATATGTTCACAAGCACACATGGTCAAGACTAAAGACCCTTTTCAAAATTACTCCTATATAGAGAAATATGAAAAATAATATTTACAGTACGTCTCATAATCTCTTTGAAAAAAAATAAATATGAAATTTATACAAAAAAGAATATTTTTTTAATAATAAATTTTATTTTATTTTTAAATAATTATGCGACACTTACCTACTTTTACGACGATATATAATTACTCGAGAAATATATACTTTGCTAGTCTGAGTATTCATATCTTTTGAGCATATTCTAATTTCTAACAAAAGAATGGTCAAACACCATACATTGAAAATGACAACATGCATGTCGGAATATTCCAAATTCATATATTTTTTGGAATATATTCTCATCACATCACTCAATTATAGAGATGCTTTTTAATGCCTCCAACAGATATATATATATATATATATATATATATGCAACAGTGGAAGATTAGAGAAATCCAACTGAGATCATGAACTTAAAGATTCGACCAAATTACAAAAATGAAGTACGAAAGGTTGTGAAACAATTTAACGTAGATGTCGTTTGATCTGACCTGTTGCTGGAGAAAGGCAGCCCAGAAACGAACTTGGGCTCTTTTGTAGGGATCTTGGGGCAGCAGTGGAGGGCCAATTTTCCAGGTTTCATCGATGTATTCGAGGATAAGAGATGACTCAACAATGGGTTTTCCATTATGAACAAGGACAGGAACCTTCTTGTGAATGGGATTGTAGTTGAGCAGAAGGGGGCTTTTGTTCTTCAAATCTTCTTCTACATAGTTGTAGGGTATACCTTTAATTTTAAGGGCCAGTTCCACCCTCTTTGCAAAAGGACTGGTCCATGCTCCGTGCAGCGTTACTTGCTCTTCCACTGCCATATCTGTCTCTCTCTCTTTCTCTGTTTTTTCTCTTGGCTATTGAGTTTCAAATTTCAATGGCCTAAGCTTCATTTGTACTGCTTTGTAACGTTCCAGCTTCTTTTCACTTTGTCAACTTTCTTGAAGAAATAGCAAATTAAAAAGAAAAACTTCTTTCGTCATGGATTACATCAGTCAAGTCATGATTTCTTGCAGCAAAAGAAATGGAGATTATATGTAAAAAATAATAATAAAATCATTAATAATTAATAAATCTGAGGTGACACTAACCAAACATAGCAGACTTTTGGCGAGAAATCCTGAATTTTGTATAGTTTTAAATTTTATTTAAATTTAAAAATGAGATAAATTGAGATAAATTTAATTTATTTTTTAATATTATTATTATTTTAAAATTTAAAAAATATGTATTAAAATTTAAAAAAAAGTATATAAAAATTTATATTTTATATAAAAAATTATAAAAATATAATAATAAATTAAAATAAGATTTAAATACAAACTAATCTTAGAATAAACTATGTAAATGTCATGATTCTCAAAGGGATAATGATAGACCACCTACTGGTTTCCAAACGTCTTTACCACTCACGTGTTTTAGCTGTTATCTTTAATTTTTTTTTAACAAGAGCAAATGGCTCTTAATTCAAATTATTTTACAAAAATTCCAGCACACACTTCCCGCATACTTTTCTGGGTCCCCTCTCCAGCTATTTGATCATCACCACCGTTTGGCGTTGAGTCTCTCTTCTTCCCTCCGTCATTTGCCTCCCACCATGATTCTCTCTCTACATGGGTTTTAAGCTAAAATGGTTATGTAGAGTTATAGTTGAGGTTGTTGTCACCATCTCCACTTCAATATCGCCATACACAATCTTCATAAGCCTCTGTTAAGCCCCAACATGCACCCTAGCTTGTCTCTGTGCAGAATCTTTATATTATTGTCTAGTGAGAAATGAGAATTGCTTCCAACATAAAAACTTTTTTGAACTGTATTTAACAAACCAGTCTCTTCCATCTAAAATTCGAAGGACCACATGATTGATGGTATGTGTAAGTAAGAAGAAGAAAACTTAAAATGGTTAATAAATCAGAACATGAAAGATTTGCGGGGTTGTTAAAAACAAAGTATAACCACAAAAATTTATTCTATTTTTTAATATTAAATTATCTGGAATTTAAAAGTGGTAGAACTTGTGATGATGAAGTGGGTTTCAAATTGAAAGCTTACCACACACCATCCAAATTTCACATACTATGGTTGCATGACAACCATAAAATATGGGTTTTCTCTGTTTTAGCATTTGGACTCCCTCTCTTCATCTTTTGAGGCCCTGGATCACATGGCAACTTCTCTCTTCTTTTGGGATTTGTTGGAAAGCTGTCTAATATTTGCTGTGTACACTTTGTGGACCGAGAACCATGGGTTTCAGTTAGGGTGGATTAATTTAGGGATTTTTGCACAAGGGGAGTAAGTGCATATCAGGTGTATCAGGGAGGGAGAGAGGCCCAATTGTGGCGCTTACCTTGAGGGGTGTCTCAAGCGGTGATTGGAGTTTAGACGACGGCAGAGGCGGTTGTTACGTAAAAGTTAATTTTGCACAGAAAGAGAGAGAGCCGAGGTGAGAGGACGAGGAGAGAGATCCACTTGAGACGGTGACGCCAAAGATGAACGGTGGTGATGTGCATAGATGATAGAGACGACACAGTGGAGTTTTCTATTTAAATGGGAGAGAGGTCGACTTGGTTTGGCGCTTTTGGTTTTGCTTTAAAAAAAGAGTGACGCTGGGGACCGGTCCGGCTGTCCCCAACTAAAAAAAGTTAGTTGGGCTGCTTGATGATGAAAAACACATGAAAAAATAAAAAAATAAAGATTAAAAATATATTAAAAAAATAAAATAAACAAAACATAATAAAAAACACAATAAAAAACACAATAAAAAAATAAAAATATAATAAAAAACACAATAAAAAAATAAAATGTAGATGAATTTAAGAGGGGATTCGGCCTTAGAGCAAACGGAGCCGCCGCCGGTGGCGGTGGGCGACACCGCCCACACCATCGGGACCGGCGGGCTCAGGCGACCTCACCCCTACGACGGCGAGCTCCGGCGAGCTCCGGTGTGCCCCCGGCAGCCTTCAACCCGTTTCGGACCCGTACGGTCCCGATGGCGTGGGCGGTGTTGCCCACCGCCACCAGCGGCGGCGGGCTGCTTTTGTTAGGGGGGGCAGACGGTCTGCCCCCCAGGATCTGTCTTAAAAAAAAGAGAGACGTTGGGGACTAGTTCGACTGTCCCCAGCGTCTAAAACAGCCCAACGTTAGTTGGGCTGCTTGATGATAAAAAATATATGAAAAAAATATATATATAATTAAATAAAAAAATAAAGATTAAAAATATATTAAAAAAATAAAATGAACAAAACATAATAAAAAATATAATAAAAAACATAATAAAAAAATAAAAACATAATAAAAAACACAATAAAAAAATAAAATGAAGATGAATTTAAGAGGGGATTCGGCCATGGAGCAAACGGAGCCGCCGCCGGTGGCGGTGGGCGACACCGCCCACGCCATCGGGACAGGCGAACTCAGGCGACCTCACCCTTACGACGGCGAGCTCCGGTGTGCCCCCGGCAGCCTTCAACCCGTTTCGGACCCGTACGGGTTGAGAGTTTGTCGAGTCAAGCCGAGTTCGAGCCGATCAAAGATAAGTTCAAGCCAAATCGAATTATTTATTGATCTTTGTTTTTACTCTTTAACAATTCACATAAATCGAGCCGAATTGAGTAAAGTAATTAATTGAGTTTCTTACTCTTTATAAACATTTGACTCAATAATTTTTTTATGAACTTAATATATTATTATTATAA
Organism: Platycarya longipes; assembly: GCA_036559045.1. Lineage (NCBI taxonomy): Eukaryota > Viridiplantae > Streptophyta > Magnoliopsida > Fagales > Juglandaceae > Platycarya > Platycarya longipes. The sequence goes on from CM071799.1 coordinate 36,270,514, forward strand.
AGTAACAAAATACATTACTTATACAAAATATTAAAACTAATATATATAACGTATAAAATATATACAATAAAAGAATATATATATATATATATTACGAGTAATGTTAAGAGCTTAAAACGAGCTAAGTCGAGTTTATACGAAACTTGTTCACGAACCTAAACCAAGTCGAGTCAAGATTATACAAGTTATAATTCATTTAATATTCGAACCAATATTAGTGGTCATGAACAGCTTATTTATTAAATAAACTGAATTCGAATCGAGTTTTTACGAATTGAACTCAAATTATTTACGAACAGCTCTGTTTGTTTACAATCATATTCAAGATCAATTCATTTTATATATGTATGAAGTCTCCTTGTTAAACTTTGATGAGTCTTTTTCTTTCCTTTTGGTTATCCCAGTGTCATATTAGGAGGAGATGGACTTTTGTAAACTAGCTAGCAAATGCTGTTGATATTGAACCATAATCTATTACACAGAGAACTGGCTACAGGCCTTATTACAATAAAGATAATATGAAAACACAACCTTCATACGTAACCAGTTTATTGCTGCAACAGAAGCTGAGAATCAAAATCAATTTATAAGGTCAAACTGCAGTAGGATTAAGGGCACTCTGTCTGACATATTTTATAACTAGCAGAGTCCTTTCATGGGACGGGATTGCCTCTTTCACAATAGGTATCTCAAGTACAGTTGTCAGCCATGAAAATAGCAGTGGAGTCTTCTCTGGGTCCATAAGCTTGAACCCCAAGACTTCTTCATGAACCTTATAGGAGCCAAAACAGCATAAAAATACAATATCCAGAAGTCCCATATTCTCTTGGTTAATGGATGCAGTGCCCTCTGGAAAGATGTTCATAATTCTCTCTTCCAACAGCTTTGATTTCTCAAACAGTTCCTCGACGGCTTTTGCCTGTGCTTCTCCATCGGATTTTACCACTAAGATCACCCTCTGAAGCACCTGCATATATAGCACAACTTACAAGCATTAAAAAATTAAATCCTGTAATAGCATGAAGGCTTTGTTCTTTTCTTAAATTGGCCTGAGATCGTTCATTATCATTTGTTCTGCACCAATTTGTATGTTCCTGACAGAAAATGATCATTTTCATTTCACAGCCATGCTATCCACTAATTAGTATAAACATGATCTGCACCGAGTTGAATGCTCCCAAGCATTTCTTTTTCCTTTTTTTTTTTTTTTTTTTTTTTAATGAAGAGACAAATTTCAGTTTTTTAAGTTTGACATTTAAAAATATATATATATATATATATATATGTTTATCACATGCTTAATAAACACTCGTCAAACTTACACAGGTGTTAAAGTTTGGAGAAACCCTTACATTATTATATAAAGTATTTTTCACTTAATAAATTTGGAAGAGGAAAATTCTTGACACAAACTGAAATGCAAAATTCATTGTAAAAAACACCCATGTTCACAAAGTAATGAGCAATCATTTTCTCTTAAATACCTGCTCCTGGAGAAAGCTAGCCCAGAAGCGAACTTGGGCTCTTTTATAGGGATCATTAGGCAGAAGTGAAGGACCATTTTTCCAGGTTTCATCAATATATTCAAGGATGACAATCGACTCTGCAATGGGTTTTCCATTATGAACAAGTACAGGAACTTTCTTGTAAACTGGATTGTATTCGAGCAGAAGTGAGCTTTTGTTCTTCAAATCTTCTTCCACATAGTCGTAGGGTATACCTTTAATTTTAAGGGCCAGTTCCACCCTCTTGGCAAAAGGACTAGCCCAGAATCCATACAGAATCACCTTGTTTTCCTCTGCCATCTCTCTCTTTCTCTAGTGTTTCTTTGCTTTTATCTCTTTGGATATTGAGGTCCAACGCCATGGAAAGGCTATTTGTAAAAAGTCACCTCCCAACTTAATTTCTTGCAGAAAAAGAAAACATCTTCCTACGTCATGGATAAAATGTTGAAAATATTTATAAAATAATATATAATATATTATATTTATTAATATATTTTTTGGAAATTTATTTTTGGAAGTTATGAATTAGTTTGGAAAGAGAGGAATAAGGAAAGTGATAAGCTATTTCCTATGTTTATATCACATTCGGTGCAAAGCCTTAATTGGCTTAATGGTATGAAGGCTCTAGATTAGCCTTTAGGGAACAGCTTCAGCCTTCGACCCGTACTATCTCCACATGGAGGCAGGTTTGTTGATTTATGAGAAGTCTCTTCAAGAGGCTCATAGAGTCATACGTATAGGCATAAAAATATCAAAAGTTGCCCTGATTGGGACTCGAACCCGTGGGAGGAGAATGATGCAAAGGATACGTTAGCTGGCAATCGGTTTAATATATAGAAATAGAAAAAATATTAGCTGCAGCCCGGCTGCAGTTAAAGCCTCTCACATAAACAGTGTAAAAACCGGTTCGTATCAGATGTAAAAACCTATATTTTTTCGAAAGTGTGCAGCTGCAAGGATTCGAACCGGTTTGCCACTAACTATAGAGAAGCTTTGCGACCGCTGGACTAGGTCTAACATTCGAGATTTGATGACAGGCGTATATAAATATAGCTATTTATTTCAGATTACAGAAATAAAAAGTGATAACTTTGCATTCACATCCTTTGATATTCTATAAATAGACTCGATATCATACGAATTTTAATAGATTCTAGAAGGCAATTTTGAAATTATCTCTTCTAAAATTTTTTATTTTTTCAAAACTTAACATTAGGATCTATTCGTTCTAGAAGAATAGATTTATAATCTCTTGGTTGAATAGCAAATTTAAGGATATTCATGGTTTAATTTCGTTTGTGCATAATGCAGTTAGACAAATATATTTGTTCCGGACTTCATTGTATCTTAGAGACAAATTTACTTATAACCCATATGCATACCGTTATTGGTGGAGACGAATATTGTCTTAAGAAAAGCGACATTCGTAAGACGCCTTAAAATAAAATTTTTTCTCACTATTTAATATTTTGCAACCCCTTTGAACCAACATAAAACTCTCTTCCTAGTCATGAATAGAGCCTGATGGTCATCAAGCAAATATATAGATTATTCACTTAGTCATAATTAAAGTTAATTAAAAATTGAAGAACTACGAATTATTAATTCAAACAAAGATTGGTGATAAGCTCATTGACCAAACCATTAATGAGTTACCTCTCCAACAAGAAAATCTAGGTCAACCATATTCACAAAAATAATTGTAAACTCCCTTCTTATCTTCTTTCTAATGAAAGTTGGGATTATTTCTCTTTTCAAAAAAAAAAAAAAAAAAAGGTAATTTTAATTTTCTTTTCACTTCTTCGTTAAATTGCTTAGGGATTGTGATTAAATTACTCCCTTATTGATTATAATTTTCAAGTATCTCATGTTTTATGCCGTAACTTTAATAATTGTATTGCATCTTTTTCGTATTTCTGTAGAACTTCCAGAAGTAACTCAACAAAGTAATCTCAGAACAAAATTTCATCCAAGCAAACTTTTTAATACATCTATCCACTTTTACAAATTCCAATACAAGGCTTAAAAAAAATCTCAAGCGGATAGGTACACAGGACCGCATCCATTAACAGTAAGGGGGTGCGTATCTATCATCACCCAAAACAAAAACAAATAAAAATAAAAAATGATTGGGAGCATCCACACTCATCACACTCACCCTCACATGAACAGTACACGTGTACTGTTCATGTGAGTGTGAGTGTGATGAGTGTGGATGCTCTCTAGCATTACTCATCGTTTCAAAAACTCTCAAATTTTTCGCTAACCAAATATGAATTTGCAGAAGAGATAAATTAACCGATGTTTGGAATAATATCACGACTAATTCTAAAAGTACACAGATCCTTAATAAAAAATTTCTCGCAAGTACTTATTAATAAAAATTCTGAACAACTAACGAGAGTATATAGTGTGTTTTTGAACATTGGCACAAACATATACATGTTCACAAAGACACACTACAACATATTTCAGTTTTTGCAGCACCAACAATTTGCAGCAAAAAGTCAGTTTTTTGCCACAAAAAATATTTTTCTTACAAAAGTCTTTGGTAGTTGGATTTGTAGCATATAAAATCCCAATTATGTCTTTTTTCTGCAAAATATGAGTTTGGTCACAAAAAATTATTTTTTGTGGCAAAAATCTTTCCCAGCAAAACTTAATTGTTTTGTAGCAAAAAAGCATCTCACGTGATACCTCTATGTTAAATAATGTTATTTGCAATAAAAAATTATTGTGGCTAATAGTTATTTGCTATAAATAAAATGGTCACAAACAAATAATTGAGTCAATAAATGTTATTTACTATTAAAAATTACTATCACAAATGCTTATTTGTTAGGAATAAAATGGTTACAAATACATAATTTCCTACCAAATATTGTTGCAGAAAATAACTTATAGAGGTAAAAAACTTATATTGGCAAAATTAATTGTTAAAAATAGTTTTTCTCTACAAATAATTTCGCCAAAAATAATCCATTATGGTAGAAAAAAAAATATTACAACTAAACATATTGCCTCAAATAGGAAAAATAAATTTAAAAAAAAAGTACAGACTATAGAATCGATCCCAATGTAGAAAAAGAATGGCACAATATGAGAAACCTTTTAGAGTTGAAATTTTGTTTTGTTGGCAGCTAATACCTACATGAATTTTTATAAGAGAAATGTCAGAACAGAATACCTATAAACTATTTAATTTAACTTGTAGATAAAGTGTCCTACCTGTAACAACAACAATAGTGATCAGAACATCACCAACTCTTTTGAGTCGCCACACACTCTTTTGTGATATGAATCTCTTCAAAGCTGGATCGTTGGCCAAGAGCTACAAAAAAATTCAGCTTAGCACAAGAAAATCAGAATTGAAGCAAGGAAATCACATAAAAAATCCAGAAAATTAAGGAAGAGAATTTTTACCAGTTCGTTTGTAGTAAAGACCTCTGGCGCACCATGCTCATAAGCTTTTCCCATGCTCATGCCATCATCTTTCAAGGCTGCAACAATTGCCACAGCAACAACATATACAGGTTGGAGTTTGCAAAAAAGCAATGCCAAGAAATTGTCAATAACTAATTTAAACATGTTAAAAAATAATAAACATGTTGGACCCTATTGCATTGATAACCCCAACAAATTCCAAATCATTGCCATCAAAAGATGAATACACGTGAGACACATACCTATAGAGCTTTGCAATTTTCAAGTGGTTCAAATCCAGGCCCTTTAAAGTCATTAAAGCTCAAATCAAGAACATGTGAAGAATCTGTTATTGAAACATAGTAGTCAATAGATAATAGGAGCATCATGTGGTATCATATTTGTAGTAAATGAAATAAAGAAACAGTAGGAACAACAAATGTTAATAATTACAATCTTATGAATAATCCAAACAGTTTTAGAAAAACATTCAGCAATCCGTTTTTTGTGAACTCAAGTGTTATGAACTTATGCCCATTTCATCCAATCTTTGTTCCTATTACTGAGCTCCATCATTTTCAGCCTTAAATCTATGTTTTCAGTACATAATAATTCTTAACACAGGAGACAAGACAACTCTCAAACTGAACCATAACTCTCCAAAGTCCAAACTGACAGTCACAAACTACCAAAATCAGGAAATTTGAACTATCTGGAAACCTCAATAAGCCAGTATAAAGGGTAATTTGCCAGCAAGACAAGCAAACAAGTTCATGGAGTTAAGAGTCTTTCTCTTATTTCTCTAAATATTCTTCTAATCTTTCATGGTATGAATTTTGGTGCATTATCGAAATTATCCATATGAAATGCTTCAAAAAAAATCTATAAAACAACCTTGGCAAAGTACCTGGTACAGTAGAATATCCCCCAAAGAATAGTGCTCAAGTGCTTCTCCATTTATTTGCCTCCCTTTAACTTTACTGTACAAGTTAACATCAAAGAATCTTAATCAAGAAACCAGTATAAGAGATACCAGCTTTAGAGTATTGTATAAATTATCTGCATGAAATGCTTCAATACCTGGCATTGTGGACAATCCCCCAAAGATAAGTAAACAATTTGATATAGGGAAGCCTTTTAGGTGAATGAGCTCTAATAGGTAGATAGAGAACTAAACTTATGAAAACATCTCAATGAAAGGCATAAGATTAAAAAACAAAAAGGTTACAGAATCATAATATATACCTGGCATTGTAGACTTGAAGATGTTTGGAAATTCAAGGAAATGCATAAGATATAAGATTTATAATATTATAATCAAGGTTGTGACTGATTATGATTGGGTTACAATATAAAATTAATGTTGGTCCTGAATTACGTACGCAGCAGCTATATATATATAATTAATGATTTAATGAAACTTGGAACAAAATGGATGATGAAGAAGATAAGTATAGGAATGAACGAAGACTATTTTATATAATTAGCATAAACAGCTGAAATTTAAGGTGGGATTTTTTGCAGCTAAAAATATGAATGCAGGAGCCCATAATCCATTACCAACTCCCTGGAAAATATAATCAGTTCGGAAAAAATAATCATCTCTCTCTTTATTATTACTATTATTTGCGAAGGACAAGCTAAAGGAAAAGAAAGAGAAATAATAATCTCTCTCTTTATTATTATTATTACTTGTGTTTGTCCAAAATCCTCAGGATCATCAAAATTATACAAGAATTAAAAGAGAAAAAAACAAACGTGAAATCAAACAACTGTGCACAACCATTTAACCTATACCTCATAACCAACATAGAAAACAGAGCATGAGAATGATGATTCAAATGCAAAATCAAACAAAATATAACCAACAAAACGGGGAAAAAACAAAGACCATATGAAGTTAAGATATCATACCCATGACATCTCACAATAAAAAACAGAGTAACGAAAGGCAAGGAAAAGAAACCCTAAGAAGAACGTTATTTTCTTATAGACCTCACAACCTGTATAGAAAATAGAACATGAGATTGATGATTCAGAGGAAAAATCAAACAAATTATAACCAACGAAATTAAAGAAGACAAGACAAGAATGAAGTCGAGATATCTTACCCATGGCAGATCACAGCTAGAAACTTGCAACAGATTCACATTTTCCCTTTTCCATTTTCATTGCCAAATAATAAAGAAAAAAACTCATAGATAGAGAAAACGATGAGAGAAGAGAGAGATGCTTACCATGTCTCTCAAAGAGAGAGAAAGGGAAGCCGTAATCGCGGTGTACTAGCGCCGGAGGGGAAAGAGCGAGGTCGCGCAGAGAGGTAGTGGCTTTGGGTGAGGTAGCGCCAGAGGTGGTGGCTCAGAGAGAGAGAGAGAGACAAGAGACGAGAGAAAGAGAGAACGATGAGAGTTGGGTTACTGGGAGAGTCGGGTACTGGGAAAAGAAATGGGGAAAGAAGGGAATTTAGGGATTTAATTTACAAATTATTTTCCGCGATTCATGACCGCCGCAAATACTCATAAAATCGCCACAAAAACTTAAATTTACTTTGCCATATTAAGTTGTACGTTCTCGTTGGCCACAATATCTAAGAAAATAAGTTTGAGCGCAAAAATAATTCTCGCCATACAAAACTAACGAAAACATGTTTTATAAATTTATTTTGGCAATAATAAATGGCTGCAAAAAAATATTTATTCCCCACAAAAGTTTTTTTCTCACAAATCTTTCCCTCACCGCAAAAGAAAACTTAACAAAAATGTAAGTTTATTTGCCGCAACAAAATGTCGCCACAAATGCCCTATTTTTTCGCCACAAAATAAATATTTGTTGCAAAGTTTTATTTGCTAATGTAATTTGGCAGCAAAAGGGTCTTTTTTTTTTACTACAACTAGTAGTTGTGGTAATAAGTCACTATTTGCCACAAATTTATATTGCGGGAAAAGATTTTGTGACAAAAGCCCATAAATGTTGTAGTGACACATGAGCTAGACTAAAGTAAACAATCCAAACCATTAAAACATGAGAAAAACTTCACACAGGCTAATCCCCTTTTTTTCATATAATAGAGTCAAATGAAAATAGGCCACATAGACCATACTTCCTATCTGTTGTGTGATGCGATTTAGAGGAATAAACTTTTTCTTCTCTGCGCCCCGCTCTCTCATTTTCTTCTTTCCCCCTTGCCTCCTGTGTCCATCTCTCTCTCCAAAACATTTTTTCTCCAGCCCACGGAAGACAATTCTGAAATTCAATAAGAATCAAAGAACTTCATCCATGAGAAACAAAATGAAATAAAATAATAGTAGGGATTGTTTTTGTTTTTCTTTGGGGGGGTGTTTAGAGAACAGACCTAGAGAAGAATCAGTTATCCACGTAAATGTTGCTACCCAGTTCAATAATGGACGCGCGCAGGTAGCAGAAAATACTTCTTCTCTTGGTCTTTTCTCTTGTCAAAGATTCTTAGGAGGCAGGCAGCCATGGCCAAAAAACAAAAAAAACTGTTCGAAATGCTATAGTTGAGCAGGTGTAGGCTTTAATATTGTGCAATGCTGAAATGACAGTTTATTATTGGTGTCCGTTAAACTCAATAGGATAACCCTGCCCAAAGAGTAACTCTTAAAACATTGTAAAGACAAAAGACTCCTTTTCAAAATTACTCCTAAATGGTCCATCCACTCTCTGAAATCTCTATCATCTTCTATATTCTAAACGTGCTAACTTAAGAATGGAGAAATATATTGTGAGGGTGAAATATTCTAAGAAGAGCCCAGATCTATTATATAGTATATTAGAAGATAAGAACACGTGGGAGACATACATAAAAAATGTAGACTGACACACGCAACCCAAATGATATATAAAAAGACTCAGATAAGATAATAATAAAGGATGGATCTCTGGCTAGATGACAATTCCTCTCTTCTCCAGAACCGTCTGCTTCGTCTTCTCAGATGAATCCAAGAGCTCATACCAGTAGATTTATGTATATTATTCATGTACAGTGTAAGCCCTGAGAGACTGTAAAAATACTCATTATAGTGGATCTCCTTCCCCAAATCCCGTGGACGTAGGCTTCATGCCGAACCACGTAAATACTATGTCTCTCTATTTGTTTATCTGCTATTCGCGTATGTATGACTGCATCGGAGTCTCGCCGGGGGCTCCAAACGACACCCAACGAAGCCCAACTCGTCTCAGTGGGCCGGAAATGACTATTTTTCATGTCCTAGCCTATTGACTGATTTTTATGGCATCAACAGTAGCGCTGTCTGTGGGATCTTTAAACCAGAAGTGGAAAAATGATGATTTTCTAGAGCACTGGACGACTGAACAACTTATCAGACATGCAAATGATGTCCCCAGATGAGTATTCTTAATTGTGCTATTTTTGTATAATATCGGGCAAAGGTGAGAAAATATCTTGTCTAAAAGAAAGATTTGTCATCCTCATCTCTTTTATGTATAAACACTTAGTATTTTCTCACTGACACTACACTCACCAGTTATTATTTTTATATTACAAAAATAGCATGTGTACACGAGCCCGCCAGATAAAAGCCAGGCGAACACACTCACAGCACAATGCATGCAGACGGACCACATGCACTGGGCTTAGGGGAAAGCATTGTGCACTTAAGTGCACAATTCGGTCATGTGTGCATGGCACAAAACACAGGCACGGCAAGGTGCCGTGCCCAGTTTCTTATGGGCGGGCGCCCAGGGACTCGCTGCGCTTCGCCGACGGGCCCATTGTGACCGCTGAAAATTTTTTGGGCCAGCCACCGTGGCATGGGCATGCATGCATGCCCGCCGTGCACCCACGGGACTAAGGCTAGTCCCGTGGCCCATCCTCGGAGTGACCACCGGAAGTCACCACCGTGACCGCCTGGATTTTCTGTCTCGGGCAGGACATCCGCCTGCCGGAAGCATGCACACCAGCGAGAGGAACAAGTGGCTTGTAGCGTCGTGCCGCAAGCCTGGGCTACCCACTGGAGGTCACAGTGGTGACTGCCAGGATTTTCTGTCTGTGGTAGGACATCCACCTACTGGAGGCATGCATGAAACGAACGTTGGCGTGCTATTAGAACCCTTAGGAGAGTTGCCTAGGGTCGAGCCCTGACTCAAGCCTTCGAGGGTCAGGGCAGTTCCCTGCCTAACCTGCAGGCATGCCTTGGCTTAGGCCCTGACATGTAGCAAGTGCCCAGCGAGGCTACTGGCCATGCACAGTGCATGCGCACAGCCCGGCGTACACATAGGCGCGCCCCACAGCGCATTCACCTGTGCGCACGCGTGCGTTTGCATCTGTGCCCCACCATACACGCATCACTGCGCACCACATCCCCACTCAGCGAGGTTAGTTGCGTGTCTTCATAGGTACGCCATTCAGCCCGCGACACCAGCCCGCGCCTTGCAGAGCAAGCAAGTGGCATGCATACCATGCGTGCTATCCAGCGCGCGGCACCACCATGTAGCCCGTGCCCAGACCGTCAGCTTGGACCATGCATGCACACCACCCCGGCACCCAACCCGGGCCATGCAGGACCACCGCTCGAGCACCTTGATTGGGCAGCATCAGAGCATGCATGGCACACTGCCAAAATCACCATCAGTTGGGCCTGCACAGAGTCATGTCCCACGCACCACCAGACGCCATGCAGCCAAACAGCACGAGACAAACCTGACCGTGGAGATAGCATCACACCAGTCCACCAGGGGCCACATGCAACCCACGGCCACACATGCATTTGTGCCATCCACCCTTTGATTTTATGTTATTCCTTATTTTGTTGCCTTGGTTATTTTAGTAATTAGTTATTTTTAATAAGGGACCTAATGGGGGTTTCCAAGTTGTAAGACACTTTAAGTAGGTTTTCTAGGTTTCATTTTCACAATTTTTGGACATTTCACTTTTAGAAATTGCTCTTGAGAAAGAGTTAGGCCGGCCACATCTCTTGTGGTTTGGATTCGGTACTTAGCATTTGGGCTTTCCTAGGGTGCAATTCGTGAATCTCTTTGGAAGAGGATCATCCGTGCAATTCGTGAATTGGTAATCCACATCTATCATTTATTTATTTTCAGTTTATTTATAAAAATGTTGAGGTTATTCATAAAGAGTGTTTCGGGTGGAGTGTGTGTTCTTATTGATTGATTTTATGATTTTGTGTTCTTGAGTGTTTGTTTGATTGTTGTGTGAGTTTGTGTTGGTGAGGCTAAATCCACATCACTTGTGGATTTGAGAACTTTTGTGTGTGTTCCCTAGAGGAATTCGAAACCCTCCTCCATTGGAATATTCGGATTGCTCAAGAGAGTTGAGTGTGAGTGTTGCTGATTGAAGAAAGTGTTGAAGTGTTGAAGGCATTGCTTGTACCGAAATCTTGGAGTGCTTGAAGGGCATTGGAGTGTTCTTGGATATTTGAGTGTTCAATCTTCATTTGGTTGATCACTTGGATTGAAAAGTATTTCTTTGCCTCAAAGTAGCCCACGGAAACCATTCCCGAAATCCCTTGAAGAATTCGACCATAGGTCATGAAACCCTAGCCAAGACACTTTCCCATCTTGCCCTTTAACCTAGCCGGCCACCTATCATCTTCCATTCCTATATTTTCTCACTTAAATCCACCTCATCCCTCATCCAATTCAAGCCAATTCCGTGCCCTCCTAGACCTTGCATGACCAGCCACCCCAATTGAATTTGAATTCAAATTGATTCAAAATCAAATCAAACCAACAATTCCTATTTTATCTCATATTCGGCCATCATCAATTTGCCCTAGCCAAACCCCCATTGCCACATCATCTAAATGACACATCATTCCCTTATTTGATTGGTCCTCAATTGAAACATTGAACCAATCAAAACCAACCTCCACATCACCACATATTCGGCCAACACATCACTAGCCTTGCCGCCCATCTCACTTGGTTATAAGCCATACTCCTATTTTTTAGGACTTATCCAAAACCCCTCAAAACCCTAGCTACCTAACCCTAATTGCCTTGGCCTAAACCCTAAAGAAACCCTAAGCCATATTCAGCCATCACATGCCCTAACCAAACACCATCTAGCCTAAACACAAGCCAACCTAGCCGTGTACCCCATAACCAGCCTAGTTGTGCACCCCTTTGCACCAAACCTAGCCAATTAGCCACTCTTTCATCTCTAGCTCCACTAAATCCTAACCTCACTTAACCCTTTCCCTCATCCATATTATCCTTACCAAGCATTGGAGTCCAACTTGATCGTTGGGGGAACAAACATTGCAAGGAGAAACCATTAGGTGATCGGGACAAGACCGAGGTCCCTATCACGTGCGCCATGCACGCTGGACGACCATTGGACCGAGGCAAGTCTTGTGGCCCAGCCTCAAACAGTCGCCGGCAGTCCCCAGCTTTTGTTCTGCTGAAGACCACGGCCCCCACTGGGGTGGTCGTGAACAGTACTCTAAGAGCACATTCGACCCCATCAAAATTTGGTAAGCCTCCATTCACCCAGCTCACTGCACAGTTCGCGAATTGGACCACCTCACCACACGGCTCGCCAACAGATCACCAAACCGGCTCGCCATGCATGCTCGCCGACCTCAGTGTGACCCACCAGCGAGCTCACCGCCCAAATCACTCGCCTCTCACCTTCGCCACCTTACAGAGGGTACCTCCAGACCATAGTAGCCTTAACTCGCCTTATGCTCACTCATGCCTCCCTTAACCCTTGCCAAGTTCTTGATGCTTGCCCAGACCATGAGCATGCCAACACAGCTCTTGCCCACTCACTCAGCTCGCCAAATCTCCTTTACGGCTCGCCCAAGGCGCTCACCCACAGATCGCCTGTCAAAATCCAGACCACCATACTTGCCCAGAGACCACGCACTTCTTGCCAACTTGCATGGGCTCGCCAATCACAGCGCAGCTCGCCTAACACATGGGAGTCGTGTTCCCAGCTCACACGAACAAATTCACGCAGCTCACCTTATCCGTTTGGAAATTCATGGATTTACATACAGCAAGTCTCCCCTTCGAGACTCGCCTATTTTCTCTTTTGTTTGCTTGGACAGGCCACTCGCCACCTCGAATCACAGAAACTAAAAATGAAGCGATATCTCGGAATCGATTTTGACAAATTTTATACTTCGACTGTGCACATGCAAATTCGAACTCAGCACTCGGACTCAGTGGCATGGAAAATCATATTTCTACTGACAAAATTGTTTTGTAGCGCAAAGTCGAAGCACACCACTCGTCATACGGGGACAGGTTTAGTCACGGGATCATCCGGCCACCCATGACCAGCCCAACGATTCGTTCGTCAAGGGCTCAAGGCTTGAGGTCCAGTACCCAAGCGCACTCGTCAAGCCCTCACATCCATGATAGGCTCGAGGCTTGCGATCCGCCCACCAAGCACACACGACAAGCCTCATCTTAGATGCTTGCGAATCGCGGGGTTGAATCTCGGGTCTAGACTTGCTCGTAAACACTCACACACCTGTTATCCTGCCGATGACCGCTTGTGGATCGCAGGGTCGTAAACCCTCGTATGCCTTACAACATTTTCTTAATAAAATATATATTACATGTTTATGTCTTTTTTACCTCAGGCTCGGAAGATAAACCACCACCTTCTCAGTTTTCGAATATTTTAGAATTCCCACCAAAGTATCTTCGGTAAGAATTCAGGGGGTTCTGTGAGGGTGGAATATCTCAAGTAGGGCCCAAGCCTATTATGTAGTGCACTACAAGACAAGAACATGTGGGGGACAGGCATAAAGAATGTAGACTGACACATGCAACCCAAATGGTCTATAAAAGGACCATGATTAGATAATAATAAAGGATGGATCTCTGGCTGGACGACAATTACTCTCTTCTCCAGGATCGCCTGCTTCGTCTTCTCAGATGAACCCAAGAGCTTATACCAGTAGATTTATATATATTATTCATGTACAGTATAAGCCCTGAGAGACTGTAAAAATACTCATTATAGTGAATCCCCTTCCCCAAATCCCGTGGACGTAGGCCTTACGCCAAACCACGTGAATACTATGTCTTTCTATTTGTTTATCTGCTATCCGTGTACGTATGGCCGCACCGGAGTCTCGCCGAGGGCCCCAAAACGATACCCAACGAAGCCCAACTCGTCCCAGTGGGTCGGGAATGACTCTTTTTCCTACCCTGGTCTGTTGACTGATTTTTATGGCATCAACATATATACTTGCTAGTCTTTTGAGCATATTCTAACAAAGGTAATGATAGTTTTACACCTCATTTACTACAGTTTTGCTATCCATATGTTTTTACACCTCATTGCCTAACAAACAAAAGAATGGTCAAACAGATTGAAAATGACAACATGCATGTCGGAATATTCTAATTCATATAATTTTAGGAATATATTCTTATCACATCACCCAATTATAGAGATGTTTTTTAATGCCTCCAACAGATATAAATGCAACGCATCAACAGTAGAAGATAAGAGAAATCCAATTGAGATCATGAACTCAAAGAATCGACCAAATTATAAAAATGCAGTACGAAAGCTTGTGAATCAATTTAAATCTAGCCCGTTGTTGGAGAAAGGTAGCCTACAAATGAACTTGCGCTCTTTTTTAGGGATCTTGATCTATGTTTTATGTTTTTCGATTTATGTTTTTCTCTATCTTCCACTTATACTTTGCTGCCTTCTCCGATGCTGACTAGGCCGGGTGTATCGATAATCGTTGATCTACACGAGGTTTTTGTATTTACTTTAGTAATTATTTAATTTCTTGGGGCTTTGAGAAACCGCCTACTATTTCTCAGTTTTCTACTAAAGTCAAGTATAACTCTAATGCTAATACTGTTTGTAAGGTTATTTGGTTGCGGTCATTAATACAAGAACTTGGAATTCAGCTTTCTACGCCACCAACACTTTGGTGTGATAATCTTGGTGACACCTATCTTTCTCTCAATCCAGTAATACATTCAAGAACAAAGCATGTCGAGTTATATCATAATTTTGTTCGGGAAAGAGTCACGGCCAAATCCTTACAAGTTTCCTTCATTTTAAGTAAAGATTAGATTGCAAATATCATGGCTAAACCACTTTCCTCTCCTTGGTTTACATAGCTTCGATCAAGCCTCACTATTATTCTAGTGATGCTTGGATCGAGGGGGGATATTGAGATGGACATACACTCTGCCTTACCAAAATATCACTCACAACAAACTTCTAGAATGGTGGAGAATATTCAAGAATTAGATTCGGCCGGTAAACAGAAACAATGATGTGGTATAGTTCTGTTGTATATTTTTTTTCTATATATTCAGTATTGTGCAATGTAAAACGCATGAAAGGTAGTGGCTAGAATATCATTAACTGTAAGAGAGAACATTTTCATTCCAATAGAGAACTTTCATCAAACAATTCGAGTGCAATCTTATTTTCTTCAATAGGGCAGTAGTAAAGGACCCTTTTTCCACGTTTCATCGATGTATTCGAGGATAAGAGATGACTTAACAATGGGTTTTCCATTATGAACAAGGACAGGAACCTTCTTGTGAATAGGATTATAGTTGAGCAAAGGGGGCTTTTGTTCTTCAAATCTTCTTCCACATACTTGTAGGGTATCCCTTTAATTGTACGGGCCAATTACACCCTCTTCACAAAAGGACTAGTCCATGCTCCGTGCACCGTTACTTGCTCTTCCTCCGCTACATCTGTCTTTCTCTCTTTCTCTGTGTTTTCTCTTGGCTATTGACTTTCAACTCAATGGTCGGAGCTTCATTTGTAGTGCTTCTCGCCTTCTTTTTTTCACTTTGTGAACTTTCTTCAAGAGAAAGCAAGTGAAATTAACTTCATTCATCATGGACTACATCAGCCAAGTCAATTGATTGTCACTTCAACTTGTTGGTTTTCATTAATATTTGAGATCAAAATTAAAGAGAGATGATACATATATAATATTTTAGAAAAACATTAGGAGCCGTTTTTGTTTGCAATCAGCTCAAAACACATCATTAATAATGAGTATGCAATGACCAAAATGTCCCATTTTCCAACATTAAAGTCCAAAAACAATAACATAGAAATGACTAAAATGCCCCCTCTTTCTGGATGATAAAAAAAAAGTCAAAGTATATGAGATGATTCCTAGTATTTCTCAATATTTTATACAATATGTATAAAAATAAGGGTATTTTTAAAAAAATGTTGTTAATTTTAATAATAGCTTACAAAAATATCCTTACTTTTATGCATGTGTTGTGTAAATTATTATGTAAAATAATGTTTATATCATTTTTTAAAATTAAAAGTTGAATAAAATATTAATAAAATATATATTTTTAATAATATTTTTATTTTGAAATTTGAAAAAATTCAATTATTTAATTTATTTTGTATAAAAATTTGAAAAAATTATAATGATAAGATGAGATTAAAGTGTTTATAAAAAAAAAATAGCCCTAATTTCTTGCAATAAAAGAAATAGAAATGATCTAACTAATAAAAATAATTGATAATACAAAAAAATTTGTGAAATAACCTAGCTAAGGTTACACTGCTATTTTTTATAATGAGAATATTCAAAATATTTTATTATTATTTTATCTATTTTTTATTATTATTCATTATTTTATTATTACTTTTTACCTACTTTTTATTACTATTCATTATATTTTACTATTGTTCAATATTCAATTTTTTTTTTTTACCTATTACTGTTTACAAAACTGTTCAAAACTTCTCACTACCCAAATGTTACTAAACATAGCAAGATTCTGGAGACAAATCCTCGATTCTGTATATGTTGTAGCTTAGATTGGACTATGTAATGTGATGATTATCAGAGTGAATCCTCAAACCCTTGATCTATTAATACTAAACAAGATATAGATGATGAGCTTGACATCCAGATCAAAGAACCCTTAAGACAATAAGTTAATAGAAAAAAAAAGAGAAATGTCCACATTCTAATCAGGAGTTGGCAATATCCTTAAAAGCCAGAGGACATCATCGTTTGAACGTAATACCTTTTGTTCTTATGAATATTGTTCCTCAAGTTTTTCAAAGATGGGTGGACAAATTATTTAAGATCGTAAAAATTTTAGTGTTCTCCAAAACAATGGAATAACAAAATAAGCAACATTTAAAATTATTTCTAAGAAATTTGGAAAAAACAGAATAATCCTTCCACAAAAGAAAATAGAGGTAGAAAAGAAGTCCATGGAATTTCTAGAATTAGTTCTAAACCAATCATGTTTAAAACTACAAGAGTGTAATAAATTTATTGGGAGGGCGGCTGCCACCCCCTTATCCCACTACTAAATTATGTGAATGACCTCACTACTATTATTTTAAAGCTTGTATAGTGACTTGTATAGTAACTTGCATAGTAATTTTAAGGCCTATAAATATGGGTTTCAGTTATTATAAACTTCATAAGAAAATATATAGAAAGAAGAAAATTTCAGAGAGTTTCAAAAGAGTTTCTTTTCTCTTGCAATAGTAGTTCCTTTTTAGTTTTATAACACGTTATCAGCACGACGGTTCTACTAATTCTGAAGCTAGTGGTCTTATTCCTCAGTAAGTTTTTCAATATATTATTTGCAGTCTTTGATATATTTTATTGATGATTATTATTTAAAATCTGTGTGACTTTATAAATATATTTCTAAGATACACATATTTATTTCATTATTTATATGTGTAAAAAATAGTAAACCTTACAAAATTAGAATTCGTTGCTCTTAATATTTCAGGAAAAAATTATTTAGCATGAATTATTGATGCTGAAATCTATCTTGATGTGATAAATCTGGGTGAAACAATTAAAAAAGGAAATCAAACGTTCCTACAAGACCGTGCTAAAACAATAATTTTCCTTCGCCACCATCTTCACGAAGAATTAAAAACTAAATATCTTACAATAAAAGATCCCTATATTTTCTGAAATAGTTTAAGGGAGAGGTATAAACACCAGAAGACTGTCATCCTCCCAAAAGCTCGTTATAAATGGTTGCACCTGAGGTTGTAAGATTATAAAAGTGTTAGTGAGTATAATTTCGTACTTTTTAAAATAAGCTCAGTACTAAAATTATGCGGTGAGAAAATCACCGATGATAATATATTAGAGAAGACTTATTCTACTTTTCATGCCTCGAATGTGCTCCTGCAACAGCAGTATCGAGAGAAAAATTTCAAAAAATATTCTGAACTTATATCATGTCTTCTAATAGCTGAGCAGAATAATGAGCTCTTATTAAAAAACCACCAGTTACGCCCTATTGGCTCAATATTATTCCTTGAAGTGAATGGTAGTAGGTTTGCATCATTCCCAAAAGTGAATGGTGCACCTTTTAGAAGAAATCGGTGGCGTGGACGTGGTATAAGAAATTATAGAAATATTGGTTCCAAAAGTGACCACAGTAAAAAGGATAGTAATAATATATTGTATCACCAGAAGTGGTACAATTCAAAAATGGGTAAAAATCTTCAGAATAATTTTTTAAGAATAAGTGAAGAACTGTGTCATAGATGTGAAATGACAGGACATTGGTCACGTACATGTCGTACGCCAGACACTTAGTTGATTTATATTAAGCATCTATTAAAGAAAAAAATAAAAGAATTGAAATAAATTTAGTAGATACATCAAATAATTTATTAGATTCAGTAGATGTAGATGTTACTCATCTTGATGTCTCTGATTTCTTTAATCATCTTAAAGGTAGAATTAACCACTTAATTGGAGATGGAAGTGTTCCACTCAATTAATGTATTTTCTTTCTATTATTTATAATAAAAATTTTGTATATTTTGTAGAATCATGGATTACATTGATAAGTTTTTTATCTGAGTTGAATGATAAAGATATATGTCTGGCTGACAGTGTTATAACTCATACAATTCTCAATGATAAGAAATATTTTCAAAACTTAACACTAAGCAAAATCTATGTCCATACCATATCAGGTTCATCAGATTTAATTGAAGGCTCCGGAAGAGCTTATATTGTGTTGCCTAATAGCATCAATTTTTGTATTGATGATACTCTATTCTCTTCACAGTCTAGAAGAAATTTATTGAGTTTCAAAGATATACGTCGTAATGATTATCATATTGAAACGACCAATGAAGGCACTAAAGAGCATCTTCTTATTACTAAAACAATATCGGGCATAAGTTCGTATTAACAAAATTGTCTGCTCTATATTCTGGATTGTATTATACAAAAATGAGAACAATTGAATCATATGCGGTAGTGCACCAGAAGTGCATTGACCCCAAAGTATTTATGATTTGACATGATCGCTTTGGACATTCGGGATCTATAATGATGAGACGAATTATTGAAAATTCGCATGGGCATCCCTTAAAGAATCAAAAGATATATCTACCTAATAAATCTCCATGCTCTGCATGTTCTCAAGGTAAGTTGATTATTAGACCATCTCCCTCAAAAGTTATTGTTGAATCTTCATCTTTTTTACAAAGGATTCACGAAGATATATGTGAGCCTATTCATCCATCAAGTGAATCGATTAGATACTTTATGGTTTTAATTGATGCATCTAGTTGATGGTCACATGTTTGTCTGATTTCCACTAGAAATGTTGCATTTACTAGACTTCTTGCTTAGATAATCAAACTACGAGCACAATTTCCTGAATATCCAATTAAGACCATTCAATTGGATAATACAGGTGAATCTTCATCTCAAACTTTTGATGATTATTATATGTCAATAGGAATAGATGTTGAACATCCTGTTGCCCATATACATACTCAAAACGGTTTAACTGAATCTTTAATCAAAAGGTTTCAGCTAATCGCTAGACCTTTACTTATGAAATCAAGACTTCATGTTTCGGCTTAGGGACATGCTATACTTCATGCAGCATCATTAATTCGCATTAGACCATCTGCATATCATAAATATTTTCCATTATAGCTTGCATTAGGTCTCCATCCTTTTTACAAAGGATTCACGGATGTGTTGTATATGTTCCAATAGCACATCCATAGCATACAAAAATGGGTCCTCAACGTAGACTTGGGATATATGTTGGTTTTGATTTTTCATCTATTATCAGATATCTTGAGCCCCTTACAGGGGATATGTTTAAAGCACGTTTTGAGAATTGTCATTTTAATGAATCCACTTTTCCATTAATGGGTAACAAAAAGTTAGTGCCTAAAGCACGACAAGTAATTAGTTAGGATAATAAAACACTGTCTCAATTCGATCCTCTTACAAACGAATGTAAACTAGAATTTCAGAAGATTATTCATTTACAAAATGTTGCAAATCAATTATCAGATGTATTTACTAACACTAAAGGTATAGTAAAATCTTATAATTCTGTTGTTAATGCCCCAGCAAGAATTGAAGTCCCTGAAAGACAAATTGTTAAAACAACAATAGGTGAGTCTAAGACATGCCTGAAGCGTTGAAAACCTATTGGTGCAAAAAAAAAAAATTTCTCGAAGGAAAAAGATACAAAATGAATTTTGTGTTCCTGAAAAACCAATATCCACAATACAGGCTAAAAACATAATTGATGCTCTAGAAGATGTTAAATCTCCCAAAAATGGACCTCCTGAAGGGGTGTTTCATGAAATGTTTTCCCCTGAAAAGGAACAGGTACTTGAAAATAATGAGATCTCAATACATTTCATGAATACTGGAGAAATTCTGGATATAAATAAAATTGTTGTCGACAACATATTTTCATATAAAATGGCCATTGACATTACCAGAAGTAATGAAAAAAGTGAGTCAAGAACTGTAGAAGAATGTCGACGTATAAATAATTGGCCAAAATGCAAAGCAGCCATTGAAGCTGAATTAAATTCGCTAACAAAACGAGAAGTATTTGGACCTATTATCCAAACACCAAAAGGTGTAATGCCTGTTGGATATAAGTGGATATTTGTACGAAAACGTAATGAGAAAAATGAAATTGTGCGGTACAAAGCACGGATTGTCACACAAGGTTTCCTGCAGAAACCCGGAATTAATTATGAAAAAACATATTCTCCCATTATAGATGCAATCACATTTAGATTTTTGATTAGTCTGGTTGTTACAAAATGATTATAAATGCGGTTGATGGATGTGGTCACTGCATATTTATATGGATCCTTAGATCATGATATATATATATGAAAATTCTTGAAAGATATAAAATGCCTGAAGTATCTACGAGTACATCTAGAAATATATACTCTATCAGACTACAAAGATCTTTATATGGGTTGAAGCAATCCAGACGCATGTGGTATAGTCGCTTTAGCGAATATCTATTGAAAGAAAGATTTGAGAATAATCCTATATGCCCATGTGTTTTTATTAAGAAATCAGAATCCAAATTTGTCATTATTGCGATTTATGTTGATTATTTAAATATTGTGAGAACTCCTGAATAAATCTTAAGAACCGCTACATATTTAAAAAATGAATTTGAAATGAAAGATCTTAGCAAAACAAAATTTTGTCTCGGCCTACAGCTCGAGCACTTGCCAAATGGAATTTTTATTCATCAATCCATGTATACAAAGAAAGTCCTGAAACATTTTTATGTGAACAAAACTCATCCCCTAAGTACTCCAATGATTGTTCGAACACTTGATGTGAAGATGATCCATTTCGTCCTTTTGACGACGATGAAAAAATTCTTGGTTCTGAAGTACCATATCTCCGTGCAATTGGAACTTTGATGTATCTTGCAAATTGCACTCGATCAGATATTACATTCTCAGTTTATCTGCTTACAAGATATAGTTCTGCACCAACTCGAAGGTATTAGAATGACATTAAACATGTCCTTCGTTACCTTCATGGTATGGTTGATATGAGATTATTTTATCAACATAGATCAAGTCCACAATTGATTGGGTATGTAGATGTATGTTATCTTTCAGACCCACACAGAGGTAAATCTCAAATTAGATATTTATTTACTTATGGAGATACTGTCATATCATAGAAATCTGTTAAGCAGATACTCTCTACTACTTCTTCAAATCACTTAGAGATCATTGCAATTCGTGAAGCAAGTCGAGAGTGTATCTAACTGAGATCAGTAATCAAACATATCCAAAAAAAGTGTGGTCTTCCAATGATTAATGATAGCCAAACAATTTTATATGAAGATAATACTGCTTGTATCACTCAAATCAGATGTGGATATATCAAAGGTGACAGAACCAAACATATTTCATCTAAATTCTTTTATGCTCATGAACTTCAAGAGAAATGTGAAATTGATGTCAAATAGATACGATCTAGTGATAATCTGGCAGATTTATTCACAAAGGCATAACCAACTACGATATTCAAGAAGATTGTGCATAACATTGGAATGCGAAAACTCAAATATCTATCGTCATGCACTTTTCAAGGAGAGTAAATATTTTGAAAACTTGTGCTGATTATATTCTTTTTCCTTCGCTAAGATTTTGTCCCACTGGGTTTTCCTTTGCAAGGTTTTAATGAGGCAATCTTAAAGCACTTGTGGATACATAAGAAAATTGTACTCTTTTTCCTTCGCCATTGGTTTTTCTTTCCACTGGATTTTTCCTTGGCAAGATTTTAACGAGGCAGATTCTTTATGGGTGGTCATTCAAGGGGGAGTGTAATGAATTCATTGGGAGGGCGGCTGCCACCCCCTATCCCATCACCAAATTATGTGAATGACCCCACCACTATTATTTTAAATCTTGCATAGTGACTTGCATAGTAACTTTAAGGCCTATAAATATGAGTTTCAATTGTTATAAATTTCATAAAAAAATATATAGAGTTTCAAAAGAGTTTCTTTTCTCTTGCAATAGTAGTTCATTTTTAGTTTTATAACAAAGAGAATATTATTTCAAGGAATTCTCAATTATTGTATAAATTACATCAAAATCCCTTATAAAAATAAATTACTTGAGAGGGGAGTTTCTTTCCCTCCATGTGCTGCATGGAATTTGTCACCCTCAGGACCCAAGTTGGCCAATGGATAATTCCTGCACAAAAGCAGTGAAGGAAGGAGGGCCAAACCTGACCCAAGAAAGCCTATCAAGTTATGTATGGTGCATAGTCACATCACTTGCCCAAGCCACAACCCACATTGCCAAACAACGAACATGTTGCATTAAATGGCTAGAAGAACTAGCACGCAAGGTCAGAGCCTGACGTCCACTCGTGTAATCACAATAGTGTGCACACACCTCCCCCTCACCTACAACAAAACCCACTTACAATACGGCAAGGTGACAACTAACATGATAGAGAATGACCCTCTCATATTGTACAACGCCCAGTATGCCCTTACAATTTGCTAACATTGAGTAAGGACCACCATGACCATGTATACAAGCATGTCCCGGGCTTAGGTAAAGGGATTTGAATACTTTTTCTCCTAGCGGACTCATAAAAAAATTTATATAATTTAAACATTGAAAGTGTCCCCACCATTCCAAGCCCTCATCTTATTGGATTTTACATAAGGTCTTTAAGAGTAACTGTTGAGTTGTCCAAAATAAGAAACACGACATCAACATCACTTTTTATGACAAACTAAATAAGGAAAAGGTTTTTTTCTAGACTAAGGAGATTCAGAATTTAAAATAATAATAATAACAACAACAACAAAAACTATAATTGATATTACTATAATTTTATTTTCCATAAAAAGAAGATAAACTTGCTTTAGATACTGATGCCATAATGTGAACATGATAAGCATGTAGGTTAATTAATTCTTCAAGAAGTAACAAAAGCATGGATAATTATCATGATTGCATGAGAAAAAGCATGGCGAGACCAGAGCCCCAGGTTGAAGAATATGAAAATACAACCTACGTGCGTACCTGGGTTATTGCTGCAACAGAAGCTGGGAATCAAAATCAACTTATAAGGTCAAACTGCAGTAGGATTTAGAGCATTTTGTCTGACAAATTTTAAAAATAACACAAGCTTTTTTTTTTATAAGTAAAAATAGCACAAGCTTTTCATGAGAGGGGATTGCCTCTTTCACTACAGGTATCTCAAGTAGGGTTGTCAGCCATGAAAATAGCAGTGGAGTCTTCTGTGAGTCCATAACCTTAAACCCCATGACTTCTTCATGAACCTCAAAGGAGCCAAAACAGGATAAAAGTACAATATCTAGAAGTCCCATATTCTCTTGGCAATTATTTTAACTTTTTGACAATTATTTTAGCTTTATTATTCACTTCAAATACCTTTTGAATCTTTTTTCACACATTTTATTGTCATATTTGATCAATTATGACATTTATTTTTTGATATTTGTGAAAGATAACTTTTAGCCAATCCAATGTGACTGCTCTTACTAAGGGAGGGACTATAGTATAACAGGTGATACAACTCAATTAAATTTAAAAGAAGACAAAAACCATAGAGGAGAATAAAATGAAGCAAGCTTTACGGGAAGGGTGTAAAATAGAGGAGCTTTAAACAGAGGAGCTCGAGTAAGGGGTCGCGTGATGAAGGGCAGCTTATCGAGGTTCACGGTGGCAACTAGGCTTTGACAGAGGGGTCCGCCGGCGTAACTGGGATGGTCGAAATTTTCTAGGGTGACAAGAAGGTGGTTCGGCGCCTTGGGGTGGCTATTGGTTGGTGGACAAAGCGGAGGGGCTGCACGGATTGGAGGCCGCAGAGTGGTGATCCTAGGTAGGTAATTTCTGTGTTGGTTTTGGCTTTGCCTTCACTGAGTATAGGAAGAAGATTTCTTGGGTTTGTTGGTCGGAACATGGGTTGTTTCTTGGGTTTCAAGTGATGTTTTCACCGTTGATTTAAGGTGAGTTGGCTTGTTGATTTCAGATTGAGGTGCTGCGATTTCTGACTTTTCTCTTGGGTATTTTGGGTGTGTTAAATCTAAGGTTTTTGGTTTGGTTTATATAGATGAAGGGGAGGAGAAACGTGGTTCCATTAGAGTTTGAAATTTGAGTTTGACTTTGAGTTTGAAGTGGAAAACTAAATTTAAACTAAGATAAAATTGTTAAGTATTTCAGTTGATTTCAGGAAGAGCTTTTTTATTTTCTAGGTTTGTTGTGATTGAATTAGAAGGCGGTGCTTGCTTTTGCTGATATCGCTGGGTTAAAATCCGAGTTAAAATATTGAAGTATTTGAGTTTGAGGTTGAAGGATGATTCCAGGGTTTAAATTCGATTGGGAGTTGACTTTGTTGGTGATAATATCTGTGTTGGGATTTAGAATTTAAAACAAGAGTTTAGGCTAGAATTTGAGAAGCTTTCAGATGGTGAGTTTGAATTAGATATGGTTTTAAACTATGATAATGGTTTTAAGATGATGATAATTTGTTAGCTTAAAGAAATCAAATCTAAAGGAGGAACACAATTTAAAACAAATTTAGTCACTATTTAAAACTTATCAAAACATCACTTATAAAATAGTAACGATAAAATAATAATAATAATAATAATAATAATAATAATAATAATAATAATAACAACAACAACAACAACAACAACAACAACAACAACAATAATAATAATAATACAATTTTTAAATCTAAAATTGGGGTTGGGATGTTACAGATTTACTTTTCTATATATCGTTCTATTCGATCATTTAGGTCCCTACTTCCCCTCGACGGTTATGCCACATATTATTGGATGATCATGATATTTCTCAGAAATCGAAATTTTTGATCAATAGAGGAGCATTATCACTATTTTTGTTCAATAAGATATCAGAACAGTGAATGATTGACTCATTCCATACTAGAAATAATCGCAGGACTCAATCGTATGGATCTGTAAAATACAAGATTTCCAATCCTAGCAGGAAAAGGAGGGAAGCGGATACTTAATTGAAAGTGACTAAATAAAATTTCATACTTGATCTCATAGATACATATAGGATCCGAAAAGAATGTTTTTTTTTATAGGTAAAAAGAATGTTAAGTTTTATAAAATTAAAATCATTTTTAATTAAATTACATGATATTTTTTAATTAAATTACATGATTACAATCATTGAATTTATTTTATTCTAAATTATACAAAGAATGTCATGTTGTACTTGAAATAAAAATAAAAACAACTACTTGGATAGTAATAAAGGAGATGTAATATCACCGCCCAACAAACAAAAGAACGGTCAAACACGATGGATTGAAAATGACAACATGCATGCCAGAATATTCTAATTTCATATAGTTTTAGGAATATATTCTCATCACATCACTCAATTATAGAGATGCTTTTTAGTGCCTCCAACACATATATATGCAACAGTATATGATATAAGAGAAATCCAATTGAGATCATGAACTCAAAGAATCAACCAAATTATAAAAATGAAGTACGAAAAGTTGTGAATCAATTTAAGGTAGATATCGTTTCATCTGACCTGTTGCTGGAGAAAGGTAGCCCAGAAACGAACTTGGGCTCTCTTGTAGGGATCTTGGGGCAGCAGTGGAGGACCAATTTTCCAGATTTCATCGATGTATACGAGGATAAGAGATGACTCAACAATGGATTTTCCATTATGAATAAGGGCAGGAACCTTCTTGTGAATGGGATTGTAGTTGAGTAGAAGAAGGCTTTTGTTCTTCAAATCTTCTTCCACATACTTGTAGGGTATACCTTTTATTTTAAGGGCCAGCTCCACCCTCTTTGCGAAAGGACTGGTCCATGCCCTGTGCAGGGTAACTTGGTCTTCCTCTGCCATATCTTTGTTTCTCTGTTTCTTAGTGTTTTCTCTTGGCTATTGACTTTCAACTCAATGGCCGAAGCTTCATTTGTATTTTGTAGTGCTTCTCGCCTTCGTTCTCTAACTTTTTCAACCTTCTTAAAGAGAAAGCAAACAAAATAAAACTTCTTTCGTCATGGATTACGTCAGCCAACTCAATTGGTTATGATGTAGGCCTGATTTATTTTTAGAGATGAGATGAGATGAGAAAAAAGTAAAAATCAAATCAAATATTGTCTTGTTTATTTTCATAAATAAAATTAAATAAAAATAAAAATAAAATATAGTATAATATATTTTTTTAATATTAATTTTGTTTTGAGATTTAAAAAAATTATTTTATAATTTAAAAAAAGTTAAATTATTTATATTATTTTCTATAAAAATTTAAAATAATAAACTAAAATAAAATAAGAGTGTTTGTATAACCAAGCCTTAATTTCTTGCAGGAAAAGAAATAAAAAATGTTGGTGCAAAGGGGCTGCAAAACAGAAAATAGTTAGAGAAAAAGTTTGCTTCAAGGTACGTTACGAACGTCGCTTTCCTTAAAACAATATTCGTCCTCATCAATAACAGTATGCATATGGGTTATAAGCAAATTTGCCTCCAAGACACAATGAAGTTCAGAATAAATCCGTTTGTCTAACTGCGTTATGCACAAACAAAATTAGATTGTGAATACCTTTAAATTTTTCTATTCAACCAAGAGATTAGAAATCTGTTCTTCTAAAATAAATAGATCCTAATGTTAAGTCTTGAAGAGATGAAAAATTTTTAGGAGATATAGAATTTCGAAATTCACTTATGAGAAATCGCCCAAATTCGTATGCCAATTGATCTATTTATAGAGGACCAAATGATGTGAATGAAAAGTGATATAATCTAATCCAAACCATTATATGTATTAAAACAGTTGCCAACAAACACATAAGTTGGACTTGGTCCAGCAGTCATGATGCTGCTTCCAATCTTTCCTTCACATGGGTTCAAAACCCAACGGGTGCCATTTTGTCCTTTTAATTTCCAATTTCCCAAGCGTTGCATCAATGCGCCCTTTGCCCATACGGTGCAATGCATGAGTGCCTAGTGGATCAATACCACTAAGCTAGTATTTGGCTTGCGTCAAATATCGGATCCAGTTTTATATAAACATAGACAACAATTTACTATTTTTCTTAATTCTTCTCTCTTGTCAAACTAATTCATAACTTCTAACAATAAATCCCCAAAATATATTTATTAATAAATATAATATATTATATATTATTTTGAAAATATTTCCAACAATCCCCCACCATTTTCAAAATATTCCTGGTTAGAATAGGAAAACTTACACATAAATGAAGGTGTCTTTTGGACTTGAACCTTTACACAGTAAAAACACATCAAAGCTAACAAGAATGACATAGTAGATCATGCTTTGAACTAAAGATTCTATACGATTAGCCGGACACATGGATTGGCCTTATGTCTATATCCTGGTTTCATGAGCGCTCTAGAAATAAAGCCTAAGTCGCATACAAGGCAGCATCACCCCCAACACTCATATAGGTATATTTATCAAAAGTATCATATAACTAAACACTTTAACATAATCATGTTATAAGTCTATTAAGAGCTATTGCTTAACCTTTCCTTTTTCATTACAGCACCAAATACTTCAAACCTTGGGATGATTAAATTAGTTTGAAAACTAATTTAAATATACAGTGCTTGCAAACCACGAACATATAATGTACTTTGCTCATTGAACTCAAGTCATGATATGTTCATTAGTTGAGTCGAGTTTCAATTATTCATGATTTTATTGTTTTGGCTTTAACTCATCCCTTTGATGTCCCACATCAACTCTCTTGCAAGTTATTTAATTAATGGATATGCCAATCCCGACAATATCTCGTAAATCAATCATGATTACTCTATTTGTGAGTAATTGTTCTAATATGCCTATACTTGCCATTATACAAATAGTTTAGGCTCGTGACAATCTAACTTAATTGTCACAATGCAAAGATTGGTGGTAATGATTTTTTACCAAATTCGAGATCTTTATTAATATATATATATATATATATATAACCATTTTGCCTCTTTTCTTCAAGTAGCCAATGCTATAAACTTAGTTTTTATAATTGAGTAAATTATGCATATTTGCTTCTTTGATCCAAGAGATTACTTATCCACCATGGGTAAATATCCACCCACTAGTTTATTTAGTTATTATGCTCAGTTTCCAACTAACATTTATATTCCTTCTACAACCGAAGAAAACCTCCTTCTATAACCAAAGGAAATCTATTGTACTTAATGCCATAATCCATGATATTTTTC
The DNA here is from genome assembly GCA_036559045.1 of Platycarya longipes. Lineage (NCBI taxonomy): Eukaryota > Viridiplantae > Streptophyta > Magnoliopsida > Fagales > Juglandaceae > Platycarya > Platycarya longipes. The sequence continues at coordinate 36,299,479 of CM071799.1, forward strand.
AAATACCATAAAATTATTCGTACAACTTAATTCATATACAGAAGTCACATTTTAATTTATTTGCATGCATATTCATAAGTAAAATCTAAATTAATCATATGTATTAGATTTCTAACAGTTATGTGTTCTAAAAATAATTCTGCATATAATATAAATTAAGCAAAATATTAATTTAATTATTAATATCAAGTTTGAACATGCCTTCATTCAAATATTCCTTTCCCCACAAAATTATTGTTTTTGGTTAGTACAAATTCATCTGACTCAAAAATCAACTTAAACCCATACTTAGTCAAAAGACTAACAAATACAAGATTCTTTTTAGTTTCTGGTACTTGATATACATCATTAAGAGTAAGAGTTTTTCCAGAGATAAACTCCATTTTTATTGTCCCTTTGTCTTTAACTATGGCGGTGGATGTGTTTTCATGTAAAGAACATGACCATCTTCCATTGGCTTGTACCTCTTGCACATGCTCTTATCCTCTTGAACATGCTCTTATCTTTGCAGATATGCATTGTTGCTCCTAAGTCAATCCACCAGGAATGATCTCCTTCAAGAGTGTTGTTCTCAGAAATCATTGCCTCAAAATTTTCTCCAGAACCAGAGCACTGTATTTTCTTCCCAAGAAAATGACAATCTCTTTTGTAATGGTTTTGCTTGCCACAATGGAAGCAATTTATTCTCAGATTCTTCTGATTCTCATTTTGGAAGTGATTTTGTTCTCCTTCAAAATTATTATTTCTCATCCCATTTTCATATCCGGATTCGTTAGATTATCTGGGTTTGTGGGTATTTTCTTCCTCTACCATGTGCATGTTGGAAGTCAAAGAGTCACGCTCTTCATTAATGTCTCTAAGCCTGATATCTTCTTCTATACGAAGATGTGGGCCTAGTTCTTCTAGAGACGTTTCATCTCTTCTATGTTTCAAACTTCTTTTACAGTTTTTCCATGATTGAAGAAGTTTATCAATAATGAATAATACTGAAATTGATTCTTCTATTTTCATCTCATGTTGAGAGAATTGATTAAGAATATGCATAATCTCATTGAATTGTTCAACAACAGGCCTAGAATCTACCATTGTATAATTGAAAAAAAATTTAGTCAGAAATTTCTTACTTGTAGCATCTTTTAAAAGATACTTAGCGTCAAGTGTATCCTATAGATTCGTGGCAGTTGCTTTGTTCTGGTAAGCATCAAACAATGTATCAGACATTGCATTTCAAATATGTCTCATGCATATATAACCGTCTTGTTCTCATTTGATCATTGCCCAACTTTGACCGATTGTCTCATCATCATTTGTAGATGGCTTAGGAGTAGTTAAAACATAAACGACATTGAGACTGGCCAAGAGAAAGTGCATTTTCTTTTGCCAACGTCGAAAATTGATTCCATCAAAACGTTCTAGTTTTACAAAATCTAAATCAAATTCTCTTAAACTATGTGCCATTAATAAATGAAATATTGTCTTAAGATTGTTGGTGCAAAGGGGCTGCAAAACATAAAATAGTTAGAGAAAAAGTTTGTTTCAATGTGCGTTACAAATGTCGTTTTCCTTAAAACAATATTCGCTCCCATCAATAACGGTATGCATATGGATTACAAGCAAATTTGCCTCCAAGATACACTGAAGCCCGGAACAAGTCCGTTTATCTAATTGCGTTATGCACAAACGAAATTAGACCGTGAATACCCTTAAATTTTGCTATTCAATCAAGAGATTAGAAATCAATTAAAGAAATGAAATTTTTTTAGAAGAGATAGAATTTTGAAATTTACTTCTGAAAAATAGCCCAAATTCATATGTCAATTGATTTATTTATAGAGGACCAAAGGATGTGAAGGAAAAGTTATCACTTCTCATGTTATGTAATTTGATCCAAACCGATATATGTATTAAACCTGTTGCCAACATACACATAAGTTGGACTTGGTCCAGCGGTCACAATGCCACTTTCAATCTTTCCCTCACACGGGTTCAAAACCCAACGGGTGCCATTTTGTCCTTTTAATTTCCAATTTTCCAGGCGTTGCATCAATGGGCCCTTTGCCCATGCGGTGCAATGCATGAGCGCCTAGGGTGCGTGCCCCCTTTGAGGCTTTGAGCCCCAAAGCATTTTAGTAGCATGCCTCTTGGAGAGCCTTCTCCATAAAACAATTAAAACCCCTTTTGTCCACGCTGTGACTTGAACCCAATCCCGCTGGGTAAACCAAGAGGATCAATACCACTAAGGCAGTATTTGGCTTGCGCGAAATATCGGACCCAGTTTTATATAAACATAGGCAACAATTTACTAATTTTATTAATTCTTCTCTCTTTCCAAAATCATTCATAACTTTTAACAATAAATGCCCAAAATATATTTGTTAATAAATATAATCTATTATATATATTATTTTAAAAATATTTCCAATAGAAAATAAAAACCAAGATTTCATTGTATCAATACAATTTTGAAAGAAAATTTTAGTTGAGAAATCCTTATTTTGTAGCTTTAAATTGTGCTTATAAATGCAATAATTTTCAGAGTGAGTACTCAAACCCATGATAGAGCATTGACAATTATTTATGCATCTCCATGTTGATCTTTATGCATATTCAAATTTGGACAATTGTGAATTGTATTTCTTCAAATTCACTATGAATTGTACAATTATGAATTTGAAGAAATACTATTCACTCTCTAAATATTATTTATAATTTTTTTTTCTCATATTCCTTTTAAGTTGATTTTTTTAAGCATATAATTTCATTAAATTAAAAGAAGAGATACAAGAGGAGGTGGTGTGATTTCCCAACAATCACCCTAAAATAAAAAACTACAGTACAAATATAGTGAAAAAGGAAAAAAATAAAGCGGATTTATTTGAGACCAATAATTGATCTCTACCCTTATCTTACTAGAGGACGTCGTCTTATCTAAAAATGAAATAAAAAGATTCGTACAAAAGCGAACTAAATAACTACCACATGAAATTGTGGTTCTTCCGCACGGAGCAAAAAAGATGACGGATGCACTGTTGATTAATGCCTTGAAATAACTGCTGAAGAAGCCCACAATCCCATCCTCATGATCACTAATTAGGAAAAACAAAAATATAGGATAAAAGCCTAAATCTATGCCAGGTCGCTGGTGGTGGCGCATGCAAGACTCATGCCACTGAAGGGGCAGAATTGGCGATCAAATCCGATGGATCTGGGGCCGCGGAAGACACTGGTGCAGTGCATGGCCGCCAAAACCTCTCTAGATCACCATTACATGCATCTGGCTAGAGTCGTGCGTGTAGCGCACACACACATCGAAATGCCGAAGTCCTCCCCTTACTTTGAATATTGGTTACTAAAGGGGCGATGGAGGCAGCATGTGTTGGTCGTTGGAAGCCGGCTATCAGAAGACCTACGAGAAAAGGCTTGGTTACTCTACTAACGGAAAATAGATGGAAAACAATTAAAAACTAGATGGTAATCTGAATGGAAAAGAAAAACAGAGATGGAGGAGATGGTCGGAGCCTAAGCTCCGACCAACCCCCTCTCGAAAATGGAGAAGCTTTGCCAGAAATTGCCTAATGGGAGAGAGAGAGAGAGAGAGAGAGAGAGAGAGCACACTTGATTTCCTTTTTTAGTTGATTTTGATATATGAGATTTATATTAAGCTGATGTTACAAAATATTTTTTTTTTAAATATTGAAAGTTATTGACAAAATTATATAAAAAAATAATTTTAGAAAATAAGTTAATGAGCTTGACATCCGGGTAGAAGAACCGTTAGACATAAGTTAATAAAAAAAGAGACAAACGTCCTAATTCTAGTTAGCAATACCCTTAGAGCCGGAGGACATTTATCATTAGACCGTAATATCTTATGGTTTCATGAATATTGTTCCTCAAGTTTTTCAAAGATGGGTGGACAAAATATTTTAAGATCTTGAAGATTTTTATGTAACCTATATAGATGATATAGACCATCTTGAACATAATACCCCTAGCCGTCGGAAAAGGAGTCCATAGAATTTGTAGGATTAGTTCTAAACCAATTACGTTTAAAACTACATGAGAATTATTCCAAAAAAAAAAAAATCCCTAAAAACATTGAAGATAAAAGTAAAATTACAAAGTTAATAAGAAATTCTCGGTTATTGTAGAAATTACATCAAAACACTTTTTAAAAACAAACTACTTGAGATAGAAGTTTGTTTTCCTCCTTGGGCCCCATTAGGTTTGTCGCCCTTATAGTCCAAATTAGCCAATGAATAATCCCTATGTAGAAGCAATGAAGGAAGGAGAGCCAGACTCAGCCTAAGAAGGCCTATCAAGTCAGATATGGTGACTAGTCACGTAACCTACCCGAGCCATATCCCATACCACCAAACAACGGGCATGCCATATTAAATGGCTAGAAGAACCAACACGCAAAGTCATAGTCGAATGTCTACTCACTCTTGTAACTGTGTTAGTTATGTGCGCACCTCCCCTTCACCTGCAACAAAGAACAAATGAAGAAAGAAAGAAAGAAAGAGCGAACTTGGTGGCCCTATACAGTACAGCAAAGTGACCACTGACATGACAGAGGATGACCCTATCGCTAGTATAGTGATAAGTACACTCCTACATGATTTGCTAGCAGTGTGCCAGTGAGTGAGGACCACCACAACTAGTATATAATCGCGTCCTAAGATCAAGTAAAGAGATCTGAACAATTTTTCTCCCACCGCACTCCTCACAAAAATATTATTGACTTAAACATCAAAGGTGTCCCCCACCATATTGAACCCTCATCTTAGTGGATCTTGCAAATCTTTGTAAGCAACTGCTAGTCGTCTAGGATATGAAACATGACATTAACATCTCTTTTTATAAAAAATTGAAGAAAGAAAGAGGTTTTTTCTAGACTAAGGAGATTTAGAATTTGTAAAAACAAAAAAAAAAGAACTAAAAATAATATTACTAGAATTTTATTTTCCTTAAAAAGGAGATAAACTTATTTTAGAAACTGATTCCATGATGAAAATGGTTAATTATCATGGTTGCATGAGAAAATGCAAGGGCAAGACCAGAGCCTTAAGGTTGAATATTGGATCCAACCCTAGCCTAGTCTCTATTCTTCTCTTTCATTGCAAATTGCATATATAGCAATACACTTAGTCATAGCTCTGTATTAGTCAATGCAAATAATATTTGTAGTCAAGCCCTTCCATGTGAAAAACTAGGAATTATTAACTCAAATGAAGATTGGTGATAAGCTCATTGACTAAACCACCAATGAGCTACCTCTTCAACAAGGAAAACTTTTTTTTTTTATCAGTAAAGATAAGTTTTATTAATAACGAAGGAAAGGCAAAACCCTTGTACACAAAAAGTATACAACTGAATACCTAATTACATTCTAGGACTCGTAAAGAAAGACAAGAAGTCGTGTACATTATTCTCATTTAGAACAATAGCAGAAAATCACAACAATAAAGTGCAAACAAAAAAATCTTGTAGCTCCAGCATTGTTCGCTCCTTGTCTTCAAAGCAATAATCATTTCGTTCCGCCCAAATGCACCACATGAGATACAACGGAATTATTTTCCATGTTGCTGCCACTTGAAGACACCCATATAACTTCTTCCAATAATCCAACAAATCAACTACCATTGCTGGCATGACCCAGGGAATGTCCACCCTATGGGAAATATCATCCCACAATCCCTTTGCTATCTCACAATGCAAAAGTAGGTGGTCCACAGATTCAACATTCTTCTTGCACATTAACACCATTTCAATAAGGAAACCTTGGTCAACCATATTCACAAAAATAATTGCAATTAGAGGTCTCAAGGTAATTTTGATTTTCTTTTCACTTATTCGTTAAATGTCTTTGGGATTGTGATTAAATTACTCTCTTATTGATTATAATTTTCAAGATTCTCTTTTATGCCCTAACTTTGATAATTGTATTGCATCTTTTCGTATTTCTATAAAACTTGTGCAAGACCTCAAAAAAATAATACCTGAACAAAATTTTATCAAACCAACTTTTTAAATACATCTACCCACTTTTACAAACTCTTAATCACAACAAGTAGATAGGCACTCGGGTCCTCACCTGTTAACAGTTAGGGGGTGTGTGTTGTCAAAACACTAAGAAACAAAGAATAATTGAGATACTTTTTGAAAAAACTTCCCACTTCGGTGCCGCTGTTTCTCATTATATATATGCTATACATAATAAGTCTAATGTAACATTCTCTAAGAATCAGGCCGCCATACAAGAAAAGGATATTCTATGTACAACAGAAAAATAAAAATAAGATACATGACAGCTAACATTCTTAATTATATATGTTAACATCCGCCCTAAAATTGATGTTGGTAAGTCAACTGATAACAATTTGCCAACAAAAAGTTGATGCCTCTATCGAGTCATTGCTTTGATGAAGGCATCGGCCACTTGGAGATAAAAAGAAATGTAAGGAAGATATATTACCCAACTATCCAAAGTATGAATAAAATGTGCTGGGTGCGTTCATGTTCATGATAGATGGGCTTTTTTGCAATCTGAATAGCATTAGTATTATCAGCATGAAGAGGGGTAGAATTAGTCTGAGGAAACCTAAGCTCCTTCAGAAGACCATGTAACCATACAATCTCAGAACAAGCCGTAGACATGGCATGATACTCAGCCTCAATAGATGATTTAGAAATACGATGTTGTTTCTTACATTTCTAAGAAATTAAGGAATCACCTAAAAGCATATACTAACCCGTATAGATTGACGGGTATCTGGATATCCAGCTCAATCAACATCATTGTAGGCAAAAAGCTGAAGAAATGAACCTGTAAGAAAGAACAACCCACGAGTAGGCGACCTGCATAGGTAGTAGACAATGCGGCAAACTATAGCAAAATGAAGATGTCGAGGAGAAGACATAAATTGGCTGACTTGATAAACAGCATAGGGATAAACAATTGAGTAATGGTAGAGTAGATAAGACCCCCAACTAGGCGCCAATAGAGAATAGAATCATCCAGAAGATCCCCTTTGTTTTTCCTGTATTTGACATTTACCTCTATAGGAATATCACCATCAGAATTGTCCTCTAAATCAGCTAACATGATAAGATCTTAATTATTCTTATGCTGGTTTAAGAAAATACCATTGGCCCGATGATGAACTTCCAGTCCCAAGAAGTATGTGAGCTGATCAAGATCTTTCATATAGAAAGCAGCATGCAACACCTTTTGAAGCTTAGTGATCAAACTATAGTTAGTGCCAGTAATGATTATATTGTCCACATAAACCAAAAGAATAACCATACCCGCTACAAACTTTTGGAAGAAGAGAGAAAAATCATACTGACTTTGTTTAAAGCTAAAGGTAAGAAGTATACTAGAAACTTCTCAAACTAGGCCTGGGGAGCCTGTTTGAGCTCATACAGAGAACACCTTAGCTTACACATATCATGAGGAGAAGTAGTCATACTAGAAGGAAGCTTCATATAGATCTCTTATTGAAGATCATCATGAAGAAATGCTTTCTTCAGATCCATTTGATATAGTTGCCATGACTGTGAAGCGATAATAGCTAAGATGGTTTAAACTGTGGTCATTTTGGCAACAGGAGCAAATATCTCCTCATAGTCAATCTCATATTCCTATTTGCTACCTAGAGTTACAAGGTGAGCTTTGTACCTATCGAAAGAGCCATTAGAACGAAGTTTTACAGAGAAAAACTATTTATTCCCAATAGGTTCGACTATAGGGGGACAAGGAACAATATCCAAAGTGTCACTCTCCTCAAGTGCTTGAAGTTCTGCTTGCGTTGTATTTTGCGAACACTTATGTTCCATGGCCTATTTGTAGCAAGAGGAAATGGAAATAGAGGATAACGTAGCTATAAGGGAGACAAGAGATGAGAAACCATACCAATTAGGGGGTCAAGAAGGATGAGTAGACCGACAAAGAGTAATGGAAATTGTAGCAGGATCAGGAGCTGGGTAGAGATCTTGAGGGCGCACAGAGGAAGTAGAACCAAACTCGTGGCGATGTCATCGTTCATACACAAAACTAGGTTTAAACATTTCTACAACTATCGAAAAATCAGAAAAGTTAGGCAGAAAAGATAAAGAAGTAGATGGCAACTCAATATGAGATGGAAAGAAATATTGATTTAACAAAAATCACATTCCTAGAAACTCGTATACAACAAGTATGAGGGTCATAACAAACACGACCCTTTTGAGGGATAGCATAAACAAAAAAAAGTCCACATAATAGACTATATTGTTTATGATTATATCGTCCACATAAACCAAAAAAAATCCATTTACGTGGTTCATGAGCAGAGAGATGCACAAAACAATAATGCTGATAGACAGAGAACTGTCATCAACGGTGTTAATTTTCATATTGCTACCATAATTTCTGACATTGGAAAGAGGAACAACAGTATTGGTCATATGGTTAGAGGCTCCGGAGTCTAGACACAATGGCTTAGAAGAAACTGTATGATTACCTAAGAGCCCAAAAGTAGAAAAAGCAGAAAAGATTATCTGTTGTACCATTTTAGGAGTAACTGTATTTGGGTTTGCTATAGTGGTAGGAGTAAGAATAAGAACAACTTATGAGGCAACAGGCAATGTAGCAAAATTAAAGGCACCAATGGAGGCATGATAAGTAGTGCTTTGCTTCCTTTTAGGTCAAATGGGACAAGCAGAGATAATATGGCCCTGTTTCTTGCAGTAGTTACAATGTTTCTGGAGATAATCCTGACCAATATGACCAAAGGCTTTATAGCTATAGCACTAGACAACACTCATGTCTCAACCCTTATTCTTTTCTTATGCTACATAAGCCATAGTAACAGGGGCACTAATAATAGCCCAATGTTCCATGGCGGCCTAAGTTACAATACGCTGCTGCTCCTTACAAAGAAGTTCACTTAAATAAGCATTCAGAGATGGTATAGGATGACGACTCATATTAGAACGTGCAATTTCAAAGTTAGAACGGACCTTCATCAAGAATTGATCTCTCTTGCTTGTTTCATGCACTACTTGAATAGTAGAGAAAGTTGCATTGGGAACATTAGCATAAACAATATCTAAATAGGCAGCCCAAAGATTTTGAAAACCATAAAAATATTTCTCAACAGAGAGATTTCCTCTATGAAATTAGCCATCTCATACTCCAATTGAAAACGTCAAGCCATGTTGTCTTAATTGTAAACCTTATTTAGATAATTCCACATATTAGTGACATTTTTATAAGGCCTCAGGTTGAGAACAAGGTGAGGCTCAACCAAACTTAGGTTTAACAAAAGCATCAATATCTTGAGATGCAGGATTACTCCCATTAATATGACTCAATTTTTTTCGTTTGACAAACATTTAAAATTGAATCTCTCAAGCAAAATAATTTTTGCCATTAAAACAAATATGAAATGAGTCTAATTTATCTGGTTACATAATGGAACCAATAATAAATTGTTTCACCAGAAGACTGCTGCGAGAAGCACAAAATAGAGGAAGGGTCGAGAATAAAAAATAGATTAGACAACAGTAATCGACGTGGAAGTATCCAGACCAGCAATATTGGCACCAAAAATATGTTTTTAAAGGGCCGAACCATAAACTAGGGAACGATAATAGAACCGAAGTCGAAGTACCCAAAGCCAGATGGCGTAAGCAGACCTAAGAAGACCGAAACCAAAAACCGAAACTAGAGCAAATAGAACCGAACCTAGAAACTAGCTTCACGGCGCCAAAAGACCAGAGCAACCCACGAACTTGCACAAACTGTGCCAAGAGCCAAAACCAAAACAAAAAGGCACCAAAATTCAGAGTAGCACCGGAGAATTAATTAAGAACAAAACCAACCGAGATGACGAGATCCACAAACTCAACAACAGAAAGTGCCGACTCAGCAATAGAAGTTTTCTCATTATATAGATGCTATGCATGATAGGTCTAATGTAACCGTCCTAAAGAATCAAGCCGCTTTACAAGGAAATGAGATTTTATGTACAAAAGGAAAATAAAGATAAGATACATGACAGCTAACATTCCTAATTATATACGTTAACATGTGTATCCATCATCACCCAAATAAATTTATCGATACCACTTTCTAATTTTTTCTACACACTTCCACAAAATTTTTTCGAAAGCTCTCAAAATTTTTGCTAACCAAGCATGAACTTGCAGAAGAGAAGGAAATTAACCGATGTCTTTCCACCCACTGGTGCTTAGGTCATCTCCCTCCAAATAAATCACTTGAAATATAGATTTCAGATCTTTTGTATTATTAAATGAAGTATGTGAGCTGAGGTGCTATCCAAGTCAACCGGGAGACAACGTCTTAGAATATTTATTACTTCCAATTTTCGAAAAGCAGGAAGATTGTAAGGTTCACTGTTTTAGCTTACATTCTGAATTTGCATTATTGTCTTCACCGTTTTCAACGTTTTAAGCTTTACCAATCGCTTGCTCCAGAGATGGTAATGTTGCATATTGAATATTTTAGCAGGTCCCCTTAATATTCTATCAGGCATGATGCCAAATATTCTGGATTTAATACTTGGAACAATGGCGACCATAACTATATCACTAAATCTACAGGTATGAATCACACAACTGAAATAAAAATAAGATGAATCTAAGCAAGAAAAAGCACCAACAAATTTCATTACTCACCCTTTCACTGCAGAGTCATCTTGGTAGTCAATTCATGATTGAATTTTAGACTAGTTAAGTTTCAACACCAATACCCTTTTTCCTGAATCTAACAGATTAATAACAGTTTGAGCAAAAATAAAAGCAAATATAAAGCCAAAAAAGAGATGCAAGCCTGTAAATTTTTTTCAGTTTGAGCAGACCAGAAAAGGAACCCAAAAAACTTTAAAGACAATCTAACAGAGAGCATTAAGTAGTTTTAGTCCATTTATATTTTCGTTTCAATTCAAGAAAATAAAATATCTGAACATGCAAGATTAGATATTGTCCTCAAGGTTATAAATACAATTTTTCATTATGGTGCGGAAAGGTGTTATTGCAATTTTAGAGTGGGAACAGGTGAACGGATCAGACTTTGGAAGGATCCTTGGGTTCCAGGTTTCAACATTTTAAAACTTGAAATTTATGAATATGGTCAAGTGTTTGTTGATGAGGATGCAATAATTGCAAGTAATGTCGACCTCTCTTCAATCCAAATGTGGTTGACAACATTCTCAAAATCAGATTATCTACAACGCCAATCACAGATAAGTGGTTATGGGGTGTGGAATCAAATGGCAGGTTTATAGTTAGAAGTGTTTACAAACTGATACAATCTCTCAATGCAAGTACTCATGGAGAAAGTTCAACAATGGGGCAGGATAAGAAATTGTGGAAATATTTGTGGCAGATAAAGTGCCCAGCAGGAAAATTAAAACTTTTGCCTGGAAAGAATGCAAAGATATTATCCCAACACTTACTAACCTGAAGAAGAAAAAAGTGGTGGTGACGGATGGCTGCTAATTTTGTAATGAACTTGTTGAAGATGCTTTCCATGCATTGTTGCAATGCTCCTCAGTTCAAGCTATATGGCAGAAGCATCTTTCTCTCTTGCAGACTATTCTAGTTTCCATAGATTACTTGGGAACAGTCAGGTTTGTGTTACAATATGGTACAGAATTTGAGTTCACTTTGTTGTTTGTATTAACCTAGGGTATCTAGTTTAGACCTAACAAAATGCAGATGGAACATATCTTGTTGCCTATGGAAAGTTTTACCTCTTCACAAAGCCTATAACGAGGTTAGAATGGCCTCTTCTTCTGATATCAAAATATTATATAGATGGCAGCCACCTATTTCTGGTTTCTTCAAGCTCAATGTTGATGGTGCTATATTTAGTGACATGAGAAAGGCTTTGGCATAGTGTTGAGGAATGATCGTGGTGAGATTGTGATGGCAACTACTAAACTTGAATCTGAGGTGCTTGGGCCTTCTACAATTGAGTTAATTGCAATTTTGAGGGTGTTACAATTATGCTTGCCACTGGGTATACCGAACTTAGTTGTGGAATCCGATTGTTTGTTATTAGCTCAGGAACTCCAAGCAAGTGATGTTGTGAATGAGTCTTCTGCACTAGATGAAAATTTGATCACAGAGGCCAAGGATTTGTTAGCACGGTTCCAACATGCACATGTTGCACATGTATCCAGATGGGGAAATGGTGTGGCTCACACATTGGCTAGGCATGCTTGGAATGTAAATGATATTAATATTTGGTGGGAGCATGTTCCTACTTTTGTTAATCATGCATTATGGTTTGATAAGAACTATTTGTAATATTTTTCTAATTGAAGGTTGTTTATAAAAAAAAAAAAAAGTTACCTTAGTCTTACAAAAGAGGAATTTTTAGGATGCAGACAAACTATCTCTTAGAGTGATATAATAAACATCTTATCAATTCTAGACCCATAGAAGGAAAATATTGGATGGTTTGTTTAGATGCAAGATGGTCTTATATATAAAGTTTTTAAAAAGTGGTAGGGCTTGAAACTTTGAAACAAAACTAGCTCAATTTGTTCAAAATATGGATGGTAAACTCCTCTCTCTCTCTCTCTCTCTCTCATATGCCTTATGCATAATAATAAACCAAACTTTTGAATACCACTTTTTTGTGCTGCTAATTATCCATAATCCTCTAGCATGATTGTTAGATTGATCAATTTGGCCTATAAACATCGAATTATGCAATAGCTAATATTCCTCATTAGACTTCAGTGGTTCTTAATCCATCATCCACTCTTCAAATTCATCATGAAGAAAGGGGCTGAGAGGTATGGGCATTGAAGAAAGCTATATGTAAATAAGGCATTCCTGGCAACGAGGAAAAAATATCTTAGAAAAAAACAAATAACCTCATCCCACCCTTGCTTTAGAAAATGCCTCATGGATTTGGAAAAGCTCAGCACATAGGAAGATATTCTTACTCATCCATAAGATATTCTTACTCATACATTTTTTTGTAGCTATAGGCTTTAGACATGATTTGATGCCTTCACAACCAGACTTTTGATGGTCAAACTATCCCAAGATTTCTTGAGTTGGTTCATCTCTATCAAAAGAACCTTCACGAACATTTGAAAGTATGGATGTCCACCACCACAAAGAGCAATTCGACATGTTCGATGCATGGACAACCAATACTTGATTTGGATAGCAAGAGCCTCCCATATTATCTTATCTCCATAATTTGGATTACATCTAGGTAGACTAAATTTTGCAAATATATGAAAAAATTTCTTTAATTTTTAATTCTCTTACATGAGTTGTACCCGAATTAAAAAATCTACCCGACTTGCAAGTACTGGAATTTAAGATTAAAAATATTTGCAATTATGAATTATGCAATCGCCGTATAATTGCTTTAAAAAAAGTGAATAAAATATGACACTCACATGAATAATATTAATACTTTAATAGTGGATCCCACTATTTTTCAAACGATATGTGACGTTAATGTACCTCACAATTATATATAGTTCTAAGATTTTTTTTTTTTGAAACTGAAGGTGATTGATATATATATATATGTATGTATATATATATATAATCACAAATCAGTTACACATAGAGATACATCACAATCGTCTAAATACAAGGGGCAACATAAACAACATCAATAACTTCAGATGACACCATCAAGGCTTCTCTGGCCATAGTATGAGCAACCATGTTGGCCTTCCCCTTCACATGCTTGATCTGTCATGAGTTAGAGTCCAAAAAACAGTAAATAGCAGCTATCAAATTACGTAGAGGATCATCATTCTAGAACTAGCTATTGACTGCTTGGACCACTTATCAGGTTACGTTTAGTTTAGATAGTGAGAATTGTTGAGAAGAATTATGAATAATAGTAAAAAGTAGGTGAGAAAGTAATAATAGAATATTGAATAGTAGTAAAAAATAATGAAAATTAGTAAAAAGTAGGTAAATAGAAATAATAAATAATAAAAATAAATAGGTAAAAAATAATAATAAAATAATAAATAATAATAAATTATTTTAAAAATATTTTTAAATAATAATGAAGTATTTTGAAAATACTTAAAGCATTATTGTTACCAAACCTACTTGAGTCTCTTTAGAAGATTTCTAGATTAAAATCTTTCAAAATATGGAACAAAATAACCACTTTCTGACTGGGGCCGGAAAAAATGGGCCCGTATGACTATGAAGCCCACATTATCTGGGTACCTCTCTCCATGTAACCCTCTCTTTCTCTCGCACACAAAAATACACTCTTTCCCACCATCCTTATTTGTTGCGTCTTCGAAATTCATTCCCTACACATCTATAATTTTTCTTCTTCCTCCTCCCCTTCCTCTTCCTCTTTTTTTTTTTCCCCTTCAATTAACAGCTGAGACTTCTTTTCTTTCTTGCTTACGTACTTAGTGACCTCTTCTCTCTCTCTTTCTCCGTCCCCCGTGCTTCTTCAGTGAACAACAAATGCACTTAAATTTACCCCCCTCCATTTTTCTCTCCAAGTGCCAGCAAATCTGGTGAATCCCGTGTGAGTCTCTCTCTACCCTTTTCTTATACTTGTTTTCCCCTTGAGAAGTGAATTCTCTGTTTGCTTTTTAGTATATGAACGATGTTGTCTGTTTGTTCTGTAGTGGTTTATTGTATTTACCTGGCTTCGCATACGATTGTGTAAAATCATCGTGTAGTGTTTCTGGAATGAGTCCTGCTTTACTTCCAAAACATGTCGCTGCGGTTGTCAAATACCAAAAAGATCCCCTTAAAGCACTTGCAATGTTCAATTCAGTGAAAAAGGAAAATGGGTTCAAGCACACATTATTGACTTATAAATGCATTATTGAGAAGCTTGGGTTTCACGCGGAGTTTGAGGCCATGGAGAGTATGCTCTCGGAGATGAGGATGAATACCAATAATAGTTTACTGGAAGGTGTGTATATTGGAGCCATGAAGAATTATGGAAGGAAAGGGAAGGTTCAAGAGGCTGTTGATGTGTTTGAAAGGATGGATTTTTATAACTGTGAGCCTTCGGTTCAATCTTATAACGCGATCATGAATATACTTGTTGAATACAGATATTTTATTCAAGCTCACAAAGTGTATATGAGGATGAAAGATAAAGGGATTGTTCCAGATGTATATACTTTCACCATTAGAATGAAGTCCTTTTGTAGAACAAGTAGGCCTCATGCTGCACTGAGGCTGCTAGATAATATGGCTTCTCAGGGATGCGAGTTAAATGCAATTGCATATTGTACGGTGATTGGTGGGTTTTATGAACAGAATTGTCAAGTTGAGGCATATGAATTGTTTTTACGGATGCTCAGGCTTGGTATTTATCCCGACGTCACCACATTTAACAAGCTTGTTAATATTCTTTGCAAGAAAGGGGATGTCCAAGAAAGTGAGATACTTCTCAACAAGGTACTAAAAAGGGGAGTTGTGCCAAATTTATTTACATTCAATATCTTCATTCAGGGGCTCTGCAACAAAGGTGCACTTCATGAGGCTGCCAGATCATTGGATGGTGTGACAAGTGAAGGTCTGACTCCTGATGTTGTCACGTATAACACATTGATCTGTGGCTTGTGTAAGTACCGTAGGGTTGTGGAAGCTGAGTTTTACCTGCATAAAATGGTGAATGGTGGGTTGCAGCCTGATGGATTTACCTTCAACACTATTATCGATGGATATTGCAAACTGGGTATGATACAAAATGCAGATGAGGTTCTTAGTGATGCAATTTTCAAGGGATTTGTGCCTGATGAATTTACTTATTGCTCACTAATCAATGGATTTTTCCATGATGGTGATATAGACCGTGCCAATGCTGTATTTAATGAAGCATTGGATAAAGGATTGAAACCTAGTATTGTTCTCTACAATACCTTAGTCAAAGGGTTGTCTCAGCATGGACTAATTTTGCAGGCCTTGCAACTGATGAATGAGATGTCAGAAAATGGTTGCAAACCCAATATATGGACTTACAACTTAGTTATCAATGGGTTGTGCAAGATGGGGTGTGTCTTAGATGCCTTTAATCTTATGAATGATGCTATTGCTAAAGGCTACACTCCTGACATATTTACCTTTAATACTTTGATTGATGGTTGCAGCAAACAGATGAAGTTGGATGACGCAATTGAGATAATAAATAGAATGTGGAGTGAGGGTGTTACTCCTGATGTGATCACATATAATACTGTGTTGAACGGACTTTGCAAAGCTGCAAAGTGTAGAGATGTGATTGATACTTTCAATGCAATGATAGAGAAAGGGTGTATCCCTAACATAATTACATATAACATAGTTGTAGAGAGCCTGTGCAAAGCTCGAAAAGTAAGTGAAGCTTTCAACTTACTTGAGGAAATAAAGAACAAAGGTTTTACTCCAGATATTGTTTGTTTTGGAACGTTGCTTAATGGGTTTTGTTCTAATGGTGATTTGGATGGAGCTTACCAGTTATTTCAAATGATGGAACAAAAATATAAAGTTTCCCATACAACAGCAACATATAATATACTGATCAATGCTTTTGCTGAAAAGCTCAAAGTTAATACAGCAGAAAAGCTTTTCTATGAGATGGGTGACCATGGATGTGCCCCTGATAGTTATACTTATCGTGTTCTTATTGATGGCTTCTGCAAAACGGGGAACATTGATTCTGGGTACAATTTTCTGTTGGAAAAGGTTGAGAAGGGATTTATTCCATCACTGACGACATTTGGACGGGTACTGAATTGCCTTTCTATGGAGCATAGAGTTTGTGAGGCAGTTGGCATCATCCACCTTATGGTGCGGAAAGGTATTGTCCCTGAGGTTGTAAATACAATTTTTCAGGCTGATAAAAGGGAGGTGGCAGCCCCAAAGATTGTTGTAGAAGATTTGTTGAAGAAAAGTCATATAACTTATTATGCATATGAAGTTCTATATGATGGCATCAGGGATAAAAAAGTACTTAAGAAGCTTCAAACTAAGCCTTCACCTGACTTGAATGAGGTCTTTAAACGTTGATGGACCAATATACTGATTTCAAAAGCTGTGAGAGAGGGCTCTCGAGTGGCATCTGGAAGAGTACTGCTGCACACTCGGTACTTATCTACTTTATAATTTCTTACCTCTTAACTTAGATTTAGGGTGGTACTTATCTACTTGACACATATATTCTATATGTATCAAAGCCTTAAATTAGTTGCCATCCCTTTTCAAAGGCACTCCATAGCCAAGTAGTTTAAGAAGGAATATCCCTAAATTACTCTATTGCTAAAAGCTCTAGCTGGCAAGTGTTTAAATCTTGAGAATGGCTGCTACGCTAGAGGGGATTAGCCAGAGTGCCCCTTCTAGGACAAATGGCACGAGCAAACCCGGCTAATGGTCTTTTGTGCTTTTGACTCAATCCTACCCCTTGCCCTTAAGAACCCCATTATGAATCCCATATGGTATAATTGTGTTGCTGCCACTGGTTACAACTAAACAATTCGCCCCATGTAAATGAGGAGATAAAATGAGCCGTGAACTTGCCAGACTTACTATTTGTTCATCTTGCATGTTCAGATATTTTATTTTCTTAAACTGAAATGAAAATATGAATGGACTGAACTGCTCAATGCTCTTTGTTAGATTATCTTTAAAGATTTCTGGTTCTGCTCAACTGGAAAAAAAATTTGCAGGCTTGCTTCTCTCACCAGTTACAATTAAACAATTGCCCCATGTAATCAGGCAATAAAACAGCCGTGAACTTGCCAGACTTACTATATGTTGATCTTGCCTGTTCAGATGTTTTATTTTCTTAAATTGAAATGAAAATATGAATGGACTGAACTGCTCAATGCTCTTTGTTAGATTATCTCTGAAGTCTTCTCGGTTACTTTTCTGGTTCTGCTCAACTGGAAAAAATTTGCAGGCTTACTTCTCTCAATGATTACAATTAAACAATTGCCTCATGTAATCAGGGGATAAAATAGCCGTGAACTTGCCAGACTTACTATACGTTTATCTTGCATGTTCAGATATTTTATTTTCTTGAATTGAAATGAAAATATGAATGGACTGAACTGCTTAATGCTCTCTGTTAGATTATCTTTAAAGTTTTCTGGGTTACTTTTCTGGTCTGCTCAACTGGAAAAAAATTTACAGGCTTGCATCTCTTTTTTGGCCTTATTTTTGCTTTTAATATCTGCTCTTAATCTGTTAGATGCAAGAAAAAGGATATTGGTGTTGAAACTCGGCTAGTCTGAAATTCAATTGTGAATTGCCTACCAAGGTGACTCTGCAGTGAAAAGGGTGAGTGCAGAAATTTGTTGGTGCTTTTTCTGGCTTAGATTCATCTTATTTTAATTTCAGTAGTGTGATTCATACCAGTAGATTTTGTTATATAGTTATGATCGCCATTGTTCCAGGTATTAAATCCAGAATATTTGGCATCATGCCTGATAGAATATTAAGGGGACCTTCTGAAATATTCAGTATGCAACATTACCATCTCTGGAGCCAGCGATTGGTAAAGCTTAAAATGGTGAAGACGATAATGCAAATTCAGAATGTAAGCTAAAACAGTGAACCTTGCAATTTTCCTGCTTTTCGAAAATTGGAAGTAATGGATATTCTAAGTTGTCTCCTGGTTGACTTGGATAGCACCTCTGCGTGAAGCTCATCAGTCCTTTCTGTATGAATCCAAATGAATTCTCTCATTGGCCAAAACTTGGGGAAAAAACTCCCGAGTTTCGCTTCCAGACTCGTATCCTCACTTGCTGTTATTGAAAACACGTCAAATTTTCTCGCTGAACATGGACAAAATCTCACTCCTTTTGACCCATTTCAGTTCTTCCGTGAGCATAGAAAATCAGGAAAGTGCAGTGTCAGAGTTGCCAAAGTTGTACATACCCAATTGCTCAAATCAACTGCATTACACTCTAATGTCTTCATCGCGAACTCTTTACTTGATTGGTATTGCAAATATGCGGGCATGGTTGATGCACTCTTGTTGTTCGATACAATGGCTCGCCCAAATGTTATTTCATGGAATATCCTTATTTCGGGTTATAATCAAGATCATTTATTCGAGGATTCATGGAAGATTTTCTGTAGGATGCATTCATTGGGTTTTGAGCCCAATGAGTTTACCTATGGAAGTGTTCTTTCAGCTTGTACTGCTTTTCAGGCCCCTATATTCGGTAAGCAGGTCTATTCACTTGCTATGAAAAATGGGTTCTTTTCGAATGGTTATGTTCGGGCTGGAATGATAGATTTGTTCTCGAAAAATTGCAGCTTCGAGGATGCCTTGTTGGTGTTTTATGATGTTTTCTGTGAGAATGTCGTCTGTTGGAATGCTATTATTTCTGGGGCCGTTAAAAATGGAGAGAACTGGGTTGCTTTGGATCTTTTTCACAAAATGTGTTGTGGATCATTTTTGCCAAATAGTTACACATTTTCAAGCATTTTAGGTGCTTGTGCTGCTCTTGAAGAACTTGATGTCGGAAAAGGAGTTCAAGGGTGGGTGATTAAATGTGGTGTGGGAGATGTCTTTGTGGAAACTGCTGTAGTTGACTTGTATGCCAAGTGCGGATTTATGGAAGAAGCTGTTGAAGAGTTCTTGCAGATGCCAATACGCAATGTGGTTTCTTGGACTACGGTTATCTCTGGTTTTGTGCAGAAGGACGATTCTATTTGTGCCTTGAAGTTTTTCAAAGATATGAGAGAATTGGGTGTAGAAATAAACAACTACACTGTCACCAGTGTAGTTACTGCATGTGCTAAGCTAGCCATGATTGAAGAGGCAATCCAAGTCCATTCCTGGATATTAAAAGCTGGTTTCTATTTGGATGCGGCAGTGGGGGCTGCTTTGATCAACATGTACTCTAGAATAGGAGAGTTTGATCTATCTGTGTTGGTCTTCAAAGACGTTGGAAGTCTAAAGAATCCCAGTGTCTGGGTTGCAATGATATCTGCTTCTGCTCAGAATCAGAATCCTGGAGAAACACTAGAAATATTTCAGAAGATGTTACAAGAAAGCGTGAGACTAGATAAGTTTTGTATTTCTAGTCTTTTGAGTGTTATAGGCTGTTTAAACTTGGGTAGGCAGATCCATTGCTACACTCTTAAAATCGGATTAGTCTCGGATGTTTCAGTAGGTAGTGCGCTTCTCACAATGTACTCAAAGGGTGGTCATTTGGAGGAATCCCACAAAGTCTTTGAGCAAATTCTTGAAAGAGACAATGTTTCATGGGCTTCAATGATTACTGGTTTTGCAGAACATGGATGTGCTGATCAAGCCATTAAGTTATTTGGAGAAATGGTGCTTGAAGAAATTGTACCTGATCAGATGACCTTAACTGCAACCTTAACTGCATGTTCTGCTCTTCGTTCTTTAAGGAAAGGTAAAGAAATTCATGGTTATGCTCTTCGTATTGGAGTTGGGAAAGATGTAGGTGTTGGTGGTGCACTTGTGACCATGTACTCAAAATGTGGTAACCTAGAATTCGCAAAAAGTGTGTTTGATATGCTACCTCAAAGGGACCAAGTTGCATGCTCTTCTTTGATTTCAGGTTATGCCCAAAATGGATACATTGAAAAGGCCCTTATGCTGTTCTTAGATATGCTCATGGCTGATTTGGCGATTGACTCTTTCACGGTTTCATCTGTCTTGGGTGCCATTGCACTTTTGAATAGATCAGATATTGGAACTCAAATGCATGCCCTCATCACAAAGATGGGTTTGGATTCAGATGTTTCTGTTGGAAGTTCTCTGGTGACAATGTACTCAAAATGTGGAAGCATAGTAGAATGCCGCAAAACATTTGATCAGATAGAGAAGCCTGATTTGATTGGTTGGACAGCTATGATTGTCAGCTATGCTCAACATGGGAAAGGTACTGAGGCTTTAAGTTTATATGAGCTTATGAGGAAAGAAGGAATTAAACCAGATTCAGTGACCTTTGTTGGGGTTTTATCTGCTTGTAGCCATAATGGATTGGTTGAAGAAGCCTATAGCCATCTTAATTCGATGGCAAAAGACCATGGGATTGAACCTGGTTATCGTCATTATGCCTGCATGATCGATCTTCTTGGTCGGTCAGGGAGATTGAAAGAGGCTGAAAGCTTCATTAATGACATGCCTATCGAACCTGATGCTTTGGTTTGGGGAACCCTACTGGCTGCCTGCAAAGTACATGGAGATATTGAGCTTGGGAAGCTAGCAGCCAAAAAGGTTATGGAATTGGAGCCATGTGATGCCGGAGCTTATGTTTCCTTCTCAAACATCTGTGCGGATGTGGGCCAATGGGAAGAAGTCCTGAAGATTAGAAGCCTAATGAAGGGAACTGGGGTGAAGAAGGAACCTGGCTGGAGCTGTGTGTGATGTTGCAATGAGTGGTGAGTCTTGATGTTTGGAGATTTAGATCTTTTGGTGTTATATCCTGGTAAGGTTAAAATGGAATTGAAACCCTTACAATTTGGAGGGCCAAGAAAGTTGATGGATGTCTCACGAGAAAGTATAGCAACAAGGACTGATTTTAACTAATGAGAGGTGGTGCTCTGCCCAAAAATGCATACGGGTGAGACATGCTTTCTACTTAACATTTGACGATGACTGCCAAACAAGGAGGCGCGGGGAGCCTTGATGAAGCTTGTCTCTTTTTAAAAGATAGCTTGAATGAGGGCTGTTGGAACACTGGTTTTAACACGAGTAACTACATCAAATTGCATGATACTGCAAAATGACATTACTAGGCTTTCTTTATAAAATACTCAAATCAATACTATAATGACTTTATGGATGAGCTTCCTAGTTTATTGCGCTTAACATTTTACATCTTGGTCATAATTTTAGCGGTCTCATCCCAATACTAGCTGATTATGATGATTTTAGTAGATACTGAATGCTAATTGTATATCTTATTGCTCCAACTAATGTTGGGCCTTTCCATGACTTCCTGATTTCTGTATCTTCATTTTTATTCCACATATAAAATTCTTTTATGCTCATCAATGTGGCTGCATTCTACTACGCTGCTGTGCATCTTCGTAATACCCTGTCATAGAATTAGGCCCAAAAGTCTACATATATATTCTTTACATGAACTTATGTTTTGGTTGCTGTTCCATGCGCCTGTGGGTGCGTCATATAGCATCTAAAAATTTTCCTTCTTGATTACAACAGTTTTTATAGTGCACTTTCTCACTACAGCTTGCTCCTCTTTATGTGTTTAATGGGACATCATTTTTCTAGTTTTTGCTTTTCTTTTTAACTCTCTTGTAGTCTGAATAGAGATATATCTGTCACAAGGCTGAAAGAAGGAAAAGATACAAAGATAATAATTTAGGCAAGGATATTCACCAGGGTTTGATATGCTCTTCTTAGCATGTGGTTGCTCTTGCTTTTGGATCAGAGTAGAGATGAAGGACAAGCACTGCAGAAAACGACGGCTAGGGGAAATAGAGTTTCCAAATGTTCATTATTGTGGGGGAAAATAAAGAAAGAAGAGATTTGGATGTATGGTATTTTGAAAAGACAGACAGACAACATAGAATACATGTATATTTTAAATGAAGCTGTTTTCTTTAACGGAAAATACTTCAAGGAGTAATGCTAGAGATCACTCACACTCATCACACTCACTCTCACATAAATAATATATGTGTACTATTTATGTGAGAGTAAGTGTGATGAGTGTAAGTGCTCCCTATCATTTTTGCACTTCAAGTCGAATGAGCTTTTCACACCCATCCAATAACTAAAAATGCCACATAGGCATTTTAAGAAAATCAACTCTACACTTGCATGCCAATGAATTTGAGTTTCCTTCAAGATCACCACACAACGGAACAACGACCTCTCTCTCTCCCTTCCCACTCTGTTTTCATTTTCATTCCATTTTCATTCCATTCTCAAACCTTGCCCCATCCCTGTTTGACGGAGCCATTGGTTCCATTTTCAAACCCTAGCCCACCTTGCCCAATTCGATGGAGCCAACCATCTTCGACGGAGCCTCTTTCTCTCTCCCAACAAAACCTGTGTGGCTATGTTTCATGTAAATTGATAAACTTATGGAAGTGGGGTAAATTTATGAAGCATGGAAAGTTGCATGTTTTTAACTTTGCTCAAACAGAATATTGAACTGGTCTAAGGAAAGTATAGCCTTAATCATCGATTCATCAAAGTTAAGAAAAAAAAAAGGCCATAGCATTCAACCATGGAACTTTCTACAAGAGCATCAACAACATATTAGAGGAAACTTACACTGTTAACCCCAGCTCGAAACCTATCTCCTTTCTTTGTTACACAAACTTTCAATCCCCAATCTCACTTTCAGATCTGAGGCCATAACAGATTCCACAAAAAAATGCATAAATCGAAAGTCAAAATCCTCAAATAGCACAAGAAAAAATTCCCACAAGAAAACTCGTTGAAATCATCAGTTGATTTTGTCATAATCGTGTGGAGAAAGCTCAGGGAAGGGTGGGGGAATCGGGGTTGGGAAGGAGAGAAAGCGTAGCTCACTACTGTCTCCACAACTCTGCAACTGTGAGAACTCGTCATCGACGAAATTCTCAATTGCCTCGAGCATTTCCGTCCAACTCAATGAGTTTCAAGAGCAAAAAAAACTCTAAAAAAGCCCAAAATTAGAACTCGAAACTATATTAATTGGAAGATCTCATCACCTATTTGGAGGTTTCAGAGGCAAACCAGAGAGAAATGAGAACTTTTGTCCATGAAATGGAAGAGAAAAAAGAAAGGGATTTGAGAAGAGATAAGAGGGGAATCTGCAGCAGTCACGTTCAAAATTTTTCTCCATGAAACGTTTATGTGGCGCTTTTCCATTGGTGGGTGTAAAAACACTCATCCAGCTCTAAGCGCCTTCCTTTATTTAACAAGACAATTAGTACATTTTACTAAAGTGAAATGCGGTTGACTTGGTGTTTAGTTGTCCCCACTAGAGATTTTTATGTTAAATTGGAGGTCAAACCGTTAAATATTAAATCGATTCATAAATTTTGATTCGATTGCAATCCCCAAATAGATGCTCAAGATTATCATTTTATTTATTGGAATTGATCTTGTTATTAGAACAACCCATGCGCTCAACTTCCATGAGAAAATTTGTCTTTAAAAAACTGCTTCCATGAGAAAGGATATATATAGCTAATCTCGGAGTGCATCAATATCAAAATATTTTATTTCAGTATTTAAAATAGAATGATCACTTAAATAAAATTTAAAATATCAATGTAAATTAATACAAATGAGAAGTGCTATAATTATAAAAAAAAAATTATAAAAATTATAAATTGAAGTCTTTTTTTTTTTGTCTATAAATTGAAGTATATTTGTGGATATATTAGATTTATTTTATAATAAAAATAATTTCATAATTTGATATATCACGACAAATTGCATTAATTGATAAATTTAATTTTCTAAAATCTTTTTTTGACAACTAAAGGAAGAAATGATACATAGACATTTTATGCATAAAGAAAAAAATTGAGCCAAATAATAATTATTGTTATTTCTATTTGCTTGTATACTCCTTTAAAAGCACCCACATTGGACTTTCTAAAAGGGAGCCCTCCCCATAATTTGGGGGGGAGTTTTATGATTTAAGTCCAAAATACTATCACATTTGGATCCTTGTTTTAGGGGATCTTTTGTGGGTGCTAAAATAACCCCTCATATATAGGGGCAACTGTAGCCCCAATCTCAAATCCCCCTCTCCCCCGATAGCCTCTACACGTGAGACGCAACTGCCTCTTCCTCCTTTGTTTCATATCCAAGCTCTTTTCTTCTCTCATTTCTCCATCACACACTCGAAGGAAAAACTATCAGTTCTTTTCGTCGCAGAAAGAAATTGGACCCTTTTGGTTTTTTTTTTTTTTTTTGGCCGAGGTCTCTCTCTCTCTCTCTCTCACGAAGCACTATGCAAACCATTGTTACTATTCTCACCCCGATTGAGAAATCCGATGCTACCATTGCATCCTTATGACTTTTCCTAGGGTTTTCACCGACGCATTTCTGCCATTGTCATCTCTACCATTTGGCTTAAACAGTCCCTTTATTTCCCTCTATTTTTCGTGACTAGGGTTTCGATTTTAAGCCTCATTATACACTGATGGATTCATATTTTGTGCTATGTATCTCAATTGACCCTTTTGATGAAGCCCAATTTCTGCTGGAGTAGGGTTTTGAATTTGAAACCTCATTTTGGGGTTTACCTAATGTGTTTGTGAAATTAATTATGATGGATCCCTAGTTTCGAATTTGGTATTCTGTTGGAGCCCCATTTTGATGAAAGCTAGGGTTTTGAATTTGAAATCTCATTTTGGGGTTTTCCTAATGTGTTTGTGAAATCGGTTGTGATGGACCCTTGGTTTCAAATTTGGCATTGTGTTTTCCTTATGTGACTATGAAATTGGTTGTGATGTACCCATAGTTTCTTATTTCTTTGTTTAGTTTGGTACTTCTCTTGACTATGCTGAACTTCACATTGTCCTTAAATTTGCTGTGATGGTGGCTTGTGCTTAATTGGCTATGATGTTTATATACTGAGCTTTTTGTGTAAAATTGAGGACCCTTGTGTGATTGGTTTTGGATTTGAGCCTTTTTTTCCTATGCCGAGCTTCTCATTGTCTCTAAATTTGATATGATGGTGGTTTGTGCTTACTTAGTTGTGATGGTTACATATTAAGCATTTTGTGTAAAATTTTGGATCCCTGTTTTGTGATTGATGTTCGGATCTGCATCTTTATGCCATTAGACATCCCCACATCCGGATCTCCATTTGTTATGTCTCTGAGTTAAGATCCATTGTTTGCCTGTCAAGAGTGATTTGTTGCTAGTAATCTAACATAAGGCTATGATGAGTGGGGTAATGATTTGTAGTGTTTAGGCTGCGAGATCTATTGATATGGTAGGGTAATCCGTGAATCCTGTAAGGCCAGTATGCGATAATTGGGGTCCACTGTTTTGCAGTCGTTTATGCACGCCTTTGGCCTTTACATATTGTGATTTTGGAAAAACCTTCCTGAGGCTCAGTTATTTAACCACACACTTTAACATGTTGGGTATTTTCTCACCCCTTTTATTTATGTTTGTCAACAAACTTGAAGCACAAAAAAAAAAAAAAAAAAAAATTACACCCAAATGCATGCGTCTAGTGATAGCACGACCATTATCTCACGCTTCAGAAATAATTCTCGCGTTGAATAGCCAGTATGTTACTATGGTATTAAAACATGCTGACGAATTGCTCATATTGATGAAAATGATGGGCGGTGATTTATTGGTTGCAAAAATTATAAGGTAATCGAATCTAATTCTTAATGTAATAACTACTTTTCATACTGGGAAATCAGGTTCATATTGCTACGCTCATGTTATTTCTTTATTTTGGGGTTAATTGTCACCCATCTAGGCTGGACATTCATGTGGGTTTTTTTTGTTGGTATGACCTGGAAATTTCAGTGTATGGAAAGAAGACAATGACTCGATTAAGAACCAGCCTTCAAAAGATACAAGTCTCAATGGAGGTTCAAATGAGTAGGCATCGTTTAGAACTTGATATAGAGGGGCGTAAAAGAAAAATGAAAAAAATCTACTTTTATTATTTGTATTTCAATGTCATGGTTACTCGTAATTGTAATGTACTTTGAAAAATTCTGACTAATATAGGAACTCGAATGTAATTATGATTTAGAAGCCCATCATGGTTATTTTCTTCTTTTGTATTTATATTTTTATTAATTTTTTTCGGTCTATATACAAAAGGAGAAAATACCAAAAATTTGTTTGAGGAAATTATTATTTTATAATCACATAACATGTTTAATTAATTGGATATCGCGAGAACAAGTAATTATATTTAATTTTTTGAGTTTAATTGAAGTTGGAAATATTAAAACAGGAAAAAGACAAAATAGTAAGAGGTTGAAAATAGAAATTGAGGTAAGAGAATAAAGTAATAAAGAAAAAATTATAAAATATTATTTTAATATATGAGGAAAAGTATATGAAATAAAATGTAGGATTTTTTTGAAAATGAGTAAAATTTAGAGAAAATTTATAAGAAGTGGAGTTTTTAGTTAAAATTTGAGAGAAAGTTTGATCAACCCAATGTGGGTGCTTAACTCCCTCATCTAGGACTGTGAATGAACCAATTCGCTCGATTGCTCGTCCGATATTCAATCGGCTAAACTCGAATCGAGTTTGACTTGTGAAAAAAAAACTCGATTGTGAAAGCAAAAACCCGCCCGATTATTAAATGACACATACTCGAGTAAATTCGACTAGACTCGATTAAGGCACGTTAAAGCTCACTTGTTAAAACTCGCTCATTAAGGCTTAACTCAACTCCTTGGCTTGACTCAATTAGAAATCATCCATAAATCATATATATATATAATTTCTTTATATATATTAGTATTCTTACACACACACGCGCATGCTTCTATACATATTAATTTTAATAACATAAGTATAGTTATCTCGAAATTAAATATGTAGTATGTAACTTAATTATTTATGCCTAGTCATTTATCTCTATATATTGAATATAGTTCATAACGATATGTTAGTCAATTAAGTACTTTAAGTGAATAATTATAGTATATGTGTAATGTGCTAGTTAGTATATAAGACTTGGTGGTTTCATTATATACTACAATGTGTAATGATATAAAAAATGTATTC
Source organism: Platycarya longipes (assembly GCA_036559045.1). Lineage (NCBI taxonomy): Eukaryota > Viridiplantae > Streptophyta > Magnoliopsida > Fagales > Juglandaceae > Platycarya > Platycarya longipes. The sequence continues at coordinate 36,327,179 of CM071799.1, forward strand.
ATAAAGATATTATAATTTATAGTTCAATATAATGTTTATATATTGATTAAAATTTTATTAAATTTAATATTTTATTTTATAATTTGGTATTTTTAATTATTCAATTCATTCAAAAAATATATATAAGAGTATAAACAAAACTTGAGTAATAACTTGACTCAGCTCGGCTCAAACTCGTTAAAGCATACAAACAAAGATCGATAAATAATTCAACTCGGCTCGAGATCGTATTTTATCAGTTTAAACTCGGTTCGACTTGGAAAGTTCTCAACTCGATAACCCAAAAACTCGACTCGGCTTGGATCGATTACAGACCACAGGCCATCTCTACTTCAGGGAGATTGTGCGTTTACATAGTATTCCTCGATCAATGACTTCAGATCGTGACACCAAGTTTATAACTCATTTTCGGAAGAGTTTGTGTGGGAAGTTGGAAATACAGTTGAATTTCAGCAGTGCCTACCACCCCTAGATGGATGGTCAGATCGAGGTGGTGAATTAGTCTTTGGGCAACCTTTTGAGGTGTTTGACAGGAACTAAGTCCAAGCAATAGAATTTGGCATTACCTCAGGCAGATTTTGCCTATAATAGATTGAAGAATAGAACTACATGCTTGAGCCCATTTGAGATTGTCTATGGTCAGAACCCATCAGAGGTGTTAGACTTAGCCCCTATTCCACGTGTAGGACGTTTCAATCCTAAAGCAGATGAGATGGCAAAGCATTTTCAGGATATCCATAAATAGATGAAACTAGTCATTTATGAGATCAATGCCAACTACAAGGCTCGGGCCGACAGTCATCATCTTCAGGTACTTTTTGATGTTCATGAATTTGTTTGGACTATGTTAACTCGTGATCATTTTTTTGTTGGCAAGTATAATAAGCTTAAGGAGTAGAAGATCAAATCCTGTAAGGTATTGCAAAAGATCAATGATAATGCTTACAAGTTATACTTCCCCAGTCATTTGAGCACTCGTGATGTCTTTAATATGAAGCACCCAAGTCCTTTTTTTGTAGATTCCGATGACACTACTGTGAACTTAATGACAAGTTCTTTCCAATTTGAGATGACTGATTTAAAGGGATCCGAGTCAGATGATACTGAACTATCAAATTGCACATTAATGGCACTGAGATACAATGAGTTGGCAAATCAGGGCAAATGTGGCAACTGATCGTAATCTTTCCCTAATTGGGATAGTTATGGGTGCATGTTAGTCTTTTAGTCATAACTTTGGCTACGGGTGTTGGAATTGCGCATAAGATCTTAATTTGGAAAGCTACGCTAGGTGTGTCGTTTTCGACCTCAAATTTTGCTGTTTTCTCTTTCGAATCCCTACTTTTAGTTATTTTTGCCATTTTTTGTAATATTTCTTTTGTCCTTTAGGAAGTGATTCTGAATCCGATTCGGGCCAGATTTTTGGCAGATTGCTTATATTATTCTCTATTTCATTTTGGCATGATTTTCGAGATTTTGCCAATTTTGATAAAATTTCAATACAAACAAGTTTTGGCTATACAGTCCAGCTTGTGGACTTATTTTCAACATTGCTTGACTTGATACTATTAAGTTGAACTTCAGAGGCAATTTCTCTAAGTTTTGGGCAAATTTCTTATGTTCTTTCCTGTAAATCATTTGTTAGAACTAGTCTACAGAATAATCACTATTATGTCTGGCGTCATGTACCCGTTGTACTACCAATCATATGACTAAAGCACCTGAATCAACAATTAAAAAAGAAGTGGAGTTAGTATTGGACCATGGCAAGTGTGAGAACAGATGAATCAGAGCTTACAGAGGGGGGACGTAGAAGAAGAAAAAGACTGAACAACAGCTTGAAAGGCTTGGGATTGGCGATTCTGAAGCCGTAGTCGACAATCTTTGATGATATGGCCCTCTTTCTTACAATAGTTACAAACTTTCTTAGGACAATTGCAATCAATATAAACGAACTCCTTGCAATTGAAACATTGCAACTTGTCTTCCCTCTCCCTTATGCTGCATAGGCTACATTCACAGTCTCAGAAACAACGTTCTCACAAGTCATACACATCTGAGTGGATAACCGTTGTTCGTCATGCAATAAATCTCCTAAATAAATATCCAGAGAATGAACTGGACAATGGTTCAATAAACCAACTCGAACATGATCAAATTAAGGTCAAAGCTTCATAAAAAACTAATCACGTTGACCCTCAACATGAACTGTTTGGAATAGTCATAGGGGGAACTTTAGCATGAACAATAGCAGAATAATCACTCCAAATATTAATAAAACCAGAATTAAATTGCTCAATTGTCAAATTACCTTAATTGGAATTGCTATTTTCCAGCCATAATTGGAATTTCTAAGCGCTGTGATTTTGGTGGTAAACACAATGAAGGTAGTTTCACATAGCCTGAGTCATAGTAAAACACCGAAGATTGGTGACAAGATGAGGCTCAATTGTTTCCAATAGACAGGAGATCATCTTAGCATCATTGACCTCCCATCGGGCATATTTTTTTTTATTAGTGGGAACTAGAACAAAACTATTAATATGATTTGACAATTATTTTCTTTCCAAGAATATTTTAAATTGAAATTCTCACTTAGAAAATTTTTTTTAGCGAAGCGAACAATAGTATTCTCAACAGACATAATGAAGATTACATAAAGAAAAACAAATAAGCCCAACGAAATAAACCCAAGTAGTCACAATCCAAACAAATAGAATGCCCAAATAATGGAATTCCGAGTAACAAGAACTACGGCCCATGGCAAAAGCAGCAGCCACAGCAACAGGCCAATAGAAAAAAAAAATAAAACCCAAAATTGAGTAAATCGAGCACCAATAAGGAAAAACAAGGCCCAATATTCTTCATTGTCCTATAGCAACCAGAAGTAAAATTCTTCTCTAGACTAATATATATCTTTCTGTACATTAGTAACAATTTATTTGTTCTGATTTTACTAATTTTATTTGTCCACCTTCGAGTGGCTGTCCTAATCAGGTAGAAAGAGTCCTTATGGTTTTGTGATTCGAATTATGGTCTTGTTAACTAACCAAGATTAGGTTCTAGTGTTACCTATCCTCACCCAAGAGAGGATTCAAGCCCTTCAATTGCAGTTGTACATGTTTATGATTTTGTGTTGTATTCTTCAGTGCATGTGCTTTACCTGTTCGAAGAATAGTTTCTTTATTTAACATACTATGATTATTGATTTTGAATTCAGATTGTGGCATCTCAAGATTGGCTAGAAGTCACAAAGTATGCTAGTTAGGTTTGTGCTCAAGCCCATCAACAAGAGCTAATTCAAGATCTTTTCAAGACATGGCAGGATCCTACAAGAGGGACGTTGTCTAGTGGCATGATTAAGTATGATTGAGTCTTCTTTGGTTCGACCTTTATTTTTATGATATATGGTTGAAACTACAGTTGGCTGGCAAAATCCTACAAGTGGGACAATATGTTGTCAATGGATAATATTATCTTAATTTTTATAAAAAGGATTTGGATGGAGATTTTGTGAAGTATGTTTGAGTTACTACTTATATAGAAAAAAAAAATTGTAGGTTTGATTTGCTTGGTTACTATGAAAATACTAGTGAAATTGTATATAGAGGTCCAAAAGTTTTTTTTTTTTAATTTTGGATTGAGTATGAGTAGGTGTATGGACCTTATAGTATTTTCAGATTTGTGTTTAAAATGATTTTTCTTACATTTTATATGGATGTGTGATGCTGAGATTGATGTTTACCTATGTTTGATTCAAATAGCTTGCTTATTTTTAGGCATTCCTACTTCCTTTTGCGCTGAAAATGGGTTTGCATATCACCTCACCTCCTATAAGTCCTTCTCTAGATTATTTTGATTTTTCTTTATAATGTAATTGCTTGGTTTTGCTCAAGTTGGTAGAACTTGAAGTGGGTTGCTGATAATTAATCCTTAAAGCTTAACTTTTTTTTTAGGGGTTTATTAATCCAATGGAGAAGGGTTATTCGTGTTATAATGTCTAAGATTCTAAGAACGTATCTTGCTTTGCCCTGCTATGCATATATATAAATATATATATATATATATATATATATATATATATATATATATCATGATGTGTGGGCATTGGTGATGATGTTGGCATGCTAAACACCTTTACATTTAACACCTCCGTTAAATATAACAATACTTATAAGGGACATGTTTCTTCTAGGAAAATAAAGAAATTGCTAGTAGCCCACCAAGTATTCAAGTAAATTCAATAGTTAATTTAACAGATATATAACTTCATCATTAAATTCAAAGAAAGAAATTACGATGTAAATTTTATATCATTAATATGTTATCTTAATTTCTTGTTTGTTGTGTTTTTTATGCTCTTTAATTTAGAAATATATGCTTCTCTCTATATCCCCTTATATGAGGATCAATATTTAGTGTTTATGCAATATCATTTAGTTGATATATTGAGGTTTAGGCATTTTAGCTTAATTCAAAGTACCTTTTACATTAAATTATGAAGGCCTAGATATCGGAGGAGTTACTCAACCATTTGAAACTAATTAATTAACTCCTCAACCTAAATAAAGAGTGTGTTGGAAATGTAGGGAGTAAATGTGAATATATTCACAAAGCTGTCATTTGAGACTTTTGGCTTAGAATCATTTGGTTTTGGGTATTTTATTTCCTGCATATATTTAACTTTGATGTAATTGTTTTTTTTTTTTCCTGCTCCATTAAGCTTTCGTTTAATAGGGATTACAACTATAAAAATACTAGTGAAACTGTACAGGTTCACAATTTTTTTTTTTTTTTTTTAATTTTGTAACATTTTTTTTTTTTGTGGCAAATTATACTTGCAGCAAAAGGCGCAAAAGGTGGGATCTTCGTTGCAAATAAAGTTTTACAACAAATCACATACGATGCAAATAACTGTTTCCAACAATTCACAGGACTGCCTATACAACCAGTTGTGGCGAATATTAGTCAGGCAAATATAACTCGCAAGAAATGAGACCATAATTGCAACGATTTTGTGATTTCGTTGGAATTGCACATAAAAATCAGTATTATCTCAACCAATGTGTATCATTTTAATATTGCCAAAAATACAAATTTGCGGCATTTTTACATACATTTTGTGACAAAATTTGACGCTGCAAATAATATGTTTTCTTGTAAAATTGCCACCAGATCCTATATCAATGAATGAATGTTATGATCTCTCTTGTTTTGAGGAGGAAGAATTTCAACGAATCATCCTCTAAATAGTTAGGCGAGTAGTCCAACAACATGGGATAAACCTAGCTGGACTTTTTTTTGCTTTATTATTATTATTATTACTATTATTATGAACCCTCACATGTAATGATTAATAAAATATAAGGAAGCAATAAGTTAAACCAGTGAATGATGGGTGATAAGGACTTGGCTACTTAGAGTAAACTCTGGTGGTGATATTGTGGGGAAGGTGAATTTGATCTGTTTGTTATTCACTGCATTTTCTTCATCCCTACTCTCTCATGTTTTGAAGCATTTGCTTTAATTTCATGTTATTCATTACGGATTTCCTTCTTTAATTTTGCTCCTCTCACTTATTTTCCCAAGAATACACTGCTTTTTATATTGCATATTGGACAGAGAGGAAGGACGGCTCTTGATCATTTGTTGAATATCGTGATCATACAAAAGAATAGCATTTATGCCGGCCAGTGGTAGTTATAATATAAATTGCAATTTGAATGATTAACTTTTCTCTCAAAATTTAAAGCTACATAATAATTAACCATTCCCATAAAACTATTTTGAAAAGAAAATCTAAGACATATTTCGTGATCAACAAATTTACAAAATGTAAGAGATTCAAAGAAAAAGACAACAAGAACGGAATGAAGTCTCAAGAACACCTTGAGAACTCGTTGTATTTCACAGAGAACTTCAATGATTCTCCAACCTCCAAAACTATTAATTCAACAACCAATAGAATGAGAATCAATTCGTTAGGAGTTTACCTTATATAGACGAAAGGATAACTCCAACGCACTGTTTCAATCATCTATTTACTACAACTCAAACGCATCGTATCGCTTATGACACTAATACTGCTTATTACACCTATTACACTTCACAAAATGCAACGTATTATTACATTCACAAATCTGCACATAACAATCTCCCTCCCATATAAAGCCTTGACCCCAAGGCTGCTAAATCCCCTCCTCTTAAAGCCTTGTCCTCAAAGTCAGCAATGCATCAACTACAGCAAGGTACCTACCAGATGAGGGTAGGTCTGTTTGAGCTTCCACAGAGACTCCCAAGTACTGTCATCAATTTGTGCACCAACCCATTTTACTAGAACCTCAGTCATTGCATGATTTCATTGCTGCCTCATTCGTCTCTCTAAAATTACCTTAGGTTCTGGTTGAATTTGTCCAAGTGAATCCACAAAAGGAAGTGTTGGCAATGGTCTAATTGACTGACCCAATTTTTTTTTAAGCAAGATACATGAAACACTAGGTGAATTTTTGAACCCTACAGCAATTCCAGTTTATAAGCTACTGTTCCAATTCTTTGTACTACCTTAAAAGGGCCAATAAAATCTAGGAGCCAGCTTAAGGTTATGCCTGAGAGAAACTGATTTTTGTCTGTGAGGCTGTAGCCTCAAACACACCCAATCATCAACTTCAAATATTCTTTCAGTTCTGTTTCTGTCAGCAAATAGTTTCATTCTGCACTAAGATTTCTGTAAATTCTGCTTAAGTAAAGTCATAATTTGCTCTCTTGTCCTCAAATGTTGATCCACATCTTCATTTGATGTAGTCCTTGAGACATAAGCAAGTAGTTTTGGTGGATGATAGCCATACAATGCTTCAAAAGGTGTTAACCCACTTGAAGAGTGACAGGTAGTGTTATAACACCACTCGGCTAAAGGAACCCACATACTCCACTCCTTAAGCTTGTCACTGGTATAGCATCGAAGATAAGATTCCAAACACTTGTTTAAAACCTCAGTTTTCCCATCCGAATGTGGATGATAGGCTAAACTAAAGTTCAAACTAGTGTTCTGAAACTTAAACAATTCTTTCCAAAACAAGCTTGTAAATACTGGGTCCCTATCCGAAACTATGGTTTTTGGCATACCATGAAGTTTGAATACGCCAGAGAAGAAAGTTTCAGCCACCTTACTTGCTGTGTATGGATGAGACAAAGGAAAAAAATGGCCAAACTTTGTCAATCTATCCACCACTGTGAAAACTATGTTTGCCCCTTTTGAGATAGGAAGTCCCTCAATAAAATCCATGGAAATATCAAACCAAGGACCTTGTAGAATTGGGAGAGGTTGCAGCAACCCAGAAGATAGTAATATTTCATGCTTGCTCACTTGACAGATTTGGCATTCTCTTACCAATTTCTTAATGTCCTTCCTCATACCTTCCCAATAAAAATCCTACTTAGCTCTATGCAATGTCTTATGATAGCCTACATGCCCTGCTTGAGGACTATCATGGATGAATTGCAATATTTTCATCTTAAAAGATAAATCAGGTATCACCTCAATTCTTCCTTTTCTGAGGAGTATCCCATTCTGTAAAGAATAATGCTTAATAGTCTCAACTCCTTGCTGCAACTTGTTATAAACTTCATTAATCTTCTGTGACAAAACATAGCTCTGCTTTAATTCATTAATTCATAAAGGTGTAGGAAATGAAATGACAGCCAAGGTAGCAAAATCTTCCTCCAACTTTCTCGAGAGAGCATCTGCAACCTTGTTTTCCTTCCCTCATTTATACTCCACTGAAAAACTGTAGCCAAGCAATTTGGAAAGCCATTTTTGCTGAGATTCAATTACAACCTTCTGTTCCAATAGAAATTTAAGAGCTTCTTGATCAGTTTTAATTTTAAAAGACTGACCCAGAAGGTAAGATCTCCACTTAGCTACAGCAGACACCAAGGCAAAGAATTCTTTTTCATATGTTGATAATAGCAAAGCTTTTCCTTTCAATGCTTTGCTGTAAAAAGCAATAGGATGCCCTTCTTGCATCAAAACAGCCCCCAAACCTACACCCGAAGCATCACATTCGATGGTAAAAACTTTTGAAAAGTCAGATAAACTCAAAACAGGAGGTCGAGTGACAGCCTTCTTCAACTCTTCAAATGCTTTTGTTGCTTCATCAGTCCAAATAAAAGATTCCTTCTTAAGTAACTGAGTCAATGGTGCTGCTAAGCTTCCATAATGGCTTATGAACTTCCTATAATAGTCAGTCAGGCCTAAAAAACCCCTCAAGGACTTCAAATTTTTTGAAATTGGCCACTGATCCATTGCAGCAGTTTTAGTTGGGTCAGCCATTACTCCAGTTTCAGTAATTATATGCCCGAGATAATCAATTTGTTTAACCCCAAATCTACACTTGGATCTTTTAGCAAATAGCTCATTCTCTTTGAACACTTATAAAACAGATCTCAAATGCTTCAAATGGTCTTCCATACTGCTGCTATACACCAGAATATCATCGAAAAAAACTAAGACAAATCTTCTTAGAAATGGCTTGAACACTTTATTCATAAGACTTTGAAATGTTACTGGTGCATTGGTAAGGCCAAATGGCATTACCAAAAATTCATAACGACCCTCATGGGTCCTAAATGCTGTCTTTTTCACATCTTCTTCCCTCATTCTAATCTGGTGATAACCAGATCTTAAGTCCAACTTAGAAAAAAAAATTTCCCCAAACAATTCATCCAACAATTCATTTATAACTGGAATTGGGAATTTATCTTTGATAGTAGCTTGGTTTAAGGCTCTATAATCGATATACATTCTCCACGAGCCATCTGATTTCTTAAACAACAGAACAGGAGAAGAAAAAGGACTTTGACTAGGCCTTGCTATCCCAGATTTCAATAATTCCTGCAAAAGTTTTTCCATCTCAGTCTTTTGGTAATGAGGATACCTATAAGGCCTTACTGAGACAGGTGGAGTTCCTTCTTGCAGAACAATTTTATGATCAAAAGAACGTTGTGGAGGCTGTTGGGGATCAAGCCGACAGACAGACAGTAAATACGGAGCCACGCAGCGAATTCAACTAAGAGAAATAAAACTAAAGACGGAGAACAGTTATGGACACCAAGATTTGAAGTGGTTCAGCTCAAACTGAGCCTACATCCACCGTTGGGTCGGTCTAAATCACTATAATAAATAAAGATGGAGTACACTTCTTGGAGGTTACAAAGCTCTCTCTCACACAAGGCTCTCAAACCCTTTACAAGTAGGCTCTCTCTGATCTACAAAATCAAACAAGAAGAAAATGGGAGACGGACGCCTGTGGTCGTAATCTCGCTCGAGCGACCACTTCTCGCTCGAGCGAAATCGCCAGCTCTCCACAGCTCTCTGCTTCCGCTCTCTTATGCACAAATGCCTCAGATCCTTATATAGGCTGTATCTCGCTCGAGCGGAACACTATTCCAGACGGCGCTAACCCTAGTTCCTGGAAGCGATGCAACCCTAGGATTGATTCTCGCTCGAGTGGGAGGTCGAGCGAGAGTCGAGCGAAGTCTCTGCCTGGATCCAAAACTCTCCATTGGCTGTATCTCGCTCGAGCGACTGTCGAGCGAGGGTCGAGCGAAGTTATGGGTTGAAAACTCCAAGTGCAATCTGATGTGCTTCATTCAAGCCACATCTCAACAAATCTCCACCTTGGCTTGAATAAGCCTCACAAAATGATTCTGGACAAAAGACCCACAAATCCTTCAACCATGGAAGGAATACCCAACACGAAATATGAAGTCTATCTTTGAAGAACTCACTTTCCACACAAAAAGTCTTCAACACCATAGACGATATCTGAAGATTCACTATCTTTACACAAACGGCAATGCACCACAATACAGACTGCTTACTTGAACAAACGGCTTCTGAATACAAATGAAGAGAACCAAATATTCTTCAGCCAAAGTAAGAGCCAACAAAAGCCTGCATGAGCATACACAAAAGGTGACCAACTGCCCCCTTTATCTACCAGCTGTAGACCTGCTCTCACTGTGCACCAATGCCAATCAACTATGAAGCTTTCTGCAACTCCACCTTCTTGCTATAACTCTCTCTCCTTTCTATGGAAACAAAAGAAAAGAAAATTCACCAAATAGCAAGATGCGTTGTCCGCTTCAATGACGATCTGTAGACAAGCCTGGCAAACTAAAAGCATACTGTAGACTATGTCACTCAAAGCCCACCTTATTCCATTCAGTTACTTCGTGGAGTGAAACAAAACTGTATGGTCTGAGTAACACTCTACCTTCTTGTCTGTAGATCACTGTCTTCTCAAAAGTGTTTGAACACCAAACACGTCACAAAGAAACAGATAGACAAAACCAAACTTCCAATGATCATAAAACAAATATGAGTTTAATACAAAACAACACTTTACACAAGATGTATCCTGATCAGAAATACTGCAGGAACCCTAATTCTACACTGCTTCCTAAGAATACAATGCAAACAAAAAACCAAGATTACTGTCTTCTAATCACACCAAGCAAAAGCTGCTGACTCATAAATGACTACCTGTCTTGCAGATTCACACGTAACACATGCGAATGATATCTGAATCTGAAGCATGTGAGGATACTCCACCTGTCACCACACTACCCTCAAGGAAGTAGAGACTAACTATCATCTTATTCACTGTCATCACTACTAGAGGAACTTTCCTCTTCCTCCACATTTTTCAATTGAGGACACTCACTTCTGTAATGACCCAACTTATGGTAGTGGTAACACTTCACTTTTCTCTTGTTAGATCTAGAGCTACTGGAACTGGAACTACCTCTATTCTTCCCTGAACATCCTTCCCCGGATCTATCACCAGAGGAACATTTTACAAACAAACCCTCGGCTTGATTGTTCATGCCTAAACCCCCAAATTTTGTTCTCAATTCCTTAGAATTCAAAGCAGACTTGACATCTACTAAGGAGATTGTATCTCTACCATACAACATTGAGTTTACAAAATTATCAAACGAAATAGGTAATGAACACAAAACAATTAAGGCTTGATCTTCCTCATCAATCTTAATGTCTATGTTCCTCAGATCCATAATAATCTTATTAAATTCATCTAGATGTGCAGAAATAGAAGTACCTTCCTCCATTTTGAGAGTGTATAACCGTTGTTTCAAAAACAACCGGTTAGTGAGAGATTTCTTCAAGTACAAGCTATCCAGCTTGTTCCACAGACCAACCGCGGTCTCCTCCTCTACAACTTCCCTCAAAACTTCATCTGATAGTGATAGTAGGATAGTACTGTGAGCCAATTCTTCCTTATTCCTTGACGATGCAGGAGACTCACCAGTCACTCCTTCTACAACCTTGAACAGACCCTGCTGACGCAACAAAGCCTTCATCTTCAAGCGCCATAAACTGAAATTGTTCTGATCGTCAAATTTCTCTACTCCAAAATTTACTGAGGCCATCCCTTAACTCTCTGATACCAGTTTGTTGGGGATCGGGCAGACAGACAGATAGTAAATACGGAGCCACGCAGCGGATTCAACCAAGAGAAATAAAACTAAAGATGGAGAACAGTTATGGACACCAAGATTTGAAGTGGTTCAGCTCAAACTGAGCCTACATCCACTGTTGGGTCGGTCTAAATCACTATAATAAACAAAGATGGAGTACACTTCTTGGAGGTTACAAAGCTCTCTCTCTCACAAGGCTCTCAAACCCTTTACAAGTAGGCTCTCTCTGATCTACAAAATCAAACAAGAAGAAAATGGGAGACGGACGCCTGTGTTCGTAATCTCATTGGAGTGACCACTTCTCGCTCGAGCGAAATCGCCAGCTCTCCACAGCTCTCTGCTTCCGCTCTCTTTTGCACAAATGCCTCAGATCCTTATATAGGCTATATCTCGCTCGAGCGGAACACTATTCCAGATGGCGCTAACCCTAGTTCCTGGAAGCGATGCAACCCTAGAATTGATTCTCACTCGAGCAGGAGGTCGAGCGAGAGTCAAGCGAAGTCTCTGCCTGGATCCAAAACTCTCCGTTTGATGTCTCGCTCGAGCGACTGTCGAGCGAGGGTCGAGCGAAGTTACGGGTTGAAAACTCCAAGTGCAATCTGATGTGCTTCATTCAAGCCATATCTCAACAGAGGCAACCCTTTGGGTTCATCAAAAACAGACTCATATTCACTTAAAAGCTCAAGCACCCATTTGTTAATCTCCCCTTCAGTTTGTTTCTGTTCCACTGGCATCATCTATAAAAACCAACCTTGCTTCCTTGCCAAAGATGACTTCAAAGATTTCCTGGCTGCCTGAACCATGATATGTTTAGATTCCAACCCTTGTAACACAACCTTCTTTAAGTTCCATTCAAAACACATAAACATTGCAGAAAAATCCCAGATAATAGGTCCTAGTGATCTTAGCCATTGAACACCTAAAACCATGTCACAACCACCCAATGTTAAAACATTGAAGGAAACTGAAAATTTGAAGTCCTGTATAGTTACCAACTCCTCACAACTACCCAAACTTAACAGTTTATCACCATTAGCCACTTTAACCTGTAAACAGGTATCAGCTTGAACATTCAAGCTAGCAGATTGTACCAAAGCTGGGTCCAAGAAATTATGGGTACTGCCAGAATCCACCAAGATTTCTACTGCACAACCGCCAACTCTTCCTATCAACTTCATGGAATTATTATTCAAGCAAGCAACTATAGCATGAATTGAAATCTCTAAATTTTCTTGTTGGATTTCAGAACTATCTTCCTAAAACGAATCTTCAATAGACAAACTTGCATCATCTTCTGATTGAATCAAAAAAACTTTTGGGGACTTACAAATATGCTGAGGATTCCATTTTTCATCACAAGAAAAACACAATCCCTTTCGTCTTTTCTCTTCCATATTAACAGCTGGAATTCTTCTCACTGAAGAGGAAGTTTTCTGCATTTTGCTATTATCCATAGATGATTCACCAATCTCCCTATTAGGAACCGAATTCCTCCAAGGTTTCTTAGATGACAAAAGAAACTCTTCTTGAATTTTAGCTAGCCCAAAAGCTGCATTGAGATTAACAGGATTGAACATTCTTACAGGAAGGCGAATGTCATCTCTCAACCCACTCAAGAAACAACTCAGCTTATGTTTCTCATGCAAACCCTTCAACCGGTTTGATAAAACCTGTTGCCCCGATAACTAACACAATAGGGTGGGTGAATTGAGTTATATTAAAAAAATTAATACTTATAAATCAAATATACAATATAAAATATAACCAGAATATAAAGCAGTAGGAAATATAAAGAGTAAGGGTAAGAAGAAGCAAATTCAGTACTTTAACGAGGTTCAACCCCACTGCCTACGTCCTCGCCTCAAGCTACCCCTTGAGGATCCCAAGTTCACTATTCAATCTCCTTCAGGTGGAGATAGAAACTTATTACACCTTTGAGCAACACCGCTACAAAAAATTCATGTAGAACACCCTCTACACTTGCAATCACCTCACACTTGATGATTCAACTATTCCCTATGTAGAACACATTTTATACACACAAGGGTTATACGCACCCTCTTACCAATACAAAAACTGATAGTGGGTAGGTTATCAGAATACACTCCTCAATAAGTGAGATAAAAATAATACAGTGCAACTTATATCTCTCTCACAATGAACAAGGATTAAGGCACAAAATTTAGAGAAGAGAGAATGAGAGTTTTGAAAGAATGATGCAAAACTTAACAATTGATGTGTAAGCTCTTGTTGTGATTTTTGCAAAACTCAAGTAAGCTATTTATAGGCAAATGAGTCTTCATATTCAAATTTTAAAAGATTCACATATCAAATAAGATCACTATTCACTTTTCAAAATATTCAAATAAAAACATCTCATTTTTATATTTGTCAAAGACAACTCCATTCATTTTTCAAAGAAATCAAACCTAATCTTTTACTTTTCATACATGACAAAATGAGCATGATTTATTTCTCAAACCAAATCATCTTCTTTTTGAATATGTCAAAAAAATATACAACCACTTTTCAAGATTTTCAAACAAATCATCTATCTTTTGCATTTGTCAAAAAAACATACAACCACCTTTCAAGATTTTCAAACAAATAAATTATCTTTTGCATTTGTCAAAAAAACACATAACCACCCTTCAAGATTTTCAAACAAAATCATCTATGTTTTATATTTGTCAAAAAAATACACAACCACCCTTCAAGATTTTCAAACAACACATGCACATGTTAAATATGACAATCAATCATCTTACAAATTCAAATCTTTATGCATATGTGGAAAAATAATAATAATTTTTGAAATTAAATATTTTAATAAAGTTATACAAATGTAAAATATACAATTTGATATTTTATAAGAAAATATTAATTTTGAGCCTTAATCCAATTTCAAATTTTAAGAGATGTACAAAATTACTCTATGAGTTTCATTTGTAGACTTGTTCTTCTTTTTGCTCATGCTTGATTTCTTGATGTGTTTAGCTCTCTTCATGTGTAGAAAATTTCAGCTTGAGTCTTAAATTTATTTGTTATCATCAAAATCTATATGTAGATACGAGACTTGAAACATTGGGTTATACAATCTCCGCATTTTTTATGATGACAAATACTTAGTAGAAATCTGCTAGTACTACTTAAGCTCCCCCTGAAAATATGCGTTAGTTTTTCAAGTAAAATATAAACATAATTCTAGCATATATAACAGGGTGGTATAATACTAATGACTTCTCTCCTTTTTGGCATCATTAAAAAGGAACCGCAATTGGCTTCAGTAAAATTTCTTCCCGCAATAAGCAATAACCAAATAAAACGGTGTATTAGTAGAAGCTGTAGAGAGTTGAATAATTAGAACTACTCGTGCCCGACAAAACCTACAAAGGCTGGAGGCCTAGCTCTGGCAATTCGGTGCAGAGATTTGAAATCCGCTTGATGTTGCTGACAAATGAGATATTATCAGAATTTGTAAGCTTGTCTTGTTCTCATTTCCATTTCTATAAGAGCAATCCTTAGCTTTACCTATTTTGCATCAAATCTTCTTCTCATCTTTGCAATTTGCTTGCATTCTCATTCTACAAATTTTTAATGGCTCATCGATTTCCCTTCAGTACTTCTCTTGATCAAAATTTAAGGTATTCTTCACCTCAGTCTCAATCTATTTCTGCATCTGTCGTGGGTGCCATGAAGCAACAAGAGACTGATTTGGCTAATAAATCAAATCATGATACTATTTACGAGCTTGTGGGTCTCGGAACTCGATACTCATCTTCCATTGTTACTTTTTTCGCTCGGTTGTAGTCCAAAACTCGCGAACTTGAGAAGCTTAGCGAAACGGTCTCTGTACTTCAACGACTTGTTTATGAGTCAAACAAAAAAATAGTAGAGTTAAAGCAACAGAATAAGGATTTAAAATCCTTACTTGCCTCTTCATTTCGATTGCCTAATCCTTTAGACAAGAATGACATAATGATTTATGAGGAGCAAATGCATTTGAATGATGAGGCTAAACATCTCAAGTTTCTGTAGGTCATTTAAGATAATGGAATAAAAGTATCTAGCAGATATTCATAGCATGCATCATTCATATTTCTCTTCTAATCGTACACAGTCTATCTTCTGGTATGGGTTTTGTGAAAATGTCTGCCAATTGATCGTGTGTGCTTGTGAATGCTAGTACAATATCACATTTCTTCACATGATCTCTAAGAAAGTAATATCTAATTTCAATATGTTTGGTCCTAGAATGTTTTATTAGATTCTTTAAAAGATTTATAGCACTATTATTATCATATTTAATAGGAATATGATTGTACATAAGTTTAAAATTATCAGGTTGTTGCTTCATATAAAGAACTTGAGCACAACAACTACTTGCAGCAACATACTCTGCCTCAGCAGTAGATAATGCAACAAAATTTTACTTTTTACTAAACTATGAAACAAGTGCATGACTTAAGAAATGACATGTTCCACTAGTACTTTTTCGATCAACTTTGCAACCAGCATAATCCGCATCTGAATAACTAATAAGATCGAAAGAAATGTGTTTAGGATACCATAACCCTAGATCAATGGTACTGGCAAGATATCTAAAAATACGCTTGACTGCAATCAAATGAGATTACTTTGGAGATGATTGAAAACGTGCACATAAACATACACTGAACATAATATCAGATCTACTAGCTGTCAAATATAATAAACTACCAATCATATATCGATATACCTTTGAGTCAACTAGCTTATCGCTTTCATCTTTATCAAGTTTGATGGTTGGACTCATTGGTATTTCAATTACCTTCGCACATTCCATCTCAAACTTTTTGAGTAACTCTTTGATATATTTTGACTAATTAATGAATGTTCCAATTTTTGCTTGCTTGATTTGCAATCCAAAAAATAAATTAAGTTCTCCTATCATGCTCATTTCAAATTCTTCCTGCATGCTCTTAGCAAAATCTTGACACATATTTTTATTAGTAGCACCAAATATTATATCATCAACATAAATTTGAACTAGAAGAATATCATCCTATTTATATTTGATAAAAAGAGTTGTATCAATCTTTCCTCTTGAGAAATCTTTTTCAATCAAAAAAACTACTAAGCTTTTCATACCAAGCTCTAGGAACTTGTTTGAGTTCATATAAAACTTTTGTGAGCTTGAAAACATGATTAGAAGAAATATGATTTTCAAAACCTGGAGGTTGCTCAACATATACCTCTTCATTTATAAAACCATTCAAGAAAGCACTTTTAACATTCATTTGAAAAAATTTGAAAATTTTATAACATGCATATGCAAGTAACATTCGAATAGCTTCTAATCTTGCGACAGGTGCATACGTTTCATCATAATCGATTCCTTCCTCTTGATTGAAACATTGGGCCACAAGTCGAGCCTTGTTTCTAGTGATGATTCTAGAATCATCCTTCTTATTTCTAAAGACCCATTTAGTCTCAATAACAGCATGATTTTTAGGTCTAGGAACAAGTGTCCAAACATCATTTCTTTCAAATTGATTTAGCTCTTCTTGCATAGCTAGAATCCATAATTCATCAATAAGTGTTTCATTAATATTTTTTGCTTCAATTTGAGATAGAAAAACAGTGTGATTACAAATATTTCTAAAAGATGATCGAGTACTTACACCTCGTGAAGGTTCTCCTAGAATTTGTTCTACTCGATGATCTTTCACATGTTTCCACTGTTTAGTTGCATCTTGTACTAAGTCTTGATGATCTTTCCTGATGTCTCTATGTTGGATTTCTTTTATTGTATTCTTTTTGTTGAGATTGAGACTATTTGTATTATTTGTACCTTCTGATTCTTTATCAATAGATTTCTTGGAAAGTAGAGGGTTAGATTCATCAAATACTACATGCATAGATTCTTGTACAGTCAAAATCTTTTTATTGAATATTTTATAAGCTTTTCTATTTATTAAAATACCCAAGAAAGATACCTTTATCAGATTTTGCATCAAACTTTCCTAAATTATCTCTATCATTGAGTATAAAACATTTGCATCCAAATACATGAAAGTAACCAATGTTGGACTTTTTCTCATTCCAAAGCTCGTAAGGGGTTTTATCTAATTTAGACCTTACCATAACTCTATTTATAACATAACATGCAGTACTTACCGCCTCGGCCCAAAAATAACTAGGTAAACTATTTTCATTAAGCATTGTTCTAGCCATCTCTTGAAGAGATTTATTCTTCCTCTCTACTACCCCATTTTGTTGAGAAGTTCGAAGAGCAGATAAATTATGCACAAAACCATTTTCATCACAAAAAGACTATATCTTTATTGACAAACTCTTTCCCCCTATCAGTTCGGATGTTTGAAATAAAATAGCCTATTTCATTTTGAATTCTCTTGCATAGCTTGGTAAATGCATTATGTACCTCATCTTTATGAGTCAAAAAGATGACCCAAATATCTAGAGAAATCATCAACAATAACAAATGCATAATATTTTCCTCCAAACTCGCAACTCTGTTTGGTCCAAAAAGGTTCATGTATATTAATTGCAATGATCTAATAGTGGAAATGTATTTCTTGATTTTGAAAGAAGTTTTTGTTTATTTACCAAACTGACATGCATCACAGATTTTGTTTTTAAGAAAGTTCGCTTTTGGCAAGCCTCTCACAAAATCATTTTTTGAAAGTTTGGAAATAAGTTCCATGTTTGTATGACCTAACCTTCTATGCCATAACCAACTATTTTCATGTTGAGCTGATAAACATATAGCATCTTGTGAGGTGATTTCTTCAAATACGATTGTATAAACATTATTGTTTCTAAGAGTAATAAAACAAACATTGTAATCATGATTATTCAAAATAATGTACTTATTCTTTTTGAAAGTAATTGTAAATTCTTTATCACATAATTGACTTATACTCAAAAGATTATGCTTTAGATCTTCAACAAGTAGAACCTTTTCAATTATAAGAGAAGATTTATTACCAACATTACCTATTCCCACGATCTTCCCTTTTGAATTGTCTCCAAATGTCACGTGTCTTTCTTTTTTAGGAGTGAGGTCAATAAACTTAGTTTTATTTCCTGTCATGTGTCTTGAGTATCCGCTATCTAAAAACTATTTGGTTTTTCCTATGGAGGACTTCGTGCATATCTACAAAAATAATTAAAATAATTTTTCTTGGTACCTATATTCTTTGGGTCATTTATTTATTAGTATTAGAAGAAACAAGATTCTTTGTTACCCATATGGCCCTAATAGTCATTGTATGTCTTCTTCTAATAGGACAAACATAATAATTATGACCATTTCTATTGCAAAAATTACAAATAACATGTGACATATTTGAAAATTTTGAGTGATAATATTTTTCTTTAAAAAAGTTATTCTTATGAAAAGAATTTTGAAAATCTGATTTTGATTTAGTCGGTTTATTAAAGAAATTTTTATAGGATTTGAGTTTTTCTTTTGGCATGTATCCTAAACCTACCTTATCAAAAACACATATTTGACTACCAAGAAGTTTTTCAAAATTTCTTTTTCCATTTGTAAAGTTTTCAATAATCTTTTCTAAATCAGTCACTTTCTTTTTCAACTCATCATTTTCATCTTTTGAAACTATGTTTTCTTTTCTTAAAATATCAATTTCATTTGTCAAAGAAGAATTTTTCTTTTTCAAAGCGGTATACTTGATACCCAATTTTTCAAGTTCCTCATATACCTCTTCCAAAACATTTTGCAACTCTTCATAAGAAAGATTTTCAATATTTTCAGAATTTGTTACTTCAAGATCATCTTTAGCCATGAGACAAAGATTTGCAGATTCTTCATTGCTTGCGTCGCTGTCTAAGCTACTTGAATCATCATCCCATGTAGTTTTCATTGCTTTCTTGCCTTTGTATCGATATTTCTTTAGTAGGGGACAATCTGCTTTGATATGTCTAGGCTTTTTACATTTATAATAAATTAATGAATTATTTTTACCTATATCTTTGTTGGAAAACTTTTTGAAAGATTTCCTTGGAGGAGTTTTATTTTTCTTTAAGAATCTCTGAAATCTTCTTATGATCATTGCAATTTCTTCATCTTTGTTATTGCTTTACTCGTTTTCATCGCTTTCACTTTCATGGGGAACAGCTTTGAGTGCCAAACTCTTATTTTGCTTTCCTTCTTCTTCTTCTCCTCTTTTCAATGTGTACTCGTGGGTAATAAATGACCTGATGAGTTTATTTACTTCGAGTTTTTTGAGATCTTTAACTTCAAAAATCGCCGTCACTTTTGATTCCCAACGTTTTGGCAGAAAGTTGAGAATTTTTTTTATTATCTCCAAGTTAGAATAAACTTTTCCAAGAGCTGTCAAGCTATTTATAATGTTAGTAAAACGAGTATACATAGAGGAGATAGATTCATCATCAATCATTTTAAACATTTCATATTCATGAATAAGAATATAAATTTTTGATTCTTTGACTTGCGAAATTCCTTCATAAGTTACTTCCAAGTTATCCCGAATTTCTTTTACTGTCCTACAAGTCATTATTCTGTTAAATTCATTGCCATTGAGAGCATTATACAGTAAATTCATAGCCATTACATTCACTGTATAAAGTCTATCATCTTCACGATCAAACTCTTCTTCTTCCTTATTGACCTTTACTCCATGGCCATTACATTCACTGTATAAACTCTTCTTATATTCAAACTCTTTTTCAAATAAGATTACTATTCACTTTTCAAAAGATTCAAATAAAAACATCTCATTTTTATATTTGTCAAAGACAACTCCATTCATTTTTCAAAGAAATCAAATCTAATTTTTTACTTTTCATACATGAGAAAATAAGCATGATTTATTTTTCAAACCAAATCATCTTCTTTTTTGTATATGTTAAAAAAACACACAACCACCTTTCAAGATTTTCAAACAAATCATCTATCTTTTGTATTTGTCAAAAAAATACACAACCACCCTTCAAGATTTTCAAACAAAATCATCTATCCTTTGCATTTATCAAAAAAGCACACAACCACCCTTCAAGATTTTCAAACAACACATGCAAATGTTAAATATGACAATCAATCATCTTACAAATTCAAATCTTTATACATATGTGGAAAAATAATAATAATTTTCGAAATTAAATATTTTAATAAAGGCATGCAAATGTAAAAAATGCAATTTGATGTTTTATGAAAAAATATTAATTTTGAGTCTTAATCCAATTTCAAATTTTAAGAGATGTACAAAATTACTCTATGAGTATCATTTGTAGACTTGTTATTCTTTTTGCACATGCTTGATTTCTTAATGTGTTTAGCTCTCTTCATGTGTAGACAATTTCAGTTTGAGTCTTGAATTTATTTGTTATCATCAAAATCTATACGTAGATACGAGACTTGAAACATTGGGTTCTACAAAACTTCAAATTGTGCCTTATATACAGCTACTGTGGACGTTTGTTTGAGTCTAGTTAAAGCCTCCATTAGATCATCGTAAGCAGATGGCCCAAATCTAATTTAGAGAGCCTTTGTAAAAGTATCCCAATTACAAAACAAATTACTCTCCTGAGCATCTTGGTACCAAGTTAAGGCCTCAGCTTCCATATAATACGAAGCAATTAACAACTTTTGATTATCAAAAGTTTGATAATAATCAAAGTATTGATTCGCCTTAAAAATCCACCCCGCAGGGTTTGTACCATCAAAATGAGGAAAATCAAATTTAATTTCTCAAGGAATAAAAGAATTATCTTCCCCACATTCCCCACAAGCAGTCCTCACTCCTTGATCAAAACTACTAGCATTTTGATACGCCACAAAACCTTTAGAATTATTAACATTCTGATTTGCCACAAAACCTTTAAGAAGATCAGAAATTGTTTCTAACCTTTACATAATAGAATCAATTGCTTGACTGTGATCTTCGAGCTTTTTCTGAACCGTTTCTTGACTCTGCGACTTCAAGACTGCACTTCTAGTACCCTCCGCCATCGCAACAGAAGAGGATCGTTGGCTCTGGATACCAACTTGTAAGAGATTCAATGAAAAAGACAAGAACGGAATGAAGTCTCAAGAACACCTTGAAAACTCATTGTATTTCACAGAGAACTTTGAGGGTTCTCCAACCTCCAAAACTATTCATTCAACAACCAACAGAATGAGAATCAATTCGTTAGGAGTTTCCCTTATATAGACGAAAGGATAACTCCAACGCACCGTTTCAATCATCTATTTACTACAACTCAAACGCACGTATTGCTTATGACATTAATACTGCTTATTACACCTATTACACTTAACAAAATGTAGCGTATTATTACATTCACAAATTTGCACATAACACAAAACGGTGTTAGTTCATTAGGATGTTCATCACGATCATAAAAAGTCGTTAACAAGCTTGGTGCAAGTGGCTGGCCGCTGTGGTTAACGGAAAAGAAAATCCAATTAGTTCGAATAATATTCCTCGATAGATCCATCTTGTTTATGGTAATTCATAACGTTATCTCTTCTTTGAGATGTGTATTTAATTTTTATTTATGGTATAAACTCATAAAGCTATGATCTGTTGGCGTGCATTAACTAGTGACGTGTATGATCGTACTAGCTATTAAAGATAACAATGATTCAAAACTCAAACAGGATAAACTTCAAAGTTTTTAGATGTGTTTCGCCTTCTGTTTATTTGAATTTTGTAATTAGTATTTGAATGTTTTATCTCGTGTATAACAACCTTACATTTCATCTCTACCGAATGTAACAGCTCTGTTTATAAATATATGAGAATACATACTTTGTTTCTGGTAAAGATATTCCAGAACATATTTGCATCCTTTCATGGTATCAGAGAATTCTATAGCTCACGCTACTCTCGATCCTATGGCTGTTTCGGGTTCTTCACCTAATTCTTCTGCTGTCTTTCATCTTCCAGTACTAGTTATATCCATCATGCTTGATGGTACTAAATTTCTTGCTTGGAGTGCTCAATTACTTCCACTTTTTCGGAGCTATGGCTTGATGGGGATTGTCGATGGTTCCAATCCCTGCCCTCCTTAATATTCCAGCGATGAACTACGAGCTTAGGGTGTTCTTAATTCTGCTTATGTGGTTTCATGTGCAGTATAAGGACCAAACGGTGCTTGGCTGGATAGTGTCATCTTTATCTCATTTTGTCGTTTCTAGCATTTATGGTCTGGAAACATCTCGGCTTGCTTGGTAGGCTCTGGGTTTGCATTTTGCCACCCCTTCCATCTCTCGTATTTCTCTCTCATCAAGAGAAAACTTTAATCTCTTCAGTAAGGCACCTGTCTTTTCAAAGTTTTTTGGGTGAGGCAATAATCAACCTATTAGACAAGAATTTTCAGGTATGAATTGCTGAGAAATTGTTGCAAGAAAGTTGAATATTGGGTAGGAGGGACGGGAATAATATGACAGCCTTGAAAACTGAGTGAGTTCTCAAACTCTTTATCTTCTGAAAATTAAATAAAAAAAATTAACCTAAATAGAAATATACAAGACGAACATATATAAAAATAACAAAAATAGAAAGGGCTACCCTTGAGGGTATGGGTACAGTATATATATTTATGTTACATATATATAGGATTCCAGTCTCATGGATCTTTCTACGGGTGCCCGCCCGATCCACCACGATCCATGCCGCAGCCACTCCATATACAGGGCTGAGAGGAGCTGTGACTTTATCCATGACCGGGACCTCCTGGCGGAGATGGTCTTCCTCCAATATTACCACCATGGGAGCCGTGAACCGGTCCACTTATTAAACTAGAATATAGGGCATGATGACTGATCACATGCCTTACATGACTCTTCTCTTCTGCAATGTTGAGGACAAATTATATAATATGAAGCAATTAACGAAAATAGCTAGCTAGCTAGCTGACAATTGGGCTAGTTTATGATCATGAGCCACTAGTCAAGTCTCTATTTTAACGTATCTCTCACTGGGAATCATGTTCTGAAAAATAAAAAAGAGAAAATAAATAATTAAGAAAAATCCCGTATCTTTTACTAGTACTGTTATATATATATATATGTATTTTATAGTTAATTACAAGATTTAGTTTATTAGTTTTTTTTCAAAATTTGAAGTTTAGATTTTGAGTTTTGAATTTCAGAACTTTTAACATATCAATCAGTAGAGGATTAAAGTTTTTGTGAATTTTTCTTAAATAGATTTAAATATCTTTTAAGTTAACTACACTACAAAAAATATAGTATTTCCGGCAAGCAAGGTCGCCGGAAATACTACAGAAAGTCGCCGCTTGTTTACTTCTGACTATCATGTGTCGCCAAGTCATAGCCGCTTATACTGAGTCAAGAAAAGGTTTTTCGGGCTAAGTTAAAGTTGTCAGAAATACTTTTTGTAGAGACAAAATACCGCCAGAAAAAGTTAAAAAGTCGTCCTAAAAGCTCTTTAAAATTATAATAGTATGTCGTCAAAATAACGCAAACATTGGAAGCTTGTTGTCGCCATAATAGTATGTTGCCAAATAGTGCAAATTATAATGGTATGTCGCCAAAAGCTTCTTCTTTTTTTACCCATATTTGAGGGACGGAGATGAATTTGGGAGACAAAGATCAATAACTTTCGTTTTTAAAACACAAATGTGCAAGTCAGCTAGCATGGATTGAACAACTGGAGGCTCATAATGAGAACCATGTCTAAGTAGTGACTATTAAGGCTCACTACAAAACATAAAGGGTTTCAAACTCATTCATCTTCTTGGTTGCACAATCTAGCAAGCTTGTTGGTCACAACAACATCAAGTTGGGCGGCTCTCTCCACAATTTCTTTCCCCTTCATTATATATTATATGTAGAGTAATACTAGAGAGCAACCACACTCAAGTGCACACACTCACATGAACAGTAGCATGAACAGTAACACACTATTGTTCATGTGAGTGTGTACACTTGAGTGTGGTTGCTCTTAATCATTTTTGTTATATGTAAAGAGATATAAACTAAAATCTCTAAAAAGTTAACACTTGCATATTTCAAGAAAATACTTTTTGCCTTTCAAGATGTTCCCGGGCAAACCATGTCCAAAATGACAGAATATAAAACATAATAATTTCAAATTTCCATTTTAGTCCAACAAAAGCCACCATAAAATTAAGAGTTAGACAAGCACGAAATTTCTCTATAGTCAAATACAACAAATTGCAATTTGGAAGTTCATTCATCATGTCAAAGGGTACCTGCACCATCAAAACAAAAAATTACTAAATTCTCAATATCCAAGATATAAAATGAAAGCAACAGCCAATATTTTGCTAAATAAAAGCAAATAAAATTAGCTTCACATTTGTTTGTTATCACAGTATTTTTCTAAATGAAGGTTCATCAAAATACTATCTATCAATTCTAGTGCTCTATAGTCAAATAAACAAGTATGCACTACTCCTTTTCATTTCTTCAATCTTTTTTCCACCATTTTTTACTCTATTAATTTTCAATATCTTGAACCACCATCTACTATATTATAGAAAATAACAACTTTGGTACTTACATTTTTTACTCTCTTAATTTTGCACCTAAAGCATTTAAACAAAAAAGAATGATATCGTGCCATAGGAACATATGTATTGATCTGATTAATTTAAAAAAAGAGCAAAAAGATGCTGATTTGGTAAACTACCAACTCTCCACTTACATCAACTCACAGTTCAATGCACATGTTAAGTGTCACAAAGGGCCATGGAATCTCACTTCCACATAACCTACAAAGAATATGATGCATTCACAATACAAGGGAAAATTAATAGTACTCAAAAGCTTCAATGTATTCTATATATCCTCTTCACTACTCTGATACAACCTTACAGCTTAATATAAAACTGTTAAAAGTGCCCTGAAACAGAAAGTAACTGAACTCTCTGTAATAAAGGGCGTCATCATGTTTCTAGTTCAAAATGAATGGCTGTAATAATAGAAGACCCAAAACTGTTAAAAATAAATATGGCATCTAAACCTGAAAGATAGATATTAGATTTGAGGCATAAGTTACATGTGAACAAGGATCAACTTCATATAATATTAATATTTATATATATTTATATTTACATATAGATATAGATACATGCCAAGCCCAGCAACCATCTTCAACTGCATTTTCAAAGTGGAACAAGTTAAATAGGCAGGTGGTAGAAGAAAACTAAATAAACTTTCTAAGCCACTCTGCAACCAAACACAACTGTAGAAACCACAATCTGCATTTTCAAAGTACGTTGTTTTCTACCCATCAGCCACATGATAAACTTGTTTTAATGAGGCTTTTAAAGCCTAAATAACTCACTGGTTTTTACTTTTAATGAGATATATATATATATATATATATATCTATAGGAAGCCGAACGTACGAATGTCAAGGTACCAGTGTAGGAGTGTTAAATTAACAATAATATATGATCAAAGAGAAAGACATTACAAAATATGATCATGATGATATAATATAGGTGCAAGCAGGCACAAAATTAAATGACGCTGGAGGATTAGATATACATACCTTGGGTGACTGAAAAGCTAGCTAGAGCCTAGGGATCAAGGAGTGGCTGATAGACATGAAAACATGTTTATCATTAAAACTTGTTTTAATGTCGCTTACAGAACAAAGAAATCGAGACACAAAAGAAATTTACCAGCGGCTTTTCCTCTCCAGCAATTTCTTCCAACCCTCTTTCGATGTTCCCTTGTTGAAATTACAAATAAACAGACTTCAAACATCTAATCATCATTCCTATCTACTTTTCTGAGAACAAAACGTCACACCAACACACTGTACAAGAATTAAAAACGCCAAATCAAATTCAAATGCGACCAAATTGGTTCAGATAGAGTAAGAAAAGCCCAACAAGAAGAAAATTACGGTAGCAACTAATCAATGTAAATAATCAATGTAAATTGCAGATTTCAAAATGTTCTATTATAAAATTATAAAAAGGGGTGATGCTTTTGGATTTGTGGACCAATAGGGAAGTGAATGTCTACCTGTTGGGGTTGGTGGGTTATTGACCTCTCACGAGGGTCCACCCCAAAATCTTGTAAGAACTTCAACTAGTGTGATAAACAACCCATTTTATATTGCAGAAAGTGGATAATTGCAGAAAGTGATCCAAATATTTCATATTAATAACACTGATTCCAGGTGAGGCTTCAAACGGAGGGGCAGCTGATGTTATATGGAGGAAGTTATGGCAGTTAAGGGTTCAAAGGAAAATTAAATAATTTATATGGAAGGCACTTATTGATATCCTACCTACAAAGCTACTGTTAAAAAAAAATAGTTGTACAAGATAGTTTGTGTCCTGTTTACCAGAGAAGTGAAGAGACTATTATCTATGTCCTTTGGAATTGTCCTGCTTCAATGGATGTTTGGGGGGAGAAGGATAGTCCTCTTAACAAATGAAGCTCTTTTTTTGAGACTTTAGATTGTCATGAGTTGATTTGTTTAGCAGATTGGATGATATGTTGCTTGATCAGGTGGCTTCTGTTTTACACAAGCTTTGGGCTAGAAGAAACAACTTTGTTTTTAATAACACATTTCTGCTTCAAAATGACATGTTTATTCTGCATTCATAGCAGAATGCTATATATGCTCTCTTAAGAAGTATTAACCTGTGCAAAGAACTATGCTTGCACCAGGTGGTTATTAAGGGTGATAAAAGGTAGTAGTTGAGGGTGTTAAGGGTTAGAATTCAGGCTGTTGTTGGCAAAACGTATTCACCCACCTAGTTAGCTACCTAAATTAAAAGAACAAGAAGTGAATGAGAATATCAGAAAAAAGGAGAGAACTAAGGAGGGCATGGTACTCTGGCAATTACAACAACAACAACAACAAATTGCAATAGATGATTAACAACACAAATAGAAAATTAAAACCAAACAGCAAATTAAAAGCAGCAATTAAAAATAGATGACTCATCCAAACAGCCAATAAAAAATAGCAACACAGCCAATAAAATAGCAACACGTACCCAAAAACAGAGGAAACAGGCAAGTAGCTAGGTAATTAAACTACATTACAGTCATGTTTGCTCAAAAATTCTTTCAATCGATTTAAATTTGAATGCATCTTTAATGTAGGTGAAAGGAATAAAAAATTCATTAAAATAGTATAGGCCTAACCTTCTTATTCAAATGACTTTAGATTCTAGAAGACGAGTGTGCGACTCATGGAAAATGCCTTGGTCTAGAGTCATCCGAGTATTTCAAGGATGCAATATTTTCCATGGTCAATGACGAGAGGATGGTTACGAGATTCAGATATAGAGAACAGTCTCAATGCCACTCCAATCACAGCCCCAAACTCACATCCAATTCGTATAAAAATCCAATCCTACAAATCAAAGTTAACCTAATTCGATTAAACTCCAGTGTGGGCCTTGTAAACAATTAGGTTACTGGATCAGATATCGAAAGGGGAAGGAAGAATTTTCTGAGTCTAATGGAGTGCGCGCGAGCGAGAGAGAGAGAGAGGAAGTGAGAGAGAGAGAGGAAGTGAGAGTGAGAGAGCGCGAAAGAGGGTGAGGAGACGTCGCGGGATTGGGAGGGAAATATGGGAAAATTAGAATTTATTCCGGCTACATTTTATTAGCCGACAGAAAGAAATATTTGAGACTGGCAAAGTCATCTTTTTGCCATAAAATTAATGTTGCCGGAAATAAATATAGTCTCAAATACTATATTTTTTTATAATGCTAGTGAAATACGCACCCTTATTTCAATGGAATAGTTAAATTTTTTTTTTATAAATTATATTTTTTATACAACTTTCTAAAAAATTTGGTCATATTTAATCAAAAGCTACTAAAAAAATTATAAATAAAGGTCAAAAAATACACTTTTATTTTAAAAAGTAAATATTTAAATTAAATTTTTTTAATTTTTTTAGTAGCTTTTGATCAAATATGATCAAATATTTTTAAAGAAAAATTTTAGCTACTCTATTAAGAGTGCTCTCAGTTCCTATTTTATAATATTCTTTATATAAGTTTTATAGTCATTAATTATTTCTGTTTCCAATCTTGTTGATGCATATAATATATTAAATGCATGAACTTATATAATTAATAATATTATATAAGAGTAGTGCTACATATACTTATAATTTTATTTATATTTTTACTTACAATACTTATTTTGTTAGTTTTCCTTTAAAACTCAAATTTTGAATTTAAAATTTTATAATTTTTAAACTATCAATAATTGATATAATGTAAAGAAGTAAATTTTTTGTAAATACATTTAATATTTTTCTATATATAAGGCGCTTGCGTTAGGCTTGAAATTGAAGACGAGAAACATTAATCTATATATGTTAATTAATTTTTAGGTGACATTCCAATTACTTCAATTTATACGGCCTGGCTTTAATTTTGATCTCTTCAAAAGTGAGAAGGTTTTTCTCTGACCACAAAATATGCAGACCCCACAACTGCTACGAATGGACATGCATGCATCCATGGTCGAGTTCTCCCATGGCCACTACTAAAAAAACTTAGCATGTTTTTTTTTTTTTTCTCCCATTGATAAACAAGTCATGATGCCCACGGACCACCCTGCCGACAATATTAACAAACTCCAATTAATTCCAGGAAAGTTACATGCATGTTGGCCGACACTTGACCATTTCTCCACTAAAATGCTTGAATAATAGCCGAGCTTTAACCGCGATTCACTACAACACATACAAGTTTTTGCTGCACTTTATTTTTGCCGCTGTCAAAATTGGCCAAAAAATTTTAGTGTTCTGACTTCTCCTTTCTTACTTCACGCGAGTAACATGGTCGCCGTGAATTACACTCTTTTTTGCCGCAAGTTTTGATCGCAGAAAACAATCTTGCTGCAACTAAGCTATGATTATGTGATGCTTATAGGAGTCGCCGTTAGTAAATATATTTGCTATGATTCGGTGTCGCTGTAATACATTAAACCCAAGAAAACTGCAGCCAAAATGTCATTGCTACGGGTATTGTTGTGGCAAATAAGCTTTAATAAATAAATTTTGGGTGAGACGCATTTTGGCCAACAAATTTGTACAATGTCTATACGTTTTACAGTAATTTGTACATAACTGGTTTGTACAGCTCGCTATCCATGCTGCTGTAAAATCCTAAAAAAAGCACTCATTACACCCCTGCTAGCTAGCCATCTTTTCCATAGCCACAGTGAAGATGTGATGCCTGCACTTGCATCGGCTGAAATCAAAATAGGCGAGAATTAAACTCACGATTTCGTAAATGAATATATATGTTACTTCTATTCCTTTAAACTTTGACCTCTTTACGAAACCATCTCTAGATTACTTATTATTTCTGCTACAAAGGTCTTGCTACTCCATTAGAAAATTTTCAAGGTCAACCATTTTGGTTCAAAATGAGTATGCCTTTCTATGATTTCGTGGTTGTCCTCAACACATTTCTAGCAAATCCCTGCAAATTTTTGAAGTTTTTTTCTTTTTCAGAAATACATTTTCAGCAACTAATTTCAAAGTTTTATTTGTTAAAGTATTATGGGTAAACTATGCTACACTGCTGTTCAAAAGGCTGTTACTTCTAGTATATTTTGTGCTTAAACTATGACATAGTAAATAATTGTTTATCCTAATTTTTTGCTTATAAGCTTGAAACTTCACAAAGTGGAAATTAATGCTGTTCATATGTGGCACTTCCATTATCTTATCATGTATATATTAACTAGTTATAGGATGAAAGTTTTTACATTTCTATATACCTGCCTTAATTTTCTACATTATTTCCAGCAAAGTAATGGAGTTTTTTTGTGCATGCAGTAGAGTCCTTAATGTCAAAGAGAGGGAGAGGCAGGGGAATACCTGCTGGAACAGGGAGTTTTTTCCATGGTGGTCTTAGTGTGTGTATGTGACAATTGAATCCACAAGTAAACATGGTAGGGCTTTCCAATATATATTTTTTTTCCAAACACTTTTTGGCATGGATGTGTTGCACCTTATTATTTAGTCCCTGTTTTATTGGATATTTGTGGGTTTTTAAACTAGGTGTTTAATAGGCTGCGTTTCCACTTAGAGATAAGAGAGTATTTCAATTAAATATGTAGTAAGAGTAAATCCAATGAGGAATCCTGTGTATGTTTAATGAGCATCTAAGTTGAATCCAATCAATCAATCAAACAACATGCTAGCTTGGCATTTTGGGGAAATGGGCATTTTCAGGTATTAACTATTTCAATTACATATGACTAGAGGTTTTTAGGCACACTCAACAATGTGATGCATTAGTTAAAACTGTCATAGAATTAATTGGAGTTACTTACATTATAGCTATATGTTTTGATGTGAAACTATGTCTTTTTCTTACAATTCTTTAATGGTGCTATGTGTTTTTATGGGTGAATTATAGCTACAACTAAGTATGAATAAGGACAGTTTTATAGAGTGTTTGACATGGTGTTTGGTTGTTTGATAGAATCATATAGCTGGACACTTAAATAGTTGATGCATTAGTTAAAACTGGCATAGAAATACTTGGGGTAGTTTTTGAGATACTACTTTCAGCAAGATTGTCAAAAACTGAAGTCTTCAATTACATCAGGAGGTATTCTATACAAATATTGTCTTATCATTAGAAAATGCAATCTGCTTTTTGGTTGTCTAATATACACAAATTGATATATAGGACTTGTTATTTGGTATAAACTCTCCTAATATAGGGCTTGCTGGCCAATATGATATAAATCATGTGCATCACCAGATGCTTGGTTTAAAATTAATATATATACATATGTAACACCAATTTGAAGACCAAATTGATGAGCAAAAAACAAAGAAATACTGCAGATATTTTTGTAAGGAACATCTAGTAGCCTTTATTAAAACTTTCCAGCATGGTTTTAACTCTTGGATGCATGCAAAGTATTGTATTTTAACTCTTAAATACTACAATTAGTTGAGGGAACTTCTAGTATCAACAGTGAGCATATCTCATTCGTGAAAGGATGCATATTCTGATTTCAAATAAATGGTTAACAATGAATTAAGCTCACTCGTGATTTTTATGCCATTGATGTGTGTTGGAACAGGTCCATATCTTAAATTTCTAGGACAAATGAACCAAACTTGGATGTAGTATCTGAGACCCCAAAGATTTAAAGGACTGCTGGCAAACAAGGAAATAGAAAGTATGAATATAAACTTTGAGATGTATAGCTAAACTAAGTTATGGTCAAAGTTGAGATACAACTTTCAGACTAGATGTAAAAAACTAAACTTTGGGGGCCATTAATTGCGGTAGTTGCCGTTGATGGCTATGTCGGCGAGAAGAACACTGTGAAAAGCAAGTTCATTCTCGATGTTGCCATTGTGAAGAGAAACAGAGCACATGTCACGCTTAGTTTCTGGCGTTTGACCTGCGAGCAAATAAACGTGGCTAAAGCACTTTTACTGCAGTTTACTTCGTATCTGTGGCGAATTACGATCACCGTATAAACTATGAAATGTTGTAGTGATTTTTAATCCGCTGCAAATAAGGGTTATCAATAAATTTAAAATGCAATTTTTTTTATAAAAAAGAAAAAGTTGCCAAGCTTCCCAATGAGGAACTACATGCGCTCTTTTAACAACGACAAGTACATACACATACGTATGATACTAAGGCATTATGCAAACCTAACTTCTATCACAAAGAAATTAGTCTAATAAATTAGGAGAAAACAGACAAAGAACCCAAGCCGAAGACAGGTAGCAAATTAATTTAATCAGTATGCGTGAGCTCATGTACTAATAGACAAAGTCTTTCTACACCTAACATAGCATTGAACCAATAACTATATATAAGGAAATTAGAACTCTCTAGCTATGATTTCAGAAAATAGGCATAAATAATTTGAAGCCTAGCTAGCCGCTACAAAATTATATATATGTACCTTTTTTTAGGGACAAAATGGAATTAACTAAAATAAAAAAAAAAGTACAAATAATAGTGAGAGGAAATATTCTGACAAAAATCCAATTATAAGTGATACATATTGTAGCCCCCAACCCAAATTAAGTTGTGTTTTGGTGTGGAATCCCGGAATCCGGAATACATACGACACATGATAAATATGGGTGTAAAAATAAATCGAGAAATTGGAAAACCGGCCCAAACCAAACCAGACTAGTTGGTTTGGTCCGATTTTCGACTAATTCGGTTCGAAATCAATTCCTTCATTTTAAAAACCGGTCAAATTCGATCTTGAATCAATTTTACATTTTCCAACACAGACCAATTCATATTATATGTGACGTCCCCAGCCTTTGCTTGTGATTTGACAGTGACTAAGTGTCGGGGCATGCAACACAAGGTCACACATACATAGCGGTAATGACAGATAACATGTATACACCTAAGAACTAGCAGTATACAATAATTTTACAACAGTAAATTTGAAATGGTCAAATAACTAAGCAACGCCATAAGCAATTGCAAAGCATATAGTACTATAAATTAAGTTTTTACCCAAAACATTATCACGTTATCCATAAAAGTAGTATGACCATAACCATCAAAATATGGTAAGAGTTTTAGTCTCCCAAAACACCTAACCAAAAAGCCAAAATATACTAAGTCTGCAAAATATCCCAACAGTCATTTCCTTGATAAGAAAATGTGGTCTCATCCTTTCCTTATCCCTTTACTCTTTTTCTTTTATTTAAACGGATTCGTCCTTCATACTTTTTTTATGGCTCGATCCTTATCCCTATTATTGAGCCGATGAAACTCCTTAATGAATTGGATTATCTCAATGATCTCTCAGTCTATGTTCTCAAGATGCTCCAATATAGAGGCCGACTCAGACCTACTTATATTAGACGAACTCGGTCTATGGTACTATTAAATAAATCTCAAAGTTTGCTTAGTTTGGACTCCTTTGGTGCAAGACTTTTGTTTTGTTAAGGCTTAGACAAGATTAGGCCCAAGAGAGTAAGTCCATGAGGTTCATTATCTTGGAAGCCCAAGAGACTCTTGGAGGAACAAGGAGGTGCATCTTATCTTAAGAAAAGGGTAAAATAGGCAATTTTAGAAAAAATACTTTGGACTTTTGTCAAAATCTCGTGGAAAGAAAAATAAGAGGTGAAAGAAGGTCCATGAAGGCCTAAGAAAAGCCCAAAGAATTCGACCATAAGGTTTGGGCGCCACTTGAAATTTTGAACCTCACTTAGATATGTGTCAAGCTAAGACACAACCAACATTTTTTCTTTTTCAAAAATGTGTCTTACATGTGGAAGAGAAAAATTTGATTCTTGAAGAGTTTTGGGTAAGAAGGAAGAGTGATAGGGATGTAAAGGGTGAGAGGTTGAGAGTGGAAGTGAAAAAGGTGCCTTGGAAATGGCAAAAGGCTAGGTCCTTTCACTTGTCAAGCATGTTCTCTTACACACTCCACACCCACGCCACGTGTCATGCACGCAAGAGAGGAAAATTAGGATTTTGGAGTAAAAAGACCTAGAAGCCCTTTTTATTTTGAACATTGACCTAAAGTTGAGGGACAAAATGAAAAATAAGGAAGATGGGGGATTTTCGGATGTGAAGGGGGAGATCTAGTTAAAATCTCCTTCCCTTTTTGTCTTCTCCATGACATCCCGTCATGAAGGAGAAGATAGAAAAGAGTGACACATGGCAACCATGCATTGGATGGAAACTTGTAAGGAGAGTTTTATAGATAGCTAGAGTTGAAATTGGAGGGAACTTTTTGCATACCTTCTTGTCTTTCTACGCTTTAAGGTTTCGGCCAAGAGGTTTCTCTACAAATTCACCATTTTCCTTCATTTTTTCATTAGCCAAACACTATTGTATTTTCATATTTTTGAGTTTTTCTACGTCATTTTTCGAGAGAAAGGTCACTCCACAAAGGTAAGTATATTCTCTATTCATTTCAAAACACCATGCACATTTTTTAGAAAGGAAACAATCTCTTTATTTTTGGACCTAAAGGTTTTCTACATAAGCACTCGTCTTCACTCAAAAACTAGGTTCTTGTTTCTTTTGAAAGTAAATCGAAGTTCTTAAGGTTTTGGATGAAGAAAAATTAAGGTTTTTAATAAAAGAGTTTTGGGTTTCAAATGAGAAAAGAAAACTAGGGCTTTTACTCCTTAGAAATTCGGTCCTAGAATTTTTAAAGGAAATGTTTGATCTTTAAAGTACCAAGCACTCACCATCTCATAGAGATCTCAGATTTTGGGTTTTCATGCTTAGATCTTGATTTGTTCTTGGTTTATTTTCAGATTTTTTGCTTGTTGTTCTTAGATTTTTGTAAGTAAATTCTTAAACTATCTTGGATATTATTTTTCATATTTTGTCTGAACTTTATTTGTTATTTGTTTGCTTGCCTTTTAAATATATTATTATCTCAAGTATATGTGAGGGTTTCGGCCTATGCTATTAGATGATAGATTGATGTTTATTTGATAAAAATATGGAGGTGATAAGACTTAGGTGATTTGGCCTAGGTTTTTTATATGTGTTGGATTGGATGTTTGATGAATTATCATGAAGTTTTAGGACCCATATGATTCGGCCAGGAGGAATTTTTAGGTTTTTATTCAAGGTCTCAACCTATAAATGGTTGCATGTGTATTCAACTCAAGTTTTTATATGATTGAAGGTGTGAACTCATCAATTGTTATAGCATGTATATTCGGCCTTGAAAGGTTGGTGTTGTTAAATGAATTGTTTTGATATTTTGAGGAAAAATAGCATATCAAGGCAATCTAGGGCTTTTGGGTAGACCTTGAAAGAATACTTAGCATGTTTGTTTGGATGAACACATAAGTGGATGCATGAATTTATAAGATTGAATGGTGAAAATGACTACTTTAAATGGCCTAAAAGATTCGGCCAAGACCCTTTAGAGTTTTGTGCAAGTTCGATTGCATTTCTTTTTAGGTTTGGATGATTAAGTCATATGTTATAAAGCATGTTTGTATGTTCTAATACTTTCAAGCTATGACTGATATTGTATGCCTTGGATAAGAATGTGATTCGGTTTCATATTTTGCATGAATAAGTCAATATTTGCATATTAGTCAATGTCACACGTTACATATTTTTTGGGTCTATGTTTTGAAAAGCAATAGTCAAAAGTTTATAACTACCCTAGAGGTTAAGACGGGAAAATGTCCTAGTGGAACTCCCTGTTAACTTAGGAGTGTTTAAAATCGAGTGAAACATCATAGGTCAACGAAGTACAATCGACGGATCTCAAATGATTCCTATGAAAGGATACCAGAGAGTAACGCCTAAAACTAGCAGATGCATCTCATGGTGAAGGCAAAATATGAAAACTGACGTGTAAAGAATTATAAGATATATGACGTAGTTGCCTCAACTAAGTGAGTTGTAGGTCGATACAGTAACTAGCGGAGAACACATGGTGCATAAAGGAGTCATAAGGTATCCATACATGTTGATTGAATGACATGATAAGAATAAGGCATTTAAGCTCTATGATGTGACACGAATGATACAAAATGATATGATCAAGAACCCGAACTTAAATGATACGAACACGTGTTAAGACGTTAAAGAAAGAAATAAGGTTTTTTTACAAGAAAGCACATGATGCAGGAGTTAACGTCATAAGTCTTATATTCATGTTCATGCATTATTTGTGTTTACTTTTATATGTCTATGATATTTGTGCTATATGTTATTTGTTTACTTGCTGAGATTTTTTGACATCTCATTTTGGTAATTTTTACTACCATTCCCCTCCCGAAATAGTAGAAGTTGTTATAGGTGAGGATAAGGAAGCACAAAAGTCCGCCTCCCAAGAAAGATCAAGAGACTCCAAAGAATAGTGAGCAATGTTTTGAATACCGTACCGGTGAGCATACCAGTCAAGGTACTGGAACAAAATATTCTGATATCAATATCGTTTCGTGTACAGTTTCGGAATAGTCTATACATAAAAAAAGTTATATATATAAATACATATATAAATTATATTTCAAAATAATAGTCAATATATGAATAAATTATATATATAAATATATATGTAAATAATTTAGTCTAAATTAGGATAACTAAATAGCAAGAAATGAAAAACAAATCCCAAAATTTGGTACAAGCCAATACACATTGCCAGTACGGCCGAAATACCAAATAGTATAAGCCGGTACGACCGGTATTTGGATCGATACGAAACAGACTCAATTTCTGCATCGGCCACTGTTCCGGTACAGCATGTACCGGCCATACCGGCTGGTACGGTATGAAATTCAAAACTATAGTCGTGAGGATCCCTTGGATTCCTTTGCTCTAAACAGGCTGCAAGCAGCCGATTAGTTCTTTAGAGATCATGAAATTTTTTAAAGAGTTAAGGAGGATCTTGGGCCAAGGAAAGGCCAGACAAGATCGGCCTAGTAGGACCATTAGTAGCTGACGTGAAAAGGGATATGACTTAGTTTGTTTTGAGAAACTGTTTTGTCTTGGAAATGGTCCTTGCTGTTTTGGGAGTATTTAACATTTAACTTTTGTGGTGCAATTGCTTGTTAAAGCTTTTAGGATATTTGCACTGTCATGGTACAATGTGGCATTATCATATTATTATTTTTGCCTTAGATTGTTAGAAATGATTTTCCGCTATGATTTTTATTGCATACTGCTAGTAAAGTAGTTGCATTGCATCTTAACTATCATGTACGAAGGGTATGTAGTCTTGTGCTACATGTTCCAACGCTTCAAGTCACCGTTAAATCCCAAGCTTGAGCTAGGGGCGTCACAAGTGATTCATAACAAAGAATACCACTAGACTTTCATTAAGTAATCTATAATATATGAGCTCTTATACATATTCAAAAGATGGAAACAACGCAGTTTCTCTATGCACCACATGCTCTTGCTAGTTACCGCACCATCACTAGTCTGTGCACAATGATAAATATGTCTTAAACATATTATATCATATTAACTCGATAGTATTTTGTCAAGTTATATGCCTTATGCACCCACTAGTGGGTGAGTCCTTTCTCTAGCATTCTTTGAAAAAAATTCATTCGAGGTTTAGCAACGGTTTTTTCTCGATTCAGAAGTTACCACTCCATTTTTAAGCACTTTAGAGTGAATAGAGAAGTTCCAGTAAGACAATCTCCCGCACTAACACTTTGGGTCGTGATAAAACTTTTAAACTCTTTTATTTGAAAACTCTTTTGAAAACATTTCTCTTTTCCAAACATTTTACCCAAATGCATATTATACGAGATTTAAGACTTGTACATCCTTACACTTGGCATGTGACATATGGAATGGCGTGCATAAAGTAACCAACCATAACATATTTAATTCATAGCATGATAGTGTAAAATACATGGGATATCAAAACAAGATCACGAAGCTATGAGAACTTGCTTAGGCTGAAACCTATAAGCACTAGAACATATAATTTTATCACTTAAACATGCTCATATCTTCATACAAATATCTGTTTCCAACAATTCATAGGGTCGTCTATACAGCCAATTGTGGCGAATATTAGTTAGGCGAATATAACTTGCGGGAAATTAATGAAACCATAATTGCAGCGATTTTGTGATTTCACTGGAATTGCACATAAAAATGATTTTGTAACTTTACTAGAATTGCACATAAAAATCAATACTATCTCAACCAACGTGCATCATTTTAATATCGCTGGAAATGCAGTTTTGCGACCTTTTTTCATACATTTTGTGACTAAAATTGGTGCCGCAAAAAGTATGTTTTCTTGTAAATTTGCCACAAGACCCAATATCAATGTGTCTGCTACCATGAATGCATGTAATGATCTCTCTTGTTTTGAGGAGGAAGGATTTCAACGAATCATCCTCTAAATAGTTAGGTGAGTAGTCCAACAACATGGCATGTACCTAGCTGGACTTTTTTTGCTTTATTATTATTATGAACTCCCACATGTAATGATCAATAAAACTTAAGAAAATGATAAGTTAAACTAGTGATAGGTGATAAGGACTTGGCTACTTAAAGTAAACTCTTGTGGGGAAGGTGAATTTGATCTGTTTGCTTTAATTTCATGTTATTCATTCAAGATTTACTTCATTAATTTTGCTCCTCTCACTTATTTCTCCAATGGTGCTTTTTCTCCAATGGCGGACTCTTGATCATTTGTTGAATATTGTGATCATATATAAAAGCATAGCATTTATGCCGGCCAGTGGTAGTGGCACTTCGGGCTGGATGGGTACCAAATTTGGTTTTCCATGGGTCAATAAAAACATGCCACGTAGGCGTATTATGAAAAAGTGAAATGAATTTGGGTGTTGCGAATCATTAAGCCCAAATAAAGAACTTCTCTCTCCCTCCCCCTCTCCCTCTCCCTCTCCCTCTCCCTTTCCCTCCCTCATCTCTGTTCATTTTCGAGCCCTAGCCTCTGCACTATACAAATGAATTCGATCTGAACAGTTTATATATATAAATGAATTCGATCTTAGTAGTTTATATTCAGCCAAGAAATCATTAAACATGTCGATCATGTTAGAAAAATGATCACTTGCCCGAAACAAAAGCTAGCACTAATTTTTTCTTTTTGTTAAAACTACTGGAAAATTGTTCTAGATCGTGTTCTAGAAGGAACCTAGGAGCTAAATTGCTGCCCGCACTTCTTGTAATCAGCTATGGATCAAACAACATCTTAAAAAACTGGGTCATTTCAAATCCACAACATTTATTCCTCTAAATTATAGGAAAATGAAGCGGAAACATGGCCATTTTCTAGATCGTGTTTCGTCACATAGATGGGTGCTCAATTGCAGTGCAGCTTCGGGCTCTAGGTTCCGTGTTAGCATGCTGCTGGGTGAAGGAGTGCTGGTGCTAGGGTTCTAAAATAAACACAGATCGGGGGAAAGAAGTCGGTAGACTTGGAGATGATTCGGTACACTCAATTCATTTCACTCTCTCATAAAATGCTTACGTGGCATGTTCTTATTATCCGGTAGAAAACCAATTTTGGCACCCATCAAGCTTTTTTCTATAATATAAATTGCAATTCGAATGATTAACTTTTCTCTAAAAATTTAAGGCTACATAATAATGAACAATTCCCATAAAACTATTTTAAAAAGAAAATCTAAGATGTATTTCGTGATCAGCAAATTTACAAAATGATGTTAGTTCATTAGGATGTTCATCACGATCATCGAAAATCATCATTAACAAGCTTGGTGCAGGTGGCCGGCTGCTGTGGTTAACAGAAAAGAAAATCTAATTAGTGCCAATAATCCTCGTTCGATCCATCTTGTTTATGGGTAATTCATAACGTTATCTCTTCTTTGAGATGTGTATTTTTATTTATGGTAATTCATAACACTATCTGTTGGCGTGCATTAACTAGTGACTTGTATGATCGTACTAGCTGTTAAGGGTAACGTCGATGATTCAAAACTCAAAACAAGATAAACTATTGGGGATTTTGTAGATGGAAAAAAGAATTTGAAAAATATGTTAAGGTTTTGAGGTATATAAAAATACTATCTTTAAGACGATATTTGCCTCTACTCACTAAGAGTTTGCTATGAGGTTTTTAACAAATCGCTTCCAACATATAACAAAGTTTTTAAACTCTACAAATAATAATTTTGGAGAGTTCCTTGAGTTACTATTGAGAATAACAAAAACAGAAAATATGAAGGAATTTTCGTGCCTTAACAGGTCTGTCACAATATTATTTATAAAATTTGAAAAGGAATTTGTGAAAAACCATGTTATTTTGAATAAAACCGTTTCTCGCTTAAGCGGGATGTCGAGTGAGTATCGAGTAAGATCAGATCCTTGCTCGAGCGACATATCGAGTGAGTGTCGAACGAGATCACTGTCTGGACTCTCGCTCGAGCGACTCATTGAACGAGATCGAGTGACCAATGGTTACGACACAGATCACTTCGATGCATCTTTTTTTCATACGTTCTACAGGTCATGCCAACAGTTTCTTGCTCAAGCAAGACGTCGAGCGAAGCTTAAGCAAGATCACTGCCTGACTCTCACTCGAGCGATACGTCGAGCGAGAGTCGAGCAAGATTTCGGCCTTGACACAATTCTCAACCTTTTCACAAGCTTTCTTCCTTCAATAGTTTAAGTACATATTACAACCTATTCCAACAATCCCCTACTAGATTGTGATATATATTTAAAATTCTGATTCACTGTTGACATTATCATACATAAAAGAATGTATCTTTTGACTTAAACATTCTCTTAGGGTAATTAGTTCAA
This sequence comes from Platycarya longipes, assembly GCA_036559045.1. Taxonomy (NCBI): domain Eukaryota; kingdom Viridiplantae; phylum Streptophyta; class Magnoliopsida; order Fagales; family Juglandaceae; genus Platycarya; species Platycarya longipes. Next base: position 36,367,925 of record CM071799.1, read on the forward strand.
AGTTTTGAAAAGTAATTGGTAGCTTAGTGTGACGCCCCTAACTTCCTCTTACAAAAGCACATGAATCGAGGCGTCGGGATGCTGACAACTCAGGTCACACACCCCAACAAGTACTAAGTGTGTGTACAATGCAACAAGTATAAAATAAAATAAGCAGCGGATGAGCTAAATCAATTACTAAGTACCATAATTTTATAATAATACAAATCAGTTTTACTCAAATTCTCCAACAAGAGATTTAATAGAGTCATCCTATTGTTAAAACATTATAATAAATAATTATTAAAAATGGGAATAACACTTCCCAAGATAATAAATGACAGCAAATCAATCTGATGGTGGAGCTACCTTCTCAGGCTCAGTCTCCTCGTCATCTACATCCAAAATCTACGACGTCAGAAAATGACATCGTAGGTAAGTACAACCCAAATAAACCACAAGATATAAAATATATTCGTGCCACAACAATACGCATGAATATGACATCATATGCATGAAACTCAAAAACCATCATTATTCTCAAAATGCATAATTTCCACATACGCCAAAATCTCATTTTGGCCCAAAATAAAATTCCATTAAAAACATTTATCATTTTTTCAGAAAATGATACTCGTAAATCCTTTAAAACCACAACCATTTTTCCAGAAAATGGTCCACGTAAAACCAATAATTAAAGCCCGTGATTTTCCCAAAAAATGGCCTCAACATCCATTTTATTAACTGTATGCACCATGATCTCCCATAGGGACCATCCGCACACCCTGGCTCTCATCATCACACCATAGGTAACGACCACGCATGTGACTTCGGAACGTGCGATGCCCATCTAACCGTGCCCAGCACGTACCATGACCAGGCATTCCCTAGCCCCCGCCAGCAGAGGGGCCATAGAGTCGGCACAAGAGCGTTACCATCCCGTCCGATCTCGTTGTCGCCCGGCGACAACTCAGGGGACATCACTCAATATATTCCGCTCTCGAATGACTAGAGGAGTTCCACCGGGATAATGCCCCATCCCGACTTGAGGTCATGATACACACACACCCGAAAACCATTAACACATAAAAACCCAGTTTCCATTTCCAACACATGAACATGCATGCAATATGCAATGCATACGACGATACAAAAATATCTAACAACCAACAAATATCCAATATTTGTTATTGCAAAATATATTTAAATCTCAAATTTATTTGGAAAATACTTACAGTGGGTAAAAGCAAAGATCTTCAAACAAGCGTCAATCCACAGCGCTCAGAGCAGTCATTTTGTACGTTGGGCTAGGGTACTCGGTTTGACACTAAAATTTAGGAAAATACTCATTGAAGAGTGGGGAATCTCGTGAAGGTGGTGGTGAGGCGGTGCAACCACCGAAAGGTGGCGGATCGGGCTCAAAATGGGTGGAAACCCATTTTCGAGTTTGGGATTGTACAAGGAACCGTGGTTTGAGAAGCTGAGCTAGGGAGTGGTCGGCTGAGCAAGGGGGACCTTTTGGTGGTGGAGGTGAGACTCACGGTAACCAGACGGCGGCGCGGTGAAGATATGTCCATTTAGAGACCCATTTCGGGTGGAGGAGAAAGGGAAGAGCTAGGATGGCTACCGGCGGTGGGTTTTGTACTCTGGAGGATGGGGAGTCTAGTGATGGTGGTAGTAGGCCAAGGTGGCCGATGGTGGCGCCGAAAAATGCAAGAAAAGCAAAACTACCCATTTCGGGTTTGATGCTCACGCGCCTGCTAGGGACTGCCGTGAGGTGCACCACTGGTGGGGTTGTGCTAGCCGGTGGCAGAGGATCAAGGCAGGAATGGCCATGAGGCATGGCAGCCGGCGGTGGAGTCTGGCTGGGCTTGAGGCTGAACGAGAAGAACAGGGGAGGGGGGCTGGTGTCGCACAAGGCTAGGGGAAAAATAGGGAAGAAAAAAAGACGAAAAAGAAAAAAGAAAAATAGGAGAAAAAGAAAAAGGAAGGGAAAGAAATGAAGTTCAATTCTCACAAGTAGGATCAAAAAATCAATTAAAATCACAACATAAACATATATATATAAAAACTCATTCCGAAACATATTTAATTAAAATATTTAAAACACATCAAATAAACTTATAATGAAATAAAAAAAATTAATTCCAATCATTAAAATAATTATCTCACATTAAAATTAATAAGGAAAACAACGTAACTCAACATTTCAACCTAAAACAACGTAAAATTAATATTAACTAACTAATAGTTCAAATAATAAATTTTAAACAAATAAAACACAACCAATAATATTATTAAAATAAATTAAAACAATCAACAATAAGAATAAAAACAATACGTAAAAATACACAAAGTCTGGGATCTCACACCTAGGCTTAAACCAAAACTTTTTAGTTCAAAATCGAAACCAACACATACATGAAAATTTACTTTTTAGAATTTCATAATTATTAGCACTATTATGGCTTTGTACTACACCCTGATTTAATGAATATTTACAAGAGATAAACTCAAATTTCTTGTTAAAAGCGGCACCACTTTTATGTTCATATAGGCGAAGTTCCTCTTATGTCCCCATTACCAAGACACTTCTGAATATGAATTTCGTTAAGAGTAAAATTCATCCTCTTTTAAACATAAAAGTCAACATTTTTCCATCTTGAATGAGACTTAGTTATTGTAGTTCTCAACTAACTAAGGATCAGTAACTTGTTATTACCCATTAAACTCTTTTAGATAAGGTCTGAAGAGTTGGATTACTATTACTGGTGATTCTTTTAAAAGGATTTCAGTCTCATTCCAATGGATGTGACCCTTACCAATTCTCGCGATAAACATTTGGTAGAAGGGTTTGCCAAGTTATTACTTGACCTCACATAAACAATAGTTATGATTTCATCAACTACTAATTGTCTAATAAAATCGTGTTTTAAACTCTTTTCATTGTACACTTTATTCTACACTCTAGACATAGTAGCTTCATTATCACAATACAAGAAAATAACAGGTATAGGTTGTGGCCACAGCTCTATACTCAATAACATATTCCTAAGTCATTTTGCTTCTTTTCCTGTTGCTGCTAATGTTATAAACTCTGATTCCATTGTGGAATGAGAGATACAGTCTATTTCTTTAATGCCCAAGAAACAGCAACCCCACCAAGGATAAATATTCAACCTGTCATGAATTTATTGTCACTTACACTAGTGATCCAACTAGCATCTAAGTATCCTTCTAATTAAAAAAGTCCTTAATGGATAGTTTTCTTTAAATAACCAAGGACTCTTCCAATTGCTTTTCAATGGTCTACACTAAGATAACCAGTGTATCTAGAAAATTTGCACTCAGCAAAGGCACTATCAGGTCTAATACAATGCATAGCATACATCATGCTACCAATTGCACTAGCATACTCAATGTGTGCTATTGCTCTTCCAAAATTTGTAACAGTTTGACACTAGAATCAAATAGAGTATTTGCTTCTTTTATTCCTAAATGTTTGAATTTAAAAAGCACTTTATCAATATAATGAGATTGACATAGTGCATAACCATCACTATGTTTCTTCACTTTAATTCCCAAAATAGTATCTACTTCATTGAGATCTTTCATTTTGAACTTTGAAGTCAAATACTTCTTTGTTTCACAAATGTCTTCCATATTAATACAAAAAATTAGCATATCATCAACATAAAGACAAACGATAACACCATAATTTTCAATAAATTTTGAATAAATGCACTTGTCAGTACTAGGGGTGTAAAAAAAATCAAAAAACCAGTAAACCGGCCTGAACCGGTCCAAACCGGACCGATTAGATCGGATTTGAATCGGTTCAGTCCGGAACCAGTTTTTAGAAACACAAAACTGGTAACATCCGATCCAGTTCCGGTTCCTTTCATTTTAAAATCAAACTGGATCGAACCGGACCGGTCCTAATAATTATCTATTTTAAGTTATTTTTTTAATATTATATATATTACGTTTTTACATTTTATATATTTTTTATATATAATACATAATAACATAACCATATATAAATAATACTATAACATTTATAAAATAAAAGTTTAATTTTAAATATGATATTAAAACAATTTTTTATAATATTAAAACAATTTTTTATATAACAATTTTTTTTTACATAACAGATTTTTTATATAACATTTTTTTATTTTATAACAGTTTTTATATTATAGATTTTTTTATATAGCAATTTTTAGTTAGGCTAATAGATTTTTATAATAAAAAAACAAATTTTAAACCAAAATTTAAAATATATATATATTTATTTTTAAAATTTACAATTTATTAGAATCAGAAAACCGGACTGGAACTGGTAAAACCGGTACCACCGGTTTTGGAGGATAATCAGAGCGTAATCAGTTTGACATTGCAAAATCGATGGTACCGGTTCGGTTCTACATTTTGGTCAAAATCGGACCGAACCGGATCAATTACACCCCTAGTCAGCACTATTGTATTTGAAACCATCAGGAAAAAATAATAGAATCAAATTTTTCATGCCATTATTTTGGTGTTTGTTTTAGTCCATACAATGACTTAACTAATTTACATACTTTCTTTTAATTTCTTTGTAGAATAAACCTCTTAGGTTGTTTCATGTAAACTTCCTCATCAAGATCACCATTTAAGAAAGTGGCAGCTTTTACATCTATTTGATGCACATGTAAGTCCAATATTAATACAAGAGCAATAAGCACACGAATAGATGTGATTATTGCCAATAGGGCATAGGTATTAAAATAGTCTATCCCTTGCTTTTAACTAAAACTTTTTGCAACTAACATTGCTTTAAAGGTATGGACTAAACTATCACAATTATACTTCATTTCTAATACCCTTTTACAACCAATAGCCTTTGAATTTGGAGATAAATACACTAATACCCAAGTATTATTAAATAATATTGAATCCATGTCATTATTTATTACTTCCTTTCAAAATGTTGCATTTCTAGCAAACATGGCTTCATCAAGACTTTTTGGATCATCCTCCATGTTAAGTACAATAAGTATTTTGTTAAGGACTATGTTTAAGTCTCCTTTTACGATGAAAACTATAGCAAGAGATGTGATAAAATTAGGTGTGACGTCCCAAATTCTCTTTAAAAGAACACGGGAATCGAAATATCGGGATGCTGACAACTCAGGTCACACACCCCAACGACAAGTGCTAAGTATGTGTACAAAGCAACAGTGTAAAATAAAAAGACAGCGGATAAATCTAGTCAATTACTAAGTACCAGAATTTTAAAATAATACAAATCAGTTTACTCAAATTCTCCAATAAGAAATTTAATACAGTCATCTAAAAAACAAATCATAAATATATGTATTTATAAAAAGAGGAAAATTTTTTCCAAGATGACAAATTATAACAAAGTACTCAATGACAGAGTCCCCTCCTCAGGCTTAGCCTCCTCGACATCTGTATCCAAAATCTACGATACCAAAAATGGTATCGCAGGTAAGTACAACCCAAACAAACCACAAGATATAAAATATATTCATGTAACAACAATACGCATGAACATGACACCATATGCATAAAGTTTAAAATCATCTTCCTCAAAATAAATAAAATAAACACATGCCAAAATCTCATTTGGCCCAAGATAAACTCAATAAAAACATCCGTCATTTTTTCAGAAAATGATACACGTAAATCCTTTAAAATCACAATCATTTTTCTAGAAAATGGTCCACGTAAACCAATAATTAAAACCCACCATTTTTCCAGAAAATGGCTTAAACATCCATTTTATTAACCGTATGCACCCTGATCTCTCCTAGGAAGCATCCGCACACCCTGACTCTTATCATCACACTGTAGGTAACGACCACGCATATGACTTCGGAACGGACGATGCCTAGCTAACCGCCCCCAGCACGTACCATGACCAGGCATCCCCTAGCCCCTGCCAGCAGAGGAGCTACGGAGTCGACACGAAAGCGTTACCATCCCGTCCAACCCCATTGTCGCCCAGCGACAACCCAAGGGACGTCACTCAGTATATTCCACTCCCGAGTGACCAGAGGAGTTCCATCGAGATAATGTCTCATCCCAACTTGGGGTCGTGATACACACGCACCCGAAAACTATTAACATATGAAAACCCAGTTTTCATTTCCAACTCATGAACATGCATGCATTATGCAATGTATACGACATCACACAAAATAAACAACAACCACTAAATTCCAACACCAACCAACACATAGATGTTAATGCAAAAATATATTTAAATCTTAAAATTCATTTGGAAAATACTTACAATACGTTTGCTAATAACTTCTGAAGTTACCGAAAATGCCGAACAACGATTCTGCGCTTCCACCTGCGTACTTGCCACTATAGTCAAACCCAAAGCGCCAACATATAAAAATCATTTCAAGTAAATAACTATCAATATCGAAAATAACTAAAATAATTAAAAATAGACATAAATAGAACACCAATAAAATATGGTAACATCAATAAAAACAATAAATAATACTAACAAATTAATTAAACAAATCACGTAAATAGAACGACATTTATTTATAAATAACCAACACTAGGAAATAATCCCAGATATTTATAACTAAAATAAATTAATCATCTTAATGTAAATAAATAAAAATACAATTATTATCTAACTAAACTGTATACTAGATCATAAATAAAATCATACCACAAAAAATATATTAAGATTAACACATAAATAAATTAATCAATCAAACTAGAAAAAATTCTTACCAAGCGTATCGTAAACGTTGTAAAACAGTGATTTTAAAGCGAGAAAATACCCAATCAAACACCACTAAAATATTCAGATTGCTAGGGGATTTTGAAGAGGAGATATTCTAGTTGAAGAAAGGAAAAAGAAGTAAATAAAAATGGAAGCTAAATGTTCGGATTTACAGATGAGAAAGAGAGTTGCGGATGCATTTTTTTTTTTTAACGAATGGGTCGATGCATTTTATAGGCATGAAACCGAACATTAGGGAGTGGAAATGAGCGGGAAAGACTCATGTGAAACACACCACAACCGTGCCAAGACAAACAAATCTGAAATGGAAGAGATTCCTCAGCTTTTACAAATGAAATCGAGGAAGAAAACAAGGGTAAACTCATGGTTTTTCGGGTGGGTTGATAGACGATTCCGAGCACGTGACCTGCTGATCTAGACTGAAAATGCAGGCGTAACACCGACACATGAGAAGGAGCCAGCACATGAAATAAATAAGTGGCCTTGAACCATTAACTCATGTTTCCTACAAAATGAAGGGGCCGACATTTGAGCATTTAGAATGGTCTGGGTTCACTTACGCAAAGACACCAAACGGTGTCATTTGAAGCAAGGGAGGGGCTGGGTTCATGGGATTTACGGCTGGGCTTCAATGGATCAAAACTCACTCGCACAATTAAAACCCAACACATAAACTAAGACAAACCCAACTGAAAATCTTCTAAAATAAAATAAATTAAACACATCAAATTAATATAAAATAAATTACAACATTTTAATTTAAATACCAGCATAATAAAATAATAAAATTAAATTTAAGCATCCAAATAAATGCATCACAATAAATTAATAAGAGGAAATAAATTAACTTATTAATACACATAAAATTAATCTTTAATTGAAAATGAAATATCCAAATATTTTAAACACAAGCACACTAAAATAATATTAATATCAATCAACTCATAACACATAATATTTATGTTAACAAACAATACATATTTAATATTAAAATATTAAATTACAAAAGAGATAAAATTACGGGTCCTCACATTAGGACCAAAATTCTTTTCTTTTCTAACTCTTTGACTTTTTCTTTGCTCTATTGGCAAATCTATAGTCATTTTCTTATTTTTATTAAGAGAGAGATTCAAATCAAAGCTAGAACCTTATGTTTATCTTGGTTCTGAAACACTTTCAGAATCATTATTAAATTTATTTTCAATAAATTCTATATCTTTTGATTCCACTGTGATATTAGAACTCAAGTCTAATAATCTATATCCCTTAGAATTTTCAGCATAACCAACAAACACACTTTTTATAGCTCTTGGTCCTAAATAATCCTCTTTGGATCTAGAACTCTGTAAAATGCTAGACATCCCCACACTTTAAATTAACTTAGATTTGGTTTTCTTACATTCCAGAGTTCATAAGGCGACACTTGTAGTTTTCTAGAAGGTATTTTATTATGCACATGGCATGCGGTAAACAATGTCTCTCTCCACAAATTGAAAGACAATTTGGCACTTAATATCATTGCATTAACCATGTCTACAAGTATTTTATTTTTCCGTTCTGCCAAACCATTTTGTTGTAGTGTATAAGGTGTGATCATTTGGTGTATTATTCTATATTCTTTGCAGAAATTGGAAAACTCATGAAAGAAATATTCTCCACCTCTATCGATTCTAAAAATTTTAATTTTTTTTTTAATTTTTTATTTCTGATATATAGCGAATGAACATGTTATAAGCCTCATCCTTACTCTTTAATAAATACACAACTGTGTATCTAGAGAAATCATTTATGAATATAATAATATATCTTCTACCTCCTATATTCAAAATGTCATTTAATTCACAAATATCAGAATTTATAAGTTCTAAAATTTGTGAATTTCTATTAGCAGTAGGAAATAATTTCTTAATCATTTTTGCTTGAATACAAATTTCACATTTAGAATCAACAACATCATCATAAGAAATTAAACCATGCTTATTCATGTGTTTCATATACTTAAAATTTAAATGTACTTTTAATCGATTATGCCATAAAGTAAGACTTAACCAAATAAGTAGAATGTGCAATATCTTTATTGATAATACTCAGTTTGAACATCTCATCACAAGAATACCATTTACCAACAAAAATCTCATTTTTAGAAAGAATTAATTTATCATACTCAATGATTGCCTTAATGCCCTTCTTACGTAACAAATTAGCAGATAAAATATTCTTCTTAATTTTTAGAACATAAAAAACATTAATTAAAACTAATTTCTTTCCAAAAGCTAGTTGCATCTCTACATCTCCTCTTCCATAGACTTAGACAGCATTGTGGTTCCCTACAAGAACTTGTTGACCATCAATAACCACAACATAGTTCTTGAATTGTGCCTTATCGTTGCGCACATGCACTATAGCACCAGAGTCGAACCATCAATCGGAGGAGTTTGCAGTAGAGGTGAGATGCATTTTAGTTATCATACCAATTTGTATTTCTTCCACCATTGTAATTATTTCTTCAATTGCAATTGCAATGTTTGAACTGTTGTCATCTTCTTTCTTCTTATTTTTTAAGAACCTACACTCACGAATGTAATGGTCCTTCTTTCCACAATTAAAATATTGTCTATTTTTCTTATCCTTGTTGGTGGAGAAATTCTTCTTGAAGGTGTTTCCCTTCTTTAGCTTAAGAACATTCTGTTTTCTGTCATCTCCTTTTTGGACATTGTTAACATTCACTTTAGAATCAACATGGCTATCATCACGAATTCTACTCTCATCTTTAATTCATAAATACTTTCCATTTTGGTCTAAAATGAGTTCTTCTGTCCTATGCAGAAGTTTCTTCCTATAGTTATTCCAACTTGGTGAGAGTTTTGCAATAATTACTCCTACTTGAAATGACTCAAAATATTAATTAACAGATCATGGAATTTGTTAACCAAGACTTGTAACTCATGCACTTGGTCTAACACAGACAGATTCTCAACCATTTTAAATTCAAAGTACTTCAAAATTACAAATTTATCAGTACCCAATTTTTCTGTCTTTTTTTGCTTTAAAGTTATTCCAGATTTCAATAGGAGATGTCATGGCAGTAAACAAATCATATAGACAATCAGAAAGAGTATTAAGAATGTGACTTCTGCAGACCAGTTCATCTTCTTCACATTTCTTCCCCATCGCCTTGATAGTCTCTGAATTTTCAGGAGTTGGTGCAGGAACTGGATCCAGACTTGGATCCAAAACATAGAATATCTTCAATGCTGTCAGAAAGAATTTCATCTTGTCTTGCCAGCGAGTGAAAATGGTTCCATCAAAACGATCCAACTTCACAAAATCTTGATTCATCACTTTAAAGGCAATGGATTCAAACCCTCATTTCATTGGAAATATCATCTTCAACTTGTTGGAGATTTTGTAGATGGGAAAGAGAATCTAAAAAATATGTTAAGTCTTTGAGGCATATAAAAATACTATCTTTAAGACGATATTTGCTCTCACTCACTAAGAGTTTGCTATTAGGCTTTTAGCAAATCACCTCCGGGATACAATAAAACATTTAAACCAAAGTTTTGAATTCCGTTCCAGTGACCGTTTCGGTTGAGACACTGGAACGGAATATTTCGGTACTGGTCTATTCCGGTGTGCTGTTTCGGGATTAATTATATATTATAATAAATATTTATATATATAAAAACTAACAACTAATAGAATAAAGACATATATATATATATGTAAGTGTGTATCATGTATATGTGTACATATTAGAAGAATTTAAAATTTATAAAATGATTATAAGTTGAAAAAATAGAAATTTGAGTTGAGATACAAAATAAAATAAATAGATAAAATATTAAAAAATAATGATATTTAAAAATAGACGTATTTAAAATTACAAAGTATATAAATATATTTTATATTCTAGAATTACTTAAATACTATCTAAATTTAAAATTTAAAAAAAAAATATATCATTCAAACATAAAGAAATTACAAAAATAATCTAAACAGGAATAAGGACTGGAACGGCCGGAATTTGGACTGAAACGGTCGGAATTTGACCAGAATGACCCGAACGGATCGGAATTTGGACCGAAACGGAATAAGGTGGTATAGTGCACCAGTTGAAGCACTGGAACGGAACATTCCGGCCGTTCTGGCCGGAACGGAACGGAATTCAAAATTATGCTTCATACTGAACCAACCTGTTACACACAAGCCATTACATCTCCTATTTGGCGTAAGGCCATGAAGCAAAACCTTGCTGCTTCGAAGCTTAATGAGACTTGGATCATAGTTGATTTACCTCCTAGCAATAAGCTGATTGCCTGCGAATGGATCTATAAATATAAGTTCAAAGCTGTTGAAACAGTAGAACGTGCCAAAGCGCGATTGGTGGCTAAAGGCTTCACCCAAAGCGAAAGTATTGATTTTCATGATACCTATTCACCTGTGGCTAAATTTTTTTCCATTCGCTGTCTTTTAGCAGTTGCCGCAATCAAAGGCTGGGATCTCCAACAACTTGATATTAACAAAGCGTTTTTATACGGCGACTTGAATGAAGAAATCAACATGAAACCTCCTTTAGGTCACTGTGCGGCTAAACCCAATCAAGTGTGTCTGTTACAGAAGAGTTTATACAGCTTGCGACAAGCTTCCCGCCAATGGAACACCAAACTCACTTCCTCATTATCTCAGTTCAGGTTCACTCAGTCTAAAGCAAATTATTGTCTCTTCACAAAGAGTACACCGACCTCTTTCACTGCTTTGCTTGTGTACGTTGACGACATCATCCTCATAAGTTCTGATACTCAATCCAGCAATGCCGTGAAGGAGTTCTTAGCCACAAAGTTCAGAATAAAAAATTTGGGCCCTCTCAAATATTTCCTTGGTATGGAGATCGGACGTACTCAAGCTGGTATTCAAATCTCTCAAAGGAAATACGCACTTGACATTATTTCTGACATGGGCCTACTCGCATGCAAACCTCCAGCCTCTCCAATGGAACCAAACTTGAAATTTCAGAAAGATGAAGGAGATATTTTCTATGACTCAGCACTATATAGAAAACTCGTCGGCAAGCTCCTTTATCTGACCAATACGCGGCCTGACTTAAGCTACTCTATTAATTTACTTAGTCAGTTCATGTGTGAACCATGTGTCCCTCACTATGAAGCCATCATCCACATTCTCAAATATGTCAAAGCCATGCCTGGATAGGGACTTTTCTTTTCTGCTACTTTTGTTTTGGACCTTGAGGCATTCTCTGATGCCAACTGGGCTAATTGCCCAGACACACGCCGATCGACAACTGGCTGTTGCATCCTCATTGGAATCTCACTTATATCTTGGAAATCCAAGAAACAAAACACCATTTCAAGATCATCTGCAGAGTCGAATACAGAGCCATGGCTGCTGTCGTGTGTGATTTAACTTGGATCCTGTCCTTACTCAATGACCTGTGCATTACTATCACCACACCTGCCACTTTGTATTGTGATAACATTGCAGCTTTACACATTGCCGCCAACCCCGTGTTCCACAAGCGAACCAAGCATATCGAGATCGACTGTCATCTCATCAGAGATAAAATTCTAGCTGGACAGGTGCAAACTGCGCATGTATACTCCTCCAATCAATTGGCTGACCTTCTCACAAAACCTTTTCACACTCCTACCTTTTTCAAGCTGCTATCCAAGATGGGAGTAATCAATATTTACTCTCCATCTTGCGGGGGATGTTGAATTCATATCCGCAAAGCTCCTGCCAAATAATCAAGGTTCCTCCAGACAAACGTGTCACACGTGTGTAAAAGAATATTATTCTGTTTTGCTCATTCTGTTATAATCTGAGCTGTAAATTTATTTATTTGTTTGTTATTCTACCATTTATGTATTCATTTTCTGTAATTATAAATAGTTGTAAAGAGCCATTGTACAAAATAGATCAATACAATATTTAATATTCTGGTTTTCATCCTTGAACTTGGGCCTCTACCATTCTCTATTTCTGCTACATCCAACACACTATATAGATATACTATAATTTATATTTTTATACTACAACTGCTATAAATTATAATATGTTAATATTATAGAAGTATATATTATATATTAATATGTTATACTACCACTCTTAATTCATATTAATATTATAATTTATATACTATTACTTATATATACATATATACACATATATATATATATAAAGTGTGTATTTGGTCTGGTCCGGTCTGGTCCAATGGAAAAAATGTCCTGAACCGGGACCAAACCGAAAATATTCGATCCATATAAAAATTAGACCGGACCAAATTCCATCAATTCCGGTCCGGTCCAGCCAGTCCAGTTTAGTCTCCTAGTTTGGTTCGCTTTTCTTACACCCCTAAATGTAATTGGGAAATGTCCTTCATTAAACGTTAAGATCAATTGGGATGTAGCAATTGATAGTTCTAACAAGAAAATTGGAATACGGGTTGCAATTAGAGATGAGTATGGAAACTACATGGCAACTCTAAGGAAAAGCCAGTCAATGTGCCCTGAACCAAAGCTAGCGGAAACCATAGGTGCTCAAAATGCAATTAGGTTTGGTTTGGAGACTGGTATGAGAAGCATTATACTATAGGGTGATTTCAGACAAGTTGTCATAGATATATTCAAGCTCGAGGAGAAGATGACAGCTATTATGGACTCATCATCTCAGACATAAGGGATAAAATCAAATGTTTTGGTCATTGTAATGTTATACATGTGCTAAGAGAAGCCAATGTTGAAGCTCACAAACTGGGGAAAAATGCACTGACCACATCTGAGTGCATTGTAGAGTTGGAGGAAACTCCTTTATGTCTGAACACTATGTAACTGTTTCTGTTATGAATATTTAAAAAAAAAAAAAAAACTACGTTAGTTCGGTGTAGAAAGACTTTGTCCATTAATGAAAAAATGGGCAAGTGTCGGCTAACATGCATGTAACTTTAATGGAATTAATTGGAGGAGCTTGTCAATATTGTCGGCAGGGTGAGCGTTTATCAACATGCTAAGTTTTCTTAGTAGTGGCCGGTGGGTTCTGCATATTTTCTGGTCAGAGAAAAGCCTTCTCACTTTTGAAGAGATCAAAATAAAGCCAGACCGTAGAAATTGAAGTAATTGGAATGTCGCCTAAATATTAATTAACATAAATTAATGTTTCTTGTCTTCATGAATTTCAAGCCTAACGCAAGCGCGCCCCTATATAAGAAAATGTTAAATTTATTTAAGAAAAATATTAAAATAAAAAATTACTTCCCTACATGTCAATTATTAATAGGTTAAAAATCATGAAATTTTAAATTCAAAATTTGAGTTCTAAAAAAACATTAATAAAATGAATATTGTAAATAAAAATATAAATAAAATTATAAATATATATAGCACTACTCTTATATAATATTATTAATATCTAAGTTCATGCATTTAATATAATATTATATGCATCAACCAGAATGGAGACAGAAATAATTAATGACTATCAAATAAGAACTCAGATGCAGGTACGTTATGTAATATTCCACTAATTAGCTTAAAAGACAATTCCAAGGGCAATGATATGGGATCCTACAGTACTTAAGGTCTCTTTGCGCTCTCATAGTTATAATTTATTTTATATTTTTTTATAATTTATTTTCTTCTTTGACAAAAATAATAAAAGAAATATGTAAATAAAAAACATATACTTTTTTTTATTATATTTTTTTCATATTAAAAAAGTTTATGGGAACGCAAAGGAGCCCCAATCATAGTGACCCCAAAACATTTCTCCAATTATAAATCTATTTATAGAAAATTCACAAAAAAATTATTTCTCTACATTTCAGTTATTAATACATTGAAAATCAGAAAATTCATAAATCAAAATTTAAATTTAGAATTTCAAAATTAAAAAATTAACGAAATAAATCTTGTAATTAAAATGATATAACACTAGTCAAAAGACCGTATTTTTCTTAATTGTTTATTGTCTCTTTATTCTTTTCAAACCAATATTCCCAGTGAGAGATACAATAAAGTAGAGACTTGAGCTAAGCACAACTGTCAGCTAGCTAGCATGAAAGGTTATTTAAAGGCCGAGGGAAAGATTGCTCTGTTGAGTTATAGCTTGGATACACGCCTCCCTTGCACTCTCGCTCGAGCGAAATTGATCCCGCTCGAGCGAGAGTCCAACCCATGAGTTCACTCAACCTTCGCTCAATGTCTAACTCGAGCGAAGTGCAACCCGAGAGTTCGCTCAACCCTTGCTCGAGGTCCCGATCGAGCGAGATTCAGGCAGAGACTACACTCGACCCTCGCTCGACGTTCAGCTCGAGCGAGATTGACCTAGCAGTGTTCGCTCGAGCAAGATCGCATAAATACCGCGATCTCTTTCCTGCGTTCGTCCCAGACGAGCTCCTCGCCCCTGTTTTGCCGCTGAAGAATAGAGCACCCCCTCCAGCTTCATTTATTCTCCATTTCTTGAGTGGTTGAGTGTAAACATGTGAGGATTGAGTGTATACACGTGAGGTGAGTGATTTCTACTGTAAGAATCTCTTGATTCTCTCTCTATAATCTCCATTTGATCATAGTGAAGTTTTAAGACCAACCCCCAGTAGATGTAAGTTTAGTTGAGCTGAACCACTTAAATCTGCGTGTTTTATATTGTCTTTATGTTTTACTTCTCTTAGTTGCTACCGCTGCATTTGATTTCATATCTGTGTTGTTTGTTTTATCGGTTTATTCCCAACAAACTAGTATCAAAGCTATCTAGCTCTGTGAAGGACAGAAGGGATGGCCACAGCCAGATTTGAAGTAAAGAAGTTTGATGGACAGAACAGTTTCAGTCTGTGGCGCTTGAAGATGAAAGCTTTGTTGCGCCAGCAGGGGTTATTCAAAGTTCTTAAGGAGAGGTCTGCTGATTCTCCTGTACCGTCTAAGAACGATGAAGAGAAGCTACATAGCATTATTTTATTGTCTTTATCTGATGGAGTGTTAAGAGAGGTTGCTGAGGAAGAGACTGCTGAAAGTCTCTGGAACAAGCTTGAGAGCTTGTACATTAAGAAATCACTTACTAACCGATTGTATTTGAAACAACGGTTATATACTCTCAAGATGAATGAGGGTTCGTCGGTTTCTGAACACTTAGATGAGTTTAACAAAATTTTTATGGATCTTAGAAATGTTGACATCAAGCTTGATGATGAAGATCAAGCTTTAATAGTATTGTGTTCATTACCTGCATCATTTGAGAATTTTGTAAATTCTATGCTATATGGCCGAGATACCATCTCCTTAGCTGATGTGAAGTCAGTTTTGAACTCAAAGGAGTTAAGGAACAGGAATAGTGATAAGGGTGGTGAAACTCAAGCTAATGGGCTGATTGTCAAAGATTCCTCCAACAGAGGAAGATCTAGTAATAAAGGTTTTGAGAAGGGCAGAGGTAAGTCTAGGGAGAAATCCAAGTCCAATAAGAAACGTCAAGTGTTATTACTGCCAGAAGTTTGGACATTACAAGAGTGAGTGTACTAAGCTGAAGAAGAAAGAGGAATCCACGAGTTCCTCTAATGCCATCAGTGTTGCTGATGAATCTAATGGTTCAGATGTGGTCCTTGCAATTAGTGATTCAACCAGTCGGTTTAGTGACAAGTGGGTCATGGACTCAGCTTGCACTTTTCACATGTGTCCCAAAAGGGACTGGTTCATGACTTATGAACCAGTCAACAGTGGTTTTGTTTTATTGGGTAACGACACAGCTTGCAAGATTGCGAGAATGGGTTCAGTGAAGATCGAGATGTTTGTTGGGATAGTTAGGACATTGACCAATGTCCGGCACATTCCAGATTTGAAAAAGAATCTTATCTCCATGGGAGCCCTTGATTCTTTGGGGTTGAAGTACACGGGACAAGGTGGAGTACTAAAAGTCAGCAAAGGCTCCATGATTATTATAAAGGGAGATCAGAAAGATGGTCTCTATTTCCTCCAGGGCAGTACTGTTAGCGGTGAAGCTGCAGTTTCAATATCTGATGAGGCAGAGTCAGATAACACTCGTCTATGGCACATGAGATTAGGTCATATGAGTGAGAAGGGGATGTCTATTCTCTGTAAGTAAGGGTTGTTAGGGAATCAGAATTTAGGCAATCTTGACTTGTGCGAGCACTGCGTGTTTGGCAAATAGAGCAGGGTCCAGTTTGCAACAGGGGTCCACAGCACTAAGAGTACAGTGGACTACATTCATTTTGACCTTTGGGGTCCATCCTCAGTTCCGTCGAAAGGTGGAGCAAACTATTTGCTTACTTTGATTGATGATTACTCACGGAAGGTGTGGGTTTATTTTCTGAAGTAGAAAAGTGATGTCTTCAAGAATTTCAAGCAGTGAAAAGTTCTGATAGACTAAGAACTTCTGGACGGAAGCAGTCAACACAGCATGTTTTCTGGTGAACCGCTCTCCAGCTACAGCTATTGGTTTGAAGACACCTAATCAGGTATGGTCTGATGCACCTTGTGATTATTCAAATATGAAAATCTTTGGTTGTCTTGCTTATTTTCATGTTAATGATGGTAAGCTAAAACCTAGGGCAAAGAAATGCATATTTATGGGATATGCTACTGGGGTCAAGGGATATAGGTTATGGTGTACTGATCCGAAGTCACCCAAGTTCGTGATTAGCAGAGATGTTACTTTTGATGAAAAATCTATACTTAATCCGAGAAAGGAGATTCCTATGTCTACAGGAAAGAATGTGGAGTTACAACAGGCTCTACAAAAGACACTATCTGAAACTCAGGATCATGCTATGGCTGATGAGCATGATTTTGAGTCTGAGACTGAAGCATCGGTTGAGGAGCAATACAGTATAGCTACTAGTAGACATAGGAGGCAGATCAGACCACCTCAGAGATATGGTCAAGTAGACATGGTTATGTATGCACTCTCAATAGCAGAAAAAATTGTTGGGCAGGAGCCTTCCAGTTACCTAGAGGCTATGAAGAGTACCGAGTCTACTCAGTAGTGCTCAGCTATGACTGAAGAGATTGAATCTCTTCATAAGAACCAAACCTGGGATTTGGTCAAGTTACTAGCAAAGATGAAGGTTGTGGGCTACAAATGGGTTTTCAAGAGAAAAAAGGAAATCCAGTCTGAGACAGATACAAGATACAAAGCACGCCTAGTTGCTAAAGGCTTCAGTCAGAGGGAGGGGATCGACTTTAATGAAGTATTCTCTCCAGTTGTAAAACACAGTTCAATCAGAGTTTTACTAGCCATCACGGCTTTATATGATTTGGAGTTTCAGCAGATTGATGTGAAGACAACGTTTCTACATGGCGAGCTTGACGAGACTATCTATATGCTTCAGACAGAGGGGTTCATTGTTGAAGGGAAAAAGGACCAAGTTTGCATAATGAAGAAGTCTTTGTATGGTTTGAAGCAGTCGCCTAGGCAATGGTATAAGCGTTTTGACTTGTTTATGATTGATTATGGCTATTTGAGAAGTAGTTATGATTGTTGTGTGTATCATAAACAATTGCCTGATAAGTCTTTCATTCACTTATTGTTTTATGTTGATGACATGCTTATAGCTGCTAAAAGCATGGTTGATGTTGATTTGATGAAAATCAACTTAGAAATGAGTTTGAGATGAAAGACTTAGGTGCTGCTAGAAAGATTTTGGGAATGAAAATTCACAGGGATAGGAAAGCTGGGAAGTTGTACTTGTCCCATAGAAAGTACATTGAGAAGGTTCTTGATAGGTTTGGAATGTCTAATTCCAACTTGTAGGCACGCCGTTGGCGATTCATTTTATACTTTCAGCTTCCCTATCTCCCCAGACAGATGAGGATGAACAGTCTATGGCAAGAGTTCCTTACTCTAGTGCAGTTGGCAGCATTATGTATACCATGGTTTGTACCCGTTCAGACATTTCACAGGCAATGAGCATGGTTAGCAGGTACGTGGCTAAGCCTAGAAGAGTTCATTGGCAAGCAGTGAAATGGATTCTGAGGTACTTGAGGGGAATCTCGTATGTTGGCTTGTTATTTGATAGAGATGTTAATCTCAGTCTTGATGTTGTTGGTTTTGTTGATTCTGACTATGTTGGAGATTTAGACAAGAGAATATCATTGACAGGCTATGTTTTTACATTGTGTGGTTCTGCAATTAGTTGGAAAGCAACACTTCAATCAACTGTTGCTTTATCAACTACGGAGGTAGAATACATGGCAGCAGTTGAGGCTGTCAAGAAGGCCATTTGGGTAAAGGGGCTGATCAGTGACCTGAGTCTTCAGCAAGAGGGGATGACAGTGTTTTGTGATAGCCAGAGTGCTATACATTTGACCAAAAATCAAATGTATCATGAGAGGATGAAGCACATCGATGTCAGGTATCATTTTCTCAGAGAAGTAGTTGCAGAGGGTACAGTGAGTATTCAGAAAATTGCTACTTTAGAGAATCCAGCAGATATGATGACAAAGTCAGTTGCAGTATACAAGTTCAAACTTTGTTTGGACTTGATTGGAGTTCGAGGTTTCGAGATCCCTTAGGGGATTTTGATGGGGTTGGTTTCTTTTGTTGATATTGGGTTTTAGTGAGGCTTATGGGTATTCAAGCCAAGGTGGATATTTGTTGAGTTATGGCTTGGATACACGCCTCCCCTGCACTTTCGCTTGAGTGAAGTTGATCCCGCTTGAGCGATAGTCCAACACGTGAGTTCGCTCGACCTTCGCTCAATGTCTAGCTCGAGCGAAGTGCAACCTGAGAGTTCGCTCAACCCTCGCTCGAGCGAGATTCAGGCAGAGACTATGCTCGACCCTCGCTCGACGTTCAGCTCGAGCGAAATTGACCTAGCAGTGTTCGCTCGAGCGAGATTAAGTTTCGCTTGAGCGAGATTGCATTAATATCGCAATCTCTTTCCTGCGTTCGTCCCAGACGAGCTCCTCGCCTCTGTTTCGCCGTCGAAGAACAGAGCACCCCCTCCAGCTTCATTTCTTCTCATTTCTTGAGTGGTTGAGTGTAAACACTTGAAAATTGAGTGTATACACATGAGGTGAGTGATTTCTACTATAAGAATCTCTTGATTCTCTCTCTATAATCTCCATTTGATCATAGTGAAGTTTTCAGACCAACCCCTAGTGGATGTAAGCTTAGTTGAGCTGAACCACTTAAATCAGCGTGTTCTGTATTATCTTTACTGTTTTACTTCTCTTAGTTGCTATCGCTGCATTTGATTTCATATCTGTGTTGTTTGTTTTATCAGTTTATTCCCAACATGCTCCAATTGCAATAACAATCACGGCTTGCAAGGTTTCCTTTGCCCTTGTATTGATCTACTTGATCATCGCAATATTGCTTGTCTTTGCGAAAGATATTGCCTCCAGAGAAATAACGGTTGTTGTTGACCAATTACATCGTAAGTAATTTAAAGCTAGCGATTTTAGTTAATTATTGCTTCATGTTATATAATTTGCCCTCAATATTGCAGAAGATCAGAAGAGTCATGTAAAGCATGGGATCAGTCATCATGCCCTTTCTCGAGCTAGTTTAATAAGTGGACCAAGTCATGCTCCCCTGAGAGTAGTAAAGGACATTAAGTCACAGCTCCTCTCAGCCTTAAATATGGAGGGGCTGCGGCATGGATCGTGGTGGATCCGGCGGGCACCCATAGAAATTAAGATCCATGAGACGGGATTAATCCTAGATATACGTATGTAACATAAATATATACTGTACGCATACCCTCAAGGTAACCCTTTTATTTTTGTTATTTTTATAGTGTATATTTCTATTTAGGTTAATTTTTTTATTTTTTATTTTTTATTTTTATTTTCAGAAGATTTAAAATAAAGAGTTAATTGAGAACTCACTCAGTTTTCAAGGCTGTCACATTATTCCTGTCCCTGCTGCACATTCAACTTTCTTGCAACAATTTCTCAGCAATTCATGATGCTTGAAACTTCTTGTCTAATGGGTTGACTATTGCTTCATTTCCCGTCACATCTGTGAATTTTTTGTACGAACTTTCATCAGTACTGTAATTAAGTAGAAAGCCAGCTGAGAGATTCCACCACGACAAAGTCCGTCAAAGTTTTCGTTGCTTTTCTTGTTCTCTAATTAATTTCTTTTTTATTGTTTTATAATAAAATCTACTTTTTCTAAAAAATATTTATGCTATTTAAAACTTGTATATATCATTTTTTTTGTTAAAGTACAATTATGATAAGTAACTT
The DNA here is from genome assembly GCA_036559045.1 of Platycarya longipes. NCBI lineage: Eukaryota > Viridiplantae > Streptophyta > Magnoliopsida > Fagales > Juglandaceae > Platycarya > Platycarya longipes. Next base: position 36,388,898 of record CM071799.1, read on the forward strand.
TGACAAAAGGGCTTCTATGATATTTTAGTAATTTGGATGTATTTGAAAATTTGATCAAGGAGAAACGATTTCATCTAAAAAGTTTTGGCAAGACATGGTACCTTGCTGAAGAAATTGAAGTTTTCTCTTGATGGGAAAAATACGAGAGGTGGAAGGGGTGGCCAAACGCGAACCCAGAGCCTACCAAGCCAACCAAGATGTTTCCAGACCATAAATACTAGAAACAACAGAATCAGATAAAGATGAAACTATCCAGCAAAGCATTGTTTGGTCCTTATATTGCCAAATCACATTGGTAGAATTAAGAATACCCTGGACTTGTAGTTCATTGCTGGAATATTGAGAAGGGCAAGGATTAGAACCATTAACAATCCCCATCAAGCCATAGCTTCGAAAAAGTATAAGTAATTGAGCACTCAAGGCAAGAAAGTTAATATCATCAAACTTGTTGGAAATAATTTGTGTTGGAAGATTAAAGGCAGTGGAAGAATTAGGTGAAGAATCCGAAACAACCATAGGATCAAGAGACGCATGAGCTATAGAATTCTATGATACCCTGAAAGGATGCAAAACTATTTTGGAATCAGATTATGTATTCTCATATATTTATAAACAGAGCTGTTACATTCGGTAGAGATGAAATGTAAGGTTGTTATATACAAGAGATAAAACATTCAAATACGAATTACAAAATTCAAATAAACAGAAGCCGAAACACATCTAACAACTTTGAAGTTTATGTTGAAATAGATTGTAATATGTATTTAAAATGTTGAAGGAAGAAAGCTTGTGAAAAGGTTGAGAATTGTGTCAAGGCTGAGATCTCGCTTGACTCTTGCTTGACGTGTCACTCGAGCGAGAGTCAAGTGATCTCGCTCAAGCGACAAACTGTTGGCATGAACATGTACAACGTTTAAAAAAAGACGCGTCTCAACCAAAACGATCTGTGTCATAACCGTTGGTTGCTAAACCTCGCTTGATGAGGTCACTCGAGCGAGAGTCCAGACAGTGATCTCACTTGACACTTGTTCGACATCCCACTCGAGCGATAAATTGTCAAATTCAAAATAATGTGATTTTTTATAAATAACTTTTCAAGTTTTATAAATAATGTTGTGACAGACCTGTTAAGGCACGAAAATTCCTTCATACTTTCTGTTTATGCCATTCTCAATAAAAACTTAAAGAACTTTCCAAAATTGATATTTGTAGAGTTTAAAGCATAGTTTTGAATTCCGTTCCGTTCCGGCCAGAACGACCAGAATCTTTCGTTCTAGTGCCTCAACCAGTGCACTATACCTCCTTGTTCCGTTCTGGTCTAAATTTTCGCCCGTTCCAATCATTCCGGCCGTTTCGGTCCAAATTCCAGCCATTCCGATTCCTATTCCGGTTTAGATTATTTTTATAATTTTTTTATGTTTGAATGATATATATATTTTTTTATTTTAAATTTAGATGGTATTTAATTAATTCTAGAATATAAAATATATTTATATACTTTGTAATTTTAAATACGTTTTTTTTTAAATATCATTATTTTTTTAATATTTTATCTATTTATTTATTTTTGTATTTCAACTCAAATTTGTATTTTTTCAACTTATAATCATTTTATAAATCTTCAATTCTTCTAATATGTACACATATACATGATACACACTTACATATATATGTCTTTATTCTATTAGTTGTTAGTTTATATATATATATATATATATATATATAAATATTTATTATAATATATAATTAATTCCGAAACGGCACACCGGAATAGACCGGTACCGAAATATTCCGTTCCAGTGCCTCATCCATAATTATCACCAGAACGGAATTCAAAATTTTGGACTATGAAGTGAAATGGAAGTGCTGAATGCACGAAATTTAGGAGAAAGTGCATTATAAGATAAATCCGAAGATAAGGGGAAGGGAATATATTATACCTGTGATGGAGGGAGTTCCAAAACCACATATCTCAGAAGCTAATTGGATGGAGTTTGGTGCTGTAGCTTGTTGGCAGTGGAAATCATGGAGGTAAGCGGGAGCTTTTTTTGCTCGAGTGGATCTGCATAAAATGGGAAGGTCAATTGAAGGTGCTGGAGGTGGTTGGGATGAGGGTGAATCAACAATGGGTGGTGAAGGCAGTACGTCAGTAGGTGGTAGTGGTGAAGTTGCATAAGGTTGCATGGAATCATCTACGTTGAGGGTGGTATCAGGATTAATGAAGGTGGTGTCAGGATGTGTGTTGTCAAGGTAAATGGGAGGTGAGGTGGGGTTGGGATGTGATGCATCATGGTTTACGATAGTGTTATTTGGTTGCTTCAAAGGGAAAATTTCTTCATGGAAAATAACGTCAAGTGAGAGAAAATTTTGTTTGGTGGTGAGGTCTAGCAACTTGTATCCTTTAATAGCATATGGGTAGCCAGGAAAAAGACACCTGCGGGCTCTAGGTTCAAATTTTGATCTGCCATGGCACAATGTAGAGGTGAAGCATAAGCAACCAAAGACTTTAAAATGTGAGTATGAAGGTTTGGCATGGTAAAGAAGTTCAAAGGGTGTTTTGTGGTTGAGGGTGGCTGTAGGTGTTCTATTTATTAGGTAGATTGTTGTGGTGACAAAGTCAGGCCAATATTTGTTTGATAGGCCAGATTGAAATTTGAGTGCTCTTGCAACGTTGAGGACATGTTGGTGTTTGCACTCGGCTAGTGCATTTTGTTGTGGTGTCGCCACACAAGTTAATTGATGCACAATCCCTTTCGAATTATAAAATGCTAGGATGTCAAATTCGGGTCCATTGTCTGATCGGACAATTTTGATGGAAGCATTGAATTGGTTTTTAACAAGTGAAAAGAAATTTTGGAGTGATGTTCTAGCCTCAGATTTTGTTTTGAGCAAACACAACCAAGTACATCTTGTGAATTGGTCGACTATGGTAAGAAAATACTTTAATCCATCATATCCTTGAATGGAGTTAGGACCCCAAATGTCAATAGCAATAACATCAAACGCATTATAAACTTGTGATTCGGATTTGGGAAACGGTAGTTTATGCTGTTTGGCAAAGGGGCATATATCACACGAAATCTGTGGGTTGGCAGAAGCCTTAAAATTTGATTTGTCAATATCATTCAAAATAAGTTGAGTCATGGAGCTGTGTCTGAGTCAATAATGCTATAAAGTAAATTGATCAAACTTGTTGACAGAAATATTATTCACGGAAATTGAAGGAACTAAAGTGTGGAAAGCAGAATGTAAGGCATCTGTTGTTGGTTTGGTGTGCTGAAGCCGATACAAGCCATTATGCACCTTCCCCACTCCAATCGTCTTCCAAGATGAAAGGTCCTGAATGACACAAGTGGTTGAGAAGAAAATAAGGCAACAATTAGAGTAGTTTGCTAAAGACTTTGTAGATATGAGATTGAAAGAGAAATCGGGCACACATAATACATTTCGAAAGATTAAGTGTGCAGAGAAATGAACATCGCCTATGTGGGTAGCCACTGCGGTGGAACCATTTGGCAGTGTGATTGAATGAGAGACAGATTTGACATTGTGTGTGAAGAATTGGGGGCTACAAATCATGTGATCTATAGCTCCCGTATCAATAATCCATATATGATCAGATTGCAAAGATGTGAGGTGTGTGCGTGAAATGTGTGGAAAAAGAGTACCGGACATGGGTGAGGGAGTGGCGAGTACATTATTGGCAACTGTGCTGGTGTTGTCATTACGAGGGGAATTCAATAACGCAAGGAGTTGGCTGTACTCCTCATGAGTAATAGGTGGACTATGGTTAACTTCATCCTGTGCAAGAGAAAATTGATTAGCAGATGATCTATACTTGGCATTTTGTTTGTGATCAGAAGGGAACCCAATGAGTTTGTAACATTTTTCCTTTGTGTGGCCTAGCATTCGGCAGTGTCAGGCAAGTTTGGGTTCGCTTTAAAGCACTGCTCCAAGGAGTGTTCGGGTAGGTTGCAATGGGAGCTTAACAGACGGTCTTTGCGATTGGTTGGAGGGCGAGCATCTGGTCCTCTGGTGACCATAGCAATAGGTGCAGGTACAAAGTGTATTTGGCGACATCTTTCCTCCTGTTGGACCATCGAAATGACCCGATTGAGAGGAGGAAATAATTCATGGTGGAGGATCTGTGCACGAATGGAATCGTAGGAAACGTCCAGTCCCATAAGGAACTACATCACCTTGCCACGATGTGAGTATTCGGTTAAGGTTTTGACCGCACCACAGGTGCAGATAGGTGGTGGTTCATAAATATCGAGCTCATCCCAGAAGTTCTTGAGGTGGTTGTAGTATTGGCTAACAGAAGTGTGGTCTTGGGTTAAGGATGAAATGGATTTGGTAAGTTGAAATATGCGTGGGGCATTTTGGATGGAAAATCTTTCTTTGAGATCATTCCAAATGTTGGCAGCACTTTCGGCATGTGCGATGCTCGATCTATGTTCTGAACTAACAGAATGTTGGATCCAAGTTATTATCATGTCATTACAACGCTCCCAAGGAGCAAACAGAGGGTCATTAGTAGCTGGTTTGGTGATGGTGCTATCATTAAATCCAAGTTTGTTTTTGATGTTGAGAGCCCGATGCATTGTGTGTGACCAAGTGACATAATTTTCGGTAGTGAGTAGATCGGGAACCAGTGGGGTTGATGCTCCCTCTCCAAGTTGAATGAAAAATGGGCTTGCGGGATGGTGGGGGTTGGCTGCAGGATTGGACGTCATGCATGATTCTGTATTGGTGGTCATAGCTCTGGTACCATGTTGTATGTAGTAGAAACAGAGAATGACAGAGGCGCAAGTTCAGGGATGAAAACCAGAACACTGAATATTGTATTGATATGTTTTGTACAATGGCTCTTTACAGCTATTTATAGTTATAGAAAATGAATACATAAATGGTAGAATAACAAACAAATAAATGAATTTACAGCTCAAATTATAACAGAATGAGCAAAACAGAATAATATTCTTTTACACATGTGTGGCACATTTTTCTGGAGGAACCTTGATTATTTGGCGAGAGCTTTGCAGATATAAATTCAAAATAGAATATTTGTAGTAACTTATAAGTAATAAGTGTATTATTATTATTTAATATATTATTACTAATTTATCACTATTTACTAACATATATATTTATAATATACTAATGTAATAGTGTTATTAGTTATATTTTACCAACCTATGATATATCACTAAATCACTATTAACTAATTAATAATTACTGTTCTTAGTTCTTATGATTACATATAGCAATTATAAATATTAATGCTGTTTTTAACTATATATTTTTTAGGAATATCATTTATAATCAAGGAATACTTCACTGATTGTATATTTCCAAATACTCTATCCAGGTGTTCTTTAATAATTTATGAGGATTAAATTAACTAATCAACCTATGGGTTATAATATAAAATATTAGTTATAACTTATAGTATAAGATTATAAATATGAACGTATTAAGTCTATAGACTATAAGTTATAACTATATATTTTATTTAATATTTAGATGAGATTAAAAATTGACAAAGATGATTATTTTTTATGAAAGTAGTACTAGTATATAATTAATAATTTATAAATTTATTATAACAGTTAAGTTATAGTGGTAAAGATGAGATTAGATAGTATATATTTAAACATTTTTAAACATATTTAGATGATACTAGAAATTGGCAAAGATATTATAAGTTTATAACTCAATTCTAGATTTACTAATTTAAATATTTTTTTTATTAATTTATGTACCAACTTCCAAAGGCTCAAAAATATGGAAGAATTAAAAAAAAAAAAAAAATTATTGAATGAAGCTAAACGGTAACGGTTAGCTTCAATTTATAGGTGGCATTGCTTAAAACGGCGTCCTTGGACCAGACCAGACCAGACCAGACCAGACCGCCCCTACACTGGACCGGACCGGTATGGACCGAATAGGAGTTCGGTCCAATCTAGGGTGGAAAAATTCCTAGATCGAATAGAACCGGTCCACATTTTTCCCATACTGGATCGGACCATTTACACCCCTACTTACATTTCTTTCAATTCTATCTCGGGTGCTAGTGCTATGTGCTGTCTGTAGTCTGTCTATGTCCATTTGCATATGATAAACTCTCTGTAGGACTGAATTACGGTCAACTAGAATATTGTTAAAAACCAGTTGATTCATTCTCCACCATATGTTCCACAATATCAGAGCCAATTCTTCCATCTCATTTTTTTGTAGCCTCTTGAACATTTTTTAAAGCAGTAGTTGTAGGCTTTGACATGAACTTTGATTTTTTTGAATTACTTTTGAACTCTCTCCCAGCAGGTCAATTGCAACTTTACACTCTCATAGCAATGCTCTATAATTTCCGGTTTCACAAGGCACAATGGGCAAGTTTCATCAGTTAGCACCCTCATTTTGCACAAATTTATCTTAGTAGGTAGGATGTTGAGGCTTGCTCTCCATAAAAAGTTCTTAATGGATGGAGGAATATTACGGGATTAGATTTTTGTCTACTCTTCTTTTTCCTGTGGACTTTTCAAGCATTGCCTTCTTTTCCTCTCTTGAATCTCCTTTTGTAAATAGTAAACACTCCTAACATTAAAAATTTCATTTGGTGTGCCTCTCCATATCAATTTATTAGCTCTGTCAATCTGAACAAGAGGGATATTATTGATTAGTTCTAAATCTTCTCTTGAGAAAATAGCATTGATCAAAGCATAATTCCATTCTTTTGTGTCATGTTTGATCAGGTCCTCGACCATTATTTCTGAAAAGAATGGGTTGTATCCACTTTGAGGTTTAAAAGAAGAGGGTTTAGGCAACCAGTTATCCCTCCAAATCTTCATTGATTTTTTATCTTCTATCATCCATATTGATCCTTTTTTAATGAGATGTCTAGATGCTAACAAACTCCTCCAAATATAAGAAGGATTATAACCCATTTTGGCTCTCATAAAATCAGACTTAGGGAAATACTTCATTTTGAGAATCTGAGCAGTTGGGGAATTATGATTTTTCATTAATTTTTAGCCTTGTTTAGCTAATAAGGCTAGATTGAATTTTTCAAAATTCCTAAAACGTAGCCCACCATTCATCTTTGCTTTCCCCATTTCTTTCCAGTTTAGGCAACTGATTCTTCTCTCTTGATTTATCTAATCCCATTAGTATGCTATCATCAAATTATTCAAATCTTTAACCAACCTTTTGGGAAGTTTAAACGCAGCCATGAGTATATAGAAATGGCTTGTATTATTGATCTGAGGAGAATTTATTTCCCTGCCCTCAAGAGGAACTTGTGTTTCCAATTATTCATTTTACTTTTCACTTTATCAACCACACTTTGAAAGGAGAAAATTCTAGACTCGCCTATCAAAGTTGGTAAACCTAAATAAGTCTCAAAGGAGTTGGTGTTTCTCATACCTGCTGAGTCTAGAATGGATCTTCTAGTATTTTGGCTTGTGTTCATGCTGAAAAAGATAGATGACTTCTCACTTTTTACTCCCTGACCCAAGTCCCCTTCATATTGTTGAAAAAGAGATGATTTGCAAAACAAAATGCTATTGTCAACAAAAAAACAGAGGATTAATAGCCATTTTTTCCTTCCCAATGATATCCCCAAAAATGTTTTCATTTTTTCAACATAGTTGAGTATTTGAGCAAAAGCTTCATCACATATTATAAAAATATAGGGAGATCGGGAATCTCCCTATCTAATTCTCCTTGAAGCCCTGAACACTGGTTGTGAAATCCCATTAATGAGAGTGGAATATGATACCCCTTTTACACAGTTGAGCAGCAGATGTATCCATTTGTGAACAAACCCCATTTTCCTCATTACAGCCACTATAAAGTTCTATTCCAATCTATCATACGCCTTACTCATATCTATTTTTACTGTCATATATCCTTCTTTGTCTTTCATTCTTCCATTCATTAAATGTATCAACTCGAAAGAAGCTATGGCATTATCTACTATGTGTCTGTCAAATACAAAGGCACTTTGATTTTTTGAAATAATGTCAACCAATAGCCTCCTCAATCTGTTAGCTAGAACTTTGAACAAAATCTTGTATGTCACATTAAAAAAACTGATTGGCCTAAAATCTGTACTTCAGTTGGGTTTTTCTTTCTTGGAATGAGTACTAATTAAGTATTGTTGATTGAATTATCCCAACTGCTAGAGCTCAGGGCCTTGGTTAGAGCTAGGGTCCGACTCCGATGGAGTTGGAGTTTGGAGTTTCCAACTCCGACTCCAACTCCAGTTGGAGTAAAAAATTCCTTCTGACTCCGACTCCAAAATGGAGTTGGAGTTCGACTCCGATCGGAGTTCGGAGTTCCGATCGGAGGTCGGAATTCTGACCTCTGATCGAAATCCCTTGGACCCTTACTTTATCATCGGCGAAATGAAGTTGAACTCCCTCGTTCACGACAATCAACAAAGAAATGAAATGTTTTAAACAAAATGTTCAAGAAAATCAACAAATTCATACTTTGTTGCCGATGGGCTCAACTGGGTTTCAAAGTCGAACTCCCCGGCGAAACGAAATCTGCATCTGATACTGAGTTATCTTGGACTCTATCGCCGATGGGCTCCACTAGGTTCTTAAAGTTGGCATCTCGAATCGCCGATGGGCTCTACTAGTCCACTAGTTCTCGAAGTCGGCATCTCAAAACACTGAGTTTGAAAATATGTGGAGGGCCGAGGCGCTGAGGGGAAGAGAGTTGAGAGAAGAGAGGAAAACGAAGCTAAAGAATTGTTAGGGTTTCCGAAGATATATAGACTATTAAACGGCGTTGTTTTAATTTTTAAAGTGTTGTGAAAAATTGAACGTGGGTGAAGAGGGACTAAGACTTGAATCCAGGCTCGTGGAGTCAAAAGTAGCTCAAAACGCAAGCAACCACCAAGTTACTGAAGTGTTCTGATTATTATTTTACAAAATATGATGTATAAAATATAAATAGTCAGAGTTCGGAGTTGGAAATCGAAGTTATCTTTGACTCTGTTTTTGATTTCGAACTCCGATTTTGGTGTTGGAATAACTCCGACTCCGACTCCGACTTTGACTTCCGACTTCCGACTCCAATCGTAGTCGAAATCGAAGCGGAAGTCGGATGGAGTTCGAAAATCGAAATTTTTGAACACCCCTAACCTTGGTGACGGTTTCACATATTTCTTCTCCAACTAATTACCAATGTTGTTGATAAAATCCTGCTGAAAACCCACCAGGGCCCGGAGATACCATTGGCTTCATTCCAAACATAGCCTCTGTTACTTCCCTATGAGTGAAAGGTTCCTACAGAATATGTTTCATGTGGTCAAAAACAGTCTTTTGCATAGAAAATAGGACTTCATTGATGCCACTTGGATCAGATGTTGTGAATAAGTTGCTAAAATATGACTGAAACACTTGAGAGATGCCTTAATTAGAAACATGAGTTTGTCCAGCTTCATCAATAATTTTATTAATTTGATTTGCTTTCCTTCTTTGGGAGGCACACTTATGAAAGTAGCTGGTGTTCCTATCCCCAAATTGTAGCCTTTTTTTTTTTTTTGCTTGTTGCTGCCACTTTGTATTTTCTTCTTCCAAAAATTATGACATTTGGTGTTTAATCATAGTAATTTCAAGCAAATCATCCATATTGTTTCTTTGTTGTAATGTAAGCAATTTTGCCTTGTTGACTTCCATAGCACTTCTTGATGCTCGTTGTTTTGATATGTTTCAGTTTATCAGCATGTTTCTATAGTACTGTAATTTCTCAGTAACTATCTTTAATGAGTTGTTGTTGTGAGAGTAATAGTTCCATCCATTAGAGATCAAGTTCTGACATTCTGGCTGTTTTCCCCAACTGTATTCATATCTGAACAGTGTACTCTTCTTTCTCCGTCTTATGAACTAGGTATTACATTCTGTCAACAATAGACTATTATCTAAAATACACATAGTTAAATTGTAAATCTAAATGTCTTGGAAAAGGCTGCAGAACTGTTGGTTTGTCATACCTCTGTCCAGTCTTTCCTTGGTATACTCAATTATTCTATTATTAAATCAAGTAAACTTATGACCTTTGTAATCCATATCTAATAGGTCACATTTTTTAAATACTTACTCAAAAGCCTTCATCTGCCTATGAGGTCTCGAGATCCCTCCATACTTCTCATGATTATACAAAATTTCATTATAATCACCTATACATAGCCAATGTCTTTTATCAACATGTTTCAAAAGCCTTAGCAGCTGCCAACTCCCCTCTTTTAAAGTTGTACAAGGGTTTTCATAGAAACCTGTTAGGAGCCAACCTATCCTAGATTGTTTATCCACAATATTTACAAACATATGGTTTCTAATGAAAGAATTCAGCTCTCTGTCCTCATTAGAGTTTCATAGCATTTCTAGTCCACTACTAAAACCCTTGTTGTCTACTACAAAACTCCCATCAAAATCCAATTTATTTCTGATTTTTTTCATTTTTTGCCTTCTACACTTAGACTCATAAAAAAGACTAAGTTTGGGTGCTTTTGCTTCACCATACAATAAAGCTCATGAACTGTTAGAGGGTTCCCAAACCCTCTACAGTTCGAACTGATGCACTTCTCTTTTTTAGGTGGTGCTGTTCGGTAGCCATCACATTTTGCTCTTGAGTTATATGCTTTACAAGATTGAGTGGGGATTTCTGTTTCTTTGTTGGCCCCTGCTTCACCACTTGTATCACTTATATGATATCACTTTTTTTTGTTCCATATTCCTGTTAAGTGATATCCATATAAATAATCTTGTTTATAGCAGACTATCGAGCTCTTTTCTTCCAGCTTGTCCTCTTCTTCTTAGTTTTATCAGGTTCTAGAATTGGAATACTAACTTAAGCTGCATTCTGTTCATTCTTGAGTTCCTTTTTCCCTTTTGGAGGATTATGGGACTCACCTCACCATCCATGTTAAATGTTCCCTAGAATCTGCTCTAGTGTTTTTTCTACCCGGTTATTCTCACTGGTTAGTGGAGATTTTGAGTTTCGAGGTACCTTCTCAACTATGCCTTTACCACTAATAGTCCCCTAATCCCCATAGTTGTAACTACTAGTAAATCGTCCTTCTTCTAATCTCCAATGTTCAATTAGAAGGAATTGTTTCTAACCTTTTATCTCCTCACCAATAAAATTGGTATTGGAGGCCTTTAACCATTGTTTATATTGATTTGTACCCTTACCAAGAAGGTTTCTTTTACTCTTTTTCCATGGCCCAAGTACTATCAACAAGTTTTATGGCACCACACTAAAAGCAAAACAATGGAAGCCTCTCATATTTGATTTCTACCCATCTTTGTTTACCTTTCACCCTCACTAATTTATCTCTAGGAAGAGGTTTTGTGATGTCTAGTTTGATTCTTACCTTTAGGTATTTTCCCAAACTCACATCTTCTTCATCAGCGTCAATAGTTTGCACTTCTCTTATAGAATTCCCAATTCGTTTGCCCCAATTGAAAGTCATAGCAGCAAAGGAGAGCCTATGTAAATGTATCCAAAAAATTTCATTGCTGAAAGTTAACTCGTTTGGGGAAGTATTACTATCAAACTCTTGGATACAAATTAGAAATTTATCAAAAGTCTATGGCCTTTCATTATGAACCCTTTCTAAGTCCATACCTCTCTGAAATTCAACGATGAACTTATTATTGCCAACCTCTTTGAAGCTAATCCAGCCCTCATGATTCCATAACTTAGTCATGGTGGATTTGAAAACCTCTTTATTGATTTTTTATCCATTAGAATAGACCTAGCCAAGCAGTTCTTACCTCGATTCTCCGCTGCTTTGGTTTCTTCTTTCATCAAATTGATTTCTTCCTGCTCAACTTCTATCAATTTAAGTCTTGCCCACAGGATTTCCAATTTCTTTGCCGTCTAATCGAAACTTGGTAGCAAACCCTAGTTGAAATTAAGTAAAACACGATACATTGCCTTTCCTTTCTGAGAGAAGAAAGAAAGGACACCACCTAACCCTTTGAGAGAAGGAAAGGACCTCTTGGATTTAAATTACGTACTCCTAACATAACATTGAATGGCCTGCAATAATTATAAGGAAATTAGAACTCTCTAGCTATGATTTTAGCAAATGGGTATAAGCAAGTTGAAGCCTAGCTAGCTAGCTGCTACAAAATATGCACTTTTATAAAACTAAAGAAAAAATCATATTACAAAAACATTTGTAAGAGAAATTATTTAAAACTTTTCTTTTACTCAAGTCATGAAAATTCTGTACGTATAAATGATTGAAAGCTCGTATATATAGAGCTACAAAGTTGAATTAATGGCCAAAATAAAAGTTGGTTTGTTAAACGTCAAAATTTGAGTCGGAATGTATAGGGGTAGTTGAAGTATAAGGTGGTTGTTCACCTTGATGTTTAAGTAATGGGAGATACTAAGGAGTTCAATGGAGGGTCAGGGCATTTTTTTTTTTTTTTTGCTTTTTTATTTATTTTTACATTTTTTTAAACACTCTTAAATATTTAAAAAATACAATATTATTCAATAATATTTTTAATAATTAAAAAAATAAAAACGAACACCAAAATGAGTCCCTTGTCATTTTCCTTGAGTAATATATAGCACTCCCCCATTGCTCTCTTTCTCTCGAGAAAATTCCCTATGTAGTTTTAAGGTTTTCTTACATAGTTCTCGTCGGCAGGAGGGGGAAGGGAGCTCCAGCTCTATTTTCTCACCGTGTTTAATGATGATGGTTTTTGGGTTGTTTGGTTGTTGAAGGCTAGTTTGCAAGTACGAAGGAGTCGGGCGTCCTAAGCCCATCACGCGTTGTACCACCATTCTCCCCGTCTACCATGGTGTCATCGCCCGGCACTTTTGTTGAATGTAGGGGTGCGTGCTCCTCATGCGCGAGGTCCAATTGGATGTGAGCATTCATTGTGCCTCGCCTCTAGTGGATCATTCTCGTCTGTGGTGGTTCAGAGTGGATCCGAGATATAGAAGTTCCTCAGTCCTGTGATGGTTCACTCCGAATATGGTGCGTTGTGTTCACGTGCCACTATAGTTGAAATTTTGTGTTTTTGTGTGTCTGGTTATTTTTGTTTGCCTGTAATTGTGTTGTTTTGTTGGATTTTGTTTGAGTTATATTTGTATAGAAAAAATTTCATAATGAAAAATATTTTCTTGAACCTTTTGGCAATGTTTTGAATACCGTACCAGTACCGTTTTGTGTACCGTTTCGAAATAATTTATACATAAATAAATTATATATATAAATACAATTATAAATTATATTTCAAAATAATAGTTAATATATAAATAAATTATATAGATAAATATATATATGTAATTAATTTAGTCTAAATTGAGATTAAAACATAGTAAAAAATTTAAAAAAAATTTAAAAAAAAATTGGGAAGGCCGAAATCCGGTACGGCCGGTGCCGGACATTTTTCGGCCGATTTCGGCCGTACCGGCCGGTACGGCCGAAAAATCAGCCGAAATGAAATGTGACATTTTTTGTACCGGCCAGTATGACACGGTATTTAAAACACTGCCTTTTGGTCTATGAAGTTTAGTATCTCTCCTCCTTTTGAATGAGAGACTCTTGGTAACTGGTCTATTTTGGAGGTAGTATTTGGACTCTTAAAGTTTTTTTTAGATATTTAGGCTTAATTTATTTTAAGAGATGTGATTGAGATAAGATGAAATAATTAAAATTAAAGTGAAAATTTAAATAAAATATTATTATAATATATTTTTTTAATATAATTTTTGTATTAAAATTTAAAAAATATATAATAATTAAATGAAATTGGATATTAAAAGCAAACCAGGCCTTAGAATTTGTGCCCTGGTCGTCGTTATCCCCCTTATTTCATCCCAATCAGTCTTGAAAAACAATAATAATAATAATCAATAAATATTGTTGGCAGCTTCGTTCCCGTCCAACGACACACAAGAGTTGCATTCTTATTTTTTTGTTTAAAAAAAAAAATAATAATATATGTATGCTGCTAAACTGCAAGAGCTGCAGGCTAGCATTACTCAATAATAATAATCTCCAAAAAAGGTACCGCTTTCACTGTTTGCCAAAGTCAGACGATTCGCGCAGGATGAGTTCAGACTTCAGAGAGACAATGGAGACACCGGGAAAATGGTTAGAGAAGGCGCTGGTGGATCTCTGTCAAAGGATAGAAACTGGTCTGGGTCTGGAAATGGATAAGGATATGATATCAGGCTTGGTCTCCTACTGCGAGCTCGCTCATCCCCAAGATGCCAAAGAGTACCTTGACGTAATCTTCCTATGTCTCCTTTTATTTCTTCGATGTTATTTAACTTGTTCTCGGATTTTATTTATTTATTTATTACGAATCGTGGGTGTTCCCCGAAATCTTTGCTTTCATTGATGAAATTCTGGATTTAAAAGAAAAAAAAAATCTATGATTGATTATTATTATCATTTATTTTTGGTTTCATACGGCTCGACTGAATTTTGTAGGCATTTTTTTTAAGATTATAAGGGTTTCCAAGGTTATCTTAGCCACTAACTTTGAACGGAGAAAACCCTACAAAGAAAGATACATGAGGGCAATCGTACCCAACTTGTGATGACTTGTAATCCTCATGTGGGTTTCCGTGGATTTATGATAAGTCTGGTTGTTTTGTACCAGCAAGGGGATTCATTTATGCATCGGGTTGTTCTGTAAAGGGTTCCTTACCCTTTTTTATGCACAGAAGCGTATTACCGTCTATAAGAACAAAGATTGGAGATCTTTATGGAAGCCAAGGAAGCTTAAAGATTAGAACATTATACAAGAACAACTATCAAAAAGCAATGCTGAGATTGAAATTTCTGGTTTAGATGAAACTTAAACTCTGTTGGGCTAAAAATTTAATGCTGAGAATCCACGAAAGTTAGTAGGCATGTCTATTACGTTTGGACAAAAATAGAACATGTTATTAGAGGATACCAGTCCAGCTTCAGGTCGTATTACACAGGAAGCTACAACTACAAGTGAAGCTACAAGTCGTTAATTGCTACTTTGTCAATTGCTGTATATTTATTTTGTTTCTTTGCTGTGTACCAGTAGCAGTAGGACAACTAGGAACGTTTTGTTAGTTAGTTGTTCCATTCTTTTCTATACATATACGATTCTTTCTAGCAAGTAATGTACAGACTAATGATTAATACACCAGAGGAAAGTTTTCCTTCTCCATAGAACCTGTTCTCAGTTTTCTTGTTTGTTTCCTTCGATTCCTTACATGGTATCATAGAGCCATTGAGAGCTCACATTCATGGAGAACCTTAACCCTTCTACCCCAACAAATTCCCGCAATTCTCATTCGAACCTTAACACAAACACCTTATCCCGATACTTGAATTTCAATGACCCATCCAACCCCTTCCGTCTAGACCATGGTGATAGCCTCCATCACCCTTGTTTTGGACCTATTCACCACAAAAAACTACGAAACTTGGTCTCGTGCCATGCGCAAACTCTCCATTCAAAGAACAAGCTTAGATTTATCACAAGTTCTCTTGTGAAGCCCACTAAATCTTCCGATCCTTTACTTGAACCATGGGAACATTGCAATGACATGATTGTCTCATGGATTTAGAACTCAAATCAGTCCATCTATTTAATCCAGTGTCGTGTTTGTCGATGATGCCAAGGAGATATGGATAGATCTCCAAGATCGATTTTCTCTACAGAATGGTCCTCGGATCTTCCAACACGAGAAAGCTCTTGCAAGCCTTCTTCAAGATAATGATTTAGTGAGTGTGTATTACGGTAAACTCAAATCTCTCTAGGATGAGCTTGCCATTTACGACCCCATACCTGTTTGTAATTGTGGCACGATGAAAGTTCTCTTAGACAAATACCAACGTGATTGCGTTATTCAATTTCTAATAGGGCCTCATGAATCTTAGTCTCATGATCGAGATCAAATCATGTTGCTGGATCCCTTACCACCCCTTAACAAAAAAATTTCCCTCATCCAGCAACAAGAACATCACCACATCATGACCACCACCATCCTCTCCTCTGAGTCCATCGCTCTATCCACCATAAAGCCTTATCCCACTTCTAGACCCACCTCCAAACCCAACCCCTCTTCCAAATGCAAAGACCCTTTTGCACTCATTGCAAGATTAATAGTCATTCTATGGACAACTGTTTTAAGCTTGGTAATGCTGAGATAACTGTTTGTACCCACTGCAATAAATCTGATCACACGGTCGAAAGGTGTTACAAGCTGGCTATCTTCCAAGCCACAAATTTTCCTCCAAACCTCAGACCTTTAGTGTTATTGCTAATCAAGCTACGGTCTCTATTAATTCTGACTCTGATGGTGCTTGTGACGAAAGGGTTGGCTTAACCAAGCTGGAATATCAACAACTCATGGCTTTGCTCCCAACCAAGGACACTCTGATGGTTGCTGCCGCTACTCTGAACAATCAGCCTCCCTCTTCTTTGCTTTCACCTTCCTCCTCTAAGATGTCTGGTAGTTCTTTTTGCTTCTCCCCAACCAAGGACACTCCGATGGTTGCTGCTGCTGCTCTGAACAATCCGCCTCCCTCTTCTTTGCTTCCACCTTCGTCCTCTAAGATGTCTGGTAGTTCTTTTTGCTTCTCTACACAAACACATACTTCATTTTCAAATTGGATTCTGGATACGGGTGCCACATACCATATGGTTTGCACCCCTTCATTTTTCACACATGTCACCTCCCCTGTCTCTTACTCAGTAACCCTCCCAAATGGCAGGTCTGCAAATGTTACTACAATTGGTAACATCAAATTAACTGATACACTCACTTTAAGGGATATCCTCTGCGTTCCTTCTTTCTTTCCCAGTAGTTCATCTAGCTAAGGAATGGCCTATACCACCTAACATGCACAACAGTTCGTCCCTCAGCTTTAGCCACTTTTCTTTCCCAGGTTTCTCATCAAACATTCAAGCTTTTAACATCACAACCCCTGACACAAATATTACTCATGTTTCTGACCTTTGGCATTGTCGCCTTGGTCATTTATCTTTTTCTAGGTTACAATTGATCAATGATCCTATTGTAAAGAACCAAGAGATACAAACTCTTAGATCTTCAAACTCACTATATTTTCATCTCCCGGGATGTTGTATTCCATGAACATATTTTTCCTTTCAAAACACCTTCCTCCACCCTCTCTCATCCTCCTCAAACCACCCCCATTTTTCATCCTAATCCTCGCATTTATTCTGATGACTCTTCTCCAATACTTCTCAATTCACTGCTGGGCATGTTCCTGATATCCCTATCGGATTAACTTTCCCACCAATTAATCCCTCCCCACCTTTTTCCCCTGCACCTCCCGCTCTTACCAGACATACCCAGCTTTCCCCTGCTCCCCTTAGAAGGTCTACTCAACCTAGAACTGCACCACAATACCTCCAAGACTTTCATTGTCAACAGGCTCTTCTTAACTCACCTCACCAATTGAATTCCAGAATTTCTCCTGCTCAAAATGGTAAGCATTTTCCTCTATCTAATTGCATTTCTTATCATAAATTTACCCCATCTTTTCAAGCTTTCACTTCCTCCATCTCAATACATTCTGAACCCACTTCCTACAAGCAAGCTTTGAAGAAACCTGGTCGGAGTCAAGCCATGGAAATTGAAATTGCTGTCTTGGAACAAAACCATACTTAGACAGTCACTGACCTACTTGCAGGGAAAGAAGCAATAGATTATAAGTGTGTTTACAAAGTTAAATTTAAATCTGATGGTACTGTGGAAAGATTAAAAGCAGAGTTAGTGGCTAAGGGTTACACCAACTTGAGGTATTGACTATATCGAGACATTTTCACTTGTTGCAAAGCTTGTTACTGTGAGACGTTTGCTTAATGTTTCATTAGTTAAAGGATGGTTCTTACATTAATTTGATGTAAACAATACTTTTCTTAATGGTGACCCAACCAAGGAGATTTATATGAAAAAGCCACCTGGGTATAACAAAGGAAAACCCAACCAAGTTTGTAGGCTACACAAAAGTCTTTATGGGCTTAAACAAGCCTTTAGGCAATGGTACTCCGAATTCTCTTCCTCTCTTGTTGAATTTGGTTTTATTCAATCTAAAGCTGACTATAGCTTTTTCACTAAGCATGATGACAATTCTTACACTGCTTTATTGGTCTATGTGGATTACATAGTAGTTGCTAGTATTTGTCAACGATCTATTGATTCACTTAGACTCTTTTTGAACCATAAATTCAAAATCAAAGACCTTGGTTGTTTAGGGTATTTTTTGGGCTTGGAAATTGCTAGATCATCTCGAGAGATTCACATATACCAAAGGAAGTATGCTTTGGATATATTGGCTAATTCGGGTATGCTTGGTTGCAAGCCTCTCAAGCTTCCCATAGATCAAATTTTAAACTAAGCAAAACTGAAGGAACTCTTCTCACTGATCCAAGCTCTTTTCAAAGGTTAATTGGAAGATTGCTATATTTGACCATCACAAGACCAGATTTATGCTTTGCTGTCCAGCTCTGAAGTCAATTCATGGATAGCCCGACTTCTTCTCACTTGGCAGCAGCCTACAAAGTTCTCATATACATAAAACAGCATCTAGTCAAGGCATTCTCCTCTCCTCTTCTTCTCAATTACAGCTTAGGGCATATTGTGATTCAGATTGGGCATCATGTCCAGATACTCGTTTCTCAACAACAGGTTATTGTATCTTTTTGGGCACTTCTTTAGTTTTTTAGGAAATTTAAGAAACAAACAGTTGTTTTTAGATTTTCAGCCGAGTTTGAATACAGGGTTATGGGAGCCACATGTTCTGAATTAACTTGGCTCCATTACCTCCTCACAAATCTTGGCATCCCTCACCTTCAAGCTTCACTCCTATTTTGTGATAATCAAGTTGCACTCCACATCGCGAACTTGATTGTCACTTGGTTAGAGATCAAATTCAAGAAGGATATGTCACTACAGCCCATGTATCATCTCACACTCAATTAGTTGACATATTCACAAAGGGCTTACCCATTTGCTCAAGATGGGAATAGTAATTTACTATGCCCCATCTTCCCCCCCCCCCCCCCCGGGGGGGGGGGGAGAATACCACTCCAGCTACAACTACAAGCGAAGCTACAAGTCGTTAATTGCTGCTTTTTCAATTGCTGTATTTTTATTTTGTTTCTTCGCTGTGTACCAGTAGCAGTAGGACAACTAGGAACATTCTGTTAGTTAGTTATTCCATTCTTTTCTGTACATATATGATTCTTTATAGCAAGTAATGTACAGACTAATGATTAATACACCAGAGGAAAGTTTTCCTTCTCCATAGAACCTGCTCTTGGTTTTCTTCTCTATTTCCTTCGATTTCTTACACATGTTTATGTATTATACACTGACAAACAAGCATTATAATTAATTATTTTAGTTAATTCATATTGTGATCTTAAAAGGAAATTGGACATTGTCCTAAGTATAGTTTTATCTTTCTTAGTCATTCTAATTATGTCTGTGCCTCTGCTTCGTCTTCTGGCTGAAAAAGCTATGTTGTTGACTGACATTTCAGTGGCTCTGATAGTAGTATAAAATGAAACCAAATCATTGGTTATGACCATCAGATAAAACCCCTAGGGGTTGGGTCAAGTGGTAAAGGCCTTGGTCTTGATGGTAGGCTCTCTCCATGTATAAGGTTAAAATTCTCTTGGGTGAAAACAATTCCTAAGAGCCATCGGACTAAAGGATTTTCTCCTTGAATTACCAAAGGGGCACTTGCGAGAAACTCCTTGTCGAGGGCCTGTGCACCCCTGGGATTAGTGGGATGTTGTTCTCGAACACTCATTGCCAATAGTAACAATTATAATAATAATAATAAAAAGATGACAACTTTTTTTTTCTATGGACAAATTTACTGAATGTATCACCTGATTCTTCTTACTTAAGATGGCTAGAATCGTATTGTGGAAGGGAAATGGTTATATTGACTGATTTTTGCACGCATAAAGAACAAACTTATTGGAGGGAAATGTTGTTTATGGCAGTTTTTTGTGTGATGCAAATATTGCAATTAATCCTTATTTTTTGAGATGCTGCAATCAGATTGTTTTGTTACATCAGTTGTTGAAAATTAAAATTATGGTTTCTATTTACCTGTGCAGAATATTATAGGCCAGGAAGCTGGCAGAAGTGTGATTGAAGAATATTTACGGCTGAGGGGTCACTCAGATGTCAGCAGCAGTTCTCTGGATGTTTCAACTACAAAATTACAAGCCTATGTCAAACCCCGCTCAGATGAAGTCTCTATTGGTGGAAACAAGAAACCATCCAGAACATCAAAAGTGCTTTCAGTGCCTAGTTCTCAGTCAGAACCAAAAAAGCATATACCATCCAGTTCTCAGGAAAGCCAGAAAGGGAACCAAGTTAATTCTAGAAAGAAGAAAGCTGGGAAGGTTGTTTCACTTGCAGAGGCTGCCAAAGGGTCAATTGTGTTTCAGCAGGGAAAACCATGCTCGTGCCAAGCCCGTCGACACAGACTTGTAAGTAACTGTTTGTCTTGTGGAAAGATAGTTTGCGAACAAGAGGGAGAAGGGCCTTGCAGTTTTTGTGGTTCCCTTGTGCTAATGGAAGGGAGCACATATGCGGGTCTAGATGAAATTTTGCCGCCTCAATCAGATGCTGAAGTGGCAGCTGAAGCTTATGCAAAGAGACTCGTTGAATATGACCGGAACTCTGCAGCACGTACAACAGTTATTGATGATCAGAGTGACTATTATGAAATAGAGGGGAACAGCTGGTTATCTAAGGAGGTATCTACTTTCTACCAACCTGTATAGTTGAAGTATGCAGTAATACTGGAGTACAAGTTTCATGTATGTACTTCAAGTTAAATCAGTTATTTTCCTCCAGGAAAAGGAACTTCTAAGGAAGAAGCGAGAGGAGATTGAAGAAGCTGAACAGGCCAAACGAAATAAAGTGGTTGTGACTTTTGACTTGCTTGGCCGCAAGGTTTTTACCCTTCCCCAAATGGATTATTATATATTTGGCTGTCATTTGGCTTGGTTGTTGCGTGTGTTTCTATTGAGTTTTGTATTGTTTGCATTATCTAGCTTCCATCTTTATGTAATTATACTGAGGGTGAATCTCGATAGGTTATACCAGCCTTTTGTTAGTGCCCACTAGGATGCCCTTGAAAAAGTTATTTATTTATTTTTTATTTTTTGATATGCAATGACGAATTTTATTAATCAAAGAATAGGCAAAATGCTTATTACAAAAACTTATGCCTTATCTAAGTAGGAGCATTTGAGGTAAGGAAATCATGTAGATCCATGCCATGAAAATCCACAGCACTGGCCCATGTTCAAAGTGTTCTAAAAAATAGAACTTTAAGCTCTTCTATTGATCTCTTATTGTCCTCGAACGTCAGCTCATTGCGTTTCTGCATAGGCACCACATGATACAGAGAGGGACCATCTTCCATGGCCCTTGAAAAAGAAATTATGATTCTTTTTCTCTTCCCCTGTTGTTGTAGTTGAGAATTTAATGGGATTTTTTTTTCTTAGCACATCTTGTTGATGGATGCCTGTGCATTGTCCATAACAATTTTTTTTTGATAAGCAAATGAGTATTATTAATCAAAAAATTGGCCAAAAAGCCAAGTTACAAGTTACAAGAACATATGCCCTAACTAGGTAAGGGCATTAGTCATAAGGAAATCATGTAGGTCCATGCCATTAAAGTTCACGGCAATAGCCCACGTATACAAAGTTCTAAAAAAGAAAAATTTTAGCTCTTCCCTTGATCTCTCCTTATCCTCGAACATCCGTTCATTGCGCTCCTGCCATGGGCACCACATGATGCATATGGGTATCATCTTCTAAATTGTTTTGATCTATTGAGGGCCACGAAGAGAGGTCCATAACACCATAGTTGCCACCACTATCTCTGGCATGACCCACGCTAAGTCCAGACTACAGAAGAGCACATCCCATAGAACTCTAGCTATATTGTAGTGTAGAAGCAAATGATTCACCAACTCACCACCACTTCTACAGATGCAACATGAATCAGCAATAATGACCCTCCTTTTCCGCAAGTTATCCGTGGTGAGAATTTTGCCTAACGAAGTTGTTCACACAAAAAATGAAGCTTTGAGGGGAGCCTTATGTCGCCAAATCCGTCTCCATGAGAACTGAGTGTCTTGTTCTTGTGTAAGG
This sequence comes from Platycarya longipes, assembly GCA_036559045.1. Lineage (NCBI taxonomy): Eukaryota > Viridiplantae > Streptophyta > Magnoliopsida > Fagales > Juglandaceae > Platycarya > Platycarya longipes. Next base: position 36,411,094 of record CM071799.1, read on the forward strand.
ACTTTGTAGAATGAGCGTATTGTAAAAACCCCTTTCCTTGATGGTGTCCATAACAAATTTCTGCCTCTTTTTTTCTTCTCCTATTGTTGTAGTTGAGAATTTATTAGATTTTTCTTTTTTAGCACATCTAGATGAATGCTTGTGCATTGTCCATAACAAATTTCTGCCTCTTTCTTTCTTACCACTCCGAAACTGGGATCTGCTCAATCTGTTAGCGTATTCGTTTTCTTATAGATGCTATGTTTTTCAGGTTCTTTTAAACGAAGATGAAGTTTCAGAAATAGAATCAGAGAACAGAATTTTACGGCCACGTGATGAGAGAGAAGTGAACCGGATTAAGCCAAACCCAAGCCTAAGAGTTCAACCAGTCTTCTTGGACCCAGGCTCCACTAAGAACTTTGATAAAGGTAGACAACCGAACAAGGGCCTAACCAAAGGCTTGTGCGTGGAGATAACAGGGAGGGTGCAGCATGATAGCAATGAATTGAGATATTTCCTGAAGGAGAAGCAAGTGGCAACAGCCTAAAATGAGGAAGTTTGGCAAAGGACCATGAGTAAATATGTGTAAGATTACATTAAGGTACGATTGCTTGAGGTTGTTTGCTCCCTTTTTTCTCTTCTTTTTTTCTTGTTTGAATATATTGGCAAGAACATTTTATGTGAATGGGATGATGAGCATGTCAATTTATAGCCATGTTAGGCTGTTTTTTTTTTTTTTTCTGGAAATAGATTAATGCAAGCGCACAAGTTTCAAGATGCAACTATGCTTAAGTTTTGTAGCTTTCTGTACATTGCATAAAAATCTACTGGTATTTTATCTACTTGCCCATGTCTCAACCAATAAGAAAATGGAATATAAACGACCATTTAAAAAAGAAAGTTAGAAAATATGCATTTTAGGCATTTGATAATGTGGGTGGATCGGACACTTCATGTCGATCCATTTTTGTCCCATGCCTTCTGGGAATGTTTAACGTACCTTAGATCCGAGCCATTACTTGTTCAAACTTCAGCCTGAATAGAATTTCTAAAACAATCAAATGCATGAAGGGGAATTAAAGGCTTTTACTCTGTAAATTGTTTTGAGCCTGAATGTTGAGGGTTTAGCTGGGTTAGTATCAGATTTGCGAATCAAAAAAATAAATAACGATTTGTATATGAGCAAAAAGGTTAAAATATGAGCTGAGTTAAAGTGATTTTGTTTTGTTTTATGTGTGGAACTTAGGTGGATAAGTGGAGCTGATAAAAAAAAGAGTGGACTACCATTTAGTTAGTCTGGGCCATCATTATGGTAGGATTAATCATTTAATCAGATTTGTAGCCAATAATATTGCCTCTTTTGAATCGATGTTAACTTTATTCTAAAAAGGGTTGTGTTTATCATTTTCCACCTTGAAATTTATAATTTTTCGTGCTACTAGCAGAAGTTTTTTCTGGCTGTCTCGAAGCTCTCCTAGTCAATTCCATCAATATGCACTTGAAAGTAGGAGGAATACATAGGGTATCTATCCCGAAGAGAGATGTTGACATCTACTTCACTTGTCTGTTACATACCCGTGTGAGAATAGGAGACTTATCATGTCCTAACGAGTTTTATTACATATAGTTATTTTTGCATATTATTTATATACTCTATTGATGGATAGGTCAAAATAATTATTTTATATTAAAAAAAGTGATACAATCAATCACATTAGTGTAGTACGTAAAGAGTATGCAACAGTAACTGTATATAAAGTTTTTGTATCCAAAATGGTTATTGAAAAAATTCATTCTAATTGTAGATTGGTAGATAGTGGGCTTGGTTTGAATACAATGAATACTAAGTTAAGATAAGATGAGTTGAAAATTGAAAGTTGAATAAAATATTATTAAAATAGTACTTTTTAATAATACTTTTATTTTAATATTTGAAAATTTTGAATTATTTATTATATTTTATTTGAGAGGTTGGAAAAAGTTATAATGATTATATGAGTTGATATGATTTCTCTATCCAAATCAAGCCTAAATTGTTTATATGGAAAAAATAGATTTGCAAAAGTTTAAATTCATTTTACAAATCAAATTATGTCATCAATGTAGGAACTTTGTTCTCCACAACTGACTTGTAAATTGATATTTTCTATTAAAGATTTGAAAAATATAGCGGGATGAAACCAAATCCATGTGGACATGAAGATCGATGAGGAAGAAGGCCACCATCTTATTTGCTGTTGCACTTGCATTTATTTGCATGGCTATGATTGTAGAGGACATAAATAACATGAAAGAAAATCCATGTGGGTGCAATAATGCTTGAAAATGGGTGACAATGGCGGTTTGGTGCTCGTTTCATATTTATTGAAGATAAATCTGAAAACCAAGTCGTGGAGATGGCCGAGGCCCGAGTTAAGGAAAAATACTTTTCAACTTTTTTATTTTTATATTTTTATAATACTTTTCATTTCAAGGAAATATTGCATTTCAAATGTTAAAAAAATAATGTCAAGATCTAGTTTCATTCGTGTTCTCCAGAAATATTTATTTTTAAATAGGTTCAGATAATTGAAAATTGATTTTTTTTTAAATGATTTTATTAACATCTTAAAATCTTGTTTAAAAATCCGAAAAAATCACAACATTATTTAAAAATATTTACTTAAACTTCATAAAATATCTTTATGAAGTTATTAACATCTAGCATCTCCCATTATAATATTTCACTTACGAGAAATATATATTATGAAACTTCATTATTATTATTCATTTTGTAATGTGACTTGTGAGGTCTTAGCAACCATTTTTAACACATTGCATCCAAAACTATCACTCTTCATTGGATAAAACTCTTTTAACCTATATTTTAATATTAGAATGTGTCAACGCCTCAGTTTACGCTTGAGATTGGATGCAAACCGAGACGTCGAGAATAAACAACATAAGGAAGTTCACCCATCATTCTTACTTAAGTTTTGGCATGCATTTTAAAACTGAAAGCAATGAATAGAAAATCTTGAAACGGAAAAGATCAAGCATTTCTAAAATTCGGCAATTACTCCAGAATAGCCATACCTCACATGGTTTAACAAATCAAATTTTCCAAAAATAACTTCATAAAGATAATAATAACAAAGCGTTAGTTTCATAAGCTGTTCTTTCTTTCAAAACAGTGGAAGACACAAAATATTTTAAACATAAATAGACAATATCAACTAGGTGCTGACCCCACAACCCTCTATCTGGAAGGAGGCCTGTCCTTGACCTCCTTCATATCGGGATCAAAAAGGAATTGAGTTAAGCCCACTCTTCCACCAAGTAGGAGGCTCGTTCCTGACTCCGAGGTATAGACGCGATCCATGAACAAGGACCCGTCAATCTTCAGAGACATGCATCATCTTATACACTGGCGATCTATGGCCTCAGCAAGCACACTCCGTTGCATATCCGCTATCAATCGGTCATACAAAATTGGCACATCAAAAGGGAGTAAGGTCACCAAACCATCAAGGATCTAGGGAGTCTCCCCGGTCCTCACTGTCTCCGACGCCATCGTTTCCTGTAACTACTTCTATCATCCCCTAACAAGGAACGACAGTGAGAATATAAAAGGGTGAGATTTCGAACGATCTCAGTAAGTACATAGTTATTTCAACCAAAGCATCTCAAGAATACATTTAAGTGAATGACAAACAACCATACATACATTATGTATTGTGAGACTCATGACTTAACTGATACACATGCTTATGTAAGTTTTTATCAACTTGTCTTTCTCAAACTTATTTCATACACTTGCTTATAAAATCATGTAACAAAATCTCTTAACTCATATTTTCAAAAGACATCATTTTCGTATACTTTTTGTCATTTCTTATTTTAGGCGTCATTAACTTATTCATATCTTTCTTGGGGTTCAAAAGCCGTTCTTATCATGACTTCTTATTGGACACTTCACAGTTCCCCTATGCACCGTGTGTTCCTCGCTAGTTATCACATTACCTGGCGACCACTCAAGTCTAAGTGGATACGTTACGCGATTTACGCGTTACCTAGCGACCACTCAAGCCTAAGTGACTACGTCATCTACTCTTCATCACTCGGTGACCACTCAAACTGAGCTACTACATTCTTATTTTTATAACGGTAAGGAAAAAACTAACACCGTTCATGGACACCTACTAACATTAGGTATAACTACGCTCCAAACATCTTTTGGAGCTATACATGATTTGCCGAGTGTTCATCGTCGACCCAAGAGTTTTCACTTGATTTTAATCATTTCTGAGTGAACAGAGAGTTCCACTGAGGCATTACCCCGTCCTCATCTTTGGGGTTCTTATAAAACTTTCATTCTTTCTTTTTTTTCTTTTTTAAAAACATATTTGACTCAAAACATGATTTTCATGCTTCATGCATGTGACATGCAACCTTTAGTGCTACTTATGCAACTCACAGTGCCAATGCAAACATACTCGCATTATCATGTCTAATCTCAATCAAAAGGTTCATTATTTCATTATATATTTTCACACAAGCACACAAATGGGCTTAATGGGCCAATAGGGATATTCGTCTTTCACCCCCTAGGGTTGGGCCAAACCCTCCATGACCTTATACTAAAGTTTTTTTCTTTCTTTTTCCTCCACACATCTCTAACAAGATTTAATAAAATTATTCAAACATTCTATCACCACAAAAAGGGGCTGGCTGAACCCTATATCCATCAGGATTACACTTCAAATCACTATTTCCTTCAAGTAATTTAGCATGTCTACTCCTATATAGGAAATTATAGGAAATTTATGCTAGTAGATCTTACAAGTTTTCATGCCTCTACGTTCTCTAATTGTCCAAGTCATAACCATCATATGAAGTAATAGTTAAATATAGAAAATTTTCATCTCCAAGACCTCAAACTCGAAACCCTATATGCAACAAAACCATTCTATTTCATCTCCAAACTTATCTCTTGCCAAGTATGCATTTTTATCACTATACATTATATCAATATGCATCATTTTCCTTGCATCAAGTTAGCTAAAATCATCAATTATAATATGATTTCAATGCCTAAAATAACATAGCAACTAAGCATAGATTTATGACTAGATAGGCATGGCATTTCACCAAGGAAGCTTAATCTAGCATTATTAAGCAACCAATTAAACAATACAATCGCATTCTCCTAAGTATATACAAGAAATGCTAAAGGTAAGATAAATATATACTTACAATACTCCTAATAGGATTAGATTAGCTCTGAAAATATATAAAATATTTCATTAGAATAAACTATAATCATATAGTTTTAAAAAGGAAATTTTAAGAATAAAAACATTGGTGTAGGTGTGTGATCTAACTTAAGTTTCTATGTTTGAATTTGCTTAAAATTCATCTTACCTTTTCAAAAGTACTTCCACTCAAGAATGCTTGTTTCTTACTCCACTAGACTTAGAGTATTTTGATGTTTGGAAGATAGAAGAAAGCAAGACAAGGTGAGAGTAGAGTGGAAGAGAGAGTTGTCGAGAGGTGGGGGTGAGAGTGTGTGCTTGTGAACAAGTGAGGCAAGCAAATGAAAAAGGAGCAAGGCACAAGGCCATTCGGCCAAGTGAGTTCTAGGTGCCTTAGACACTCATTTCCCTAGTCTAGGATTGACCCTTAATGAGTTGAAAAACCCCTTTTATTGACTTTTATCAATAGAGTACAATCATGCATATTTCTAGTTCACACTTAGGTTGAGTGCTTCCCTCCTCTTTCATCCATGGCTGGCACCTCACATGGGCATAGCCTCTCAATTTCTTTCATATCATCACTTACATACTCATCTATCATCTTACAAGTCTCTCACCAAGATCTCAAGATCAAATTTGGGAAAATGGGTAAGGCATGGTTCGGCTACCTTCTTCCTAGTGTTATCCGAACCCCCGAACCCCTCCCTTGGTCTCCTTTCTTTTCATGAGTTCTATCAATCACCATTCTATCACATCCTCTTACACACATGTCTTCTTATACACCCTTACACAATCTCACATGTCCAAATAACTTAGATTTGAAAACCATTGGGAAGACTCAAAAATAGGAGAAGTCGGCTACACCCCTCCAAATGCCAACCGAAACCTCCATGCCTCCTTTCATCATCATTTCTTCCCTCCAATGATGCTATATCTTCCCAATGACTTGTCAATCTCCTTGTCATATCCTTCTTACAAGATCCCTCACTTGACATATACCTAGATTTTTTAGGCAATACATGAAGAAACACCGAGTGGTTCGGCCATACCCTTTCCACCGAAACTCTCACTTTCTTCATTCCTTGCTATTCCCATCAAATCTTGCAAGTGTCTTTCACCTAGAAATGACATGATTCTAGGAAGACCAATTTGGAAGATTCCTCATTGTCCCACATGCCTCCCTAGTTGTCCAATGATGAGAAGATCTCATCTTGGATACCACACCTCATCCTCCAAGAAAACTACTAGTCAACCCTCCAACTATTAGTATTTTCTTTCTCATACCTACTAGTTTTTGAAAACTTGCTAAAACTTTCCTAGGGTAACAAGTGTCTCCATGCATGGGCTTGATAAACTCATGGGTCACTTTCATGGGCTTATGAGCTTTGATACACCACCTAGAGCCAATATCCTAGTCCATACTTCCTAAAACTCAATTCTAAGCCCACGCCTCCAATTTTTACTAACCTAAAATACCCATTTTCATTTCTTAAATAATTAAATAATTAAAATAATAAGAAATGAAAATTTTGGGTCGTCACAGAATGAATAAAAAACGACATGACATAATCTTACACGATTAGATATCAATAAAAGGAGAAATAATATTAAATGCAGTCTTAGAATATGTAACTTCTTTACATTTTATATGAAGAAATAGGATCTAATATTAAAAAAATAATTTTTTTTTATATAAATCTCAAATTTTATCTATTTTTCTTTTTATAAAAAGAGTACATGAGATTTACACATTCTAAAATTATAAATATTATTTATCTCAAGAGAATATAAAGCTGATAATTTGAGAGGAGAGTTTGTCTAAAGTCGTAACCTTGATATCAGGTTATAAAATAAGCAATGATTTAGAAGTCTATGTCTAGTTTTTTTTTTTTTTATAGATAAGAAGAAATGAGATATAATAAATGTTAAAAATTAGATAAAATATCGTTATAATATATTTTTTTAATATTAATATTATTTTAAAATTTGAAAAATTATTTTAATATTTAAAAAAATTAAATTATTTATTTTATTTTGTATAAAAATTTAAAAATATAGTAATAATAAAATAAAATAAAATAAAATAAGATGAGATTGTTTATTAAAATGAACAAGACGGCCTTCAAATATAACAACAGAGGTCGGAAAGTATCCATTTGTTTATATTTTATAGAGTTGTAACATTTATTTTTGTCTTTTTCTAAAAGAAAAAACATTTATTGGCTTACAATCTATTCAAAGAAAAAATATTCATATTTAGATGTTGAGTGTTGAGATGATTTAAATACTTTTAGTTGATCTGTAAATACTAATACTTTATTAATTTTATTGAAATTTATTTAAATATAAATAGATTGAAATATGTATTTGAAAGTGAATAGATTATGATGGAGTTTCATCTAATTAGAAGTTAAAAAAATAATGTTTTATTAATAATTAATTTAACATAAATTGAGATGAATTGGAATTGATTTGGATAGCTAAACTTTAAGATCAATAATTGTAAGTTCTTTTTTTATTTATCTTTTTACAATATTGTTATTCACCTAAACGAAAAAAAAAAATCAATTGCAACAATCAGAAAGAAGACTCCTTCAAAAGAAAAAAGAAAAATTAAAAATAAAATAAAAGTATTTTAGAAAAAAGAAAGATAGAAAGAAAATAGGAATTGAAAGAAGAAGTAAATTGAAGTGGCGGGATCTAATTGGCCAGAGAACTACGTTCTTGTTTTGCGTTGAAAGTATCAGATTAACTAACCAATGAATTTCGATGGATTTAATCAGTGAGAGAGAGCGCAGAGAGAGACGAAGATACAGCAAAACGGACAACCTGACAATCCTTACACGACCTTCCGTTTTCCATTCCATGTCCATTCGCCGTTTTCAACCCACCCACCACATATAATTCAATACAACTTCTCTCTGCCGGAGTTGCTTTTCTCGCTCGCTCTCGTTATTATGGGTTTGGAAAGATGAAGATGTTAATCTGATTCGAGTTGCCACAGAAAGATTTTGGCTCTTTTGACATCCTGAGATCCGTAAGCCTCCTGGTTCTTCGATTTGGATGATCTATATTTGTGGAAATTCATCATTGTTTTTTTGTTTATGATCTTAAGTCTGCAGGCTGCTACCCGTGGTACTTTTTCATTTTGGTTTTAATGTTTCATAGAATCTCGCCCTGACCTGTTTAATTTTTTGCCTTGAATTATAATCGGCGACTCCTCTGGTTGATTACTTTGAACAATAAACAGTTGAATGTTATTGCATGTATCTCTTTGATTTCTAATCTTTGAGAATCCAGATAGAGTTAATCATTTCAACTATAAATAGTTTGTTTTGAATCAACTGAAGGCGAAACTTTGGTTCCAAGCACCCAGATAAATTTCGAAGGCCCAAAATTATTTACGCCAAAAACAAAGAGAAAATCTGAGAGGTCTTTTTCTTTGATTTGTTCCTCTGATCTGTATACGTGCATACAAGACTAGGGCAATTTTCTCTGAAGGTTACGCTTGGCAGTCTACGCTTAATTGCTTGCACTTTTCAGTTTTACAAATCTTTGATTGATTTGGCTCTCGAAGTTCTATTAAGACTCGTATTAAGGCTTAGTTTTTATTCTAAAGTCGAAATTTTATTAGTAATTATAACATCGTGTAAAACACGTGTTCTTTCATGCCCATTTTGCCGTAAATTTTAACGGTTCAATCTCTTTTCATGCATTTTTTTCCTTGCTATGTTGCAAGAATTGACCATTTCTAAACCCCAAAAATTTTCTTAGTTAATTTGAACATCATGTAAAACACCTTTTCTTTCATGTCCATTTGCCGTAAATGTTAATTGGTTCAATCTCTTTTCATACATTTTGCCCTTGCAATGTTGCAAGAATTGACTGTTTCTGAACCTAAAAAATATACATTTACTTCGAATCATTCCAATCAGGAGAATTCTTTTGCATTTGATATGTACTGACCCGTTAATATTTCACTATTCTTATATAAGGTTGGATGCAGAAATCACTTGTTTTTCTACTTTTTATATATAAAAAATTATGTATACTCTAATTAGTTGTGTAAAAAAAATTCAGGTGCATCATGGCAACAAAGGGGAACTCAGGAGACAATAGAAGTAGGAGTTCAATGTCAATTTTCATTGTTGTTGGTCTGTGTGGTTTCTTCTATATACTGGGTGCATGGCAACGAAGTGGTTTTGGCAAGGGAGACAGCATAGCTGTGGAGATTACCAAACAGACAGATTGCAGTATCCTCTCGAACCTAAATTATGAGACCCATCACGGTGGAGATGCTGGGACAGTTGATGAATCTGAAGCAGAAGTTAATGAGTTCGAGCCATGTGATGATCGCTACATTGATTACACACCCTGTCAAGATCAAATGCGGGCTATGACATTTCCACGGGATAACATGATCTATAGGGAACGGCACTGCCCTCCTGAGAATGAGAAACTGCACTGCCTTATTCCTGCACGCAAAGGATATGTGACCCCATTTCCATGGCCCCAGAGTCGTGACTATGTGCCTTATGCAAATGCACCTTATAAGAGCTTGACGGTTGAGAAGGCTATTCAGAACTGGATTCAATATGAGGGCAATGTTTTTAGATTCCCTGGTGGAGGCACACAGTTTCCTCATGGAGCGGATGCATATATTAACGAACTCGCATCTGTGATTCCACTAGACAATGGGAAAGTTAGAACTGCTTTGGATACAGGCTGTGGGGTAGGTTAAATTGTAAAATGTCCGCACTTAGCTCTGATTGCACTGTTTTTCGTTTTCATAAATGCCCAAACTCTTATACCATATCATCGCATTATACGCGCCCATTTTTTTATCATCTCAATATGGCCCATAGCATTCATGCAGTCTTGGCGTAAGCAGTGATACATACTGATAAATCTGCTTTTTCTTCTATGGATACAACTTGCCTTTGGTTCATGTAGTTCATAAGCTTTCCTCCCTTTTATATTTAGTCTATCAAGCTTATATACTTCCATTAATCTTTAGTATAGTTGATTTAGTGCTATTGGATGGTGGTTAGGTTGCAAGTTGGGGTGCATACCTGTTCAAGAAAAATGTTATTGCCATGTCATTTGCACCAAGAGACTCTCATGAAGCACAAGTTCAATTTGCTTTGGAAAGAGGTGTTCCAGCTGTTATTGGTGTTCTTGGAACCATAAAGCTGCCATATCCTTCCAGAGCCTTTGACATGGCACACTGTTCCCGTTGCTTGATTCCATGGGGTGCAAATGGTGAGGATTAAAGTTATATAGTTTGTTGGGTAATATGTTTATATTTCCTTTGTAAAAAGAAAAAGAGCGAAATGCTTGTTAACAATGAGCTCGCTGGGTGCAATAAAAAATAGCTTTGCAAGGACACAGCATTAGATTCAATTGCTAACAACCTAATTCAAGTATAAGTCCATTTTGACCTCCTTGACTCTGCTGCAACTGTCTTGAATATGAAGCTTGACTTGTTCAAAAGCCAGCCAAAAAGCTACTTTTGTTTCAGGCTGGCTTAAGGTGAGCCTTATAATTCCTTGATGCATTATAATCAAAGTACTCATTTGAAGATAAAATTACCATTGACTGGTGCAATTTTCTCAACTGACCATTGGCTTCTTATTTTCTGAGGAGTCTCTGGACCTTTATAATTGATTTATCTTCTTTTTGTTTAGTTTTAATTTCTGTTATAACATTCAGTTTACTGAAACTAATTTTTATCATGATTATTGGGCACCTGCAGATGGAATGTATATGATGGAAGTTGACCGAGTTCTTAGACCTGGTGGTTACTGGGTGCTTTCTGGTCCACCCATCAATTGGAAGAATAATTACCAAGCATGGCAACGTCCCAAAGAAGAACTTCAGGAGGAACAAAGAAACATTGAAGATATTGCCAAACTTCTTTGTTGGGAAAAGAAGCATGAGAACGGTGATATTGCTATTTGGAGGAAAAGAATAAGTTATGACAATTGCCGTGATCAAGATTCTCAACCTGCAACGTGTGATTCTGAAAATGCTGATGGTGTTTGGTATATTACTCTATTTGAATTTCTCTCTTTTGCATTCTTGTTGAACTTTTATTTGACTGGCAAAGAAATTTCTGGAAGATATGCATCCAATTTTCTTTGCATTGAGTTTCTTTTATATGATCAGTTTCTGGTGATATACCTCTTGCACTTGTACAAGTGATTTGAGTTGCTTGTTCTAACTTCTTGATGCAGATTACCTCTTGCACTGTATATGTTCCCTCTATGCAGCTTTAAGTTCCTAGAAGTTTTGTGAACAAAGTGAACAAAAGGATTGTTGATTGCAAGTATTTTCATTACTAGGATCTAAATGATATCTGAAATTTTCTCTGAATAAACCTTTTTAGGAGAATTTTTGCAAACCAAGTGTTTTTAGAAAACCCGAGGAAAACAATGAATTTATATTAAGTATTTTTTTTTCCTTGTCCCGTTGTCTTCTTTTATTCCATTATTTAAGTTTCAACAGTAGCATTCAGTGTTTCGGTATTTTGGAGATCATGAAAATTTTGCTCTGAAACAACCATCTTCTGCTGGTGTCTAGGTACAAAAGGATGGAAGCATGTATAACTCCATATCCCGAGACTACTAATCCTGATGAAGTTACTGACGGAGCATGGAAGCCATTTCCAGAGAGACTCAATGCTGTTCCATTCAGAATATCTAGTGGATCCATTCCTGGAATATCTGTTGAGGCATTCCACGAGGACAACCGCTCATGGAAGAAGCATGTGAATGCTTATAAGAGGATCAACAAGATCATTGATTCTGGCAGATATCGCAATATTATGGATATGAATGCTGGTCTAGGAAGTTTTGCTGCTGCTCTTGAATCTCCAAAGTTGTGGGTTATGAATGTCATGCCTACAATAGCTGAGAAGGACACACTGGGTGTCATATTTGAGCGTGGATTGATTGGCATATATCATGATTGGTAACCTCTGGAATGTCTTTTCTGTTTTTCAAAGAACCCAGATCTATATAGACTTAGCTTTTATATCCCTGTTGATGATCCATTTCTTAATAGGTATCCACTTAACCCAGCAAAGCCCCTTTTGACTAATATTTTAGGCTGGTGGAAAATATAGTTTTTAGATTTTTAATCGAACATGTCTGGTACTTGCTACCTTAATCTACGTGTGTTTATCCTTATCCTCTTCTTCATTTCAGACACTTTCTATGAACGAATTAGTTTTAGCTGTGACAGAATATCAATAAAGCTTTCCTAGTCATCCTTAATACAATTTATTTAGGTAAAATTACTTTTTTCATATATTGAAACCGGATAATGAATTTTAAGTTATGGTCTTTCTTTACCATCCCATGGTCACACCCCATGCTTCTTTCTTCTTCAGAAACTTTAAATAAGTAAAATCACATTCCACATACTAATATCTTAAACCTGCATATTTTACACCACATGAAAATTGATCTCTGCTATTTGAGCTGAGAATTCAACGCCACTTTTGTTTCATGAACAGCTGATGTGTATTCTTGACTTATCTATAATCATTTGTTCATCGTAATCACAATATGTTATAATATTCTCGGTACGTATTGCCAGAAATAAATATAAGTAGATAACCATAGTTGGGGTTTTATCAATAGTTCATAATCTTCTGGGGTTTAAACATGATCTACTATCTGGGGCTTTTCCAATTTGAAGATTTATGCACTTCATTGCTGCAGTAGATAAATTAGTAAGAGCACTCTCATTGGCTTAGGCAAATTCATCTTCAAATTTTAGCCAATATCCTACTATTTTACATTTGCCCAATCAATTTAAATTTAGGGTGCACATTGGATTAGCCATTTATTTTCTATATAATAATAAAATATTATTAAATTAATATTCTTTCACCTGTGTTGAATAAAATAATAATACTTTAATTTGAATTCAAGATACTCTAGTTTTTTGTTAGATAGAATAATAATATTTTAATTTTTAGCCAAGCAACTATTCACTTTCCATCTTTGGAGAACTACTATTCACATTAGCTAAATATTGTTGAACTTGGCTAACCCAATATAGCCCTTTTTTTTGTTGAAATCCTTTAAATTTTAGCCAAGCACCTCATTTGGCCAAGCCAATGAGAGTGCTCAAAGGGGTGCAGGATCTAGGAGGTAGCATTACTAAGTAGTTTAAGCTGCTTAACATTTAGTTGTGTGTGTGGTGTTAAGTTGCCATTGCTTGCTTTCTACTCGCTGAAAGACTTCATTACTGCTTTGGATTGATTCAATAGTTGTTTATATTTTATGGTAAATCACTTATATTATTCTCTCCCAGGTTTGTTTTGATGCATTAAAAGAAACCAACCCCTAGAAAAATAATGTAGAGCAAGCTGTTGTTTTGGGGATGTGGAAGCTGAAATTTGATCTTGCTTGCTTCCATATTACACTGTTACTTCACTAGCTAATGCCTTGTGTTCACAATCTTTCTCTACTTTAAAACAGGTGTGAAGCCTTCTCCACGTATCCTAGGACGTACGACCTTATTCATGCAAATGGTCTTTTCAGCTTATACAAGGATAAGTAAGTTTTTCCTGTCCTGTGTACACGGGCTATTGCTTATTTCATTTGTATCAATAAAATTTCTCTCTTAAAAAAAAAAAAAAGCCTTTCCTGATATTACATCCTACTTTGTTCAGATGGAAATAAAAACTTTGTTACTTGTAATATTAAACATCATTCTAATGGTAAGCAGCCCCATCTCAGAAAAGTCAAATCTTCTCTCATAATATAAGAGTGATAATAAAATTACTTTTCCATTCAGAGACGGGAATTTGATATGCTTTATTGGTAAGTGGCAATGCCCACGTCCATTTCACATTGGATATAGAAAAGGATGAAATAATTTCCCCATGAAGTACTGTTCTAGAGTTCATGCAACAACTATTAGCACAAATTGGTAGAAACATGAAAAGTTAGGATACACCTTGTAGCAGTAACCAACTTGGAGATGACAAAAGCCTTGCCATCGGTTCATTTTGATCTTCCTTAAGGGATACATTTTCCTGTCTGGGGCTGCTTTTGCTTAAACCCTAACTAATGCAGGTGCAATGCGGAAGACATTCTTCTGGAGATGGATCGCATCCTGCGGCCTGAAGGAGCTGTTATACTCCGTGACCAAATGGATGTGCTAATCAAGGTTAAAAGAATTGTGAAAGGAATGAGGTGGAATACAAAAATGGTAGATCATGAGGATGGCCCTCTTGTGCAAGAAAAGATATTGTTTGCTGTCAAACGGTATTGGGTTGCCGGTGAAAACAACTCCACATCTTCACGGTGAAAGAAATGAAGGATACATTCTCAGCGCAACGTTGAGTCGAGTTCAAAGAATCCTTTATACCAAATCATGGGTGTCCAGACAAATAGCAAGTCGAGGGACATGACTTTCGTGGACTTGAGGTAATTGTGATTCTCCAGCTTCCTATGGGAGATATAGCAGACTGATATGTTGACAATTTTTGAAGCTCCATGTCAATTTTACCGATCAAAAAAAGCTCCATGCGTCAATTATAGCTTTTATACTTCAGTTTTTTTTTTTTTTTTTAATTCTTGTAATTTCTCTTTGAAGATCTTACAGCTGATGTTGATACTCAAGCTTCGTGTTAGAATGAAGCCTGGTTTTGGCTAAAGGACATTGGCTTTATCTTATCTATTATTAATATTTTTTTATTTATTGAAACTGAATCTATAGTGAATTTAGTAATTGTTTATTGCAAAGATGGAAAACAAAGTAGAATTCATAAAAGCTCACTGGTTGGGCAAAACAGAACATCAGTCTCACATTTGAAAAGTATTTCAGACATCTTATATTTGGCCAAATCTACTGCTAATAAAGCCTAAGCCACTGTTTTCTTCCTTGGTTAATGTAGCAACAATGAGCCCCACAACAACTGCTAAGCTTGGACGGAAGATGCCATAATATGAGTGGGTGTGCACGCAGTCCTGCTTACAGATAGATTTTTTTATTAGTTAATAAGACAGAAGAACTTATCCACGTGTATTCTCAAAAGATTTGAAAAAAAAAAAATTTTAAAAATTGAGGGGGATTGTTACTGAAGAAAGGAACAGAATTAAAAAGGTTGGGATAAATGTATTAACCACATGCAATGTTAGTCAAGCATCATTCAGGGCAGGAAGGTGGTCGACATTTGCCCAGAAATGTGATCATAAACGTTCATCTGTTTACAGTTAGTTTATAGCTAGGCATACAATATTATCATCTCCTGTCCAGCTCATAATCAAGCTCAATGAAGTCAGCAGCAGCCAATTTACACCTTGGCTTTTCAAGTCTTTAATTTGCTTACAAAAGAGAAAAATGTTGTTTTTCATTCTGAATTTTATGATATACCCAGTCATAGCAATTGATATGGCATAGTATCAACATGTATGATTGGAAATGATAAAATGTAAGATGAAGAGAAGAGTTGCTTCGCATAAAAAAAAAAAAAAAAGGCTTGTTAACAACAAATTAGACTTGCCATTTATGCTGATTTCGACTCATGCCATCACATACAGAAACTCTCTTCTTGGAGAGATGTCCACAGAGCATGAGTTGAAAAGAGTATATAATCATATCCATATGAACAGAAGCAATTATGTCCATATTGTTGGAATCAAAGTTTAAGATATTAGTGAGTTGATGAAAACTCA
Organism: Platycarya longipes; assembly: GCA_036559045.1. Taxonomy (NCBI): domain Eukaryota; kingdom Viridiplantae; phylum Streptophyta; class Magnoliopsida; order Fagales; family Juglandaceae; genus Platycarya; species Platycarya longipes. The sequence continues at coordinate 36,427,004 of CM071799.1, forward strand.
AAAAGGCATTTTGTTTACTGAAATATATAGGCAATACTAATAGCCGCAATATGTTTGGGATCAAGCTCAAAAACAAGTAGGGCCCAAACTCTTCTTTTATTGGACCCCCTCCACAACCCCTTCTTAAAAGGAAATTTGTTTTCAAGGCAATTGTATCAAAGCAAAGAAATTCTGTTATATTAAATAGGCCACCATCTTCTAAACGTTCTGCGCTACTCAAGAGCTTTAAAATCCTCCAAACCACCCCATTTTTTTGGGCTGTCATCTGCACAAGCTTATTTATTACACAGTTGTTCAGACTTCTTAAGCAACCTGTCCTTACCATGGACACTGAGAAGAACAGCACCGAGCTCAGCAATGCTGCAGTTTCTTCATACTTCAGCACAGCAGAAGAGGACTCTATACTTAAGGTTGCCAAGTTAGTTCAACATCTTCCTCCTGCCACCGCTTCAAGCCGAACCACTCCCTCTTCGACATGTCTAGACAGAGGCAAAACTACAGAGGGTGAAATCAGTGTCTTTCGTGCTGAAAGATACTTCAGCATGGGGCTGGATGATGACAGTTCTAAAAGTACTGATAAACATGGGCTTAAGAAAGATTCTCGATTTGATCTCAACTATAGAGAACCAAAGAGCAGGCCAGGAACTCCTAGCATGATTTCTGAAGCAAGTTGGAATAGCCAAGCAGGTTTATTACCAAGTTTTCAAAGGCAACCATTCCAAAATCCTGAAAAGAAGGTAAATGGAAAGATACATTTCTCTGGTTTTATCTGCAGCAGATCTTGTTCAGATAAGAAATCGATTAACATCCATAAGCATGGAGGAACTCATGGAAAAGAGGACAGGAAAAAGGCAACTCAAGTTGATCACAACCAGTTCCAGCCCCAATCTCAGGTAAAGGATGAGCTTCATGGCCCAAAGTTCGAGAGATCAAACAGAGAAAAGAGTTTTTCATTCCCAACTTTAAGTACCGGGTTGCAAAATTTGGCAGCTATTTCTCAGTTGAAAGAGAAGATCAAGGTCAAAGAAGAAGAACCAAGAAAATCTCTCGAGGTGTTTGGATCCTATATGACGAAGAAAGGAGACATTGCAATGAACTTAGAAAGGAAACTCTCAATCCTCACTTGGGATGCCATTCCAAAAGCCCAAAACGTTTCCACTATTTCTGGAACTGAAGGCATGCATGAAGATGTGGGGAGTGATGCTAGTTCTGATTTGTTTGAGATAGAGAACATATCCTGCAGTGAAAAGCTGCCGCAGTTCTCGAGGCAAGAGTCTGATGGCATGTCCAGCTGTTTGACATCCATTACCAAGTATGAGCCAAGTGAAGCAAGCATTGAGTGGAGTGTTGTCACAGCCAGTAATGCTGGGTTTGATGAAAAGAAACTGGAAGAAAGTAAAAAGATTCATGGTGTGTTCAAAACCAAATCCATAATTGACAAGGAGGTGCCAAAAAGCCGTCCAAGTGGATTACTTGGGTGTAAGAGTCTCAAGGCTGTGAATGTTGCTGAAACTGCACATAGAACAAATGAGAGGCCCCAAAATCTGACTCGGTACAGCATTAAAGATTAAGGTGAAAAACTTTTGAGTTCTCATCAGTGCAACATTATTTATTATCTCCAGAGAGATCTCCCTCTTGGCAGTTATTGTGTTTATCCCTGTTCATGTTGTAGTGAATGTAAGTAGGATTAGCAGAACTTTGTTGAAACTCTTCTGTATGACATGATTTTACAGAAATAATGTAATCATCCTAAATCTGAAGATACTTTTTGCAATGATTTTATATCCATAGCTTTTGTGTCACTCAAAGGCACGGCAATCCTGAAAATATAAAAGGGGGCCTAGATTTGTCAAGGCACTCGGACTAACAAAAATAAAAAGACTAATAGGCATCAAGTTTTTGAGACCACCCTTGTCCAATCCCTTTTTCTTTGAATAGGTCCAACTTGTATTTATTGTTCTCTTGATTTACAACCTCGGGGTCATTCCTTCTCTCTGACATGTAAACCAAGTCTGCTTTTGGCGAACCATGCTTGCCTCACTTCTTCGTCTACAAATCTTTAACTTTGGGTTGGCGTGTATCTCTCTTGACTGAGACAAAACATAACAAATGGAAATGCCTGATCTTCAGAAAGTTGGATTTGGAATCTAATCCTTCACTGTAGCCCTTTTGTGGTGTTACCTATCTTTATAGCAAATCTTGACTGGGACAGGTTACTGTTGCAGAAACTACGAGTCTTTCTAGTTTAAAATATTTAAATTGATTTGCAGATTAAATATTGTCATGTCAATGGTGTGGCCGCACTCGTTTGTAAATATAATTTCTTTACCAAAGGACATTGGAACACCTTAGATGGTGAAAATATTTGGTTTTATCTCATTTTATCATTATAATTTTATTAAATTTTTATATAAAATATAATAAAAAAATTCAACTTTATAAATTTCAAAATAATAATAATATCAAAAAATAATATTCTAAAAAAAAAAATTCTTCAACTTTCAACTTTTATTTAAAATTATCACATCTTATTTCACTGTCTAAACTGCACCTAAAGTGGCTTTGTCCAGGATTTAATGTCTTTGCAAGCAACAAAGCACAGAATTTGTGAACAAGAAGCATTTCCATGGGATTGAATTAAGGCTTGGAACACTCATATCATGAATATATAACTCAAATGATGGCAACTGTTAAGGAATGTCGCACACAGTGACACGTTTAACTCATTACTGTCAGGCCATTATATGCTAAAAAAGCAAGTTGGGTAGCTACATTCAATTCTGTAACCATCTTACAACCATGGTGGATCCCATTCTCTCTTCTCTCATTTTCATCCCACAGAAATAAGTTTGGGAATCACGTAACATATCTTTAACAAAATGTCTGTAAACCCTATTAATCTCCAGTGTTAGTCTTGGCTTGTAACAGTAGATTCTCTGTACAAAGTTGGAGACTTTTTTTCTTGAAAATCTCTAAACAAGAGCAGCCATAATGCCAAACTGCACTTTCTGTTAAATGGATTCACATGGAAGGCTGCAAGAACAGTAACAGATAACAGAAAAAAGAAGTTCAAAAATAGGAAAAATATAGTTGTAAGTGATTTTGCGTACCAATATGCACACTTATCCAATGCGATTGATTAGAAAGTCAGATTTTAATAAAAACGGTGTAGATTTGAATTTCGGATATAAAAGTAGAGGTATTAGTACGCAAATAGGTCTACAAATTCGTTTGTATGTAGCAAAATCCAGAAAAAATATAAATTCTTTTTTATCTACTTGTCAATGATCGAGCTTACAAATAGGATTTTTTTTTTTCAGCAATAAATTCTTGACGAAAGAAATCCCAAGATATTTGAGAGAAGGCCGGCCTTGTTCATAAATTCAAGAAGGGTAGCCTAGAAAGTGAAGGCAGACAAGTCATAAATGTTCATGAAAAGGGCAAGGGAGAAGAAGTTGCCCATCACGCCCAATCTTAAAAGATCGACACTGAAGATGGATGTGAGTGGAATTATGTTGGTGTCATCTAATAAAATATACGGGCAGAAGTACCCCTATCGGAATGTTGGGAAGGGACCTACTGGGTTGGATTGAAATGAAATTGAACTCTTGAAGATGGAATTAATAGTGGCCCTGGACCACTAAGGAAAGCCATCCTCACTTCAACTTAATATATATATATATATATAATATTTTGAATGCATTAGCATTTAGGGAGCTTTGTTTCTGTTCATTCATGTCATTTCTTCCCTATGATAATTAATTACTGTCAACTTTCTCGAACACAGATCTTTTAGTTTTATCATCTCATGCTTTTTAGCCTTGGTACTAATGAATTCATAAAGGTTATTGACTTTTAGATTAAGTTCAATAACTAGTAAATTATGGCTCTTGATGAGTAGAATTGCTTTGACACACTAAGTAAAGAACAATGCTTCTTCTCTGAGTTCTCTCCACCAAAGTATAGTCTGAAAGGTATTCATCACTAACATACAAGCATGAGAAGAGTAAGCAAATAAAATACCTAAATGCTGAACCAAGTTTTGGAGATCAATGTATTAACATTGGCATCATCTTAAATGATGTAATGCCTCAAAATATACTGACTTAATTACCTATATTATTTTGAACTTAAAACTATTCTTGCACATTCTAAGTAATTGAGAAACTATAACAAGGAATTGGCAATTTACTTGAGAAACTATAGAAAAACAAACACACATATGGTATGGAACACTATTCTTTTTAAATAATTTTATATTTTTAGAGATTTCCCATTCAATTTATTTCAAATAAGTCAGTTTCTTGGCTCAAACTGATAATTAGAGCTGAAGTTACTAAAATAAGCATTTTCCATAGTGAATGGGCATCTACACAACCAAGTCTGAAAAGAGAAAAAGCATGATCAAAAGGAAAAGGGCTACACAAGAGGGCTGAAAGATGGGATTCAAGGATCCCACCAATTTTCTTGGTCTGACATTGCTACAAGCCCATAGAGGAAAAAAAAGAAGGGGGGATGTTTGTGATTGGGAAAAAGGAAGAAGAGATTCGCTGCAATTATATGTGAGAAAATGTTTTTAGCAATATATGATAGACATTGAGGTTATGTGAACCATAAGGAAAGGCCCACTGATAAACCTAAAGGGAAGCAACACCAAAGGAACTAGTGGAAACTCTTTTTATGTTGGGTTGTAATAAACGTTATCAAAAAGAAAAATAATAAAAGTCTCATAGAAGTTCTCGACCTTGTTTAGTCAGATTTTGTTCTTCTGATGTCTGCACCACTCTCTCACATATTTGGAATGATATGTAAAAGAAAACTATAACAGACACAAAAAGATTATACAAAATAAATATTCAAACTGATATAGTTTCATAGAATCTATTAAATCTACTTTATAATAAAAATAACTTTACAATCTGACGTATAATATCAAACCATATTTGTTTATGGATTTACTTTTATATAATATCTTTATGACTAAAGTATTTTACTATGCAAAAACCAACTGTTACAACTAACAGCATGAACAAAAGGTTGCCTCCAAAAAGACACAACTAGAGGTGACCCCTCAGTGTGGCCCTGAAGCCACTAACATTGTCACAACAAAACTCACATCATTTGCAAAAGCGGTTAGAGAAAATATATTATTGTAAAGTTTAAAGTAACGATCAAAACAAAGTCTAATTAAGTCACTTATGAACTTGTACTGAAAAATAACTTACTAGATGGGATTGAGCATTATAGCTTTTGTAATGATTCCACAAAAAAAAAAAAAAAAAATCTATTTGCAAGTGTGCTGAACGCACCAAACACGTCACTGATGTAGACCTTTGCTGTATTAGTTTGGATAGTGAAAATTTATATTTTGATTTTATTTATAATTGACATAGTCTCAAAGTTAAGTCCACATTAAGCAACATAACTCTTCAAATTAGTTAAAATTAAAATTGAAGTCTAGACTCTATAAGCATTCTTTCATATGTAAAAAACATATAAAAAATAAATATAAGTGAAAATGATCGAGATTTTCTTTTTTATTTTTTTTTAAAAGGAAAATGATCGAGTTTAGTAGGTAGAATAGCAAGTTTTTGACAAAATTCCCGTCGAAGCATGAAAAATTGAAAATTATATGCTGGGTTTGTAGTATAGAGCCTTCAATTTGGATGATCGATTAAGGCCTATGGTCTATGGACCATCTCTAGTGGTAGCACTAGGCCTTCTTGTGTCTTTCTTACAGCCTTATTATTGTTCCAATTAGCTAGGCCTAGCCCAACTTGTCAAAATAGTTTCAACCATCAGAGTCGATCATCCTGATCCATCACCACTTCAATCCTGAGGTAACAAAAGAAGATTGTTAGATGAAAATCTAGATATTCGGCTGATACGTTAAGATATTCATATGAGATTTCGCGATGAGTGTAATGTAATCAGCAACGAATTTTACATATTCCCGTTAAATAACCATTAAAAATAGAAATAGAAATAATAATTTATTAGAATGAACGATATATTCATTATGTTATTAAATATATAAGAATTAGAAAAAGTGTATAAATTATGAAACTTGATACAAAATATAATTTGTTTGATTAAAAATTAACATGTGGCCATTAAAATATGACAAAAATAAATTAGATAAAAAAATTTAAAAAAAAAGTTTGAAATTAATAATATTATTATATTATATAGAGTTTAGACAAATAATATAATGTAACATTAAGTTTTGACTCGAACAGGCAAATGGCAAAATATATGATATTAGGCTAGCTTTAACTAACACGATGGATAAGGTGATGCTAATGCTCTAATACAAAAAAATAAAAATAAAAAATCTCTCTCAAAGCAACTTTTCTCCCAAGCATATTTATGAATGCTACCGTGAGAGGCTCATTTGGATAATTAGGGCCCAGACTTTGTGTAGAGAGAGAGAGAGATAAGCCGACGGGGCAATACTGATCTAATTGTGATACGCCTGAGAGGTAACTGGGAAGATTCAACAGGACAGCGAGCGTCGACTCAAAAAAGACTGGGGACCCACAGTAAGAAGCACCTCATGAGTGAGGGGACGACAACGGGAACCACAACATAGGCACCACATTAAATGAGAATTAGGCTAAAGCCATGCCACATTAAATGAGATTTAGGCAAAAGTCATGCCGCATTATATATTAAGTAAATCAGATGTATGCTACATTAAATGCGAGCTACAAATCCGATCACATAACAGCAATGAGAGAGAGGGGGCAGTGCAGCTTGGACAAGACTAGGGGTGTCAAAACGTGTTAACAGGTCGTGTTCGTGTCGTGTCAGGGCGTGTACATAATGCTTAAAGGATCAACACGAACACGACCCGTTAAGGATTTCGTGTCAAAAATTTTAACCCTAACACGACCCGTTAAGATAACGGGTTGACACGACACAACCCGTTAAGACCCGTTTAGACCTTTGACACTATATGACACGACATGACATGACACAATACAACACGATCTAACTCGTTTCAACTCGCAAACCCGTTAGTGACCCATTTGAGTTTAACCTAATTGGTTTTATACAAATATTAAAATTTAAATAATAGTTATAAAACATAAAAAATTAATTACAAATTATAATATTAAAATTAAAATTCAATAAATAGTACACTATAAAATATGATAAACACACAAATATGATCCACACATTATAAAATATTAAAATTATAATCCAAACATATTAAATAAATGGGTTAACTCGTTAATGACTATTTAATAAATACTTAAATGGAATAATTAAGTGTCTAAGAGTATAAAACTAATTTTAAATTATGAGTTTTTAAAATTTAGCTCAAAGGTATAAAAGTAAATTCAAATTTCTTAACGTGTATTAACGGGTCATAACGGGTTTGACCCGTTATCAAATCGTGTCTTAACGGGTTGACACGATTTGACCCGAAACCCGTTAAGGCTAAACACTAACCCACTTTTATCGTGTCGTGTTTGTTTCGTGTTAACGTGTCGTGTCATATATTGCCACCTCTAGACAAGACGTCCGCCCCTAACTCCCTTTAGTAACTTAGTCCAAGGCAAACCCTACCCTAACACAACGGAATGAATGATGACTAGACAGACATACAAGACGTTCCTGACATTCTCTCCCATCGAGCAAGACTCAGACGAACATATAAATAGCACCACTTTCTAATGAACTAAATTTATGTTTTCTCTACTTTTTTCTTTACAATGATTTCCCCTCTTATATACCTAATCTCGCCTGATTTTACTATCGGAGTGATCACCGACAATTGATCTACTCTCTTCATCTCTCTTGTAAGAATGGATTGTTTGATCATTTGTCGAGTAATTTAGATTGCAAAACACTATATCAACAATTACTATCTTTACAAGCTCTAATAAAAAAAAACATATTTAAAAAACTTTCCTAACTCATGGAAATTTTTGTTATTAATCACGCCACTTTCATAAAACCTAGAAAAAGGCCATCTAAAAAGATTTTCATTAAGTTAAGAATTTTATGCAAATATAATCTTAGGTGGTCTCTAGTTACGAACTCAACTTTTGGATTCGAAAAATAGGATAGGCCAACTTGAGGGGCAACTCATCTTGTGGAGAAATAATATTTATAGAGTAATGTTATATAAAATTGTTGAGTGCGCAAATGTCATTTAAAAAAAAAATAATTATTATTAAAAAAATAATTTTTTTTTCATGTGCATCATGTATTTGTTTATTTCTTCAAAAGAATTATGCAATTCTTACCTACATTTTATAATTGTAAATATATATTTTTTTTAATCCATCAAATATGCAAATATATGAAAAAGGCCGCTTTAGAATTATAATAATATATGAAAAATTATATGAGTTTTTTAATTTTAGTTTTTTTATTATAACTTGTAGATACTAGTTGTAATTTGTAAATTGAAATTAACCTCTAATTTGTTCTTTTATTAACAAATCAACCTCCATTTTGTACAGCATGAGATGATCTAAAAATAATCTCAACCGCTGAGGGAAAAAGATATTAATCTCAACTGTTGGTGCGTAAATCACCTAGAAGACCACAAGAGAAACTTGTAAAATCAACGGCCAGGATCTCTCGTTTATCTCAAAGAGGATAAAACTACAACTAGAGTACCTAAACTACCCTCAATATATTTCTTAAATGACTGAAATATTTCTATTCTAAAACCTGTCACATAACTATTGGAGGATTACCTTACGCCCAACATAGAGCCTCTGGAGAAGATATAAACTTCCAAAACCCTAACACTTTTGCGCTCTCTGTCTCTGTCTCTCAGTGTCTCACACACACTCACACTCACACTCACACGCTCCAATTTCACACACTACAAAAGCGAGTGAGAGAGAGCCACTAGGGTTTTAGGCAATCAACCATAGATATCAAGAGTGGGAGAGAGAGGAGGAGAGTGAGGGCGAAAGAGTTAGTGTTTCTATCTGAGGCAAGGAATATGGGGGCTGACAAGGGAAAGAAGCTGAAGGTAGCGGAGAAAGACGAGGAAGATAACCACTCGGAAGCCATTGATGAGAAACTTGTCCTCTCCATCGAGAAGCTGCAGGAGATACAAGACGAGCTCGAAAAGGTATACTTCTCGTTCACTCTCATTCGCATAAGGTTCTGTTTCGATTTTTTTTTTCTTCGAAGATGAATTGAGATTTTATGTGATATTTATTTAATGTTATTCATCTCTGAATTCCTTGGCAATAAGCAGCATAATTTGATTTATACTGTCTATCTGGATTGATATTTTCATTAGTTTCTATAGATTCCTAATTCAACTGATTCTGTTGATTCAATTGAACAAAGCTGATATCTTTTTTTTTTTGATAGGTAATAAAAGACATCATTCCAAAGAAATTGGCATAAGCCCAAGTACACACGTAGTATACAAAGGAAATACCTACATCTTTCCACGAACAAAAAAGAAATTACAAAAAGCTAATACAGAAATCAACAAATTTCTTCCATTACAAAAGCTTTGGCCCAGCTACACAAAGTGCTAAAGAAAAAATCCCTGAGATCTCCCATAGAGCGTTCTTTATCTTCAAAGCATCTCTCATTCCTTTCGAGTCTTATGCACCACATAAGACAAGGAGGAATCATCTTCCAAACACTCTTGCCAATCTTACTGCCCTTTGAGCACTTCCACCCATTTATCACATTCACCACGTCTTTAGGCATGACCCAAAGAAATCCTAACCATTTGAAAACCTCCTCCCACAAGAATCTTGCCACTTCACAATGGAGAAATAGATGATTAACTGATTCTCCATCCTTTTTACACATCGCGCACCAATCAACAATTAGCATTCCTTTTCTTCTAAGGTTATCATTAGTCAACACTTTGCCCAAAGACACCACCCAACAGAAAAAAGCAAATTTGGAAGGAACTTTCACTTTCCAAATATTTTTCCAGGGGAATACACAGCTTCTATGTCTGATCAACAACCTGTAATAAGAAGAAACTGAGAACCTCAAATTTCCAGCAGGGTTCCACAACAAACTATCCTCTCTACCGATCAGCGGCTTTGACTATAAAGTCTGTCCAGCAGAGCTTTAACTTCATTCACTTCCCAATCATTTACTTCCCTTATCAAATTAACATTCCACTCAAAATGATTATCATTACTGCTGTAAGACTCACAAACAGTAGCATTTTGATTCCTGGCTAGTCTGAAAATTGCTGGAAAATCCGGCTTAAGGGAAGATTCCCCACACCATAAATCATGCCAAAAGAATGCCTTCTTCCCATCACCCACCTTCAATTTACAATGAAGAGAAAAAGAACCCCAATCTTTTCTAATAAATTTTCACAAACTCACCCCATATACACCATAGTATCTTTAGAACACCATCCACCCTTCAAACTTCCATACTTCACATCTATAACATTTTTCCATAGAGCATTACTTTCCAAATGATATCTCCAAAGCCATTTACCAAGTAACGCTCTATTGAAAACCTTCAAACCCTTGATTCCCAACCCACCACAGTCCAGCGGTTGACACACTTTCTTCCAACTAACCAAATGGATATTTTGTTCCCCACCATTACTACCCCATAAAAAATTCCGAAATAAAGTCTCTATTCTTTTTTCAACCCTTGTTGGCAATGGAAAAAGAGAAAGGAAGTAAGTGGGAAGGTTGGATAAAGTACTTTTCAAAAGAGTTAAATTTCCCCCCTCTGACAAGTAGATCATCTTCCAACTAGCCAGCCGTCTTTCAATTTTTTCAATTACCTCATCCCAAATTTTAATAGATTTGAAAGGAGCCCCCAAAGGAAGTCCAAGATACTTTAAAGGAAGAGAAGAGATTCTGCATCCCAGAATGTTCACCAAATCTGAAATATTTTGAATGGGACCGACAAGAACAATTTCAAATTTCGATAAATTAACTCTTAACCCCAAAACAGCTTTGAAACACAGCAATAGTGCTCTTAAAGCACGTAAGGCCTGGTTTGCTTTGGGAGACAACCTAAAATCACAAACTCTTCTCAAACTCATCATTACATTTTTTTAAATTCCCATACAACATATAATAAAAAATTCAACTTTTTCAAATTTCAAAACCACTTTTTCAAATCTCAAAACAAAACTAATATTAAAAAAATATATTACAATAATATTTTATTCTTTCTTTAACTTTTATCTCATCTCATCTCATCTCATCTTTGAAACAAACAGGGCCTAAATTTCCAGTTTCGGAATCGCTAAAAATTAACATATCATCAACAAATAATAAATAAGATATTTTTAAACAATTCCGATTCTCCTTACCCACCACAAAACTGGACAGAAAATTACCCTCAACTTCTTTCTCTATCATTCTATTCAAGGCATCCATAACCATAACAAAAAGAAAAGGGGAAATGGGGTCACCTTGCCTTAAACCACGGGAACTACTAAAGAAACCAACCGGTTCACCATTCACTAGAACAGAAAATTTAGGTCGTCACACAAAACTTCATCCAGGAACGTCGCTTAACTCCAAAGCCGAATCTCCTCAACATATAATCTAGAAAATCCCAACATACATGGTCATAGGCTTTTTCCATGCCCAATTTTATTAAAACTCCAGCTTTCTCCATCTTAAATCTGCTCTCCAAGCATTCATTTGCAATTAGAACTGAATTTAAAATCTGTCTTCCCCTTTCAAAGGCATTTTGAGCTTTAGAAATAATCCTCTCCATCACCCTACTCAAGCGATTGGCCAACACCTTGGAGATGATCTTATAAACTCCATTCACCAAGCTAATTGGCCTAAAATCCTTTATCTCCGCTGCCCCAATCTTTTTCGGGATAAGAGCAATGAAAGTTACATTAAAACTCTTCTCAAACCTCATATGTGAATGAAACTCGGCAAACACCTTCATAACATCCTCCCTTACAATGTCCCAACACACTTGAAAAAATGCCAAAGAGAAGCCATCTAGACCCGGTGCCTTATCCTTATCCTTATCCATTCCTTTTAACACATCGAGAACTTCTTCATCTTCAAACTCTCTCTCCAACCAGTCAACTTTTTCCTTGTCTGTAACGACCCTCCATAAGAGGGCATGTGTGTTTTGCTTTGTAACTGGCTAAGATGCCATCCATTCTATTAATAAAATTATTTACTTATCAAAAAAAAAAAAAGAATCAAAATCAAGACTGTCCAGCTTTGGTCTCCAAGAAAAACTTTCTGAAAATAACTGCTCGTAGAATTTCACAATGAGAGCCTTAATATCTTCTTGATCCGTGACAAATCTGTCCCCTTCTCTTAAAACCTCAATCATGTTATTTCTTCTATGGGAATTCGCCATTTGATGAAAAATTTTGGTGCATCTATCACCTTCCTTCAACCACAACACCCTAGATTTCTGCCTCCACGAAATTTCCTTCATTAATGCAATGCTTTCCATTTCTGAAGCCACCCATAATTTTCTGGTTTTTCCTTCTTCTGATAACACCCCTTGCACCTCCTTCTCTTCCAAATCTTTCAACTCTTTCATAAGGTCATTCCTCTTATTAGCCAACATCTCAAACTCTTCTTTGTTCCTTCTCTTTAGATCTTTCTTAAGAGATTTCAATTTACCAGCCAATATAAAGCTAGAAGTACCAGAAAAACTGTAGGAATTCCACCAAGTTCTCACCTTATCAACGAAACCCTCCTCTTTAAGCCGCATGTTCTCAAATTTAAAATATCTTCTCACATTCCCAATACCTCCACAATCCAACATAATGGGAAAATGGTCAGAGCACAGCCTTGGCAATAATTTCTGAGACAAACCAGGAAATGCGCCTCCCAAGAAGGCGAAACCAGAACCTGTCAAGCCTTGAAAAAGATCGACCATTAGACCAAGTATAATCCCCTCCCACTAAAGGTAAATCAATCAGATTTAATTCAAAATTAAATCTGAAAAAGAAGACAAAGCTGATGATAAACAAGAACCACCCGATCTCTCACTACAGAAACAAGTGAGATTAAAATCCCTCCAAAATACCACGGCAAATCCCACCAACCACAAACCCCCGACATCTTGTCCCATAAAAGATTCCTTCTATCGTCCACATTAGGACCATAAACCCTTGCAAACGCCCATTCAAACCTGTCCTCAATATTCTTAAAATGACATGCAACCAAGAAATCCCCCACTTTCCTTCCCCACCCTCCTATTCCACAACATTAAAATTCCACCCGAAGCCCCATTAGATACTAACTCTACCCATCCCACGCTGTTAACATTCTACAAACTCTGAACAATAGATTGATTAACTAATTTCAACTTAGTCTCTTGAAGACAAATCACATTAGCCTTCCATTGAAGCAACATGTATTTCACCCGAAGACGTTTCCTAAATTTCCTAAAATTATTTAATCCCCGAACGTTCCAAGAAATAATTTTGGGCTTCATGATGAATTAGAAACAGCCCTTTTCTTACCTTAATACCTTTATTCCTCCAAACACACCCTTCCCTTGACTTGTAATTAATCGAACACTCCAATCTCTTCAGTTCCCTCTGCTAACATTCCACAAAGCTGATATCTTAATGCTCTTAATGACGAGCACAATCCTAAAGCTTTGATATTTATTTTCAGTGTAAGGTAAATTATGCTAAACCAGGAATTAATTAGTGTATACTTAATTTCATGTTGGAGTATATTGGTTTACTGAGTTGCAGTGGATGGTGATTGTGTACTTTAGCTTGAGCCACTCAAATCACAACAATATAATATCATTTCAGTCATTTGGGCCACATGGAAATTTGGATGCATATAACTTTTATTTCTGCTGGAAGCCTCCTGGTTTACCTCTTAAATATAGCTGATTGGATGTTCACTTATGTGCCACTGAAGCTGTTCTGACATAGTGACATAATTGTCATCTGTAATTATTTTCTATTGTTATAGATAAATGAGGAGGCCAGTGATAAGGTCCTAGAAGTGGAGCAGAAGTATAATGAGATACGCAAGCCTGTTTACGATAAGCGAAATGATATTATTAAAGCCATTCCTGACTTCTGGTTGACTGCTGTTAGTAATCTGTCTCCCTCTCTTCATCTTTGGGAATTTCCAATGTGGTTGCTGCTATGGTGTTAGGACATCTTCATTCAGTTGATTTTTTTCCAATTCTATGCAGTTTTTGAGTCATCCTGCTCTAAGTGAGCTTTTGAGTGAAGAGGATCAAAAGGTTTGGACTTTGTGCCTACTTTGAATAGAAGATTTTTTGAGTTTTGCATGTATATTTTTACGTTAAATTCAATGAATCATGTTGTGAGGGTTCTTCTTATCTATCTTATAATCTAGCGGTTTCCTCAATTTTGACATGTGCCTTTGTAGAGATTTTGCTTGATTCTTTCCTACATTTTTGGTAGATATTCAAGCATTTAAGCTCTCTGGAAGTAGAGGATTTCAAAGATGTCAAATCGGGTTACTCTATCACATTGGTGAGTATACTTTTCTTTTTCTTTCCCTAATGATGGGCTATGCCTACTTCTTCAATGAGTACTAATAAACTCCTGTTTTACCTATCCAAAAAAGAAAAAAAAAAAAAATTCTTTTCAGATGATTACTTTTGTAGGCAACTTTGGGAAAGTAATTCCTTTCTTGTTGCATTTCCACGTGGATGTGAATTTCAGCCATGCTTCATACCTTTTTGATCAGTAATAAAAGATTTTATTCCATAGAAAAAGGCATATGCCTTAGTACACAGGACGTATACAAAAGGAAATACCTACTTCCTTCATACAACAAAAAGAAAAACAAACCTCCAAAGCTCTAAAACAAAATCTGAAAATCATCAACCATTACAAAAGATTTAACCCAAGAACCCAAAGTGCTCAAGAAGAAGCCCCTAAGATCACCCCAAGAGCGCTCTTTGTTTTCGAAGCTTCTCCCTTTTCTTTCAAGCCAAAAGCACCACATAAGACAAAGAGGGATCATTTTCCAAACAGTTTTCGCCTTTTTGCAATTCTTGAAACAAATCCACCTAGCCAATAAATCCATCATGTCTTTGGGCATAACCCATTGAAAACCAGTCCAGCTCAAAACTTCATGTCACAAGAATCTTGCCACTTCACAATGGAGGAATAGATGGTTAACGGATTCCCCATTACTTTTGCACATAACACCAATCAGCAATGAACATACCTCTCCTTCTAAGGTTATCGGTTGTTAACACCTTTCCCCACAAAGCCACCCAACAGAAAAAAGCAACCTTAGGAAGGACTTTCACTTTCCAAAAATTTTTCCAAGGAAAGACACAAAAACTATGGCTGCACAAAGTTCTATAAAAAGAAGAAACAGAAAACTGTCCATTAGCCTCAAGAGTCCACACCATGCTATCCTCTCTTCCCACCAACAGTTTTGAACTATAAAGCATGGCCAGCAATGTTTGAATTTCATCCACTTCCCAATCATTGGTGTCCCTCTTAAAAACAACATTCCAATCAATATTATTATTGCCCCAATAGTACAAATCAGAAACTGCAGCTTGCTGTTCCCTTGCGATTCTAAACAGGGCTGGAAATTGATCTTTTAAAACTATGTCCCCACACCATTGATCATGCCAAAAAAGAATCCTCTTCCCATCCCCCACCTTTAATCTGAAATTTTTCAGCCATGCTTCATACTTATATAAAAAAAAAAGGAATCAGCCATGGCCCATGCTTCAACTGATGAAGTCAATGAATCATAACTGATTTGTGTCTCCAATTTGCAGCACTTCAACCCAAACCCTTATTTTGAAGATACAAAGCTTACAAAGACGTTCACTTATGCTGACGATGATGGAACAACAAAAATTACTGCGACATCAATAAGATGGAAAGAGGGCATGGTAAGGCCAACTTAAATTACTACTATTGGCCATATTAAACTTGTATTTTTTGTTGCAGTTTGATTAATTGTTTTACATGTATGGGAAGGGCATACCAAATGGGGTTAACCATGAGAAGAAAGGGAACAAGCGGCCTGCTAGCGATGAAAGGTCAGTTTTCCCGAGCCAAGTAGGTTTTCAGCCAGTTCAATAACTTTGACCATCCATTTCTTACTGAAAAAAAATGTAATATAGGTAGATCATAAGTGAGATTCAATTATGTACCACTACTTCAGGTTACGAACACAATATTGTCCTGGTAATTGTGGTAGGCTCTTGAAATATTTCGAATTGGTTAAAAAGGAGTTATCTTTTCTGTAGTCATTGATATGATTTGATATCACAATGCTCTTCTCAGAATTCAGATTTATGGTAATTCTGATGCTGGAGGTAAAAGAAAACTTAGATGTTTTTAAAAAACTTCCTTATTTTCATTATTTGTACTGTGTTTGATATCAACATGAAGTAAAGAGATACTAGTGGTTGGCCGAGATTGTGCCTTAACATTCTAATATCGGTTGAGCATCTTCACTGTATAATATATATATATATATATATATCAATTGAGCATCTTCACTTTCATATTTCCTTCCTGTTATGCATGTGCAGCATTTATGTTTTTCATGTTGAGTGCAACCTCTTTAGGTGGTTGACATATACAAGAGAATGAGAATGATATCTTCACTTTTATATTTTATTCCTATTTATGCCTATGGCGCATTCTGTTTTATCATGTTGAATGCAGCTTCTTTAGCTGGTTTACTGATATTCAAGAGAAAGATCAATTGGATGACATTCATGATGAGGTAAGTTCTGTTCCTACCTTTGAATTGCCACCAGTATTTTTCGTTCAAGGTTGGAGTTACTGATGTCTTTCCATTGCTACCATTATCTTATTTTGATACACTTATCAGACTTATGTATTAAGCTTTCACTTCCGACAAATTTCAGATTGCAGAAATCATCAAGGAGGATTTATGGCCAAATCCACTCACTTACTTCAATAATGTAACTTCTTTTCTCTTGTTTCTTTCCCTTTAATCCCATTAGTCATCAATGGGTTTTTTAATCTATTCTTAGGAGCGTCTATTACTTTCATACTCATCTATTCTTATAGTAGTTGGTGGCATATTTGAAATAGGATGCGGATGAGGAAGACTTTGATGAGGAAGGGGCTGGAGACGAGGTAAATGTATATGTTTATATATTTTGTTTGTATGTTTGGGTAATTTGATGCGAGTTCACTACATTCCTTGAACAGTTTGCCCATTTGGGAATAGTTTATATTTGGCGTGATCGCACCATTTGATGTTGAGCTAAAATAGTCACATGTGCATAAACGTCTCCCAACCACATGTGTTGGGTAGGACAACTAGCAGAAATATGTGCAGGTTTCAAAGATTTGGTACCCTTGTTTCTGAACATGGTGATACATGATTAAAGTGCTTTGCTGGATGGGAAGGATGTAAGGTCAATGTGAGAACTATGTCTAGTTGGTGGGGAGGCAATTTGGGGTGATTGGAATCTTGAACTGTTCAATAGGAGGCTTTAAGAGAGCTGGTTAACATTCAGCTTCCCTTCATGAGTGGAAAAAACAAGCCAAATGGTTCTTGAATTGTTATCCCAAGTGTAAGATTTATGCCCACTACTAGAAGTTTTGTACTTATCAACCAAAAAAAAAATAGAAGAAGCTCATTAATGACATGAAGTACTTTTGGTGCATAATTATTCTTTAGACTATTGTAATAATGGCTGGCATGGTGTCACAATATCTCCCCCTCCCTTCCTTGATGGAAATGGACCAAGAGAGGGTGATTGCTTCTGCTGAGGTTTAGTTCAGGCTTTATGAGCTTATTGGCGGTTGACTCAAATGTGGTTAAAGGTCTTGTACCACCCAGTTAATATTTACTTGACTGACTTAGATGTCTTTATTAGTGAGCTAAAGGTGATAGCAAGTACGCCAGGAGCATACACCTAAATGTCTATGTTGAAAGAGTTAAAAAAAATCTAAAAAGTAAACCTGGATAAATTCATGATTATTGCCGTTGATGGTATAGAGATCTAAAGAAATCCTTTAGCTGCTCCATATTCTTTTCGTAATCCTCAAGCATTCCTCCCTCCAAATGCACCCCTAGCAAATTAGGAACATGTTCCACGAAGTTCCACTGTGAAGACTACCATACCTACCGTTTCAGCAAATCAACAGGTCCATTACCTGACTCGGCATTTCCCAACTAAACCGGAACAGGCTGAAAACAGTTCCTATAGGATTTCCTGCTTGTTAAGGGAGTGGAACCGACTATTGAGCAGAACTTAAGGCTCTTCTCTATGGTCTTTACCTATGTCTCAAACTTAGTTACTTTTGTAGATTGATTCAAAGACTCAAGTAGTTGTTAGTTGGCTTAAGCGATGTGAGAGAGGTGTGGGAGGAGATCTTTGAGGTGAGGCTTAACTTGCACTTACTGTTTGTCATGTATTTGAGTGAGGGTACCCTGTAGATTGAGTCTTTGCTAACGGTATTGTTGACTATATGTTTGGACTTCCAGATATGAAATTGATACTCAACAATATGAAAATTAGGATTATCATATTTCAAGGCCGTTGAATGCCTAGGGTTTTTTTTTTTTTATCTGGTGGGATTATATGACAGGCATTATAGATCTAGATAATTGTTTTTTCATTTTGAATTTTGCATACTGCCAGGGAAAGGATGGTGATGACTCTGAAGAAGACGAGGATGACCAAGATGATGACGATGACGATGAAGACGATGAAGATGGCGGTGAGGATGATGGCAAGTGAAACACCTTAATCGGCGCGTTTGCTTATTGGTTTCATTGCCTTGGTAAAAGTTTATTTATGTAAAGTGAGTGGTCCTTAAATAGTTGCTGAAATATCCTGTGATAGTGGAGGGTGACCATGGTAACTCTTTTATAATAGCTCTTTTATCTTGTAGGCAATTGACTACTGCCCACACGGCAAGTCTGTCATTTTCGAAATGCTATTTCTTTTTTACTTCAAGGCCATTTTCTGTTGTTTTCTGGGGTTATTTTTTGTGGGTTCCCTCCCAAATATGCTGCCTCCTTGACGACAATGGTATATTATTACATTTCGTGGTAACTTATTGAGAGTATAATCTTAGTATTTGGTGTAAATCTGGTCTGGTATTCTTCCTGTACATGCCTATTGTCTACAGAGATTGTGCCATTTATTAGCATGATTAGTGCTACAATATATGTGAGCAATTTTTGGAACAACAAGCGAGATTTTGCTTGTGATACGGCTGCAGATTAGATGCATCTCATGATATTAAATTTTATATTAAATTTATGGTGTGCATCAAATACTATATTTGCAACTGTATTTATAGCTTAATGATCTTTATCTTTGTCTAATGAGTAAAAAAAATGTTGACAATTGAGGATAAATACATAAATTATATGTTTAACTGAAACTAATAAATGAATTATATGTAATTTGGAATCTAAGCTTAAAACTTATCCAAGTCTTATCAGGAGATGTTGATTTTAAAGATATAGATCTTAGGAGAATTGGATTTTAAGGATAAAAACTCGAACGCACAAACTTCCTTCTTTTAAAGGATTTCTGCAAGGCTAATGAAATTACGTACACGCCATTCATAAGCTGCACGATGCGAGTTTTGATGCATCAATCCAATTCAATAAAGGTAGGCATACAACTCTTTTTACAATTATGTATACACTATATATTAAAATGAGAGTATTTATATAAATTAAAGTTACTTTTTACAAAAATCTCTCTTATTTAACATATGGTTGTAGTAATAATTGTCTTCTTTTAGTTCATGACAATATTTGTCGACTTCTATCAGTTTATAGCCTTTTCTTTTGCCGACCTACCACTCCATCATGGCCTCTCCCCAAATCTACTATTCTTGTAATAAGGTATTATTAAAAAATTGTTTATCCGTGATCAGTTATTTCTTGTCAAAATGACTATTTTCTGTTAAAATAAGGCTGTTTTCATATTAAATAATTATTTTTATCAAAATAATCTATCACAAATACTTATTTTTCTTATAGTAAGGTGAGAGTGATGGCTTTCTAAATCTATCTTTCAAATGCAGAAGCTATCAAAGTAATACATGGAGAAGTTCCAAAGTCATTTCTACAGAGAGACAATAGTATTCATGTTGAGCAAACATGTAGTGAATTGCATTTTGTGCAATGAACGTGTTTTATAAAATAGTTTTTTGGGAGCTTGTAAATTGAAGGAAATAAAACAAATGAATATTAGTGAGGTGTGTGCAAGGAAATTAGATGTTGTAGAAAAATAAATATCAATGAAACAAAGTATCAAATACCTAGGCAGCAGGTTTCACCTTTTCACATATTGTTAATGAAAAATGCTCAAATCTCTTTTCTACTCAACCATTTACCCATACGTAAGGATCATGATCAGAAAATATAATAAATCAAGTACAAGTTATATCTTAGCCCAAAATTCCTTATTGAGTTGTAAAGCCAATTGAACAATAAAAGAAGATTATCAAAATCTTAAATTAGATCAAGTATCAGTTGTGCTTAGCGTCTACAACAAATCAAAATGCATGAAAAAGAATTTCAAATTTCTCCAAATATAACGGCATTACAACTCAATAAGATGTGAAATGAAAATCAATGGAGGAATGAGCAAATCAAACCAATCTATTTCTGGGTTACTCCCTAAAACCTAGGCTTAGAAATTTAGCTTGAAATCATCCTCTAAAATTAACAAAATATTCAAAAAAGGAAAAAATCCTAAAAATGCGAAAATATTGTCTCCAACAGAGCAAGGAAAATAAAAGAATTAAAATAAAAATACTAGCTAATCTTAATCCGGAATTTTCTCTTCCTTTTATACCAAATTCCTCGCACTTCTTCTCTCTCCAAGACGCGAATTGCATTGTGCATGTACGACCTCCCTTTCTCTTCTTTCCTTTACCGCGTCGTTCGTTTGTTACGTTTCCAGATCCTTCTTAATCGCACAAATCGTTTTCATCCATAGGTAAGCTTCTAAAGGCAAGTCCGATCCTGGGCTTCATATGTCTCGGGAGGCATTTTCAGCAAATAGGCTTGTTAACGCCTAATGTTCTAGACGTGGGATGAGTGGAACCAAGTCATGGTCTTGAGCAATGTATGTAGGCCTGCTTTCTTTCACACATGATGACAACATAAGTGTCAAGTCTTCTGGTCAAGCACGTCAAGATCTTATCTTTCTACACATAAGGTTTTAATTCTCATCAAAGCAGGTCAATGCTTGGGCCTCAATCTGAAATGGGCCAAGAAATATTTGTGAGTCCAATTATACATTAACCAACCCAATAACAAAAACCCATTTATAATTAATTAGAGGTAAAATGTCATTCCACATTCCAAAATCAATCAATTCAAATTGTTAAATTAATACTCTTTATTTAACATGTAAAGTTCACTTAATCCCCAATATTAAGAGTATTAATTCAACATAAATGTCTAATTATCATACCCCAACTAACTTTTTGCTAATCTCTAGCAAATAAAGTGATCACAAGTTTGAAGATTAAATTTTCCAATCAAAATCACTGGACTCAAATATCTCTACTAATAATCAAAGTAAGTAGAAATTTTGGACATTCAAATGAAGACAAGTCAGGTTATGGCTCAACACAATATCTTATAAAATTCTCAAGAAATCAAGCAAGGGAAATATATTAAAGCTACAACTCATTGAGTGCATCAAGTGTGTGAACAATCTACCAATGTTGGTTTCGAAAATCCTCAAAATAATTTTCCGACCTGTAGCTCTTCAAGAAGAAACAATTAAGTTTTTTTATTGTAATTCAAAACCATTATATTGGTGGCTTTCACGCTATTACACTTTAAAAGGCTCTTTTTTTTGTAGACTCATCGTCTTTTATTCTTTGAAAGCCCCGGTGATAGGCAATCTTTTCCAATGTACACCTTTCTTTTTCTTTTCTTTTCTTTTCTATTTTTTTATGGGATCTCTGGCCTATCCATTTTCTCATGTATTTCACCTCCATTTTTTTTCTTTTTCTTTTTCTCTTTTTTTTTTTGGAGTTTTCATTTGCTTTTCCTAGGCCATAAAGATATGATTCATTAGAGTTCTTGTTGGCTGCTTGAGTGAGAAAAAAAACAATGATGATATCAACAAAAACAACAATAGCATTGGCTTGTGTCTAGTAGAATCAAGAATCAACAGTTTTGAGATACATTGCCTATGCTTGAGTTGCTAAGAATCTCATATGATCATATGTTGAACTGAAATCTGAACTAGTGAGATTTAATGAAATCCAAAATTACAATTTATCTAATCTTAAGATAAATAAACTTTTTAGCAGGATAGTAGTTGTTGCCCAGATGACTAACACAAGAGAGGAGATGAATTAAGTTATATTAAAAAATTAATACTTATAAACCAAATACACAATATAAAATATAAATAAAATACAAAGCAGTAGGAAATATAAAGAGTAAGGGAAAGAAGAAGCAAACTCAGTATTTTAATGAAATTCAGCCCTACTGCCTACGTCCTCGCCTCAAGGTACCCTTTAAGGATCCCAAATTCACTATTCAATCTCCTTCAAGTGGAGATAAAAACCTATTACACCTTTGAGCAACACCGCTACAAAGAATCCGTGTAGAACACCTTCTACACTTGCAATCACCTCACACTTGATGATTTAATTATTCCCTGTGTAGAACATATTCTACACACACAAGGGTTATACGCACTCTCTTACAAATACAAGAGCTGATAGTGGGTAGATTATCAGAATACACTCCTCAATGAGTGAAATAAGAACAATACAGCATAACCTATATCTCTCTCAAAATGAACAAAGATTAAGGTACAAAACTTAAACAAGAAAGAATGAGAGCTTTGAAAATATTATGCAAAACTTAGCAATTGATGTGTAAGCTCTTATTGTGATTTTTACAAAACTCAAGTGAGCTATTTATAGGCAAATGAGTTTTTATATTCAAATTTGAAAAAGTTCACATGTCAAATAAGAGCACTATTCACTTTTCAAAATATTCAAATAAAAACATTTCATTTTTATTTTTGTCAAAGACAACTCCATTCATTTTTCAAAGAAATCAAATCAAATCTTTTACTTTTCATGCATGACAAAATAAGCATGATTTATTTTTCAAACTAAATCATCTTTTTTTTTGCATATGTCAAAAAAACATACCACCACCCTTCAAGATTTTCAAACAAAATCATCTATCTTTTGTATTTGTCAAAAAAACACACAACCACTCTTCAAGATTTTCAAATAACACATGCACATGTTAAAGATGACAATCAATCATCTTACAAATTCAAATCTTTATGCATATGTGAAAAAAATATAATAATTTTTTAAATTAAATATTTTAATAAAGTTATGCAAATGTAAAAAATGCAATTTGATATTTTATGAGAAAGTATTAATTTTGAGCCTTAATCTAATTTCAAATTTTAAGAGATGTACAAAATTACTCTATGAGTTTCATTTGTAAACTTGATCTTCTTTTTGCTCATACTTGATTTCTTGATGTACTTAGCTCTCTTCATGCGTAGACAACTTGAGTTTGAATCTTGAATTTATTTGTTATCATCAAAATCTATACGTAGATACGAGACTTGAAACATTGGGTTCAACAGTAGTGAAAAGCAAGTAATAAAAGATTCTTTCTACCCCCAACTTAAAATAAACAGTACCCGCACTGAACAAAGCATGGTCAATAGAAAAATTAAATTGTTTAACAACCCAATATGCCTTATGTTCAAGCTCAACGGGAAGATGACATGCTTTTCCATATACCAAGCGATAAGGAAACATGTTAGGAGAGGTCTTAAAAGTTGTCCTATGAGTCTAAAGTGCATTAGTAAGCCTTAAAGACCAATCTTTTTTATTGGGGTTGACTGTTTTTTCTAAGATGTGCTTAAGCTCCTTATTAGCTTATTCAGCTTGCCCATTTGTTTGAGGGTGATATGGAGTGGAAACCTTATGGTGTATACCATATTTTTTCATGAGAGCAGTAAAAGGATTGTTGCAAAAATGGGTTCCATTATCACTAATGATAACTCTTGGCATGCCAAATCTAGCAAAAATATTTTCTTTCAAGAACTTAAGCACTATCGTGTGGTCATTTGTTTTATATGGAATGGCTTCAACTCACTTAGAAACATAGTCAACTGCCACAAGAATATACAAATAACCAAAAGAAGATGGAAATGGCCTCATAAAATCAATCTCCCAACAATAAAAAATTTCAATAACCAAAATGGGCTGTAAAGGCATCATGTTCCTCTTAATGATTGTGCCTAATTTTCGACATGGCTCACAAGTCTTGCAAAAATTATACGCATCTTTAAACATATGAGGCTAATGAAAACCACATTGCAAAATTTTTGCAATAGTTTTATGTGCAGAAAAATGTCTCCCACAAGCCTCAATATGACAAAAGGAAAGAACAACTTCTATTTCATGATTAGGCACACATTTTCTTATGATTTGATTAGAACAATATTTGAACAAATAATGATCATCAGAGAAGAATGACTTTACCTCATGCTTGAATCTTCGTATGTCTTGAGCACTCCAATGGGGTGGAGTTTGTCCTGTCACCAAAAAACTAATTATGTCAACAAACCAAGGCAAATATTCAACTAACATTAATTGCTCATTAGGATAAGAGTTAAAGATAGGAAGAGTGTGCTCATTTTCAGCAAATGTAAGCCGAGACAAGTGGTCGGCAACTACGTTTTCAACACCATTTTTGTCCTTGATGATAAGGTCAAATTCTTGGAGAAGAAGAACCATCGGATCAATCGTGGTTTAGCATTCTTCTTCGACAATAGATACATTAACATTGCATGGTCAATGAAAATAACCATGGGAGAGCCAAGAATATAAGTTCGAAACTTGTCTAATGCAAAAACTACAATAAGCAATTCTTTGTCTATGGTAGAATAATTTCTTTGGGCTCCATTTATAGTTCTACTTGCATAAGAAATGACATGTGTGAACTTATTTCGACGCTGTTCAAATACAACTCCTATGGCTACATCGCCAGCATCACACATTATCTCCAAAGGAATAACCAAACAGGGGGCTGCATGATAGAGGTTGTAGTAAGCAAAATTTTCAGCTTATCAAAAGCATTTTGAGAAGAAGGAGTCCATTCAAAACAACATCATGCATAAGTAACTCACACAAGGGCTTAGAGATAGAACTAAAATTTTGAATGAACCTTCTATAGAACCCAGCATGCCCAAGAAAAGACTTGATTTCCTTTACTGTTTTAGGTATAGGAAGCTTGGAGATAGGCTCAATCTTAGCTTTATCAACCTCAATACCTCGGGATGAGACTATATGACCAAGAACTATGCCTTGTTGAACCATGAAGTGACATTTTTCTAAATTGACAAGAAAATGCTTCTCTTCACACCTTGCTAAAACAGCTTGCAAGTTAGTCAAACATGCATCAAAATAACTACCAAACACTGAAAAATCATCCATGAATACTTCCAAGTTATTTCCAATCATGTCACTGAAAATACTAAGCATACATCTTTGGAAAGTAGCTGCTGTATTACATAGTCCAAAAGGCATTCTTCTAAATGCAAAAGTGTTTGCCAAATGGGCAGGTAAAAATTGTTTTCTCCTGATCCTCAGGTGTTATCTCCATTTGGTAGAAACCAGAAAATCCATCAAGAAAGCAATAAAAATCATGGCCAGCAACTTTTTCCAACACTTGATCAAGGAAGGGCAAGGAAAATGATTTTTCCTAGTGGCGGCATTCAACTTCTTATAATCTATACACATTCGCTAACCAGTAGAAATCCTAGTAGGTATTAGTTCATTTTTCTCATTTTTCACAATAGGAAGCCAATATTTTTTTGGAACTACATGAATGACTCACCCACTTGCTGTCCACAATAGGGTAGATAATCCCCACATCAAGTAATTTCAAAACCTCTATTTTTACTACCTTTTTCATGGTAGGATTTAGTCTCCTTTGCATCTCCCTAGAAACTTTGGCATTTTCTTCTAAATAAATCCTATGAGTGCACACAAAAGGATTTATACATTTAATATAAGCAAGTGTCCGGCCAATAGCACCTTTGTGCTGCCTCAAGACTCCTATTAGTTTACCTTCTTGGTTATGAGTGAGCTAGGTTGAAATCACCACTGGGAATGTGCTGTTGGGGCCCTAAAATGCATACTTCAAGTCAGTCGACAATGGTTTCAGCTTTAGTGTTGGGATTTCATCTGCTGAAGGCTTCAAACTTGCTGTCAATGGTGGGAGCTCCTCAAATTTAGGCCTCCATTTAGCTTCAAATTTATTTTCTGCATTAAAAACAAGAGAAGCATCAATGGGGATGTCATCAATGATGAGATCACAATTATTTTCTAACTCAAATAGCAGGTCAGTGAGCTGGTATGCCAAATAAGCCTCTTCCTCAAGGATGCTTTCCAGCAGATTGACCTCTTGCACGTCTTCCAAATCTTGAGGTTGCCTACAAATGTTAAAACTATTCAGTTTGAGAGTCATGTTCCCAAAACTCATCTTTAAAATACCACTCCTATAGTTTATCAATGCATTTGAAGTAGCAAAAAAAGGTCTCCCAAGAATTATAGGTGCTTGAAAAGAAGATTTTGGTATCAAGTGAACATCCAATACAACAAAATCTATGGGGTAAAAATACTTATCCACTTGAACTAAAACATCCTCAACAACTCCCATTGGCATTTTAATTGACCTATCAGCTAGTTGTAAAATGATTGGAGTTGGTTTTAATTCTTCCAAACCAAGCTGCTCATATACATTATAAGGTAGCAAATTCACACTTGAACCAAGATCTAACAAAGCTTGACCAATTTTTGAATTTCCTATAACACAAGCAATTGTAGGTGAACCGGGGTCTCTATATTGTGGTGGGGTATTACTCTGAATTATGGCACTGACCTGCTCAGCAAGAAAGGCTTTCTTTTGCACATTTAGATTTCTTTTAACAGTACACAAATTTTTTAAAAACTTAGCATATGTAGGAATTTATTGAATAGCATCCAACAAGGGGATGTTAATCCTAACTTGCTTGAATATTTCTAAAATTTCATATTGGTGTTTATCTTTGTGCAGGGGAGCCAATCTTTGAGGAAAAGGGGAAGGTACAGGGACATGTAATCTTTTCAGTTTCAGTTTTAGCTTATTCAACCTTACTCTTTTCAGTCTCATTTTGTACAGGTTTAGAGACCTTACCAGCCTTGTCTGAACCTTAAGCTGGAATGTTCACCACCCTACCATTTGTCAAAGTAGTGACTGCCTTCACTTGCCTTACATTTGAACCATCAACTCCTTCTTAAAGTGGCTGACTTTGTGGATTGGGTTGGGGTTGTGCAGGAAATTTTCCTTTTTCTTGGGAGTTCCAAGTCGTAATCATTTTTGTGAGTGTGCTCCGAATTTCATTCATTGCTTGAGAATTTCGATTGTTGATTGTTACTTGACCTTGCATAAACTGCTGCAAAGTGTTAGACAACTACTATACTGTCTCCTCAAGTCCCTTCTTTTGCATTGTAGGAGTTTGAATTGTGAGATGAGAGGGACCCGACACCAAGGTTGCTGGAGTTACATGCTAGTCAACTCTACAACTGAAATTTGGGTGGCTCCTCCATTCTGGATTGTAAGAATTAGAGTAAAGACCAGAATATGGTTTATGTATCATGTTTACAGCATTAGATTGGTCTAACAATACTTCTTTGAAAGCAGGGATCGTGAGACATTCATTAGTTGGATGCCCATGATCCTCACATATATCACACTTCTCAGAAATTTTAAGGACAACATGCACTTCATTTACTTTTTTCAATTCCATAGCTTCCATTTTTCTTGACAACAAAGTTAGCTCAGCACGCAAAGCATTATCTTCCTTTAAAACATATTTTCCATGACCATACTCAACTTGTTTAGACCTATCATACACATCAGTTGTGTCCCAAGATTGAGCATTTTCAGCCAAGTAGTCAAAATATTCAAAGGCTTCCTCGGGCTCTTAGTTGAAAAATTCACCATTGCACATGGTTTCAACAAATTGCCTCATCTTTGGTTGCAAACTCTCATAGAAAAAACTTAAGAGCCTCCAATTCTCATATTCATGATGAGAACATGCATTTAATAAGTCTTTAAAACGTTCCCAGCAGTGATAAAATGTTTCTACATCTTTTTTACCAAAATTCATAATTTGTCTTTTTAAGGCATTGGTCCTATGCATTGGGAAATTGTTTTTTAGAAAATCAGTTTGCATTTCCTGCCAAGTCCCAATACACCTTGACCTTAAGGAGTTCAGCCAGGTTTTAGGCTTATCCTTTAGAGAAAATGGGAACAGTTTTAACCTAATGACTTCTTCAGTGCATGTTCTATCTATGAAAGTTGAGCAAACTTCTTCAAACTCTTTGATGTGCAAATAAGGATTTTCTGATTCCATGTCATGAAAATGTGGCAGCAGTGAAATCATCACAGGTTTGAAGTTGAAATTATTTGCATTCAAAGGTTGAATGATACAAGAGGGTGGGCTGGTCCTAACAGGTTGCAAATATTCTCTAAGTGTCACGTTAGGATTTGTCATTTTCCTATCATCGTGTTCTTCATGTTCACCCATATTGCTATGAATGTCAAATGCTGAATCAAGAGAAACACAAGGATGAGGTTGATGATTCAGTCCTAGCAATTTTATATTTGCTATCTTTAGCCTAACCAGACATGCAAATTCAGCAACAAAATAAAATAAACAAAATCAAATCAAATCAAACAAGTAAAATGAGAGGAAAAGATATCACCTAGGCTGTGAAGAGATTCATAGCACTACAAACGTCCTTTCGACAATAGGAGAATGCTCTGATGAACACCAGTTGTCTCCGGCAACGGTGCAAAAAATTTGATGGTTTTCTAAATCTGTCTTTCAAATGCAGAAGCTATCAAAGTAATACATGGAGAAGTTCCAAAGTCATTTCTACAGAGAGACAATAGTATTCATGTTGAGCAAACATGTAGTGAATTGCATTTTGTGCAATGAACGTGTTTTATAAAATAGTTTTTTGGGAGCTTGTAAATTGAAGGAAATAAAACAAATGAATATTAGTGAGGTGTGTGCAAGGAAATTAGATGTTGCAGAAAAATAAATATCAATGAAACAAAGTATCAAATACCTAGGCTGCAGGTTTCACCTTTTCACATATTGTTAATGAAAAATGCTCAAATCTCTTTTCTACTCAACCATTTACCCATACGTAAGGATCATGATCAGAAAATATAATAAATCAAGTACAAGTTATATCTTAGCCCAAAATTCCTTATTGAGTTGTAAAGCCAATTGAACAATAAAAGAAGATTATCAAAATCTTAAATTAGATCAAGTATCAGTTGTGCCTAGCATCTATAACAAATAAAAATGCATGAGAAAGAATTTCAAATTTCCAAATATAACAGCATTACAACTCAATAAGATGTGAAATGAAAATCAATGGAGGAATGAGCAAATCAAACCAATCTATTTATAAGTTACTCCCCAAAATCCAGGCTTAGAAATTTAGCCTGAAATCATCCTCTAAAATTAACAAAATATTCGAAAATGGAAAAACCCTAAAAAAGCAAAAATATCATCTCCAACGAAGCAAGGAAAAAAAAAGAATTAAAATAAAAATACTAGCTGAACCTAATCCGGAATCTTCTCTTCCTTTTATACCCAAACTCCTCCCACTTATTCTCTCTCCAAAACGTGGATTGCATCGTGCATGTACGACCTCTCTTTCTCTTCTTTCCTCTGCCGCGTCATTTGTTTGTTGCGTTTCCAGATCCTCCTTAATCACACAAATCATTTTCATCCATAGGTAACCTTCTAAAGGCAAGTCCAGTACTGGGCTTCATATGTCTTGGGTTGCATTTTCAGCAAATAAGCTTGTTAACGCCTAATGTTTCGGACGTGGGATTGTGTGGAACCAAGTCATGGTCTTGAGCAATTGATGTGGGCCTGCTTTCTTTCACATATGATGCCAGCATAACTGTTAAGTCTTTTGGTGGCCTCAAGCACGTCAGGATCTTATCTTTCTACACATGCAGTTTTAATTCTCATCAAAGCAATGTCAATGCTTGGGCCTCAATCTGAAATGGGCCAAAAAATATTTGTGAGTCCAATTATATATTAACCAACCCAATAACAAAAACCTATTTATAATAATTAGAGAGGTAAAATGTCATTCCACATTCCAAAATCAATTAATTCATATTGTTAAATTAATACTCTTTATTTAACATGTAAAGTTCACTTAATCCCCAATATTCAGAATATTAATTCAACATAAATGTCTATTTATCAGAGAGTCCAATTATCTTCAAATTCTTTTCTTCTTCTCTTGACATCAAAATCAAAACCACTTAAATACTTATATTATTGTTTGCATGTTTCTCCCCCAGTTTTCACTTATATTTTATCACCCTTTTTATATTATATTTTATCCAGATGCAAGTTTTTAGCAGACAAGAAGTCATCTGAATCATGTCTGTCATTCATCCTTTTTAATATATTTTTTAGAGTACTAGCTAGTGCATTTGTCTTCTTTAGAACTACTTGATTCTATCTGCTTCTATATCTTCAAACAAAGAAGATTCCCTAGTGTAGTGCCATATCTTCAAAGTCATTGATCAAGCTGCAAGTAGAGTTTGAAGTTTGAAAGAAAAATGGCTGGCTCGGGCATTCTCACAGTTGATCTATCTGCATTCTTTAGTAGTAATGGTGATGAGGGAGAGAAGAAGAAGAAGAAACTAGCAATGGATGCAATTTACGAGTCATGTTTAGAAGATGGCTTCTTCCATATTGTGAACCATGCATGAGGTGCCACTGGAACTGATGAACCGTGCCCTCCAACTGTCCAAGACATTTTTTGAGTACCCAAATGAGGAAAAGCACAAGTGTAATCTTGTATTTGCTGCACCTCTTACTATTGGTTATAATAGGCAGCCTCATAACTCACCCGACAAGAATAAGTACTTGCTCCTCTTTCCACCTAACTCTGGCTTCAATGTCTACCCCCAAAACCCACCCGAATTCAGGTAAGTGGCCGTCATCTACTCGAAGGGTGTAAATCGGTTCCAATCCGATGGGTGATTGACCGAAATTTTTGGTTCATTATTTTTCTCGAATCAGACCGGACTGAACATTGATAAGAACCGGATCGAATTGGGCTAATAGCTAGGTCTAGTTCGGTCCAACTCAATTACCTTTTTTTTTCAAGCAGTAAATTAATAAAAAAATTATTTAAATTACTAAATTAAAAGTAAGTGAATTATTAATGTGAATTATGTAACTAACTTATTAAAAATATTTTATATTGTCAATACAAATAAATTATATGAAAATTACATCATTAACTTTTATAATTACTATATAAAAATAATATATTAAATTATTAAAAATATTTTAAATATATATATATAGCAGTTCGATCTGTTTTGTCTAGTTCGGTCTAAAATTTATAGATCCCCAAATCAGACCAAATTCTCTCGGTCCACAATTTATAGGACCGAGACCGATTGATCAAAAGTTCAGTCCAACCAGATCCGATCCAGTCTGGTCCAATCCGAATCAAATGATTCAGTCCGATCGATTTTTTCAGTCTGAACCGAATCCCTTACTCTCCTAATCTACCCGACTTTATCAACTCAAACTAAATCGGACACCAAGCATTAAACAGGTTTGCAATAATAGGAAAATGTTGTTTTTCATCCTAGATTCTGTCATTTTCAATCTTACCAGTCAATAAGGCATATTTTAAGTTGATTTTCATTTACTATTACTGAGAAATTCAAGATGAAGAATAACAATTACGAGGTTAAATACTCCAGTCATTATTGTTCATCAAAATTAATTGTTGCTTGAATCCTAGATTATTCTTTTAATTAGTTAGCTGAATGCATGCAGTAGTGGTAGATGTATGTTTTAATTACTCAAAGATGGTTAAAATATATGAATATTGTTGATTTTGATAGGGAATTAGTATTGTAAGAGATGTTCTCCCACTTTACCAGAATTGGAATTCTTATAGAGAGCATCTTAAATGAGTTCTTGGGTTTCCCTCCCAACTTCCTTAAAAGAATACAATCAAGATAGGAGCTGGGATTTCATGGCAGCTTTGCGTTACTTCCCGACAACTAAAGTAGAGAGTGTAATGGTATCACAGAACATGAAGATGGGAATCTGATCACTTTTGTGTTTCAAGACGAAGTTGGAGGCCTAGAAACTCTAAAAAATGGAGAATGGATTCCTAGCTGTAACTCCAATTGAAGACATCATTGTTGTCAATCTAGGCGATACCATAATTCAGGTTATCCAAAATTCATCTCTTCTCATCATCTCTATATATTAGTCACATTAATATCATTAATATGACAAACATATATTAGTCATGATAAAAAAAAAAAAGATAAAAAATCATAACCTTGAAATCATGCATATCAAGTTAATGATATATTAGTCGATGTTTATGTGTCAAGAGCCTAATGGCCTGATAGCATGTGACTCCGTTCTTCAAATGAAAGTTTTGGATTCAAAACTCCACATTCCCTCGTATAAAATAAAATTAAAAATAAAATAAAATTTAATGATGCTATGCGAGTGTTACATCTGTGGTGTTAATGACTAACATTACTCATAAACAAAGAACACTGACTCGAAAATCTTTTGGGGTTTAGAGCAGATGGGAATTGTAGGTCCCAAAAGTTGTCTGATTTTCTTAAATTAATGTTAGTGAGAACAAGACAAAATTTAAGTAACTAAGATGGTTTTATCGATCTCTTGAAAAGTTTAGTGTTGGAAATTATCTGTCTCTCTACTCTCTTTCAAGAGGCTGAATAGATTGTTATTGCTTCCTAATATAAGATTATGATTCAATTTGTTTTCTTCTTTGGAAAACATGATTTGGATATTTTAGGTGTTGAGCAACAAAAAAATTTAAGAGTACTACTTGATGAGTGCACGAAAATGCACTTTAAATATCCTAATATTTGCTTAAATTGTAAAGAATGAAAATAGAAACAATTGGATTTAACTTATTTTATTGAATTAAATTTCTATTTACATTGAGATATTTTTAAACATTATTTATCTTCTTTTATTTTATTTTATTTTATGTTTATTTTTATGTTTATGTTTATTTTCTTTTCTTTCTTAGATATAATTGAAGAAGACAAAAAGCACTTCAAGATCAATGAGTCACATTTCATCACTTGGACTTCAAATGGCGACATGCATCTTTGATTTTATGCACAATGTCCCACAAACCACTAGCAATTAAATCAATACCTGGGCTCACACATTGCAGCTTCCCCTTATGGGCTTCACATGATATATAGCAACTTAATTCTATTGTGAGTTGAAGACATAACAAGGCCCACGACAACTCAAGTGAGTTTCACTTCCCATATACACAGCAATTAAACTTGAATCCCAGTTGGACTTTGAAACCGGGCCACATATAAATATGAAGAAAAGCTGGAGAAGCAGCACACGTACACGGACGGCTGGAACGAACGTACGCAGACGAAGGGAACGAAAAATCTTCATGGCTGACTTTGTGTTTTTTCTTTTGGAATTTATGTTGTCCATTATGTGTATGGATAACTAAATTCTCATTTAGGGTTAGAGATGAACTTGCACACTAGATGGTATTTTTAATTTATTTTTAATTCATGTATTTGGTTTTCAATTATTAAAACTCTTTGTTTTATCATTCTCAATATATTATTGGTATTTTCTTTTCCGAAATAATTTTAGCGTTTATTCCGTTTATAGATTCAGTCATACTTTTTCTATTAAATAGATTTGTTCTTTGATTATTTTTGGATCCATTGATTATTTATATTGATTTAATTCTCTGCTACAATATCGCTCATTGGGTATGTTGTCGTCGTTGGGTTTTCTCAATGTGAATATCAATTTGCGTAATTTAAAAGTGATGACTGATTTTCTAAAGGGTTACATTTGATTTAATTTTTATTTATAATTCTATATCTTCCGATTGAGAATTACGGAATTGAATTCTCAATTGAGTTATCGATGAATTAAGAATAATTAAAATACCGGATATATGTAAGAGATTCCCGACACTCTACTGTTCATTAACTTTGATTACTTTTTCCGTTAATTCTTTAGTTTAATTTTAATTTGCATTCAAAATCAATTTTTTTTCTCATTAATCATTTAATATTTTTTTTAGTTTCCTTGCTATTCTATTATTCTTTTAATTTGTCTCTCTGTGGAATCGACACCCCAAAACTAAACTACAACTCCGCGTTATTCTTTGGGCATTATCACTACTCACAGAGTGGTGAGATGAGAAAGAAAGCAGATTCTCGTATGCATATTTCTATAACTTGCAAGGAGACAAGTGGGTGGAACCATAATCACAGTTCACCAAAGAGATTGGAGAGCCACCAAAGCACAGAGGATTTCAATACAAAGAATACCAGCAGCTGAGGATGAGAAACAAGACCCATCCACCCTCTCGTCCTGAAGATGCTATAAACACTACCCACTATGCAATACCCACCTAGTCACTCTTCTCCTTTTTCTCTCTTAAGAAATGATAGTTGCAATTGTCAATGTGCAAGCGTGATACAATCATTTTGAAAAATATGAATAAATGCAGACTTACATAAAAAAAATATTAACTTTTTAATAGTAGACTCCACTCTTTTTTAAAATGATTGTATAACATTTACACAGTCCACAATTATATATAGCATTATTCGAGCAAAAATCATATTCGATTTGTGTTTTGGGAAAATAAATGTGCTTGGGAAAATAAGACTCATCAGAATCAGAATAAAGGCTTGTGATTGTGAAGTAATTTTGGGTTTGTTTCATGTAATAAATTGGATCCACCAAGGAATTATGTGCTTAAAAATAGTAGGATTTATATAAATCTTGTTGGACTGTAATCTTATTTTAATTGATCATCTGGATTTGTGATGAGAAGTAGGATTATGTTTATTAGTTAGGAGTATATATGAAACACTCTTCCAGGTAACGTTCAGGCCTAAACTCCAATGGTTCTTTCTAAACCTTTAGGTCCCAACCTATGGCCCAAACGTTCACATGAACACCTGAACCCTTTGGCATGTCATGCCAGCCTTCAATGGGCATTGGGGTTGGAGTAGGAGCGTAAGAAGAAATCGGTAAATTGGACAAGGTCAGATCGGATCAGATTGAACTGGTAGAATCTGTCCCATTTTGGATAGGTACCGATTCAGAATCAGTTTTCATAATGTTAAAACTAGTAGGTATTGGTTCGGTTCCGATTCTAAACTTTTTAGAATCGGATCGGACCAGACCAGACCGGTTTAATATAATATATATTTTAAATTAATCTTTTAATATGATACATACTATAAAATATTTTCTTAATTATATATAATATGTTATACATTAATATATAATATAAATTAGTTACAATTTATATTTTATGGCCTAATACTAATAGTATAATACTATATTACTATTAGTAATATACTTTAAGTCTATATATACATTATTATACTAAATAATTACACATGAAATAATGATATAGTAATACTAATACAATTTTTTTGAATTAATACTAATAATATTAGTTATAACTATCAATGATATAATTATAAAAAATTAAACTTATTATAACAAATACTAATATATAATTATTTTCATCATTATAAATAATACTAATATATATATTAATAGTCTAATAAACTAATATAGATTAATTTAAAACCAAAAAATCAGACCGAAATTAGTAAAACTAGTACTATCGATTTTGGAGGATAACCAGTGCGTAACCGATTTTAAAATATAGAAAACCGGCGGTACTGGTTCGAATCTAGATTTTATCCAAAACCGGACTGATTACACTCTTAGGTTGGAGGATGCAACCTTAATGCCTGTCTTGCTACGCTTTGTAGTAAAGTAGGCTTGGGAGGTTGGATTCCGACATCATTGATCAGACCCAAGCACGTGGTCCTGATCATGATATTGGGCCTTGTATTGGACCCTCAGTTTTTGATCAACTCAGCTATCTATGGCCCATGGCCCATTCTGCAGTAATTTATAGCAATGATGTCCATACCTACAGTGACCATGTGTCTCCAGATTTTGTCCTATTATAGTATCCTTAACTGAGTTCATATCTTTCTTTAAGGTTGTGTTTGAATGTTGAGTTGAACTAAATTGATTTGAATTTTTTTATGAATAGTAGTGAGTTAAGATGGTTGGGTGAGTTTTGTAGGACTTATTTAAGATGAGTTTAAAATGTATTTGATAGTTAGGAAAAGTTTAGATATATGTATGGAAATTTGTAAAGTTGGTGGAACCATTACTATTCACTGATAGTATTTGCCCCCCTCACGCGCCAACATGTAAACTTTCGAGAAAAAAAAAATTGATTTGGCCGGAAGAGAGACAGAGAGAGGAGACTGCAAAAAAAAAAAAAAAAAAGTGAGACCCAAGACTGTAGGAATTAATTTGCTTTGTCAAAGGACTTGTCACGTTTCTCGACAATATTAATCCACCAAATTTAAGGTTTGACGTAATTAAGATGAGGTATTTAGATAATTGAAGGAGTTTAAAAACGGAAGATATTTAGTTCATATTGGGAATCAAAAGAAACCTAAGAATAGCCAATGTATCCCTAAAATAAAACACTTCCAATTCTATAGTAAGAATGAGTAAGAAATAAATAATAAAGGTGACATGACACGATATTAACAACCATATATTAATTAAGAATGTACACTAGTTATAACTTTTCATGCGATAAAAAGTATACTTCATTAGTTTTCGAAGTTTAGCATCTTTGGAAAATTAATGCTTCCACTTTATACCTCAAATTGGCACTATTTTACAATATAATTTTAAGATCATTAGCATGCCCTAACTATCGAGATAGATGCAAAATATTATACGAATCTTAATAAAGAGTACAAATTAATGCAAAATATTTTAACTTTAAGAACAATATGTTAAAAAAGTGATGATTTAGGTTGAGGTTACAAAGGAGGCACCAAAATTCAAAGATATAAATTGTATTTAATTTCGGTTTGACTTTAGGGCTGACATGGCAATAATGACAAGGACAAGATCACTCCAGAGTCCAGACAGTTTCTGGATTAAGATGTGTGTTTAAAAAAAAAAAACAGGATTAAAAACAAGAGCACACAGCCATACATGTTGCGCAACGTACAAGTACTAAGGCCGCATGCCGACAGCAATTATAGATTTTATTTTATTTTATTTTACTAAGCTTATTAATCCTGCTTATAAACAACAATTTTATGATTTAACCCTCAAGAGTCAGATTGGAAAATAAGAAAATCAAAAAAGTAAATGATTTTATTTTGCTTTTTACGAAAAAAAATGTTATTGGTTCGTGGATTACACGTGGTAGAAAGGAGTATGGGAACATATATAATTCTTAATTCCTTAGCAGAAGGAATCTGGTGGGGTATGCTTTTGTAAGATGAGGATGAAGTTGGGGAAGTGATGTGAAGATGAACCCTTATGACATCAGCTCCTATCTACTTAGAGCTAAAGATTCCAGTTGTCTAAAATCCACCGTGGCATTATAAACCATTTTTGTGGGCCAACTATCAAATATGGCCTAAGGGTCGAGGTGAAATTTATTTATTTGAAGAAATAATATTTGTAGTTAAAATGTATAATATTACGTAATTATTTAAAAATAAATAAATAGATATTAGACTTAAAGAACAAAATTTAATTTTTAATAATATATTTTTTTAAAAAAATTATGTGACGCTCATATATTTCTTAATTATGTATAATATATTCATTTATTTAGTAAATAACGGTTTCGAAAATTTCTTCAAATGATTTGAGTTTGTAATTTGTATAGAGATAAGAGAGAAATAAGAGAGTGTTTCAATAAAATATATATATATATATATATTAAACTTTAAAATATGTTTTGCATCAGGGTTTATAAAAATAAGTTTAGTTGATTGTACGACATCTTCATCTTTTTTCTTAATCCATAATCCAAACTCTACATTCATACATTAATAATCCCAAACAAAAATCATATATTGTGAACTCGGCATCTTCCTTAATCTTCATTTTTTTTTTAACAAACCCTATATTCGTAATCCAAAGAAAAATCTCAAATCTAAACATAAACACCTGTTTATTTCCAAAAAAAAAAAAACACAAACACCCAATAACACAAAAGATCAATCCCAAATTAACACAGAAACAACCAACCTCTCAAGATCGATGGCCGACACCAATGAAAGTGATGACTCAGAGATTGCTTTAATTGCGAACAAGAAAACTTGGTTAGGGCATTGTTGGAACAATAAGCTCTTTCTGCCTCCGTCTGGTTGATATTCGATTGATTAGGATCTCTGGAGATCATTGAGTTCATCCATGGAATGAAACCATATGTGGACAAGTTTATTGGTGCAAAGAATAGTCCCCTCGACCTCCACTCCTCTCGAAAACCTTCATTTGGCTAAGAGAAAAATCATGTGGCTAAAAGGAACGGAAGGATGCGCCTTCAAGACCTCAACAACGATGGAAAAAATTGGCATTGAAAATGTGAATTGGGCTGAAACGTGGTTTAAGTCGGGTATTAGCTATTACTTGATATCGACCGTAAACACAAACAAGTTAGATATTGGAATGGTATAGAACGAAATAACGGATTAGGTCAATAATCAGGTATTTTGTTCACCCCTACATATATACACACAACATACAAAGATGTTAGATGTATGTCATCCCATATATGTGCAGGATCTTAGATGATTTAAACTAGATAGGTAAGTTGTCATGCATATTTAATGAAATAAAACCAATGTAGAGTAATGATACATTTATTATTGGTGTACCACTTATTTATCATTCTTAGTATATTTATTTTTTTATTGTTCTTTTTAAATATTTTTTAAATATTCTTAATTATTAAGAAATTTTTTTAAAAAAATATTATAATTTTACTAATAATTATTTTCTTAATTATTAAGTAAAAAGAAATTTTAAAAATAAAAAAGTAATAAAAATAAAAAAAGTAATAAAAAAGTGATAGATGGATGGTAAATTGTATATGTATATGTGGAATAGCATCATGTGTGGTCTGGTACGTAAAAGTGCAGAATTGGGTAATTAAATTGAGTACTGGTCCACAACTAATTTCTCACAAACAGGTCCATAACTGCCTGAATCATCATGCAGTGGTACAATTAACAAAAGAACTAATAGACGTTAATGCTGCTGCAATGGTACTACTACGTACGGCCCTGCGTGCACTCAATTACCATTCAATGCATGATTAATCATATATCGATATCGACCTATTCACAGTTCACACACATAAATAATATATATATATATATATATATATATTGATTAGAAAAAAAATTATATATATAAATAAAAATGGGAATCTTTTCATGTAGTATATATAAATGGATATCACTTGTAGTACTTCACAGGTCTAATTTTACATCAGAGGTTACAATGAGCGGATACAGTAGTACCCGGATACATGCAGTAGTACCCTAACAATCCGTCCTTGGTCATGATTAATCATGATCAGTACTCGAATTAATATATATACATGGTGCATCAACTTTGATTCTGGGCCATTGAATTACTGCATGTTTATAATGGCATTCCTTATCGCAGTCTCTGTTTTTGGAGCGCTTTTGTGAAAATCAAGATCCCTTTCACGAAGTTCTCGGCCGACAACTGATCAGGACTTAGAACTGAGATCAGATAGATAATATTTAAAATGAGATCTAGAATATATATATATATATATATATATATATATATATATATATATATTCATTCAAGTAAGACGTTTTTGAAATAGCATTAAGTGCTAGCTGATCAATAAATATTAAACGTCCAAATCATATGCAGGGTGCAGCTAGCTACTATTTTGCTCTGTGATTTTGCTCCCTCAAACTTACTACTTGCTAATGTAATAGTTTTTTTTTTTTTTTTTATAAATATCTTTTTAATATTTTAAAAAATATATTATTTTACTAATAATCACTTTCTTAACTATTAAAAAAAAAAAATTTAATATCCTAACGATAACTTTGAGAAAACAAGCTGGATCAAAAATCATTTTTTCCTCACACACACACACACACACATATATATATATATATATATACATAAACACACACACAACATTAATTATTCTTTTGCTGAAATGATGGGTACGTACTATATATATATATAAATGAAGAGTAATTCCTATCAAAATAAATAAATAAATGAAAAGTAATTTAATGTCACAGTTACGCAAAGTAAACCTTAAATGAGAAGTACGTACCCATGCACCTAATGAAGCAACATGATTAATGATATATATATATATATATATATATATATATAACCAATCCGGCCTACTTATATAATATAATTACTACTGTAAGATCTCATGATTAATGTATCTTTTATGATCCATTTTCAAGTCTTAAGTTTCTCATATTTTACTTGGTGGTCCTGATTGTCAAGGCCGGGCAACCTAGGTAGCTAGATATATAAATAATTAAATAAGTGCTATAGTAAATATATATATATATATATATATATATATATAGGACTCAAAAGCATGCAAATGAACCTTTGCTAGCTAGCTAATTTCTTTTGTTCTTAAATTATTATAGTTTTTATATATTTGGAGGACTAAAATGATCACAGGCATTTGGACCCGATCTCTTAATAATTATTAATGTCGATCACATAGAATTCATTTTAATTTATAATTAAAAATATAATTCGATCAAGAAAAGAAAAGAAAAGGACATGCATAAGATTCGTTTAAAAGCTAAGCTAATTAATTAATTAACAAAATTATATATACACTACAATAAAAAGAGTATTAGTAATCAAACATTTATAATTTAAAAAGATTATTTACGATTAAAATGAATTAATAATAATTAAAATAGATTATTTATAACTAATAAATAATAATAAATAAGTAATTTTTTTGTATATATATATAAGCTTAATTTTGAGCGTGCATGCATGTTTATTGATAATTACTTTTCTTGTACTACGATTGGTTGAACATTAGTTTAGAAAATTAACGTACTGTACGGTACGTGAAATAGGATCGCTAGTTGCTGCATGCTTGCTAGCTAGGCGCCATCGGCATCCTGCATTCTCTCTGATCTCTCTCTCTCTCTCCATGCATGCATGTTAATTAATTTCTTAAATTTATTTATTTGACTTTTTAAGCTGGAAAAGCTAGCGCTAGAGCTAGCATAATTAATTAGATTGCCCTAGCTAGCTGTAAATTACTAATTATATGTTACTGAGTACTCGTTTGATCTTATTGATCATCGCGACTAATTCTCTTAACTTCGTATGAGATTTTGATCCGAACATTACTCAAAGTAATTTATAACTGATATAGATGACGATTTCGATCTTTTGACATTTTCATTTTCTTTCGAAGGGCGGGCAAGTTGGCAACTACCCCGCTAGAGAGGTCCAATCCTATCTTGCATTTCTCTCGTACTGTCCTGCCCCACACTTATATATATATATATATATATATATATATATATATATATATATAATATCTATATAAAAATAAAAATTATATTTATATTTTACAAATTATATATATTACAACTTGTTATACAGCTTGTTCACCAAGTATTTACTAATAAATTTAAAAATTAAAATTTATACAAAATAGCACTAGCAAATTTAAAAATTATATAGTTTTTAAATTATAATCATATTTATAAAATTTAAATTTATAATTTAGGTATAAAAATATATTAATTTTGATCACTTTT
The DNA here is from genome assembly GCA_036559045.1 of Platycarya longipes. NCBI lineage: Eukaryota > Viridiplantae > Streptophyta > Magnoliopsida > Fagales > Juglandaceae > Platycarya > Platycarya longipes. The sequence goes on from CM071799.1 coordinate 36,468,766, forward strand.
GAACTTATGACAAATTTTTAAATTTAGTAAAATTTAGTCTTGGACTTGATGAGCACGATGAATTAAGAACCTGTCTTGCACCCTGCCTCCGGGAGCTACCCCGCACCGTATGACGTGGTTATCACCCCTAATTTAGACTAAATCCCAAACCGGCCTCCAACCAGATTAGACATTAATTGCATGCATGCTAATTAGCTTCATAATTCTATTAAGTTTTATATCTCAATGATGCATAAGTATTCATTACAAAAAAAAAATAAAATTATAATTTATGCGTGACTAGTTAGCAATTATTTTCTTGTAAAAATATTTATTTTTTTATTAAAATGAATATATTTTTATTATAAAAATAAAAATAGAAATTCTCATTCTATATAATTCATTATAAATAATTATTTTTCTTGTAGTAATGAAACTTACGTTGACAATTAACGGATCCAGTAGAGCTGAAGAATAATTGGCATGCAGAGAAACTAGCGAATTAAACACACATGCAGCTTGGAAAGGCAGTCATGCATGAGCATAACACAAAACCAAATTCAATATTACCAACAGAAAGCGACAACCATAATCAATCGATACTAAAACATGATTAATATTGGTAGAGCTAGAGATCACCAAATTAAGGTAAAAGCCCAAGAACTAGATAATCAGGAATCCCAAAGTTCCACCCCAACAAAGGTGCAGCACAAAAGGCAAAGGGCAAAGGCAAAACGAAATCATTACTTGAATGGAATTAATGGACCCACCTGATAGTCTTTCCTTTCCAAGTCTCTCAATTTTTTGACTTGGGATCGGTCCCACCTCGGCCACCATTGTCTTTATGGATTGAATGATAAAAAGAGCACCTCACGTGGAGTCTGAACCAAAGGGGCTGTCCAACCACAGAATAAAAAGGAACCCTTCCCCTTGATTCACACAAAAATAATGGAATGGAAAAATATCTTTTTTTTTTTTTTTTTTTTTTTATTCTTTCCTCCCAACTATATATATATATATATATCAATTGCCATAAACAAATAGAAATTAATGAAAAGTTCCACACATAAACAACAAAGCATGCAATTTTCCTTAAAAAAACGATTTTATTTTTCAAAAAGCTCTCCCATATAATTCCCACTCATTATCTTTTGTTTGCTTAAAGCTTGGATCCTCCTTCCTTATCCCCCTCTCTATCTCTAGAGAACTAGACCACCCCCAACAACACATCAATCTCTCAAAGAAATTCCAGCCAAAAAAAAGAGAAAAAAAAAGTCTTCAATTTTTATAGAGAGCGGGGAGAGAGACCCACCAAAAGATTAAACTAAGGGGTCACTCACAATCTCTCATAAAAAAGAAAGCATTAGACTGTACCTATTTCCATGCGATCATGGAAGGAGGTGATGATCATCAGCTCCACCGCCCAAATTTCCCGTTTCAATTGCTTGAAAAGAAGGAAGACGAACCCTGTTCTACCTCTGCCGGCGCCGGCTACCCTTCCCTCGCCATCTCTCCGGTCGTCGAACCTAACGCCGTCCAACCCAGTACTGCTTCTGCAGAACCCTCAAAGAAGCCTCCTCCCAAGAGAGCTTCGACCAAAGACCGACACACCAAGGTCGATGGCCGTGGCCGCCGTATCCGAATGCCTGCACTGTGCGCAGCTAGGGTTTTTCAGCTTACACGCGAGCTGGGACACAAGTCTGACGGCGAGACGATCGAGTGGTTGCTCCAACAGGCTGAGCCCGCCGTGATCGCCGCCACCGGCACCGGCACCATCCCAGCTAACTTCACTTCCCTTAATATATCGCTCAGGAGCTCCGGCTCTAGCACGTCCGTCCCATCCCAACTAAGATCCTCCTACTTCAATCCAAACTTCTCGATGCAGCAACAAAGGAGAAGTTTGTTTCCTGGAATTGGGTTATCATCATCCGAAAGCGGCACGTCGACGCTTCTCAATTTTCAGTCTTCGAGCAGCATGAACGTCTCCATGCTGCACGCGAAACAAGAACTGCGGGACGCGACATCATCGTTGGACTTGTCGGAGACGACGGAGGAGAGTATAGGAGGAGGGAGAAAGAGGAGGCCGGAGCAACAGGACCTAATGTCTCAGCACCAAATGGCCGGGAGCTACTTGTTGCAGTCGAGCACGGGGGCCATTCCGGCGAGCCACGGCCAGATTCCGGCTAACTTTTGGATGGTTGCTAACTCTAATAACCAAGTCATGAGTGGTCATGACCCAATATGGACGACGTTTCCTTCAGTTAATAATAATGCTGCTGCTTTGTATAGGGGCACCATGTCTAGTGGTTTACATTTCATGAATTTTCCTCCCCCTGTGGCCCTAATGCCTGGCCAGCAATTGGGGTCATCAGGAATTAGTGCTGCTGGGAACAGCAGTATGAGTGAAGGGCACTTGAATATGCTTGCAGGGTTTAATCCCTACCGGCCGATTTCCGGTACAAGTGTTTCGGAGTCTCAGGCAAGCGGTTCTCACTCGCATCACGGTGGCGCCGGCGATGATCGCCACGATACAACCAGTCACCATTCATAGATCGAGATGCATGATCATCTTCGATCCACATCATGTTTTAGCAGTTTGATGATTTGTAACACACGAGAGGATTGATTGCACTTAAAAAGAATTTGAGTTTGATCATTTTCATAATTTTCCAAATATTATTTTTTTTGTGTGTGATTAATATGAGGTTTTTTAGGGTTTGGGAAAGACCCTAGTTATATATTTAACATCGCTATTGGCTGGTTTTTTTTTTTTTTGGCTGAAAGTCGCATTTGGGATTTTCACTACACAATATCTTATCATCATTGTTTGTGCAATCTGTTTTTTGCTTTTATCCCAAAGCTGTTACTTTGTAATTTATGCTTTTTATGTTGGAGAAAATGACTTCTTTGCATGCTATAGTAAAAGTCTCCTACCTAACTAGCAATTGGACTCTCTCTCTCTCTCTCTCTCTCTCTCTCTCTCTCTCTCTCTCTCTTATCTACGTCTCTCTCAATAGGCGAGGGTTCGTGTGGTGATGAAAGGGAGGGAAAGGATGTTACTGCGATGTGTAGTATTCAAATTTACACTGCAATTGAGCAATCTGATTCAATCTTCTGCCATGAATATCAAGGTTTACTGCATCAATCATTAAGTTTTTTTCAGAGAGATGGGGGTAATAGGACGGTGGGGTCAAGACCTTATCAGTTCCAGGTGTTGGCTCAGGTGGTGGGACCCCGATGCTGGTCATTGCCCAAACCAATGTACAATGTCACTGACAAACAGGTGGATCATTCCTCTCCCCCTTTCCTTTTTTATTTATTTATTTTTATTTTTTATATTGCCCTTATGATGCAGTTGCTGGCACCATAGATATCGGTGGTGGGTGTTAATGACCCCACTCTGACATGGCCCACCAGCTCATTAATCTAGACGGTTCATTTAGGTGGGGCCAATCTTTTGATGGGCACATTGAATGATTGGGTATCAGTAAGTAAAGAGGAAGGGAAGATCTAGAAAGATGGTGGAATCTTGAGTAGTTCCCATGGTCCAAGCTGTTTAATATTTACTGGTGTCTCCATCTTTCAGCAAGTCTTTCTACTTGGACATGAAAATGGAGTTCCTTCCTATGCTTTAACATGACTTTCTCAGATGATCATATCCCTTTTTGCTTAATTTTGCTTAATTGTTTCACGATCGACAAATAGATACTTATAATTATATATAATCTGCAGGAAAAAAAAACCATGATTATATATAATATAGCTTAGTTGCAATATTGGTATATATATATAGGGTTGGGAACTGCTTTTGTCATTACTAATTTATAGCCATCATGATATATAGCTCCTAACATTATTTGGATCATCAATGAATGAATGAAGTGAAGGCTAAGTTTGTGACAGATGGATCAAAAAAAGGGGTTTAGGGTTTGTTCTAAAGAGTACTTGCCTTAAAATGTAAAACATCAATTCTTGATATACAAGCATTGCAAAATAATGCCTGAATCCCAATATTGCAGATCAAGCTCACCAGGCCGCCAGTAGGAATGCTCCATGTGTGGGTCGAAAACAGTGAAGATTAATATATATGATGAACGTACTCCAGTACTACTAATAATTTTCTTGTTAATTTTGCTCCTTTTTCAACATGCTATAACCTCCATTAATTAATATTAGAGATATCGAGGACGAGTCAAATTCCAGTTATTGTTCATCACTCTCTCTCTCTCTCTCTCTCTCTCTCTCTCTCTCTCTCTCTCTCTCTCTCTCTCTCTCTATATATATATATATATATATTTAAAAAGGCACCGAAAATGCATTATATTTCAATTAAAAAGAAAAAAAAAAGCGTGGTTTATATGTTGATCAGAGCAAGGGCTTCTTAATGAATGATGCATGGATATATACGGCATGTAAATTAATTAAACAGGGTCAGAAAAAAGCAGTACTACGTGATATATACGTACACAGTAACCATGCGAATGAGGTGCGCCTAATTATAACATATCTGGTATATATAAGTTACGCTGATTTCCAGAAGTTAGATGAAGGATTTAAAAAGAGATGCCAAATCCCATCGTCTCGTTCATCATCGATCATGTCTAACTTCTATATATATTAAAAAATCTCTTTTGGACCAAAAGTACTACTAGTTATAATATTTATAGCGCGCGACCATATTGCATATCACGAATATTGTTGTGATAATTAGGTAGAGCTTGCTGGAATTATATATATTGATCATCTTATCCTCATGATCTAATTAATCGCGAAAGTTCTTTTCAATCGTCAAAGTTTTTTTTTTTTTTTTTTTTGTCCGGATTTTGTCTACATTATTTTTATTATCTTCCTCATCTCCCACACAATGCAAAACTTCAAATAATTAAATTCATTGATGTGATTACTCGATCGTACTCATGCTATTTATGATCTCTACTTTTATCCTCTCCCAACCAATTAAGTTGAAAGCTGTTTCTGTAGCCATCAGATGATCATTTTACTGCTCTTTTAAGGACATATCCATGATGCACCATATCTATGAATTGGAGCTGTACAAATTTGGTTAGGATCAGTCCGTACAATTTGAATTAATCAAATAATTTATAAGTATCTGATAATTAGGTATATATAAATTAATGGTAGCTAGTCTCTTACTAGAGAAAATATAGTATATCTATATAATTATATATATGGATGTCGATCATTTATAAGTACTACAGTAATTAATTGTACTTGTAAATTGGTTCAATGACTTTTGGGGTACTTTTTTTTGTCAAAAGGAGAGCGATACTTCTAACACTTTATTCATAAATATAATTCTCATTTATGGCGAAGAAAAGCGTGGTTACTATATAATTAACGAACTTATTTTCAACCCATGCAAACACCTGGGAAAACAAATATATACAATAAGTCCAATCCCAGACATTATTCTAAAAATCAACCTGAGACTAAACAAATCACTTACAAACTTACAAGGACTCAATTAACCCAACCAGCTACAACATTCCAAGACTAAATATAAACAATAAACCCGTGGAACAGCCCGAAAAGACATTCCAAGCAATGACATACTATACCAGACGTATATTACAAAAACAATTGGCATTTGTGACTAATTATATGTAATGAAAGACTAAAATTGTGACCAAATTTGGCTATAAATTATAATTTGGCTAGAAATAAATGGTCGCTAATTATAAACAATTTTCTTGTAGTAGTAATATAAAACATTCACTAAATAATCAGATACTACTTGATGATCAATATTAATTCAGACACCAATAGGTATTGATATTGATGATCATCTCAATTCTATATATGAAATTTCTTCATGACATGCACCATCCATGATTCCACGCACGCAGCTAGCACGCAAAATTATATAAATTTCCTTTGCAATGAAGTACAAGCTGCTAGCTAGGACGTCAATTAGGACGCGGGCAAACTTAGCCATTTATTGTTTCTTGACAAAATAGAAACAATCTAATTGGTTGAACACGTACATGATGTTGCACATGGATATGAATCCAAATCATAGCACCAAACGGTCCCCTAGCTGCAGGAAAATGATCGATCTTGTACCCCAAAAAAAGCATGCATGATTAGACCATCTATACATTCGATCTTGTGGCAGCTAGGAGCTGATCATAACAAAACAAGTCCTTAAAACAATATTTGGATAAGAGAAAAAACAAAAAGTTCCTTAATTAGGATCAATAATATCATATTCTATTAATTTGGCCCTTTAAAATCTCTTAATTAATTCCCTTTTTGATTCGTGGTTTTGGGCCCATGAAATCTACTAATCTCACTGTTTTTTTGGATGATATATAGGTTATATAGTCGTTAGTACAAGAGCATGTGCCAGCTGCCTAGTACTGGCAGCATTCAGCATTCATACAAGTTGGTTGTTAGGATGAAATTAATCAGGCCAAGAGAGTCAGAGACAGACCCACCAATATAGCTAGCTAGCACATTCATTCAAAATATCTTGTGTTTGTGGGTGGGTGCATGTTTCAACGTGCTTCATTTATTGGGTATATATACAGTGTATGGACATGTTGGGGAGATATATGTGTTAATTGTCATGGGCATGCATGCAATTTAATTAGTAGGAATAGGCCGTACATGATTAATATAAAGTAGTGCATGCTTTCGATATGACGTATACAATTAAACAAGGGAGAAATGCATCTATTTTAGGCTTTATTTGGATATTGATAAGATGAAATGAAATTATTTTAAATAAAAATTAAAAATTAAATAAAATATTATTAAAATATTATTTGTTATTATTTTAAATTTTAAAATAATTGAGTTATTTATTATATATATTTTATATAAAAATCTGATAAAAATATATCTACTAATCAAATGATATGAGATAATATGAACCATTCTGTATGCAAATGGGGCCTTGTTTATTGTGTAACGTCCGGTGCCAACCATTTGCTAGATCAAGTGCTAGTATTGATCATTGGACATGCATTCCAACGCGGGCTGTGTCATTTGGCAAGAGGTGTAGGATATGTATTATTCTTTTTTTCAAACAAGTTAAGTTTATTAAATAAAATTAATAAATTATAGGATATAAGTTCAAGTGGAGTAGAAATCTCCTATAATCTTCCCAAAGAACTAACACACAATGTTATACAAAAAAATAGGAAGCCAAATTAATAGTTCTCACAAAGAAGGACAGATCGGAGCCAAACGAATGGCTCCTACCCAATTTCCAATAAAGGGAGGGACAATTTAAAAATAATTTTAGACTGTAACTGAAAGGCACAGTGGTGGGGTGTGTATTACACCGTATTTGTGAGATCTCAGATTTACGTGTATTTTTATATATTATTTTATTCTCGGTATTAACTATTTTAATTTATTTTAATAATATTATTAGTCGTGTTTTATTTGTTTAAGATATTTATTTGATCTATTGATTAGTTAATATTAGTTTTATGTTGTTTTTATAATTAAATATTGAGTTACGTTACTTTTTCTTATTAATTTTAATGTGAGATAGTTATTTTAATGATTGGAATTTAATTTCCTTTATTTTATTATGTGAGTTTATTTGATGTGTTTTTATTTATTATTTTATCTTAAGTAGTCTCTGCGTTTAAATTAATTTATTCAGCTCTCTGTTTTAGAATTCTTTTTATTGGATCAATTTTGTGAATTGAGTTGTGGGGACTGGATCTCGTTTATTTTCTTCATTTTTTTTTTCTTTTTCTTTCCTTCTTCCCCAGTTTTTCCCCTAGCACCCCCCCCCCCCCGCGCGACATGCCTTTCCCCCCTCTGTTTTGGCCGTTCAGCCTTAGGCCTGGCCAGCGACCTACCAGCAGCCTTCCCTCACTCCGGCGAGCATAACTCATCGCCCAAAGCCACCCAGCTCTGCCGTTTGCTCCTCCACCCGAAATGGATCCATCTTTGCTGCGCCGCCGTCTGGCCACCGTAGGTCTCACCTCCGCCACTAAAAGGTCCCCCTTGCTCAACCAACCAACCCCCTAGCTCAGCTTCCCCATCCGTAGCCCCACCTTCCCTATACGACCTCAAACCCGAAAATGGGTTTTCACCCTTTTGGAGCCCAATCCGCCACCTTCTGATGGTTGTGTCGCCACACCACCACTTCCATGAGATTCATCACCTTGCAAAGAGTATTTTCCTAAATTTTGGTGTCAAACCGAGTACTCTAGCCCAACGTACAAAGAGACTAGCTGTGAACGCTGTAGACTGGCGTTTGCTCAATGATCCAATTTTTACGCGCTGTAAGTACTTTCCAAATGAATTTTGAGATTTAAATATATTTTGTATTAACAACTCTGTGTTTGGTTGATGATTGGATTTATTAAATGTTGGATATTTGTTCATGGTGGTATGCATTGTGTAATTGAACAATTGTTTATTTGTATATTGATATTTGGTGTTTGGATTTTTATATGAGATGTGGTTATTGGGTTTATGGATTAAATAGTTTTGACTAAGTCATAATGGGGACGGTGATACGTAACGCCCGTTGTGATCAGTGTGTGTGTGGATGACATAATGGAGACGGCGATACGTAACACCCATTATGGTCATTGTGTGTGTAAGTCATAATAGGGAAGGCGATACGTAACGCCCATTATGATTGATAGTGTGTGGATGACATAATGGGGACGGCGATACGTAATGCCCATTATGGTCATTGGGTGTGTATTTCATATCGGAGACGGCCATACGTAACGCCTGGTATGAAATGAGTGTATAGAAATCATATTGGGAACGGCGATACGTAACGCCTATTATGATTAATAGTGTGTGGATGACATAATGGAGACGGCGATACGTAACGCCTATTATGATTAATAGTGTGCAGATGACATAATGGGGATGGCGATACGTAACGCCCATTATGGTCATTGGGTGTGTATTTCATATCGGGGATGGCGATACGTAATGCCCAGTATGAAATGAGTGTAGGAATTATAATGGGGACGGTAATACGTAACGCTCATTATGATTGGTGATGTGTGTATGTCATATCGGGGACGACGATACGTAACGCCTGGTATGATTGGATTTACGAATACTATTTTCTGGGAAATGATGGATAGTTTTCATTAGAGTTTTATTGTGATTAAAATGAGATTTTAACGTGTGTGGTTATTTTATTGATTTTGAGAAAGATGATCTTAAGCTTCATGCATAAGGTGTTCTGTTCATGTGTGAGGTTGTTGTTGTGCATGAGTATATTTTATATCTTGGGGTTTGGTTGGGTTGTACTTACCTGCGATGCTATCTTGGTGTCGTAATTTTTGAATGCAGAGTTTTGTGGAGGCTAAGCCTGAGGAGGCGACTCCGCTGTTGAAGTATGGTATTATAATTTATCATCTTGGGAAATTGTTTTCCCCTTTTTATAAATATATATTTCTAAAAAAATTCTAGTACTTAGTTATTGACCTCAAATATCCGCTGCTTTTATTTATACTTGTCACGTGTTCACATAGGTAACACTTGACGTTGGAGATGTGTGACCCGTGTTGTCAGCATCCCGACGCCTCGATTCCCGTATTTATTTTAGGAAAAATTTGGGGGCATCACAGTATTAGTCTAGACCGACTGATAGGAACTTCTACACCCGCTTTTACTTGATTCTTGGTTAGTAAAATAGCCCAAAACATAAGCGAATCGCCGGTTGTGGCGGCGCGCATCCCACACGCACCACCACATGAGAGGAGTAAAGAGTCAGGTTGTGAAAATTGGAGGCCTCTAATGCCGGCAGGGCTGCCCGTGTCTTTAGAAACAGCCATAGGATGTGCCAGCACGTGAAAAGCTCGCGTAGTAAGAGTCGTGCATGCGGTGCACTCGTTGAGCAGATGGCAGTGAAACCACCTTGAATAGGAAGATCGGTGGCTGGAGAGGTGGGAAACAAGGCACGTGTAGACCGGAGAGTGCCAAAGTAGTAGATCCGCTTGTGTCAAAGCTGTGAAGAAAACCCAACGAAAAAAAAGAAAAAGAAAAATCGAACGAAAAAAGGGAGGAACAATTACTGGTTAAGGGTGGAAGGGAGTGGAGCCGAACCTCTAGCTCCTTTCGCCCAAGGAAGGAAAATAAATTCCGACAATAAGAGATAAAAATTTTAAGTAGAGAGAAAATAGGAAGGAGAGGAGAGAGGTATATGTAGGATATGTAGCTATTAAGAACTTATTTTAGTCAAATGAAATTGCATATATATCTTTTCATTAACATCCTTTCATAATCATCTATAAATAGATCATATGGTTGCAATATATTATAGAAAAAAAGTCAATTTCAAAATTTTCTCTCTCAAAAGTACTATTTCATCTTTTCAAAATTTGTAATTAAGATATGTTCAATATGAATAGAACATAATTTTAATATCTTAATAGAATAGCAAAATCTAAGAGTATTTAGGTATTTTGTTTGTGCATAATGTAATAAGACAAACAGATTTAGTAGATATTTGGAGAATAAGATAAGATAAAAATTTCAAGAATAGTAATAAAATGGTTTGTGAATAGTATGAGTTAATGACAATGTGTCATGCAGTTTTAGGAAAAGTGAAAAAAAGTTGAATAAAAAACGTTATAAAATTGAAATATTATTAGAATATAATTTTTTAATATAATTTCTATTTTGAGATTTGCAGAATTTTGAATTTTTTTTTATTAGATAGTTTTAAAAAGTTATAATGATTCATTTGAAAGTGTTTGTTGTTTGAGCGATGTTTGAAAATAAAATGAGATGAAATGGGATGAGACCAAAACTATTTCAAAAATCCCTTAATCTTAATCTAAGTTTATTGTATGATTTTGGAGGCAAATTCGCTAGTAATTCATGTGTATACCGTTATTAGTGATGGTGAATATTTCATAATGAAAGCGACAATTTAATGCATCTTGAAGCAAACTATTTTCTCACACTATTCTCTTCTTTTGTAGCCCTCTTTATACCAAGATTCTTAAGATAATAATTGATTCCTAATGGCACATAGTTTGAGAAAGTTTATTGCAAATTTTGTAAAACCTGAATGCTTTGATAGAACCTATTTTTTACATTGGTAAAAGAGAATGTACATCCTTTTGGCCAATCTAAAAATAGGGCATATTCTAACCACTTTTTTGGCAAATGAGGATGAGCAAATCACTCAGAATCAGACAAGGATAAAATGGGAACAAGATAACTACATCAACAAAGAAATATTTGCAATGTGATGTTCGATACACTACTTGATGCATACCACATCAGAGCAATTGCCAATGATATGTTAGACGCATTTGAAGTTGAATATCTTTAGAAGATTCTGAAAGTAAAAAAAAAAAAAAAAAATTGGCTACCAAAATTTTCAATTATAAAATGAGTCTAAAATTATTGTTTGATTATTAAATAAAATTATGTAGATTTGTAATCAATTTACTCAACATAATATGAAGATGGACGAATCTATATCAGTCTCATTCATTATCTATAAACTTCCTCTATCATAGAAAGACTAGAAAATGAATTCAAAATAGAGAAATGAAGAATTGTCCTTAGAAGGGTTAGGCTATATCTTTGTATAGAAGAAAAAATTAAACTTAGAGATACTAATGATAAGTGCGACTCTTTGACCTCCAATATGAACGTGGTAATGGATCCACTACATGAAAAATGAGTATTTGAAATTGATTATTTATGATAAAAGGATTATCTGCGACAAAAACAGACTCATTTTAGTTAGAAATATTTGGTCACAAACTCAAACAACTTAATGAGTCCTAATATGAAAATCGAAAGAGATACAATAGTTTTGGAAGTAGACAAGATCACTTTACAACAAAAATAAGAAGAATCTAGGAGTAAATTACTTCAATTATGAAGAGTTAGGTCATCACAAAAGAGACTATCATTTTCTTAAAAAGAAATAACAAATTGTAGTTCTAGATAGAATTTTGAGAGCATGATCTCTAGGATCAATATTTTCAAAGCAAATAATTCTTAATGGATTGGTTCAGGAGAAACAAGGCATGTCTATAAAGATAGGAGTTTGTTCAAGAGGTATGGGCCAATAAAAGATGACCATGTTCTTTACATGCGGAATTCTAGAGGCAAAAGGGAATAAATATGGAGTTTACCTTTGGAAAAATTCTTACTTTTAAGGATGTGTATATGTACCAAAAGTTGAAAAAATATTGTATCTGTACTCTTTTAAATAAGTTTGGATTTAAATTGACTTTTGAATCAAACAAATTTGTGCTAACCAAAATGGGTACTTTTATGGGGAAGGAATATCTAAGTGATGCATGTTTAAGCTTGATATTAATAGTTAAATTAATATTTTTGCTTACATGCTTATTTTATATTATTTGTGAAATTGTTGTTCAGAACATATTAATACTAGAAACTTGTCATTAAGATTAAAACTTCCAAATTTATTGTGTAATACAAGCCAATTTCGAAATTCTTTATCTTCTAAAAGTATTTCATTAGTTAAAAACTTGTCATTAAAATCTATTCATTTTACAGAAAACGTATTTTTAATCTATTGGTGGAATTGCAAAATTTGATAATATTTTAGTATAATTTCATTTGTGCATAACACAGTTAAACAAATAAATTTGTTTTGAGTTTTTTTTATTTTTTTTTATTTTTATATCTTAGAGGCGAGTTGAATAGTAAACATGTGCATACCATAATTAGTGGAGCTTAACTTTATTTTAAATAAAATGAAATTGTAATGTGCATTAAATCAAACTCTTTTCCCTCACTATTCTCTTCTTTTGCAAACTCGTTTGCACTAACATCTAAATATGTTCATATCTCATTAAATTTTTAAAAACTATAATTTGAATGACAAAACTACATGTTTTTCACGAATGAATTACAATTTCTGTCTAGTATTAGAAATTGTGGGATCTACATATATCATATATCTCTCTCTAAATTGTGCTAGAAAATTGCAAAAAATCATAATCTCAATCTTTTGTAGGTTGTGATAAGATGGATGTATAAGGATCATCTCTATTTCAATTAATTAGTGGAAGGACACATGCAAGACACATCATGTCCAATTCCCCTGCATGAGATATATTTAAATCCAATATTAAATCCAAGAGCTTATATAATCAAACACAATAACTTGACTAGGACTCACATGAGGCTATAAATTTCAAAATTCTACTCACCCACCCGATGGGCTTCACCTATCCCTCTCGATTTATTCTTTAACTTCTCCTCCTTCTGCTCTTCTTATTCTTATTCCCTTCATCTCTTAACCTAATTTATTTTTTTAGTTGAGTTGACTTAAATTGAGTTGAATTAAAAATTAAAAATTAAACAAAGGATTAATTACATTTTACCCCCTCCAACTTTCATCCAATTCACAATATACTCCTTGATTAACAATTGACCCCACATACTTCTAATTTTTCACAATGTACCCCTTTTGTCTATTAACCACATCAAAACAGACGAAAATTCTTGACACGTGTACCACACGTGATGAAACTGCTGAGAAAGACCAAAATACCCCTACCTTAATTCCAACGGCATTAGTGTGTTGAGAAGCGGGTTACTACCTGTGTTCCCAACGACTTCCCAACCGCGAATCTGGGGTTATCATATCAGACCACCTTCAACGAACTACACTATGATTGCACAATCGATGATTGTTTTTTAGGCATTTATGTACTTGGCATTTGATCAGCATCTAAAAATCACTCCAATTTTGACGATTGAAATCGAGCATTTCCAGGCTTACCATTTGTGAACCTGCGTAGAAAGTTTTGCATACTTAAAGGTCAGTTTTTTTAAACAAATTTGTATGTTCTTAATTTAATGTGGATAATTGCTTGTGGTATATGGTGTTAGTGCAAATATCGGGGGTTAGGAAAAGTTAGGATTTATGTTAGTAAGTAAAATTAGGGGTTTCTCCTTATTTGCTCTGATATGAGGGCGTACGACTGATACTTATACATGAATATATGTTGAAGATGATATACATGAAAGGAAATGACAAATCCTTTGATTTTGAGGATATTTGTGGCCAATGTTGTACATGAGTAGGTCCAAAGTGCTATGTCTCCCTAATTGACTTTAGTGTGATGCTGATTTCAAGTTAGTGGTCCCAATTTCAAAGTCCAAATGTCCCTAAATATCGAAACAGCATACTATTTTATGCACTAGTTATTTTAATGGTCTCAGACGGAGACAAATCTACCTTGACCACTACTTCTTCTTGTTAGGTAATTTTTTGTTTACTTTATTATATTGTTTACGTTATGTTTGCATGATAATTTTTGGACTACTCAGCATATTAGTGGTCTAGAGCATGCCTATACAGAAGTTACTTTTTGAAGTTCACTATGGTGGGGTAATTGATAGAGGACAAATGGAAAAACATGTAGGAGGTAAGTGTGACGCGTACCACAAAGGATATGATGATGATGAATTATCATGGCTCGAAATACAGACAATTGTGACCAAGTATGATTATACTCTAGGTGACCTTGTCTACTATAGACAACCTGGTTTAGGGATGCACAATGGTCTTCATTTAATTACTTTTAAACATGATGTGTTATCTATGGTAGCTGCATATAAAGGCCAACAAGTAGTAAAATTGTATCTTATGTCCCATTGTAGAAGTAAAATGCACCAGTCAGTTGATGATCATCATGATATCGAGGAGGAATTGAGTGAGGAAGAACAGGATGAGGAGGAAGTTGAAGCACTTCATTTGGGACTTAATGATCCTTTTTGGAAGAAAGTGGTTAGTAGTGATGATGTGCTCTATGATATTGATGTAAGTAGAATAGAAACATCGCGGTCTTGGTTAAGCTCAGGATCAAGATCTAGGTCGAAGACCGAGCCATCATTTTTGCCTATTGCAATAGAATACACTAGTCAGGTTGAAACACAATATTTCTTGGATTCTAAGGATGGGGAAGATAAAGGGAAAGCTGGAATAGGCGAGGACATAATTCCAAGTCCAAATAGTGATCAATATCCAAAGTGGCCACCTGAGGAGGATGATGGTATTATTTTTGCAAACCTGGCAGCTTCTTTTTAATTTGTTAATTATCTAAGTATTCATTTCTCGAGGATTGCTAAGTAGTGCTTCGTTTGTGCAGATAATTTATCAGATTTGGCACCGAATGATGTTCTGCAATCTCCTGTTGGAAGTGGGGAGGAAGGATAGTATTATTTTAATTTTCCTGAATTTCACCATGTTGACACCGAGCAACCCAAAATCTCTATTGGATTAAAGTTCAAATATGCTGCCCAATTTAAAGAGACAGTCAGGAGAGTAAGCCTCAATATTGGTAAGTCCATCAAGTTTGTAAAAAATGATGGCGATAGGGTTACTGTTGTTTGCATGACCCCTACATATCCTTATCGGGTTTATGGCTCTTTAGTTAGAGGGCAACATATTTTCCAGATTAAATCTATGAACCCTAGACATGAGTGTAGTAGGAGTTATAAGAATCCAATTGTGACATCATCTTAGATTATAGACAAATTGAGTTATAGGTTCAACAGCCAACACAATATGCCTATTCATGCAATTGCTGAGGAAACTAAGAGAAAATTGGGAGTTGAGGTCTGTAAAATGAAGTTGTACTGTGCTTAAACAAAATATCAGAACGAAATATTTGGTAGCCACAGGAAACAGTATGCCAAGGCCTGGAACTACTGTGAGACCCTTAAAGAAAGAAATCAGGGCAGTTATTAGTTGATTAGGGTGGAACGAGTAGCGCTTGAGTGACCTCCTATATTTCAAAGAATGTATGTAGGACTGACAACGTGTAGGTTGGGTTTTAAGGCTGGTTGTAGACCATTGATTGGTTTGGATGATTGTTTTCTTAAAGGACCATTCAAAGGTTGTAAGTAGGGATGTGAATGACAACATGTATCCCATTTTCATGACTATTGTGGAGGATGGACATTTGTTAGCGATAGATAGAAGGTAACTTGTTATGCTTTCCATATGCATTATACATGATTTACTTCTAGTTTCAATTCACTATACTTTTAAATATGTCTAAATCGTGATTTCAATACAGGGTTTGAAAACCAACAATGGAGGAGTTGATGCCCTACAATGACAGTCGTATTTTTGTGAGGCATTTATATGCCAATTTTCGAGATGCTGGCCACAGAGGTGTGACTCTGAAGAAGAAATTGTGGCAGGCAGCCATAACATACACCAAAGAGAGTTTCAAAGAGCTATAGAGGAGCTGAAAGCCCTCAATGGACTTGCATATGACTACCTGAAGGTCATAGATCCATCATAGTGGTCCAGAGCATGGTTTAACACTACTTGTAAGTCTGATCTAGTTGTAATAACCTCAGTGAGTGTTTCAATGCATATATTCTGCAAGCATGTGATAAGTCAATTTTGACAATGGTAGAGATAATAAGAAAGAAATTAAAGAGGCGGTTTCATGCAAAAAGGGAAGGTATTGCTAAATGGGATAATATAATAACACCTTGGATAGTTGCAAAGTTAGAGCTTATACATGATTTGTTTATACATTGTACGCCAACATATGCATAAGGTGGTCAGTTCGAGGTTGGTAGTGATGGTAGGTATTATGTGGTTGATTTGGGTAAGAAGAGGTGCTCATATCTGAGATGAGACATGACAGGTATCCCATGTCCTCATGCATACATATGCATTATGTACTCTGACCAGGATCCCAAGGCCTATGTGCACCAATACTATAGTGTGGACATGTGGACATATGGAGGACAGCATACGAGCCTCTAATTTACCAGATGCCCAGTGAGGACCAGTGGTTGACTACCACCTACGGGAAGCCTACTGTTTCTGAGATTAGAAAACAACCCGGGAGACCAAAGAAACATCGAAAAAGAACTGAGGATGATTGACAAGAGCAAGTAAAATGAGTAAGACTGGTGTTTACATGACCTGTTCAAGGTGTAGACAACAGGGTCACAACAGAAGAATATGTCCGCGTAAGAATACAGACACCTTCTTTACTTCAGGAGCAAAATTCCAAACTCCTCCAGTTCAAGATGAAGTGGTTAGTGGTTAGACAACTTTTTATTGTCTAAGACAGTTTAATGAATAGTCAGCAATACTTTTTATTTAACTAACCTTCATTTGCATTATAATATGCTTCTAGGTCATTTCACAGCCTCCACTAACAGAGCCATTACAACCAACAACCAACAAGTGCCCAAACTCCACCCTTATCACCTTTGCAGAGTGTAGGACAAAGAATTCCAAGTCCAGTGCATACACCTTCCCTCGTCGCCTTCGCAGGTAGCAGGCTACACTAGTGCAAGAAATGAAAATGGTCGAGCAAATGAAGATGATGCATTTTTATATGATCCATTTCTTGATGATGTGGGTTGTGGGACCAAGTTGGTCAATAGATGAGCACCAAGGAGGCGGTCTACAAGACTTGATGGACACATCCATAGACTAGCAAACGTCCACCTATGTTTGTGGACTTAGAGATCGACTCGAGCAACCCAACAAAAAGGGAGATTGTGTTCTTGGGGCAATCTTGGAAGGGGAGGGTTGCAATTTAGAGTTGGTCAACTGCCGAAGACTAAAGTGGCTCCTGCCAAAACTAGTGCAATAGTGGGGAAGAGGAAGGGTATAGTGACATCTTCATGTGTGGATAAGCTAAAAGAAAATGAGAAAAGGAAACGCAAGAGACCAAATTGGCGAAAGTATTGAGCAAATTTATTCATTGTAATGTTATGTAATGTTATGGCCCATTGATCCTTAACTTTTTTGTCATTATGCATGTAAAAAAGACATGAACCATGGTGATTCAAATAGGTTATTTTTAAGTACTTTAGTTGAGGACTTTTTTTGGTATTGTTCAAATACTGATTTGAAGTGGAAGTTGAATTTTTTTGATAGGATGAAAATTTGATTTGGAGTGCTATTTATGACATTTGGTCGTGATTAAGTTGTGTATCTATTGTGACAAGATTTGTATGGAGGAGCTGTCATTTCTGTCATTTTTGGGTTTTGTTCAAATCAGGATGGACAGTTGGCTGAATAACTTTTTGTTTGCTGAATTTCTGGACATGGGCTTTCAAGATTATTGTTTTGCTGTGTAATTAATAGGAAGTAAATTGAGTACATTGGTGTATCAATTGTGACAGGATTTGTATGTTTGTTTGCTGTCGTTTCTGCTTCATATTTAGCCAATGTGGTGATGCTTCAATCTGGGAATAGTTTAGTTTGAATTTATCTATTGGTTGCCATGTCCAAAAACATTTGCTCCAGGTTGTCAATTTGTTGCCATAGTGGTAGGAAATATTTTTTTTTTTTTGTATTTTTGTGATGTTTTTGGTTTTGTTGAAAATTTGATATTGAGGTGCCATATTTGGATATTTCACGAACTGATTTGGGGTTGAAGATGGTCATGGATTTTATTAGTACTAGGTTTCAATTTATAGTCACCACATAAGGTGGTTTATGGGGACCAGTTGTGATTTTTTGTTCATATATTTCAATTTTAGGGATCATTTGTGTGAGGCATTTATATGCCACTTTTTTGCTCAGTTTAGCTCATGATTTCAATTTATAAGGACCTGTTGTTGGTACAAAATGTTAGTGGTCCCATTTGTAGGAACTTCTTGTTGGTACAAATGGTTACCATTTGTGATTTTTTATTGTTGTTGGTACAAACTATTACCACTCTTTTGACTTGGAGATCAACATTCTAATATAATGTCATAATATTCATTGTCTAAGATGAAGTGAAAATGTATTGTTCAAATAGTTACAAAAAGCACACACTTACATCTTCACATTAATTTCAGTCCATAACCATATTACATACAACCAAAGCCAACAATGGCACTGATGGAGTACAATACAACTACTTAATTGTTGCCACCAACTCGGTACAAAAAATTGAAATAAAGACAGACATATGTTGGCACCAACAATACACATCCGCAATAGCCTATTTAATCAATCCTAAACTAACATTAACTTCTTGTGACTTGCATCATCATTAGGTAACATGTTCATGTAGATAATAGCAACAATCAGACCAATTACAATAACACCACACCATATGGATTTAAGGTGTTTATTGTGCAAAACCTTAAATTTCTCTAACTCTATATGCAATAACTTTTCGATATGCTCATTGCGCTCCCTCTCCATCACTAAGGCAGTCTCTAATTTTGACTTCTCAATCTTCAACTCATGAGTCCGTATCCTCAATCTATCTCATATCTGGCCAACAACTCTCTGCATGTGATGCAGAAATCATCATCTACCCGATCTTAAAATGTACAAAACTTATCTCCACCCCCATGTTGACAACCAAGAGTTCAATATGGACATCTTCAGAACTTTCTTTTGTAGTTATCATCCGTACTTGACATTCTTACATGTGCTCGCAGATTGTAACGGAAAAATGAGACATCCTGTAGTGCTTTACCACCACAGCTTGTGCTAGATGAATCAGTTGACATGTGTATTCTCAACCTGTTGAAATATGCATGTTAGTCGTGAGCTATAGATCCAAGTCAATATAACTTTGCAACTAGACTACAAAATGGTCTATGAATTATATCATGCAGAAAGTACAATGAAACATAATGCCGTATATATAAAACATAAAAAGGGAATGAACATCTTGTCATTTATCCCATGTCTATATAAAGCATTATTCTCATAAGTTAGAAGAGATGTTCGAACAAAATGGTTTGCCCCCTATGATTTTCAATTTGTTAGTGCATTATAATACTATTCAAGTTTAGGATCTCAGAAAGGAAATAGAAGATTAAATCTAAATACCACAATATGCTAGGGTTCACTAAGTCCACAATTTCGTATAAAGCAAATACAGTTCACCATGGCCATAACTTTGTTTGACTAAGTTAGGGTTCATGAAGTCGTTTATTACCTTAACACAAGCGAACCATACGACAAAGGATTAGAAGCAAACGACAGGACTCTACTTCTCCACTTGAACCCAAGCCCTAGGAGGCTGGCTGGATGCTGAGCTGTGAACACACAGTAATTGATTGTAGGGTTTTGAGTCTGATGGACTAGAATGAAGATGACGAGCATGAAATTAATGAGGCAGGGGTATTTTAGTCTTTCTCGACGGTTTCATAATGTGCGGTGCACGTGTCAAGAATTTTTGTCTATTTTGACGTGGTTAATAGACGGAATGGGTACATTGTGAAAAATTAGAAGTATGTGGGGCCAATTGTTAAAATTTTTTATTTAGGTGGTACATTGTGAATTATGTGAAAGTTGGAGGAGCAAAGTGTAATTAACCGTTAAATAAATAATATATATATTTTTTAATATTATTTTTATTTTAGAATTTAAAAAACTGAATTGTTTATTTTATTTTATGTAAGAATTTAAAAAAATTATAATAATTAAATGAGATGAATTAAGTTGAGATGAACTTAAAAAATAACCCAAGCTTATTCTTCTTTCTATGTTCTTCATGAAAAATGCTTGTCGAGACCTATAATAGTATCTTTGGTTCTCATCTCATACTCACAGTGTTTCCTTGGGTTGATGAAGGCTTGCGATGTCGCCACGAGTTTTCATCAACTTAAAATAGTATTATCGTGCGTATAGTTGGTTTGATTTAAATTTGTTTGGTTACTTTTGGATAACCTGGTTTGATTTAACTGTTATAAAGGTACTTATAGTCCATTTTGATTTGTAGGGGCATTTTAGTTTAACCTAATCCTTAGATGAGCTTTTTTGTCCAATGTGATATGTTGGAACATTATTTTAGTCCAAAGGATTTATAGAAGGGGCATTTTGGTGAAACTGATAAACATCAGTTTTGAGAATTTAAGAACCAATATGAACCAATTAATCATTGTAACTGGATATTTCAATTTTTCCAATTTCAATTCGATTTCTCTGATTTGCTGTTTACACGAGTGACACTACCTAAGTTGAGACTTGAGACCCAGTTCCTCTAATATTTGTTCTCCTCAAAAGTAAGTCTATCTTAATAACTTAATATTAGTGTTCATGTTTAAGATTAAAATTTAATGTTATATTAATTTTATATTACAATATGAGAAACTATATTTTATATTAACTGTCATATTAAAGATTATAAAATTATTCTTATGTTATTAAAATTTATAAGCTTAATTTTATAATATATTAATTAGTAATTTAGCATATAATATAGATAATAATATAAACTTTTTCTATATAATATAGAAAACTAGAAAATATACATACTGATTTTGGTTCAAAATATAAAAACTGATATCGACCCAATTTTAATCCAATTAGAACCGATTACAAATTGAACGGTCAATTCAACCGATTTTCTAAAATTCTTTTACACCCATAAATCCTATTTCACAAGGTTGCTTTTTTATCATCTTATAAAAATGGAAAGTACAGTATTTTGTAATTTCAAATGAAAGAGAAAAGAAAATTTAGGGTTTTGGCGATTCAAGCTAAAGTCATTTCCTTAACGGCTAAGGTGAACATCCTTTTCTCTTGAAGGGTAAAGCGGTGGAGCAAGTTCTGGAAATTCAGGCAAGCAGTTTGTTGAATCCCAATGTTGTGAAGATGGTAGACAAATTATCAAGTATGTGGACAAACTTTAACCTAATAGAAATGGAAAAAGAAGAAGTAATTCTCACTGAAGAGGAAACCATAAGAGTTGGAATGAAAGCACATAAATGTCTTCTTCTTTTCATCTTAATCAATAAAAACCTCAACAAAGAGGCTTTTAAAGCAACCTTGAGTATGGTATGGAATCTAGAAGAAATTGTTCTTTTTCATAAAGTGGGGCATCACAGATTCCTTGTGGAATTTTAGAAACAAGAGGACATGGAATGAGTTCTTAAAAGAAGACCTTGGTTTTTTGATAAGTATCTTGTTTGTGTTCAACCTTTTGATAACAAAAACCCTCCCAATGAGGTAATTTTTACTCATGAACCTATTTGGATTCAATCTTATGGCTTACCTTTATGCTATGACAATTGAAAGTGGGAAAAAAATAGGTTCTTCCGTGGGAGAGGTTTTAGCAGTTGATGTGAATGAAGAAGGAATAGAGTGGGGTAAATATCCCATAATCAGAGTAAACCTGAATATTACTCAACCTCTTGCAAAAGGTAAACTGGTTCGAGTGGATGGAAAACTTAGCTAGACAAATTTTAATTATGAGAGACTTCCCTTATTCTATTTTCAATGTGGAGTAATTAAGCATACTCATATGACATGTCCCATGGAAAGAAACAAATAGCTTAACAAAACTATTGAAGCATACCAATACAGTCAATGGATGAGAACAAAAACTTTTAATTTAATGGGTTATGGTGATAAAAGAAAAGGAAACAAAAGAAACAACTTTTAATTGACAAACATGGTCCTATTGAAAGAAAAGGCAATGGGGGATCTAGTGTTAAACACCTTTCTCTCCAACATCAACTGGAAAATGCAAAAAAATACATCTTCTAATCATTAAGATCAGGAAAACAAATTATGCAAATGTCCCAGAATCCTAAAGAAGATTTGGCAAATGTTCAAAGGCAAAGTCATATAGATGAGGATTAAGAAGAAGAAACCAATCAATTTTTTAATGCTAATTCTTCCTTTTTAAAAGCTATGCAACAAGTGCTCATTTCTCCTAAGCCTATGGGATGGAAAAGAAGGGCTAGAGCTGTCAATCCATCAAGAGAATTAGAGTTGCTAGGTGGAGAGATTAATCAAGTGTCTACTAGATCAAAAAAGAAGGGGAAACAAAGAGGGTGATGATGATCAGCAAAAGAATTAGAAAAAACTCAAAGAAGTGCTCAAGCCTACAAAAAGCATAAATTCAGAAATTGAGATTGAGGCTGTTGTATAGCCCCACCTAATGCAATGAGATGTTTGTCATGGAATTGTTAAGGGCTTGCGAACTTTCGAACAATTTCTGAGCTTCACTTTATGTTGAAGTAAACATGCCCACATATGCTCTTCCTTATAGAGACTAAAAGCTTAGAGGTAGAAAGGGAGGGTTGGCAATGATGTGGAATTCAAATTTTGATATAGAAGTGGAGAACTATACCAGTTCTCACATGTTTGTTAAAGTAAATGATTCATAGCTAGGAAATCCTTTTATTCTAACAAGATTCTATGGAGATCCAGCTATTGGCAAGAGAGAGGGGAGTTGGGAATTGTTAAAGATACTGAAACCTAAGGGGAATGAACCATGGTTATGCATGTGAGACTTTAATAAGCTTTTATTTCATCGTGAGAAATATGGAGAACTTTTAAGGCCATTATCTCAGATGGAAGCTTTTAGACAAGTTATGCAAGGCAGTGATTTATTTTTATGGGCTATATTGACACAAAATTTACATGATCAAACAATAGAGAATGATCTAGTTTTACTAAAGAAAGATTGGGCAAAGTCCTTGCTAACACTCAAAGCGCAAGTTTGTTTCAAGAACTTTCAGTTTCTATTTGGCCAACATGTTCTTATGATCATAGCTCATTGTTAATATCTTTGAACACTCAAACTCAGTAGTTTCAGAGAAGGCAAAAGACGTTTAGATATGAATTTTAGTGGGGTCTCAATAATGAATGCAAGAAGAAGATTCAGGATACATGGGAGAATAGTATTTCAATTAACTGGTTAATGACTACTATGAAAAGACTACTTAATTAATTGGAATAAATCTCAAGAGATTGAAATCCAGCTAGATTAGATCAAATCGCTGAAAAAAAGAGCCACAAGTTCAAATCATGATGAGATTAAATAGATTTAGCATTTTACAAATCTCAAGATGGAGCAAGAGGAAATTAAATGGAAATAAAGATAAAAACAAAAATGGTTGAGAGAAGGAGATATGAATACAAGATATTTTCACAAATGTGCTTTTCAAAGAAGGAAAAGCAATCTCATAAAAAATCTAATTGATTAAGCTGGTTATATTCATTTTTCACCAAAAAACATTAGTCAGGTCTGTTAGTACTATTTTTCTTTTTTGTACAATTGTTATAATCCTTTGCAACAAGAAGAATGTGTGGCATCCCTCCTATCCATGGTCAATGATGATATGAATTCGATATTGACTAAAGAATTTGAGTAATCAGAGGTTCAAGAAGCTATTCTAAACATGAATCCTATGAGTTCACCTGGGCTAGATGGTTTCTCAGCTGGCTTTTTTTTTTTAACAAAATTAAGATTCAATTGGTAAGGACTTCTGTGATACCAACTTTAAAGCTTTAAATACTAACAACTCGGATAATGTGATCAATAAGACATTCTTAGTTTTAATTCTAAAAACTAATCCTAAAGTTGTGAGTCAATATCGACCAATAAGCTTGTGTAATGTTGTATACCATAGAAAAGGCGTTGACAAACAGATTGACAGTGATTTTGCCTCATATAATATCTTCAACTCAGTCTTGTTTTGTTCAAAGAAGACTTATAGCATATACTCTAGTTGTAGCTTTTGAACCCTTGCACACTCAATGCAAAATAAAATAACAGGAAGTCAAGGTTATATGGCATTGAAGTTGGATATGAGTAAAGCCTATAATAGGCTAGAATTGAGTTTTATTGAAAGGATAATGGACAAAATGAGATTTGATCGGAAATGGATAGAATTGATTCTGAAATGTGTTACTCCTGTTTCCTACTCAACATTACTTAATGGCAGTCCTCAACTTAAAATCATTTCAACTTGTGGCATTAGATAAGGAGACCCTTTGTCTTCTTATTTATTCATCCTATGTTCAAAAGCATTAAGTCAAATGTTAAACAAAGTTGAAAAAGATAGAATGATTATTGGTTTACCAGTAGAAAGGGGTCAAATGTGCCTAAATCATTTGTTTTATGCTGATGATTGTCTAATATTTGGAAGGCCTCTTCAATTGAATGGAGTAATATGGTTCACATCTTAAGCAACTATCAATCTATTTCAAGACAAAGATTGAACAAGTAAAAGTCTTCTATTTTCTTTAGCAAAAATACAACAATTTCTTTAAGGGACAACATAACCTATGTAGTAGGGATCAGATGCTCTAACTCTTGTGAGAGATATCTTGATCTTCCAAATCTGATAGGAAAATCAAGATCAAAAGGCTTCAAAGAAATAATAGATAAAGTTAGAAGTAAGTTGGGCAATTGGCAATTTAGACTTCTATCACAGGCAAACAGAGAGGTTTTAATAAAATCTGTCCTTCAAGCCATCCTAACTTATGTTATGGGTGTCTTCAAATTTTCTAAAGGTCTACTAAAACAACTTAACAGACTCATGATTGAGTATCGGTGGAGGCAAAGCAACCAGGAAAGGAAGATAACTTGGATAAGCTGGTCTCAAATGGAAAAGGTAAAGAATATAGGGGGTCTTGGGTTTCGAGACTTTGAGAACTTTAACCTTGCTTTACTTACTAAACAAGGTTGGAGAATTCTTAAAAATCCTAACTCACGTGCCTCTAAGGTACTACAATCTAAATACTTTCCTAATTCTAACTTTTTTAATGCAAAATTGGGAAGTAGCCCCTCATTTGTTTGAATGAGTATTTTATCAGCAAGAGATTTGTTGAAACAAGGTTTAATCTGGAGGATTGACATTGGAATCTCAATTAAAATATGTTCAAATCCCTGACTTTCAACCAATATTATTCAAGCCTTAAAGTGGTATTAATAGGTTGGAAAATGAAGCTGCTGTAAATACCCTTATACAGGATGATAATAGGGAAAGAAATGTCTCTTTAATCAAACAAATGTTCAATAGTAAAGAAGTTGATCTTATTACTCAAATCCCTATTAGTCATTGCAAGTAACCTGATCAACTAATGTGGAGGGGTACAACAAATAGAAAGTTTATAGTAAGAAGTGCATATCATCATCTTCAGGGAGAGTTACAATTAAAGAACCATGTTGAATCTAGAACCATGTTGAATCTTGATCCAAGACTTTCTTAAAAGAAGATTGGACTAAATTGTGGAACCTACCAATTATGCTAGCTACAAAAAAAAAAAAAAAAAAAATTGTGGAAGGGATGCAGAAACATCTTGCCTACTAAAGTCAATTTGTGTAAAAAGAAAGTTTTGAAAGACTCAACCTGTCCTTTGTGCTTTCAAGAACCAGAGATTGTTGAGCATATTTTGTGGGAGTGTGTATTAGCAACAGATGTCTTGAGTGTTACATCCATAAAGATAAAAAAAAAAAAAAGTCAAATTTCCCAAGGCAACTTCAAAGATATCATACATTAGATGCTTCACAAACTAGATAGGGATGAAATGGTAGAGTTCTTTTTAATTTTATGGAATTTGTGGTGGAGGAGAAATGAACTGGTCTTTAAGAATATATTGGTGGAACTAATGCAGCTAATAAACAGAATCAAACATAAGAAGGACTTAGAATCTGCTAGCTTTAGAGCCCTTATCACCAACATTTCTACTAATATCAAAAGTTCAAGTTGGGAATGTCCTCCACATGGATCTTGTAAAATAAATTGGGATATGGTTGTGGACTCGAGCCAATGTAAAATAGGAGTTGGAGTTGCAATAAGGTAACTTTTTGGCTACAATAAGGATGAATCAACCTTCTATGCTAGACCTTCTAATTCTAGAAGTTATAGCTGCACTTAAAACTATTATTTTTGGTCTTCAACTAGGTATATCTAATGTTATAATGGAAGATGACTCACAATTAGTGGTCAAGGGAATTCAACAAAAACGTCAACAGAACAACTACTTTGAAATGATTATTTCTGACATTAAAATGTTGATATCTCAGTTTATTTCATGTTACTTTAGGCATGTTAATAGAGAAGCTAACATAGTTGCTCTTAAGTTGGGAAAAAATGCCTTACTAGTGAGTGAATATGTTGTTGAATTGGAGGAGTCTCCAATATGTATTTCACATATGCTTTAGCACTGTTTATCAATGGATAAGTGTTTTCGAAAAAAAAAAAAAAAAGAGGTCAAAGGGAGAAGATACCATTCGCGTCTATAAGTTGTAATTAATTTAGACGTTTGATCGAAGTAGGTACATTAGTATCGATGCAATCCGATTTAACTCTCACGGAAACGACACCATGGTCGTCGTCTGGACTTTGATCCAACATTTTGCGTTTATGAATGTCAAAATAACAATATAAATAATCTGAGAGAATGGTGACGCCGAGGGGTCCGAATTGGAATCGGTGGAGCCATCCAAAAACCGTAGCTTTGATCTGGCTCACCTCCTTCTTCCTTTTCTACTCTCTCTTCCAAATGGCCCTCCACAACTCCGGTCCTTATCAACCCCCAACCGCTCCTCCTCCTCCTCCTCCTCCTCCTCCTTCAGGTAACAATTATCTTTACGACTGTACTTTTTCTCTTGTTCCGTTTTCGGGGAACCTTACAGTTGAATATAATGTCTGTGGCATTTTTCCAAATTTGAAAAGCAAATTCTTTTAACTGAAACGTTGAGTCTCCTCTCTAGAGTCTTCGCTCTGGCGATTTTAGAGGTGATTCTGAGGGTTAGAGCTAGTCTTCGTTCTCTCCGACGTTTCTTGCTTTTGGGATGGAGGATCTTGCAGATAGGTGGCGTCAATTCAAGTTAACTGAAGAAGAGGCTGCAGAGGTAGTTGTTCCAGAGGGTAGCGGTGAAGAAGTACACGGGAAAGGTGAACTCAGTTTGGTAGGTAAAAATTTTTCTGATCGCTCGATTGGGAAGGAAGTCATTTAAAAAACTATGGAGAAAATTGGAGGATTATTAAACGTGCAAAGTTCCAGAAGGTGGACAGGAATACTTTTATCATCACTTTTGCCAATCATGCTGATAAAAACAGAATTTTGGAAGGGAAATCTTGGTTATTTGATAACATTTTATTTGTCCTTAAGCCTTTTGAGAGCACTATGCAACCTGGGCATATCCAATTTAATTCAGAGTCCTTCTGGATACAATTACACAACATGCCGTTTGGTACTACGACGGAAGAATGGGGTTCACAAATTGGTTCTTCGGTGGGGGACAGTGCAGGCGGTTGATGTGGCTGAAGATGGTCTGGGATGGGGAAAATCTTTGTGTGTCAAAATAGAGATCCCATTACAGAAGGGATTAGCTTGGGGATGGTTCATTGGTGTGCAGGGGCAAAAGTTCTGGATTAGTATTGACTATGAAAAGCTTCCTAGATTTTGTTTTTCATGTGGTTGGTTAGTGCATGGGCCTCAAGGGTGTTTGAAGGAAGAATCTGTTAGGGGTCAATTGCATCTCAGTTTGGTACGTGGTTGAGGGTAGATAATAATTTACAAGACGGTCAGCTTTTCAAGCACAGGGGGGTAATTCCAGAAAGGGTATGGGGGTCAATAGTATCTCTGATTATGATGGTAAAGGAAGGAATGCAGACTAGGAACAGAGGAGTAAAGGGGCGGATAGGGTTGGTGATGATTTCAATGAAAATTCAGGTCTTCAAACTGGTGTGAGGGATAGTGGGAAACTAAAGATTATAGATTTGGATAATTCAAAAAAGGATGGGAAAGCTATAACTGCTAACAAAGTGGATGTTGGTGCGGAAACAGGGAGTCTGGATCATTCACCTATTCATGTCACTATTGACTCCATGTCTTTAGTAAATTCAGGAAAGGTGGTGAGTTTTGATGGGCATGACTCCAAGTGGGCTTCAAAGGATATTGGGCCTCTCTCTAGGCTCAACGAGGACTTTGTTGAAAATGTTATTATGAAGAAGGATTCAATAGTTACAACTCAGAGGTGTAAGTCGCCAACAGGAAGTGGATGCTGGAAACTTAATTTGAATATGGGTAGTAAACGTAATGATGAATCTTTGACTGATCTGCCCACTCCAGCGGAGGGTTCAAAAAAGAGTACAAGAGAGGTTGTAAATTATATTGGAAAATCTAATGTATCGGCGGTGGCTGAGAGTCAGTCCCGCCAAACATTATGAAACTCCTAAGTTGGAACTGTCGGGAGTTTGGGAACCCCTGAATAGTTCAAAGCCTTAGTCTTGATATTGAGGCAAAAGTTCGTGAGATGGTGTTCTTAATGGAAACTAAGTTGAGTGGTGATTGTGCTAGAAACATTGCTAGAAGATTTAAGTATGATGGATGTATAGTTGTTGATGCAATGGGTAGAAGTGGAGGCTTAATACTTATGTGGAAACAGGTCATTCATTTTGAGTTATTTAATTACTCTAAGCAACATATTAATGGATTTATTTATGATTAAGAGAATGGACTGAAGTGGCTGTTAAATTGTTTTTATGGTGAGCCTAATGTCAGTCATAGGAGGGATTCATGGGAGCTATTAAATTCTTTCAAACCTGTTAACATGGGATGGTGTATAATTGGTGATTTTAATGAGATCTTTAATGATGAGAAGGTTGGGGGGAAGGGAAAGAGAAAAAGATGAGAATCAAATGAGAATGTTTACAGGGGTTGTAGAAGAATGCTAGCTTTATGATCTTGGATGGAAGGGTGTTAAATTTACATGGAGCAACTAACATGAGGACCTTACTTTTACAAAAGAAAGATTGGACCGGGTATTAGTTAATAAATAATGGAAGGAAATTTTTACAGTTACAAATGCAGAAACCTTACGGCTTTGTGCTTGGACCATAGCCCTATTTTTCTTAATGGTAATATAGGGGCAGCTCCTGATCAGAGGGTGTTTAATTATTTTAAATATGAGGCAAGTTGGAGTAGAGAACATGGATGTACTGATCTCATTGCTAGGGAATGGCAGAAAGTGCAAACTTGTGGAAGCAATTTGCAAACTGTACAAAGGAAGTTAGAAGCTTGTAGCATAGAATTGAAGTAGTGGAGTAAAAATATGGTTAGAAACAGAAATCGACATAAAAGAGAAGACTAAAGAGTTGAGTTTGTTACAAAGAGAAGAATGTGCTGAGAATATGGGTCAGATTAAAAGGCTACAATCTGTGTTGGAATTCTTATTAGACCAGGAGGATATGAGATGGAAACAAAGGGCAAAACGTCATTGGTTAGCAAATGGTGATAGAAATACTAAGTTCTATCATGCATGTGTTAATCAAAGAAGGGAAAAAAAAACTTTATTACAAAGGTTTTAACTAATGATGAGAAGCTGTTAACTGGTAATGAAGACATCTCAGAAGGGTTTAGACAACATTTTTACAAGGTTTTTAATTCCTCTAATCCTTCACAACATTTTATCTATCAATGTTTACAAGGATTTGAGTGCAGAATTACAAATGATGTGCAACAACAGCTAGAAAAGCCTTTCACCCGAGATGATATAGAGGAGGCCCTTGTTCAGATGTCTCCTTACAAATCTCCTGGGCCAAATGGATTTAGGGTAGGGTTTTTCAAAGATCACTGGGATCAAGTGGGGGCTGAGGTAAGTGATGCAGTACTGGAGTTTTTTAGTACTGGAATGTTACCTAAAGGCTTAAATCATACTTTTATTGCATTGTGCCTAAGGTTTCCTCTCCTACCTATATGCATCACTTTAGACCAATAAGCTTATATAATGTCCTATATAAGCTTATTTCTAAATTTTTTGCTAATAGGTTGAAGGAGGTATTAATGAAGATCACATCTTGGAACCAAAGTGTATTTCTTTTAGATAGATTGATTACCGACAATATAATGGTGGCATATGAAGTGCTCCACATCATGAAATCGACAAACAGGGAGGTTAGGAGGCATGACTATTAAGCTCGACATTGCAAAAGTATATGATTGAGTGGAATGAGATTTTTTGGAAGCGCTGCTGTTACTAAAATTAGGCTTTAGTGAAAGGTGGGTCAGGTTATTGATGACCCACCTTTCAATGGCAAAAAATTTGGAAGCTTCGAGTTTCAAGCAAGGTGAAGCAGTTCATTTGGAAAGCATTACATGATTTGCTTCCTGCCAAAGTTAACCTTCGGAAAAAACAAATTACTGATTCTGTCCAATGCCCAGTCTGCCATTGAGATGAAGAGACTACTCTTTATGTCTTTATGTTTTATGGGACTGTCCAACAGTTGCAGATGTGTGGGGGGATAGTTTGAGTCCTGTGAAAAAATGGAGTAGCAGCTATGTTGACTTTATGACTTTATGGTCTGATTTCATCGACAGATTGGAAAATGACAGTGTTGAACTGATAAGTAAAATCTGTTATAGGCTATGGATTATAAGGAACCACGATATATTTGAGAATAAGTTTTTATGTCCCTCGACGGTATTAACCTCAGCTGTTGCAAATCTTGATCATTACAAGACTGCAATTTTTTTAAAATTCGCTAATGATGAAAGGTCTAATAATGATGGAAGTACTGGTTTAAGATCTTGTGTTAGCTCTGCAATATGTTTTGGTTCAAGGTCTGAAGCTACTATAGTATCTGATTTGAGGCTTGTTATGGATGCAAGAAAAAGTCATTTGATAGAGCCTGCTATGAACATAGGTTATGATCGTGATGCTGTGGCAAGACTAAGTCGTAGTTCTGTAGCAAAGTCTGATTTATATATTGGTATTGGGACAAGATCTAAAACAAGTAAGCTTAAAAGTTATGAGTCAAGAACTGGGCCCATATATTTTGTACATCCTGAAACTGGAAATGGTGCTTCTATGAAAGCTGCTGGTCTGTATTGGCAAGTTCCTGTTCCGGGGTGGTTGATACTCAATGTAGATGCTGGATATGATAAGTTTTAAGCGTAATATGGGTATAGGAATTATTATAAGATATTGTTATGGAAGTATACAAGTGGTGTTAGCTGCCCCTAGATTTAATGTCACGTCTGCATTCTTGGCTGAGTCTTATGCTCTTTCAAGGCCAACAACACTATGTGAAGAACTTGGTCTCACGTGTTAATTTTGAAAGTGATGCTAAGGTGGTAGCCTATTGTCACGGACTTAGAATTTCTTCACACGTTCCGTGCGGCCTTAGGAGGTTTTGTCCCCGACAAAGCTCCCAAGTAAGCCTTCTAAGTGACTTAAGACAAGAGAGAACAAATCTAGAGTGAGAAAGTAGAGAGAGAAGCTCTAGAAAATTTGTTTGCTCTTATTGCTCGATGATTTACACAAATGAGGACTCTTTCTATTTATAGGGACCTCTTGGTACAAAGAATGGCTAGAATTGTGACAAGTGTCACAATTTTAAGGGTAAAGAACATTTTAGACTACTTCTAAAATTATCTATGTGGTTCTCCTAAGGTGTTCTATATCACTCTAGAGTTTTCTACACAACTCTACAATAATCTACAAGATTTTAGAATAATCTACAAAGGATTAGGAGACTCTAAAGGGTAGTAGAATTCTCTAGAAAAATCCAGGTGGTGACATTCTCCCCTACCTAGCTTTGCGACGTCCTCGACGCGGTGTCTTCATGGAACCTTCGGATTTGATCTTCAAACTGCCACAATAACTCATTTGGTTTTCAAGTTGTCTCACTTGTGGGCAATCCCTTCTACTTGATCAAATACTCTTGGCGTGGCTTGTGACCCCTTCGTTTAACCTCCTGATCTGCCAAGATTTCTTCTATTTCTTTATCAAAAGTGGTAGTTATGCCTGATAGTGCATGCTTATACTCTCCTCGTGTCGGCTCTTCTTCATCACCATGATAAGGCTTTAAACAGTTTATATGAAAGACCGGATGAAGCTTGAACTTGGAGGGTAACTCTAGCTTGTAGGAGACCTTCCCTATTTTTTTGATGATTGGGAATGGTCCCTCATATCTCCGCACAAGCTCTTTGTGCAGCTTTCTCGTAAACTTGTGTTGGCTTTGACAAGATCTTTACCAACACCAAATCACCTATGCGGTATTCCATGGGTCTCTATTTCTAATCAACCCATTTCTTCATCTTCTTGGTTGCTTTGTCTAAGTGGGAGCGAGTTACATCTAATTGTTTATTCCAAGATTTAGCAACTTTGAAGGCTGTTAGATAATTCCCTTCATAGCTTGTCTCCAATGATTGGGGAGTGAGTAGTTGTTGTCCCATTACAATCTCAAATGGGCTTTTGTTCGTAGACTCACTCATTTGTAAGTTGTAGGAGAATTGAGCCACATCCAACAACTTGGCCCAATCAAACTGGTTAGCACTTACAAAGTGCCTCAAGTATAACTTCAACAAGGCATTCACCCTCTCAGTTTGCCCATCTGTTTGCGGGTGAAAGCTGGTAGAGAAGTGGAAGGCTGACCCCATGAGCTTGAATAGTCCCGACCTAGAACTTTCACAGTGAAGTGAGGGTCTCGACCACTGATGATGTTTTGTGGTAAGCCCCAATACTTGACCACATGCTTGAAGAATAGCTTGGCTGTCTCCTCAGCTGAGCAATCTTTGGGGGCGGCGATGAAAGTGGCATACTTGGAAAACCGATTCACCACAACGATGATGGTACCACATCCTTCAGATTTGGGGAGAGCCACTATGAAATCCATACTAATACTCTCTCAAGAACAGGAGGGAGTGGGTAGTGGTTCCAACAGACCAGCAGGGCTCCGGTTCTCCACTTTGCCTTGTTGGCACACAAGACAAGTGTCATAACCTAGATTTTTAAATATCCGTTTAATTTTCATATGTGGCATGATCATTAAATGTTGATCAAATAAAGAATAAGTATAATAAAGAAAAAACTTATAATTGTATGTTAGAAGGTTAGGAGTAGGATTGGGTACAATGGTGGCTTATTTTAAGTGAAAAAAGTGCCTAACTCGAGATCTCGCTTGACTCCCGATTGATGTCTGGCTCGAGCGAGATACATGGAAAGATTTGACGTCTTTTGATAAAACGGCCACAACTTGCTCAGTTGATATCGGATTTAAGTAATTCAAAAGGTTATAGAAAGCTAAGAGGAATATCTACAATTTTTATGTTTTGAGTTCTAAGAGATATGAACTTAATCAAATACGAAATAAATATTGAAGTGACAGATTTGAATTGGAGATAGATAGGCATTGACTTTGAAGTTGACTAAAGACTTTGAATAAGATTAAGTCTTTGGATTATTTTCTCAATTAGTCTAAGATCTGGACAAGTGTGTATATATGTGAAAAATGAGGAGATTTTATCTAGAAAATTTCATGTAAAACAAGAAGGAATATCTACTAAACACTTGGTGTGCCCGGATTGGTATTCTCGGGCTTATCTGTCTACTTTTATTATAAAAATCATAATTTGGTCATATGAGGTCCAAATGAGGTGATTCCAATTATTATAAAATCTTAAGAGATAGATCTAAAACTTTCATAATATGAGTTTTTGAATATTTGGACTAGATTGATGATTTATTCTGGAAACAAGTGGACAGTTCTGGTTTGAGCTCAAATGAAACTCGAGTTAGAAGAAATAGATCAAATTGGGGCATGTGACAAAAATTGTGATTGACTATCAATTCTTCTGAGGTCTTGACATGTGTTGGAGTATGTGGCATGAGGATAAGAAGTAATCTAGAAGCTTTGGTTGACCTAAAGACATGGAGTAATATGAGAGGAAGAAATCTGTCTGAATATGTCCAAGTCTAACTAAGTGAGTTATAAACTAAAATCTATTCCAACTAAACCAAGAATTGGCCTTTTAGAATATGTCAAATGGAATCTTGGGAGGCTTATCAAGTAACCAAATGGATAAGAAAGAGGTTGGGAGACATGGGAGACCAAGAAAGGCTGGAATGACTTGGTTCATGCATGGTTAGGTGAGTGCCATCTCATGCCTTGGGTCATCTGATATCTCTTTGACTATTGATAAATTTTGGCTGACTAAAATGACTTAATATCAGCCATTAGATGAGGATATTTTCTGCCAAGTCTAGATTTTATATGCTTAGATTTAAACATTTGATTTTAGAGGCATGACATCTCATCCCCCAAGTAAGAGGTAATCGGACACTCCTTTAGCTGCCTCTTCTTCTCTTTTTCCTCTAAAGGGTCGACCACCCTTTTATATATATGTGTTGGTAAGTCTTATAACCCTCTTTGGAAGGTAGAACACACACCCACTTGGAGAGAAAACCAAAGAAGAAGCCTCTCTAAACCATTGAGCATCCAAACATCACCTAAGTGAGCTAATTGTGTGATCTTGAGGAATTCTTGTAAGAGATTGGTTCTATCATCAATACACCCACTTCTTATCCTTATGCCACATTCAAATCTGCCACTTCAATTTTCATTTCGTATTTGATTAAATTCATATTTCTTAGAATTCAAAATATAAAAATTGTAGATATTTCTCTTAGCTTTCTATAGCCTTTTGAATCACTCAAATCCGATATCAAATGAGCAAGTTATGGCCGTTTTATCGAAAGACGTCAAATCTCTCCCTGTATCTCGCTCGAGCCAGACATCAAGCGAGAGTCGAGCGAGATATAGGGTTAGGCATTTTTTTCACATAAAACAAGCCACCATTATAACCAATCCTATTCCTAACCTTCCAACATATAAGTATAAGTCTTTTCTTTATTATACTTATTCCTTATTTGATCAACCTTCAATGATCATGCCACATATGAAAATTAAACGGATATTTAAAATTCCGGGTTATGACAATAAGTTTTCACAAAGAGCTCCAATTCGTTTCTCATCTGGTTCCAATAGTAAGAGGCTTCCAACAAGGCCCGAGTGCGATGTTGGCCAGGGTGTCTAGCCCATAAGGAATCATGGCATTCCTTGATAAGGTTCCTCTGTAGCTTTCTCCATTTCGGAACATATAATCACCGCTTGATGGTGTAGAGTAACCCATCCTCTACCCAAAATCTCTTGGTTTTTCCCTTTTTAGCCAAATTTTATCAAATTCTTGGCTAAAGGATTGTGCTTCAACCCTTCACAGATCAACTCTAGTGTCTCCCCTTGTACACTAGTGATGTGGGCAAGCTCACCCTTCCTACTAAGGGCGTCAGCAACGACGTTGGCCTTGCCAGGATTGTTCTCCAAGACGTAGTCGAATTCTACCAAGAAGTTTTGCCACCTAGCTTGCTTTGGGCTCAGTTTCTTCTGACTTTGGAAGTAACTGGTGGCAATGTTGTTGGTTTTGACTACAAAGCAGGAGCCAAGTAGATAGTGTCGCTATACTCTAAGACAATGAATAATGGCTGTCATCTCTTTCTCCTGCATTGTGTATCGCCTTTCAGTCTCGTTGAGTTTTCGGCTCTCATATGCAATGGGGTGTTCTTCTTGCATAAGAACTCCCCCCGATAGCAAAATTTGATGCATCTGAGTGCACCTCAAAAGGCTTGGTGCAATCTGGTAGGGCCAAGACCGGTTCCTCCACGATGGTTGTCTTCAAGTCATCAAAGGCTTCCTAATACCTTGATATCCACTCCCATGTCTTGCTTTTTTTGAGCAAGTCGATGAGGGGCGATGCTCTTGTAGAGTATCCCTTTATAAATCTTCTATAGTAGTTGACAAGCCCAAGGAAAGACCGAAACTCGATAACCTTAGTAGGAGGATCTCATTTCTTGATAGTCTGCACTTTCCCCTCCTCTATGCTGAGTTTTCCTCCTTGGATCTTGTGACCAAGGAAATGGATTTCATTTAGTTCAAATGAGCACTTCTCCTTCTTGACATAGAGTTGGCTTTCCCTTAAGACTCGGAAAACAACCCTTAAATGCTCCACATGCTTCTTGAGGGTAGAATTATAGATGACAATATCATCTAAATAGACCACCACAAACTGATCAAGGTAGGGGTGGAAAATCTTGTTCATGAGGGTGCAGAAGGTGGTTGGAGCATTTGTGAGACCGAAGGGCATCACTAAGAACTCATATGCCCCATACCGAGTTACACAAGTCGTTTTTGGCTCATCTCCTTCCGCAATCCTCACTTGATAATATCCCGACCTTAGATCTAGCTTAGAGAAGTACTTTGCATGACTCAGTTGATCAAACAAGTCAGTAATCAAATGAATATGGTACTTGTTCTTGATGGTTACCTTATTCAAAGCCCGGTAGTCGATGCACAACCGCAAAGACCCATCATGTTTTCTTTGGAACAACACAAGTGCCACATATGGTGCCTTGGAGGGTTGAATGAATCCAGCATCAAGTAACTCCTTAAGTTGCCTATTTAGTTCTTCAAGCTCTGGAGGCGACATATGGTAAGGCGCCTTGGCGGGTGGTTTGGCACCAGGTTCCAGCTCAATCACATGATCCACCTCTCTCCTAGGTGGTAGTTGCTTGGGCAACTTTGGTGGCATGACATCCTCATAGTCCTTGAGGACCTCTTGGATCTCTTTAGGTGGAGGGGAGGAAATCTTCACTTCACCTTCCTCAAAAGTAGCCAAGTAAGATAACCTCACCCTTCTTCCAACCTTTCTTAAATTGCATGGCCGATAGGAGTTGAGTGGTGTTCGGCTTAGACACGGTGGGTATCATGCAAGGCCCACCTTCTAAGATGCACACCGAATTGTAGTGAAGAAGAGACACTACGTTGAACTGTCTCAAAAATTCTATCTCCAGTACGACATTGAAATCATCCATGGGGGCGACAGAGAAGTCCACCTTTCCTTTCAAAGTGCCAAGTTGTAGCTCTATCCCATGAGCTACACCGTCGAGGGGTTTGGCCTTGGAATTTACGGTTTTCAACCGTCCTTGACCCTTCTTGAGAGGAATCCCTAACCGTGCGGCCTTTTCCTTTTTGATGAAGTTGTGGGAAGCCCCTAAGTCGACCATGGCATGAGTCTTCTTCCCATTGACGAACACCTCTACAAACATTAAGGATCCATCCTTGGTGGTTGGCTTGGTGTTTGCTTTGAGTGAGTTGAGAAGTTGCAAGCACCTCATGTGCGACTTCTCTTGAACTTCCTTCTCTTCCAACATAGCAAGGTCTTTTTTCTTAGGACAATCTCTAGCCCAATGCGGTCCATCACAAAGGAAACAAGCATTATTTGGTTTCTTGTCTTTATAGTACTCCTTACATTCCCTTGATGTTGAAGGCCTGTCTCCACGCTTTTTATTCTGTGGGGGTTTGGATCCCTTTGCTCCCCCACCTTTGCTGTAGTTATCCTTCAAGGACTTAGGCTTTGAAGAGTTGTTATTCTTGTGATACTCAAACTCTTCCAAGGTTTCCGCCACTGTCAAGGCGGTGGAGATGTCGTTGACCCGGCGTTACTTAAGTTCCTGAGCTACCCATGACTTGAGGCCATCGATGAAGTTGAAGATGAGATCTTCCTCACTCATGTTTGTGATTTGAAGCATGAGGGCAGAAAATTCTTTGACATAGTTGCGGATAGATGAGGTGTGTTTCAACTCCTTCATTCTCTTCCGCGCATAGAGAGCCACATTCTCGGGATAGAATTGCCTCTTGAGTTCAGTCTTACACTCCTCCTAAGAGTTGATGGTGTAAATAGCCTTCTCTATCTCACTGTATTTACGACGCCACCAAGTACCAGCAAGATTAGTAAGGTAGAGAGAGGCAGTACGTATCTTGACATGCTCATCTTGCATGTTCAAAGCTTTAAAGTAGCGCTCCATGTCCCACATGTAGTTGTCTAGTTTTTTGGTATCCAGCTTGCCATCGAACTCTTTTGGTTTGGGGGTATTCACCCTTGGTGTCGCCACCATTCCAGCTCCAAGGGTACCTCCGTTGGTCACCGTTCGCTTGCATATGACCCAGTCCGCCTTGGTCTCCTCCAGACCGACATGGTATTCCTCCATTTGCTCCTGCAGTTTTGTTAGTTCCCCCAAGATCCGGTCTTGGAAGGCAACATTCTCAACATGTTGTGCCTCGATGATGGGGTTGATGACGCTCAGAATGGACTCCTTGAGTGATTCAGATTGGCCCTTCATTCCTAACTCCTCCAAACCTTGCTCCACGATGTCGAGTCGGTCCTTAACATCCACTATCACCACCTCCATTCTTGTCATAGTGTTGTCAACGGTGCTAACCTCCCTGTGAGACTGATCCCATTTTTCAATCTTGGCCATAGCCTGCTTAATGACATTGAGATGAGACTCCATAGACGAGGTTGACTCCTTCAACCTCTTGTTCTTTCGAGTCTTGTGGTGCTCCATGGTGATCTTACTTGGATTTGCATTCGTCATCCCAAGCTCGATGCTCTGATACTAACTGTCACGGATTTAGAATTTTTTCACACGTCCCGTGTGGCCTTAGGAGGTTTTGTCCTCGACAAAACTTCCAAGTAAGCCTTCTAAGTGATTCAAGACAAGAAAGAACAAATCTAGAGTGAGAAAGTAGAGAGAGAAGCTCTAGAATACTTGTTTGTTCTTATTGTTTGGTGATTTACACAAACGAGGACTCTCTCTATTTATAGGGACCTCTTGGTACAAAAATGGCTAGAATTGTGACAAGTGTCATAATTTTAAGGGTAAAGAACATTCTAGACTACTTCTAGAATTATCTATGAGGTTCTCCTAAGGGGTTCTACATCACTCTAGAGTTCTCTACACAACTCTACAACAATCTACAATATTCTAGAATAATCTACAAAGGACTAGGGGACTCTAGAGGATAGTAGAATTCTTTAGAAAAATTCAGGTGGTGACACGATGCTATAAAGGCTTCCTATCCAGATATGTCACGGACAGGGCAGATTATTGAAGATATAAGGCAGAATATGGCTAGTCATCCAAATTGGAATTTTTCTTTCATTCGTAGGGAAGCAAACCATGCTGGACATGTCATGGGAAAATATGCTATGTCTTTAGAAAATGAGTCAGCTTGGATGGAGGAGGGTCCAGATGTGGTCCGTCCTTATATTGAATATGATAAGTCATGTAACTCTTCGATTTATGAAATGAAAAGAGATTTAAAAAAAAAAACCAAATTCTTTTAATCATGATTACTCAAACCTAAGTGGGAAATTGGTTTTTATTCAGTGATATATCGCCTCTCAATCATAATTAATTGAGGAGTATCAGATGGGGTGCACAATAGAAGTAGGAGCTCACTGCTAACTTGGGAGAAACTTACACCTGGTTCTGTTTCTTTGAGTGTAGAGCAAAGGTCGAAATTGTATGATAAGATGGAGAGGGATTTGGATGAGAAGGGGGTGGCTTTTCTTAAACATGGTGAAACATCTCAGTCCTTGTCACTTTCGGATATTTTCACTTTGAAGGATGGATCTGTAACACCCGTACTTAAAGTATGTGTTAATTGTTTGTTTCTGATTATTTACCAAGTCCGCACAAATAATTTCTTATGTTATTGAGTGACAACTGATGGCATGCCTGTTCTCTCTCTCTCTCTCTCTCTCTCTCTCTCTCTCTCTCTATTTGTATATAGGAAGCAAATCCTCCCGTTCGGGCTAATGTTTTGTATCTGGGTACAAAATACTCATTGCCAATCTCGTAAGCATTTTTTACTTCATAATCTTTGATGTTACAATTTGTTGTATTTCCCTCCATCTTTAATTTATATATTACTGGTTTGTCAGCCAAGAAAATCATAGAAGAAATATTAGAAAACCTAAAGGCAATATCCACCAGTAACCTCTCCTCTACATGTGGCAAGATAGCGAAAACAGTGAGAAAGCAAGCAACATAAGAAAATCAGCATGTCTCACTTGAATGATTTTGGAACATTCTTAAGGCTCCCCCAACATTCATAGAAGTTTAGATGGCTAAACTTATCCAATCATGTTTATTACTTTTCATTTTTGTTTATATTAAGGTGGCTTCTAATATATGACCAGTTATAGAGATAGAATGCTTCTCGGCCCAGGAGTTCTTAAAGCAGAAACCAAGAACTAATAAGGGAGCCTGCTGTTGATCAACATCTTTCGCCTGTCATCCTTTGTTGATTAGTTATAGAAAGGGTTTGACCACCTTCCAGTCTACCATAATTAGGAGTTACATCTTTCAGGAAGAAATCATTATAACTGAATGGATTTATTATCTAATTATGAATTTTTTTTTGGATAATTAGTGTAATTGCTAACATTGTCACCCAATAGTTGATGCATCCCATTCATGGGATTAGCCATGCAAAAAGTGTGAATGATCTTATGAATTGTGGCCATCTGATTAGCGTAGTTCTTTTCACGGCAAATTTCTTAATTGGTTTTCGTTCATCTATGAGATTATAGGAAAGGAATGGGAATTATATGGTTAGAATTCATACAATCCTGATGAATTTTTGGATACTAATCTCAGAACTCATCAGATAATGAATCCAACCAGGCATGCAAAATTGGATTGTTGAAATATGGGTTTTAACCTTTTATGAGACTAATTTTTTGCAGCTCTGATGATTCTGAATGCAAAGGATCAGTTTAAACTTCCTTATAACACAAAGTGCATATGATTATGATACTGTAACTTTTGGGAAAAGATTATTAAATATCAGTTCTGAATATTTCCATATATTACAGTTGTAATTAGTTTTTGCATTAGCATCTTAATCTCCTTGGATTTTTTGCCAAGTAATTTCCTTCTCTTTCCTTTTTAAATTAATACATGTTTTCTTGGCACAGGGAGGCTGTAAAGCATGTATTTAGTTCATACTTTGACAAAGGTAAACTGCCCAACTTACAAATTTTTCACATTTGTGTTATAACGCTTGAGTTGTGGTCTCTTTGTTAATCGTTGCTTTTAAACTATAATAAAATGGAGTAGTTTGCTATTTCTCGATTTTATGCAAATTATGGTTTGTTTATTTGTTTCCTTGTTTTGGTGGCCTTCTTATTTATTGTTTGATCAGCAATCTGGTTTCAGAATTCCAGTTTGTACCACTTTAGCATGTTTCATGCCTCACATCATGTTGCTCCTGTTCCTGCTACTGAAGATGAGGTAAACTGCCTTTTAGATGGATTTCATGTGTCTAGTCAATTCTTCTTGTAGGAGTATTGAATTAATGCTTCTGCCTCTTTTGGTTTTCTCAGATAGAAGTGGAAGCAAGGGCTGTTCACGCTGTTGCAGATGCTCTCTGCCCTTTAAAAATTGTTTTAGATAGGGTAGTTTTAACTTCAACTGGTGTGCTTTTGGGGTGCTGGCAGGTTGCTTTCTGTGACTTTTAAATAATCTGTTTTATGATAACTCATGTCTATCTAAATATGAGTTGCAATGAAGCTTTGTCAATTTTTCATGTTTTCACCCTAACTTTATCTAGCATTCATGCTCTTAAACATGAACCTCAAATTTTCATCTTACAAGCCTTATGCTCCTGTAAGTGGGTGATTGTTACCTCATTGCACTGAAATATTTTTCTTAGAATACAGTAGCAATGTTTATTTTGTTGTAACGGATTTTTATTTATTGTGGTCCCCCCCGGACCGCCCGGATCCCACGAGTGAATAGAAAGTTAGATCTACATTGGATCTCACTTGAATCGCCCCATTTAAATCTCCATATAATTTGTACTACATGGAGTATAGGAGTGGATGTAGCCAATTGGATCAAGGCAGTGGATTATGAATCCACCATGCGCGGGTTCAATTCCCGTCGTTTGCCCATAAATTACTAATAATTTAATTAAATGAATTACTCCTATTTTTTTTAAAATTTATTTTTAATATTTTTTTAATCGTTGTAATGGTTTAATCCTTAATTGGACTTTAGGTAATCTCTGGGACCGATCCCTTAACCATTCGTGCCAATTTGAGGACTGCACTTCCACACGCGTCACAAAAGCAACTTGTAAGCACTATATGAATTTCTAAGTGTTCTCAATGCTTAGAAGGAAATCAGTGGTTTGAGGTATGAATGGTTGATTGAAGTTTCAACACCTTTCTTATAAAAAAAAAAGAAGTTTCAACACCTAATATTGGATAGTTTTACAAGGACATTGGCTGTAATATACGGCCAGACGATTATAACTGTTGTGTGAGTGATGCGCTGTATAGGACCTCTTATTTCATGCTCTTAATGGCTAGCAAATGCTTTGGATGCTGGTCAAGTCTCCTAGAAGTTTGATATGGCGTGTCTATAAATTTTTACATTTCACTTTCTTGGAAGAAGTTTGAATTGTCTCTTTGTGGAAGAAGTTTGAACTGTCCTTTTGTGGAAGAAGTTTGAACTGTCTTTAGAGAGAGAGAGAGGATCCTGAAAAATTACAGGGAATTCAAATCCTGAAAACTTGAAAATGTCATTCAAGGTTCCTTTCCGGAAAGCATAATTTTCTCTATCACCTCCCTGAAGGCCTTTTTCTGTTCAACTACCGCATTGTGTTTTTTCATGATACAATGATAATGTGTGTCCAATAATGGCGATTTAAATTAACAATTTTTTTATAAATAGTTTAGTCTTAAAATAGTGGTGATATATTCAATTTTAGGACTCGTTGCTGTATGATGGGTCCTATCTATTATTTCCTGGCATTATTTGGTTCCTTATTCTATAGCACTGGTAGATTCAAACTTGATGGCTCTATCCTCAAGTTGAATGGTGATATAAAAAATGAAGAGTTTGTGGTTACTATCATTCATCTGCTCATCTGCTGTCTTCTCTTGCCACAGTATGATGCTGCTATTCTTCACACATCGTTTGCAAGGCTTCTAGGACACCCTAAAGCATCACCAATGGTAATACACATTTTTCTATCTAGACTTATTCCATCATGTTGAGATCAATACACTACTTGGCCAATGGCATCACTTGCAATTTTTTGAGAAGTGGCAATTCCAGCGAACTGAAAATACTTACCTTTGTTGTCT
The DNA here is from genome assembly GCA_036559045.1 of Platycarya longipes. Lineage (NCBI taxonomy): Eukaryota > Viridiplantae > Streptophyta > Magnoliopsida > Fagales > Juglandaceae > Platycarya > Platycarya longipes. The sequence goes on from CM071799.1 coordinate 36,512,237, forward strand.
CAGAGGTTAATAAGTGAATTTGGGCACTAAATTTAGGAGACTCATATTGAAACAAATGTGAGTCTATGATACATATCTATATATAATACACACACACACAGATATATATATATATATATTTCATGTCATTGCCATACCATACAAATCACAATAGACATCAATGAAATAGTGCATGTGCCAGATAACTTACAAAAGATTAGCCCATTTCTTTTTATATATGAATAAGAAGAGTTAGTTTAAGTGTAATGGTGATTCTTTTAACATGTTCTGTGAGGAAAAAACCGAAGTAACGGCTGAAATTAAAATTATATATATACCATTACAGGTCATGAATTAGCTGTCAATAAGAAGTTTTATGTGAGTGTCTTGGAAAATCTGGCATTTTGGTCTCCTCTCCCAAATTAGAATTTAAGGAATTTTTCATTTGACATGTTAAGATGAGTTGAATGTTCTTTATTTTATTTTATATGCTTAGGTCTAAGATTTTCTCTGTGGTTTTTTTATCATATTTAGGAGCTGCATAAAACTTCAGATGAAGTCCAATTCTTCCATGAGCTAGTTGCCCGACTAAACGATCAAATCCGAGGATTTAAGGTATGTTTTTATATTCAATTGTGGTAGTACGTTGTTATTTAAATTTTTGGTTACATGGTTGGAGCGGAACAGGTGTTGCTTGTTTAGTAGCATGTAGTGCAATAGTTTGTGTTAGAAGATAAGACTGGATGAAACTTTGTCATATAATTGGAAAAATACTAACATTTGACCATGTACTACCACTGTATGACCAAGCAACCTTCTCTTGTTAGTCATGGTGGGTCCTTTGTGAATATGGCATACCATGGATGATGCACTGATGCAGTTAGCAAATATCTCACAACTTTTATGTGAAACCCAAAGAACAAATTCTGATATCACAGAAATATAGAGGAAACACTCCCAAAAGGATTCTGTTGACTGAAAATCACAAAAATAATGTGCGGCCGAATCTAGCCTTGGAGTACTTCAATATTGTAAAGAGTTCAACGCAAAATGAAAACTTACGAGAAATCAGAATTTTAAAACTATCTTGGCTCGAGCAGAAATCTGGGCGTCAAATGCTAATGCTTTTTAGAAAAGGATTCAAGATACTTTATTAACTGCACATTTTAACTTTACAAGGTTACTTACTATTGCAGATAAGATAAACAAGATTAGAACTGAATGATTATTCATAGTTATCTTTAGGAGACAACTCTATGCCTAAAACATGAATTCAAATAAAGGAGGATCTGAACCTTTATTCAGAAAAGCCACGTCCAACAGCAAACTGCACAAGCAGCATTTAAAGTCCCATGCACACAAGTTTCTCCCCTTGATTTCCCATGCAACCTTTTACATAAGATTCCTCCCTCATGTCTGACCTTGTCCCCCAGGGTCTCCCAAGTTGCGACCACATGATAAGCCACTCCAATGTACAAGAACTTTTTCTCTTCCACATAGTACATGGGTCTCAAAGACAGCCAAAGGAACTGGCAACAGTTGGTCACTTGAATGGCTGGCCAGGGGAAATTCTTGAATGTTGAAGTTGTTGCCCACCTTTTGCTCGAGTAATGAAACAAAAAACACAGGATGAATAATCAATATCCGGAAGAGCCTGCCTAGTCACTTCACCCACTCTTTCAACTGTCTGATAAGGATCAGAAAACTAAGGAGCAAGTTTATGCCCTGTTTGAATTGAGAGCTGATTTCAACTTATCTCATCTCATCATTATAACTTTTCAAATTCTCATACAGAATATAATAAAAAATTAACTTTTTCAAATATCAAAACAATAATTATATCAAAAAGTATGATCTTAATAATATTTTATTTAACTTTCAAAATTCATCTCAACTCATTTCATCTCAACTCATTATCCAAACCATACCTAAGATTATGACGCAATTTCAAAGAAGCCTATCAACTGTAGATAGATCCAATAGTCAACTTTCAAAACTCGCTCTTGTTATGCTTAGAAATGAATTTCATGCATGCCTGAGCATCTTTATGACGATATCTAACTTCTTTGAAGGTCATGACTCACTCCACACATGCAGCCCAGAGTATAAGTGATTATTTAGGTGGAGATCCGCCGTAGACTAAAGGGGTGCCTGGGAAATAAGATGAGATGAGATGAGAATTTTATAAGTAATAATAAGATGGTTTGTAAATAGTAATGAGATATTTAGAGTTAAATATTTTTTTGGGTTTTGAAAAAGGAGTTAGAAAAAGTTAAATAAAAAATATAATGAAATTAAAATCTTGTTAGAATATAATTAGTTTTCGTAAGTAGTAATATAATTTTTATCTTGGGATTTGAAAATGTTGAATTGTTTTTTGTTTGAAAGTTTGGGAAAATTGTAATAATTAGTTTGAAGAAATTATAATGTTTAGTTTGAAAATGTTTGTGTTTGAGTGATGTTTGAGAAGAAAATGAAATGAGATGAGATAGGATAAGAACTATTTCCAAACATCCCCTAATTCATAGTGTCTTCCCAGTAGTTGAATGAAAACTTTTATTATAGGAAAATGCTGATTATGGTAATCAACCAATCCATACGTGAGGTTTGGAACTATGAAGTACTGTAGATCTCTTTCAAGAGTCTGATTGGTAACCCCCATCTGACCATCCCCATTAAACCGAAATTTCACTCAAATAAGGGTCTTTACAAGAGTCTCACAAGCCATTTTTTTAAAGTAAAATAACATTTTATTGATATTAGTAAATAGGCATAGCCTAAGTACATAGGAGGTATGCAAGCAACATGCACCTAGATATCAACTAACAGCTAGAAAGTGATACAAGAAAGTCATTAAAACAAGCTTTGTTGAAAACACAAGATGAGGCACAAAGAAATAAAGTATAGAAGAAGAAACTTCTTAGCTCATATGAAGAACGCTCCTTATCTTCAAAACTTTGACGATTCCTTTCAATCCATAAGCATCACATAATACATAGAGGAATGATCCTCCATACATCTGCAATTTGTCAATTAGCCTTACATCTTTGCCAACATGCAACTTGACCACCCTCTTGGGCATTACCCAAGCAATACCTGTTCTATTAAACATCTCCCACCCGTAACATCCTGGCCATCTGGCAATGAAGTAAAAGATGATTCACCGACTCCCCCACTCTTCTTATATAACACCAATCCATTACAACGAGACTTCTCTTAAATTATTCAACATCAAAACTTTCCCAAGTGATGCTGTCCAGCCAAAGAAAGCAATCTTAGGCGGCACCCTACTTTTCCAAATACACTTCCAAGAGAACGAAGTATAATTTTGACTTGACAGAGCCTTGTCTAATGATCGTACAGTAAACTTCCTACTCCCTGTCCGTCTTCATCCAAAGATCCTGTCCACTACATTTTTACCAAAATTCAAGGAATACAATAAACTGTAAAAGTCAGAAATAATTCCAACAACTCAGACACCAAGGCCTCCTGATTAATAGCCAACCGAAAGAGAGAGGGTAACAGAGTCTTAAGAGCTGAATCACCACACCAAAAGTCATGCTAAAAACTGACTCTAGATCCATCACCAACTGCAAAACTAATAAAACGAGCAAAAACCTTCCATCCATTTCTAATATTCTTCTACAAACCGACACCATGTGCACATCTCACTTCATTAGAACACCAACCCTCTCAGAAACCCCCATGCTTCATCCTAATAATAGTCTTCCATAAAGACTCCCCTTCCTTATGGTACCTCCATAACTTTTTCACAAAGAGTGCCTTATTGAAAGTACTCATATTAAAAGTCTCACAAACCTTCGAGAAGAGCCACTCAACAGACATCCAACTCAAGGGGTGAAGAAAAGTTTTGTGGTGGCTTGCTTGATGCTCATTATAGAAGAGTTTAAAGGGTCTGCTTTGGATAATTGCTCTATATCAAGTACCTTTATTCTGGGTAAAAGTTCGGTGATAGCGGATATAAGGTTCAAATGCGCTTTGCATCTCTAGAGGCAAATCACACCAACTTCTTGGAGTCAGATAAATTCACTTTTTCATGGTACTTGTTGACAATAACGTGGATGGAAGTTGTTCAATGGACTTATCTATGATCACCAAGCTGCTTTCCCTTTTTGTTCAAGAATGACCTCAATAATTAGTCATATGAAATCCACCCCAGCTTTAGCTAAATTTCTCATATTTTCTATTTGGGTAGGTGGATACCTTTCCAAACTCTGAAAAGGCATTTGATTTGAAAGTATGGACATTGAACACAATTCAGACACAAATCTATCTTTCATACTTCTGCAAGTGATTTATGTACACTGTTTTATTTAATTCTTTTACTGACTTTTGAATGCAAACCCGTCTGGGTGGCGTTTGGCCTTTGAATATATTTCAGGCAGAAGTATCCGAGCTCTGGTATGTAGAGGAATATGATTTGCTGGCTCTTGCACTGGATGGAAGAACGAAAATTCGCAAGTTTCAATTTGGCTGCTCAAGAACCCAAGAATCTGAAGATCAGAAACATAATTAGCAGAATATTTTATAGGTTAATTGGATCCTTCGGACGTGTCTATGCTATATCTAGATATACAAGACTTTAATCATGGATCGTTGTGATTTTGGGAAATCTCTTCACTTCTCAGACTCATTGTCGTATTTCACTAATATATTTTCACCCAAAATAACCGTCCATTCCCCCTCCAAGATAATAACAAAAAACCTAGCCACAATTGGACTTCGTTATTTTTACATAAACCTCAAAAAATTAAAACCATTTTTATAAAAAGCCTAAAAACATTCTAACCCAACTTTTATAATTTTAACTTTGTATCTTAAAATCATAAACAAATGTTTCAATCTATTTTCATTCCAACAACTTCTCAACAAATTTACAGCTCTAAAAAAAATTTGTTTGGATAGTGGAAGTATTTTATTTTATCTTATTTCATTATTATAATTTTTTATTTAAATTTTTACGTAATATATATTAAATAATTCAATTTTTTAATTTTCAAAATTATATAAAAGTAGGATTATAGGGCACGGTTTGAATAAGAAAATGAGATAAGATAATTTTAGATAAAAATTAAAATTAAATAAAATATTATTAAAGAGAAAATGACCAATATAGTTTTGAGCGGTGAGCTTTTGTTGCTTGATTTTAATCTAGGTTAAAATTAGTTTTTTATATTTCTCAATTTTTTTATTATTTTAAGATATTTTAAAAATATATAAAAAATAATATTAATATACTAATATTTACTTTTTTAACTATTAAATAAAAAAAAATTAAAACACAAAGTGTCAAAATAATATTATTCTATTAAAAAAAAAGTAGCATTATTCTATAGTTTTTGAGTTGAGGTATAAGACACAGGTCAAGACAAACATGTGTCGGTAGGGGTGCGAATAATTGGTGGGTGCTTGTGAAAGGTGCTCCCGTGGAAGACACACGCTTCTCGGATGACAGCTAATGTGGCCTACAAATCACAATACAAAATACCATATTCTCTCCCTTTCAGCCTTGTAATAGAAGCCAAGATTACTTGTGTTCCTTCGTGGATGCCACACGCTATACCTTTCTAATAAATCATCCTCATCTTAAAATAATCAATATTGAACGCTGAAATACCAACTTTTTTCTTAAAACAAACAAACAAACAAACAATTATACAAACAAATAGAACTATGCGAATTGTGACTGAGATTCTAAAGAAAGTTTCATCACAAAATAAGTTTTTAAAAAAATTAAAAAATATCTAACACATTTCTTTTGATAGGTAAAAAGGAAAAAAATAATAATTAATTTTTTCCAAGAATATATATATTAATAATTTAAATGATGTTTAAATAAAAAATAATTCCATAAGAAGTTTTCCTATTTTTCTTGATATTTCTATAAAAATAGATCTTAAAAAGGGAATTTGGAAAGTCTAAGTTTCCAATATGTAAATACACTAAAAGATATTTTTATTTTAATAATCTTATATTTATCTTTTTTTTTTTTAAATAAATATATAGAATTTAGAACTCTAGCATTAGACTTATAAAAATTTTTCTTCAAAATTTGATAAAAAAAATAGAAGGATTACTATTAAAAAATCAAACTAAATATATTTGTATTTATTCTCCCTACTTTTTTTTTTCTCATTTTTCATTAAATATGACAAAAAAATTTTGATGGATTTAATGTAAAAAAATTTTAAATATTACCTTTTTATCAAAAAAAATTCTAAATACAAACAATATTAAACACTCATATATACGCCAATATTAAAACAAATAGATAGATTTTATTAAAATATTTTATTTAAAATAAAATATATAAAGACAATCAATCAGAATATACATATATGTATATAAATGTAAAATATTATTTATATATAACATTACTCTTTCATCACATTTTTAAAAAAAAATTAATAAGATTTGGACCTTTTAAAATGATAATTATCATTTCTCTTATTTTATTTTATTTTAATTTTAAGATTTATCTTGTCACGTGGGGCAGTCTCAAAGGGCACGTCCGGAGGTTCAATTCAACCAAGTGGCAGCTTCTCGACACGCGCACTCTTGTGCCTTGTTCTTCCCTGCCACACTGTTTCAGAAGTTTTCTCCCTCTCTCTCTCTCCCCCTCTCCCTCTGTCTGTATCCAAAAGCCCTAAATCCCCTTCTAAATTCAGCCATTTCTCTCTCCTAATCTCTCTGAAGTTCTTCTATTTTTCTTCTCTTTCTTTCGAGTCTTAAAGCTTCGTTAGGGACCGTTTGCTTGTAGAATACGAGAATTGTTTGCGGTTCGGCTGTTGGCTTGTTGCTGGGCTCTTTGATCTGGAGCTATAGGTGTAAACGGTGAGGTTATCTCTTTTGGCCTTATGTTTGATCAACGCTTATTTTCTGTACTTCCTTTTTTTCATAACTTGATGGCTTGGTTTGTGATTTCATTTATTGGTTTCTATCAGTGCCCAGTTTTGTTGCTAAGAAATTGTGCGGGAAAGTGATAATCTTTTTAAATATTTTCGTTCATTAAGAATATATAGGATTCGAATTAATCCAAGTCTTGAACATCCATTTGATTAACTAAACCAAGCAATAAAAAAAAAGTTCCTTTGTATTTGTTCTTTCCTATATTTCAGAAAAAACATGGGAAATCAGATAGATTCTGATCGAATAAAGGAACACCAAACCAACGTTACGAAAATAAACGAGTATAAATTCCCGGACTATTGTTTGATACAGCTACCGTAGAATAGGGAATTCGTGTTGGGTGTGGCAAAATAAAATAAATAAATAAAACCTAATTGATTGTCTCCTTTTCTTATTATTTTGTTCCAGTTTTTTATCCATTTAATAAGATGATAGAGTTTGAATTTTTACAATCTGTTATTTTAGGAATCTCTATTGGAGTTTAATCAATTGAGATGAGCATGGATTCAGAGGTTCACAATCCAATGGTTGACGAGGTTAATGCCGTGGAGGAGGAGTCTATGAACAGGTTATTGCTTATAGACCGACCCTTATATGTTTGTTGAATGGTTTAGTATCATTTTAATCATGTAGTTCATGTCTTGCTCGATTTTCTGTAGTATTAACTAGTGCATCTGAAACACGAAGTTACCATTTAAAAGAATGCTTTACCAGAGGCAAAGTACAATCGATACTGTTGATTGCGATTTGATTTAAGTACAAAATGCATAGCTTCACAATTGGATACAGAGTTTAGGAGAGTGATGCTATGGGACAGGCATGCCTTACAAATGACCACACATGAATTTACTGATGTAAAAGCAATATAACTCGACTTTGTGTTGCTTGGACCCATAAAGCCCCTGTTCCGCAGAACAAAAGCTATGAAATAAGATTTTAGCACTTACACTGGTTCTTGAATCTATGATGTCTCCCTCCATCTAATTCTAATGGGTCGAGGAGGTGCCATTTGAGCTAAGAGTCCTGGAACAATTAGTAGGTGACATTAATAATTTTGATAAATAAGTGAGTAATCTTTCTATCTCCAAATACTGCAGGGAAATCCTCAAGGCATGTTTTAGATGAGAGTTTTGTAGCTTGTGTTAAGCAAAATGGAACTCTAAAGAAGCTTTAATAGAAAAGAGTAGATAATGAAGAAGTAGTTTACCGTGAATACATCTACATGATTGGTGTCAAGAAAGTAAGAAGAAAATTATAGGGCAAATCATGTTTAGATGTGTGGAGGGCAGATCATGTCTAGGGAAGCCTTTTTTTTTTTAATTGTTACCACCTTCAGTCCTTGTCTCTTTCTTTTTATGTATTTGCTGGTTTCTATTTTGCATTTTATTTCTTCCACGACCCTTCAATTTATGGGTACCTTGATAGTTTTGTTGATGAAGCCCACCTGAGCTACGCTTGGCTGCATTCTTATACATAATCGGGCATATAGTTTTTGGCACATTCCTACATGCATCAATCATAATGGTTTGCAGTTTTTGATCATCCTGATGTGACTTACAGATGCTAAATGCTTAGCAATTTGTTTCTTGAGACTAGTAGGTTATGGTACATTTAAGCGGTTGCATGTGGATTTTTTATATGGTTGAAAATTTGGTGGGGAACCTTGTTTGGATTCCTTAAAGTTGTTTGTGGTGCAGGGCTTGTCCTGGAAAAAGGAGCAAGGGTAAAGTTCCAAAAAGAATACAAAAGTCAGAGAGGGAGAAATTGAAGCGGGAGCATTTGAATGAGCTTTTTCTTGACCTGGCTAATGTTCTTGGTAATCTCTATTCCTTCTAAAAGCAATATTGCCCTGCCACCTACTAATGTCTTAAATTCATAGAAGCCTGCTGTCAAAATATTCAACCTTATAATCTTGTTACGATTTTGGTTTTGACTTTATAAACAGTGGTCTTTTTTTACATGCTGATGGATCATGGTGGCAGATCGTATCTAATGTTAAGAAATTCTCTTGCAGAACTGTGCCAACAGAACAATGGAAAGGCATCTATAGTGTGTGAAGCTACACGACTATTGAAGGACTTGATAGGCCAGATTGAGTGCCTAAAGAAGGAGAATGCATCTCTCGTTTCCGAATCTGACTATGTAAGACTCTTGATATTCTTTAATTGATCTATGGTAAATAGTCTTATATCATGTCTGTAGTTTTCCAGTTTAAACAAGGATAGCAGCATAATTTCTTCCATTCAAGTAGGCTTTAGAATTTTTATTTGTTTTTGCTTGTTACTTAATTAGAAAAATGAAATAACAAGAAGCCTGTATTTGTTGAATTGCTTTCTTTGCCTATATTAAATTCAAGTTGTATTGAGCAGATGACCAGTGAGAAGAATGAGCTGAGGGAGGAAAAGTCTGCCCTAGAAAATCAGATTGAGAAACTGCAAAGCGAGCTAGAAGCCAGGGTTTCCCAATCCAAACCTGACCTAAATGCACCGCCTCCTGTTGAATATTCGCAACCTGAACTGACATCACATCTTCCGGCAGACTGTCTAAAACTGCGTACTGCAGAAGCCTCAATGCAGGGGTCACCTGCGGTCTTTATCCTCCCAATCCATCCGGATCCCCAAGCTTATGCATTGTCTGAAGTTTCCCAACTGACATCTAAGCCTAACTCAAATGTGAGTAAACCACATGCCAGATATCCCACTCCAGCAGATTTGTGGCCATCCGAACTTCTTGGCGAGCAGCCAACAGTAAGCAAAGGGTTTCAACTTAGTAGTGGCAACTCCAAGGTCGGGACTATAGGGGAAGGTGACACCGAGAACATTTAAACATTCTTCAGCTCACTAATACGAAGCTGTGAATTTCGTGGCCTAATTTTTGCGGATGAAGATGTTTTACAATCTGTCTGTTCCAAAACAGTTCCTACAATTCGTAGAGATAAGACACAATATGTGAATTACCTAGTATTAAATGATGTTTATGGAGGGTATGGACCTCCACATCAAATATTGGGGAATCTACATAGTGTAACTCACTCTTCGAATTATAGAAAATGTTTGGGACAGAAAATTGTTGGAAATCCTAAGTTAATTGGTAATGCCCATTTGGAGGGTTATGTATCAATATAGACATGGGTGACTAATGTAGGCAAGACAGGTGGTGGTTGCTGGTTGGTCACCCAATGCATTGCAATCAGAAACAAGGTTATGGTTGGGGTAGACTGACTTGATTTGTGAAAAGTCAAGTCTATTGATCCATTTCCAACCCTCAAGGCAAATGGAGAATTCTTGCATTTGGCTCTTTCACATTTGCCACACCTGGAAAAATAGAAAGGATTTGGCTTAGCTTAGGATCAGAAATTGCTACAAGGAAGTCTTATACTACACACCTTTCACCTAACTAATATGTGATTAGTTATATTGTCTGATCTGGTTGTTTTCGGATTTTTTTTTTTAAATAATTAATTATATTGGCGAGAAGTTGATGATTTACATGATTCAGATGGTTGCGGATGCAGTTACATCAGTGGATTTGAAAATTAATTGTAGAAAAGATATGTATTGATTGTGAAATCTTAGAGATTCATTATCGTTGCAACGGTTTTTAAGATTTCTTTTAAAAAAAAATGAAAACACCTTAAATATGAACCAAATCAAACAATAAAATCTTGGAAAAAGAAAAAAAATGTATTAGCAGTAAAGGCTTGGTTGAAAGAGAAATATGAAAATGAGAGATTTTGACATAAATTGCAACGGATGAATAATGGGACTTTATAAATTGGTTGAAAGGGCTTGTTTGGAAACTGAAATCATCTAATAGCATTAGTATTGACTATATCAAAATAAATTTTTAAAATTTGATAAAAAGTATAAATTTAATAAAAAGTCAAGTTTTAACACGTTTATATTTATAATTTTATATCAGATTTATTAAAATAATAATATAATATGCAGTTTATGAAATTAATATATATTTATAATTTATTTATCTAATAAATATATTAAAAAATAATAAATAAATATTTAATAAATAAATAATAATTATTCAAATATAAAGGATGATATTTTTTTAGTTTAATATTAAAATATAATCTAACAATAGTTTAATATTGCAATTTTAATACTTTCTTAGTCTTTTTTTCAAATTTTAATAAAATACTATAATTTAAATTACTTTAAATAATTTCCTGAACGCGTGAAACTTTGTAAAAGCAGAACATTGGGGGAGGGAGGGAGAGTGGCAATAATGTGATATTGAAGTAGTTAGAGGTTACTCATTCAGATTTCTGACAGATAATTATTAACCCCAGACTTCATTGCAACAGTCGGAGGATTCCTTCTTACTTCTACTTTTAATGCATTTGTCTTCTCTTATTTCTGACATCTCAGACACTCTAGACGCACGCTTTTCTCTCTCTCTCTCTCTCTCTCGAAAAGTAAACAGAAGCAGTCCTCATTAGGCTGCTGTTGAGTGATTTCGAGACCAGAACTAAGGAAGAAGACATAGATAACGCATTGAGGGATCTGAGAGCAAAATGGGATCTGGGGCTGCTGGTTTCTTCAAGGTTCTTCTCAAGAATTTTGATGTTCTTGCTTGGTATCTCTTCCTTCTTCCGTATTTTACCTACTTTACGAATTTACTTTGTTAACTCAAAATAGAAAGAGGCGGAAATATATTATTAGGTTAATGTTGCAGCTGTTGATTTTTATTTTTCTTCTTCACTAATTTATTCATTGGCTTCAATCGCAGGCCTGTGGTTAGCCTTGTTTATCCTCTGTAAGTGGGATTCCGGCTCTTTTTCTTTTCTTTTCGTTTGTTCTCTCTCTCTCTCTCTCTCCTTTTTTTTTATCTTTTTATTTTTTGCACTTTTTTTTTGTTAGCTTAGATTTTCTTTATTAGTAGTGTTAAATATCATAATAAATTTGTGTTGCTCGGGTTATTTGACAGATATGCCTCAATTAGGGCAATTGAGACTAAATCTCCTGTCGATGATCAGCAATGGCTTACTTATTGGGTTCTCTACTCCATGATCACCCTATTCGAACTCACCTTTGCCAAAGTCATTGAATGGTGAGACAGTAATATAATTAGCTTGCTTGTTTTCCTTTTGCCTTGTCCTTTATTGGTCTATTTTAATTTTGAGAGGGGAGAATTTCATCGAGTATGTCTTATGTTTAATTTGAGATTCAAGTGCTAGGATGGTTAGATTTCGTATCACTCTATATGCTTGAACTTTGCTTGGAATGTCCCCTGTCTTTCAAGTACAATAGTTTATGTTATGCTAAATTTCCATTCAACCCGGTGAAATACTCGTACACATTCATGCGTTGTGATTGCCCTACTGTTGTTTGTTATTTTGTAAAGAAATTGCAACTTAGAAAATCTATGCACCATATTTTCATTGCTTGTGATAAAAAAGAAGAAAGAAAATATGGGTGTTGAACTTGGTGCATCTCCCTTTTGGTATCTCAGTTGCAATTTGAGATTGACCCTTTAAGCTGTCTGATTAATTACTGGAAAGATGTTCCAAACCCTGTCATATTTGACCTTATGTTGAACTGCTTATCATGTGATCACAAATTAAGTATTTGATGATGTGATAATATTATAAGCATGTGATTTAAGGTTAAATACTACAAAATTTGGAAAACCTTAATGATAGAAGATGTTGCGATTAAGCTCATTGCTTAAGGGCTTAAAGTTAAAACCTAGGGTGAATGTTGCTACTGACGTGCAAAATGTTGTCTTTGTAGCTTTTGGGCCTTGGATTAGGGGGCTAAAGAATGGGTCAAGGCTTCTGTGTATATGTCCTAGCTTCAAGTCATACCAACGAGGATAAAAAATAGAAAAACAGTGCTGCTGTGTGTGATTTTTATGCATAGAGCTCTGTGAGGGATTACTTAGCTTGTGCTGGAATTTTCTATTTTTCTGTGGCAGGATTCCCATCTGGCCATATGCAAAGCTAATCTTGACCTGCTGGTTGGTCATCCCTTACTTCAGCGGTGCTGCATATGTTTACGAGAATTATGTGAGACCTTTCTTTGTCAATCCACGGCATTCTATAAACATATGGTATGTCCCTAGGAAGAAGGATATCTTCAGTAAGCCAGATGACATTCTAACTGCCGCAGAGCAGTATATTGCTGATAATGGGACAGAAGCATTTCAGAATATGATTAACAAGGTACTTACCGTATTGTATTAGGAGAATGTTGTGTTTACGAATGCTTTTGAGAGTTTATTTGTAAATTAAGTCCCCCTCTGGGCGATATAGGAAGAGCATGGGAACTGCCCACTGATTGGATAGTTTAGTAACATTATATTATCAGCAAGTAATAACTAATGTTTTTCAGGAGCTGCCTCACTTCATCTTTTATCTTGTTATGCAGGCTGACAAGTCCAGGGCCCGGAGGAGTGAAGTCCACTCAACCATGGAAGAGGACTATAGATATTGAGCCTTGTAGCTCTCAGCATGTTTTCCACCATCTAGTTCCTTATGAAGAAAAGGATGCACTATTACTAGAGTTTTTCTTTCTGTGGTTAGCACTCGGTTTTTGTGTTTCTTATTTGAAACGATCTGTGGTGTTTGTAAAAAATGGTGAATCCTCCTACTTTACTATATGTAATTAGCAAAAGTTTGCGTCACTTTTCTTCCTCCACGTGCATCAAAATTTATGACTTCCATGTTGATTCCGTTGTTCTTGGTATTTTAGCAGAGTATGAATTTGATGCACTATTTGAGTCTTTTGAGATATGTTTTCCAGCTTATAATAGGCTGAGTACGATTACAATTACATTTGGTTGACAGCAGTAAACCTGCCTGCAATACCATCTTAACTCACTCATTTAGATGCTAAATCTTACAGCTTTGTTAAATGGGTATTTAACCCAATATTTTGTCCAATGTAAATATGACCCTCTGTTTTCCTTATAGAACCATCATATTTTGTTCATGATGAGCTGTCAAATGAACTTTGTATTGATATGCATAAAGGATCATTCGAGAAAGACGAGGGATTTAAATTATTCAAGAAAATTAATGTCTTCACATAATCGTCCCGGTTACGCTTTCCCTGTTTTCTCTCTAAAATCTTTTCAATCAACTAGGATTTCTTTAGCTTTCTACCCACCATAATGATTCTCATTTCTTTATGTTAGTTGTCAAATTCCAACTTTCTTTTATTGAGTGCTTATTCTCAGTTGTAACTTTGTTGTTGGGGATTGCCTTTTTTTATGATGATAAAGTGGATTATTGCCTTCAATAATGCATGTACTCGGTACTCACATAGATGATGATAAGGAAGGATTCCTCACTTTAGGAAATGCAATTTGCAAACAATGGCATGCACAAAGTTCTGAAGGAGACAGCTAACTTGGCTGGAACTATTAGTACTTTTCGTACCTTCCATATTAATCTTGAATGAGATTAAAAATAAAAAGAAAAAGACCACTTATTTGTAAGTTCTTATATTAACACACCAAACACAAAATTAATATGCATTCCATATCAATCGCCATAAAGACGACTTTGATAAAAACTAGTGACTTTGGTTAATCACATTCATTTTAACTCAAAATTTCAGGATGTCTTTCTAGGTGTTTCGCATTTCCAGCTCAATAACCATTTGATCCTCAGAACAAATTGTAACAGATAGTTCATGGTATGTACATATTTGAGATACATATGTGGCAATATCATGGTCTTACACCACAGTACACAATACCCAATACATATGATGTGAGGGTAATGATATGTAGGATTGGTTCAAATAGGTAACAAATCATTGTAAATTTGGTTCACAACAATCCAAGAACTTGGTTTTTATTTACTCAGGACCTAGTTTTCTCTGCATATTATACGCTACGTTATTTTTCATCTGGCATAAAGCATCCCTTGCTTTCAGGAAATTATGCAAGGCTTGCACCTGATTGCAACAATTATGACAAAAGAGGTTAATAGTCTCAAATATGGGTTGAATCCTGGATGGCACAATGTCAATGATTCTTGCAAAGAGGTCACATCCATTTCCAGCATGAGTTACAGGCAAATTTATAAGAACATAAATTTGAAAACTTTGCATAATAAAAGAAAAGTATACATATAGAACTAGACATACCAATGTCTCAAAAGAAAACCCAAAACAACTGTGGAAAACTAAGACCAAAATCACTAGAATTCCAGTCAACGCAAGACGATGTAATCTCCGTTTATATCTTCTTAAGAAAGCACCAAAATGATAAGCACAGAGAGATGATGTCACGTTGATTATGTCACACGTTGATTATGTCGCACGTTGCTTATGTCCCACAATCTAGAGAACAAGAAAATACTTCTGTACTGTTACAATATGGTAGCCATTATTTATATCATTAATCAAATGGATAGACTTAACAATAGGTAGCTAAATCAGAATTTAAAGGAATTTACTCTTAAACAATCACAAGTATGGTCAGTGCAAAGGTAGGTAAAATGCGGCTTGCAGCAAAACAAGTCTCAACAATACTGGATATATTGTTGAATATGAAATCTTCGCTAAAGATACAACTCCAAAAGAAAAATAAAACATTATGCAATGTAATGAGAAGTTAGAGGGCGTGAACATAGTACTGGCAATTCTTATGAACTGTCTAGAATACCAGTATAGTGTGTTTGGACAGATGGATTTGAGAAGATAAAGATTTGGTCTTTTGAAATCCAAATATTAGATTGGATTATATACTAAAATTTGGGTTTGAATTTGCACAAAATTAAAACAACTTTTAAGCTTTTAAAATCTTGGATTCTAAATTATGGTTGATTTGAAATCCAAATCCAAGTTTTTTATATCCAAAGGCAACTTGTGGAAATTTTATGTGCCTATTGGTAAATTTTAGGTATCTGGCTAATGGTACTAGATTAGTCATTTTCCCAATTTCTGCCATATTTCTGGCCGAGAAAAGTAGACAAAGAATAACCAATGTTTTTCATGAATGTATTTAGTAGATGAGGCAAACGCTAGCATCTCATGATAAAGTGAAGCAATGGGCTTGTCTTGCCAGAAGACCCAGAAAAGAGTCTTACTTTTTTACAAGCAAGAGCAAGGGCCTCCTTTGTCAGTTGACAAATTTAGGTATCATTTTCTGCTTGAGTTTCAGCATTTGTAAACTGTGTGAGGTATTCCTCAGCTTGGGCAAGTGCAGATTCCTTTGCATCAGCAGCATACAATATCATTTTAATTGCGACAGATATCTGCCAAAATTGAAGTAAATGCATTAAATATCCACTAAACCATGTAATCACGTCTAATTATATTTGATCCAGGTCATACCAATAAAACACATAACCTGTAAGTATTTTATGTGACTGATCTTCACCTTTTTGGATAGAACCTAAGAGGTAAAGGAAGGATGAGAGCAGTTTAAATGCACTCATACGCAAGTACTCACATAGACATTCACATGGCAGAGACCTTTTTAATTCTTGTTGTTACAAGAAGGTACTGCCAAGAAAATGAGACAAACTCAGGATTATTGACAGAGAAGGGCAACCTCCTGCCATAGTTATTATGCCCCCAAACTCGACAGCTTTTTTATCAACCCCCTAGCTCATGCGAAAAATAAACCAATC
Source organism: Platycarya longipes (assembly GCA_036559045.1). Taxonomy (NCBI): domain Eukaryota; kingdom Viridiplantae; phylum Streptophyta; class Magnoliopsida; order Fagales; family Juglandaceae; genus Platycarya; species Platycarya longipes. The sequence goes on from CM071799.1 coordinate 36,528,750, forward strand.
CTGTAGCTCCATCTCAAGCCCATAAAAGCATCATCACAATTAGCTCAAATCTATAGTTGGTTACGAAAGAAACTCCTAGCAAAGGATTCAAATCTCCAGGCCAAAACAAACCTACATTAGGATAATCTTTCTTTGGAATATTTTCATGGTGGACCTAGATTCCTTCATAATCCTTAGATGTGCTGGGAGTCAAATGAGGAAGAAGACATTGTAGGTAAAATCATATCAATAGAACAAGATGTACCTAGCGCTAGCAAATAAAATATGCTAAAAGGCAGACTTTCAACAAGTATTGAATCCATGAGTACAATAATCTAAAATAACTTACTGGGAGATTCTCTAGTTCAGGACTCTGACAGAGAACCTCTATATCCCTCAATTTTGCAAAGTAAAAGTCTCTCTCTTTTTCCAAAACATCGACTGAGAGCTTAAGACCGACAATCTGTATGACAAAAGCATATAACAACAAACCACGTAAGAAATCAACTTTTAAAAGCTGTGCCAGCCTATATATATATATATATTTTTTTTTCTTTTTTTTTTCAATTTGTGGGCAGTGGTAAAAAAAGCAATAAGAGAAATGCTAAGCAGTTGATAGTATCCAACTCCAGAAGGCAAATTGTTTCATCATATCAATCATAACTCCTGTGTGTGTGTGTGTGTGTGTGAGAGAGAGAGAGAGAGAGAGAGAGAGAGAGAGAGAGACAGAGAGAGAGTATGCATCATGTATAGAACCATGGCTAAAACAAACGGGGCCCTCGGTCCAGAGAAATTTCAAAAAGTCAAAACAAAAAAACTAGCGCATCATCCTCTTACTACCTTGGTGCTATCTAAAGCCCTGGACTGCCAGCATTTTGAGTTTAAACTGAAAAATGTTGAAATGGGAGCAAAATGCCATTCATTACCTCCTCAGACAAAGCCTGAACCTCCCTGGAAGAATTAGCTCGACCTGCTGCTGCATGTTTCTTTCCTTGCCTGAAACCTACACCGACAAGCCAAATCAAAAATGGGAATGATAAAAAGCTTAAAATGTCAAATATCAGGCACAAGCACAGAGTGCATATTGTTTGTTTGCAGAGAGATGAAAAGCTTAAATCTCACCCAAGGCCTTATCGAGACCATTTGTGTCATCAGAACCAGGATTGTACGTATTGTTTGTTTGCAGTGATTTTGGATGCTTCTGAGAACCCTTAGGATTCCTCTCCTTCACACCCTTACCCCTTCGCTCAACAGGGTTATAATTCCTACAAGAACACAATGCGTGTTGGAGTCAGGGAAAAATACAATAGGAATTGAGATAACATTGATGAAACATTTAAAGTTGTTAAAAACAGAGAGGGATTATGACACTGAAAAGAAAGTAGCATACTCGTTCATAATGCCACCATTTACAGAATCACAGTATCGTTTCAACCATTGTAAGAACTCCAAGTTGTCCAAAGGTCTTCCTTTAACTAGCCTGTTGACTTCAATATCCTGTCATACAGAAAAACTAACATTCAAAGAAAATAGAACTTCCTGGCTTGAGCAACAACATTTGCTAATCCTACTTCCCACCTAATTATAAGTTATTAGTGAGAACATAATTGAGCCTTGCACTCCACCTTTTTTTCTGGTTATCTTATACAACTAATGGTTAGTGGAGTAATCTATTTTATTTTTTGATCAATACTTGCACCAAAAAGAAGATCTCTTTCTGCCTTCTCTTTCATTAGCTTGAATATATGCACTAGTCCCTACATCCGTACAATCTCATTTATATAAACATAGAATGTTTCATCTTAGAAATCTACTTCTTTACATTTCTAGAAATTGGAACTTAAAAACGATTGGATTGTACTGTGGTTGTAGACCAGTTGATAATGAGAACTTTCTCTTAAGTTTACATATTTATTTGTCATTTTGTGTCAACTTCAAGAAAGGCAAATCCTAGAAACAAACTCATATGGTTGTGGAAGAAATTCTAAAATTGGAGGAACAATAAGCCCAATGTTTGGGCCAAGAGGCTACCACCAATGCAAAAGATTGTCTTGTGTATTAGTGTTGATATTGGTTATTCTATGACTCTTAATTCCAGAATACTTATCAAGTTCCTTTCTCATTATCCAGTAGAACTAGGCTTCTCTTAAGCCAAACAACCTGATCCTGAACTTCAGACAGGAATTGCATTCCAACTTTACCCAAATAAAAAGGTCGGGTAGAAATGGGGACATCCTAATGGTTGATCCGACCTTAGGATAAACAACTCGAAGGAATATAGGAATACAAACTTAACACCTTAAGACAATGGAAGTGGTAAAACAATAGAACGGGCAAAATGCATGCATGAAAAACATTGCAAAGTATGAAATCACCTTATCAATTTTCAACTTGTTGAATACTTCCTGTAGAACCTTATAATTTTGGATCATATCATATTCTGTCTTCGCGTCAAAATTCACCTAGAAATAGCAAATGTCATCAGTTAAGCCTAATCAAAAAGTAAAATTACTAACTCAAAGATGATTTGCAGAGAAAAATATTTTTTTAAGAAAATAAAAAATAGGAGAAGCAGTTTGTCACCTTGTGCATTGGAACAACTCCAGGATAGGTTGCATCAAGCATCTGACATTGCACAGCACCAGATGCGGCCTAGCCACAAGGATTCACAGTTGAAATAAAAACGTTAACCATTTCATCAGAGAAGTTTAAGATGAAGGAGCATGATGTAACTTGCAATAGCACAGGACACATCGAATGAAAACTGCCCACAGAGCTACTAAACTAGCCTTTTTTTATTCAAACAGAAGCATAAAAGCTAAAATGAGATTGGTAGCTTAAACACTAACATATAACATTTGCCATGAAAAGGCTCATGTCCAATCCTAACTCGGTCAATAGTTATGGATGTGGTTCCTATAAAACACCATCTTACTCAATCAACATGCTTTTCAGCCATTATAACTCTAATGTATTTAGCAACACCCAGTGATGTGGATTGAGTAGCCAGTGCATGGAAGAGCTAGAAAGTGGCAAGAAGAATTGGGGAGGAAGAAAAGCGCACAAGGAAAAAGGGCCCCGGACGAGAGTTTGCTCGGCCATCACTTGATATTTGGTTGAGTGAGGAGCAGCACAAAGGCTTGAGTGAAAAAGAAAATCGAGAGTTTACTTGACACTCGCTCAAAGTTCAATCAAGGAAGAATTATACAGAGGAGTCAAACGCCCTAGTCTCCACTTTTATTTTTCTATATTTATGAATTTTAGTAGATTTTGACTTCTAGTTGGTTCTAATTATACTTAACGACTTGGGTTTTGCTTTGAATGAACTATTCATTGTTTTCCTGGGCTTATTCAATTTGAGAACTCTTTTTTGGAGTGTTTTCATTTTTTTCCTGTGGTTTTAGAGTGCTTGCTTTAAGAATAAACCATTACAGGTGATTAACAAGAAAATAATGAAATTCATCTTTGAAACTGATTTCTTTTTTCTTTGAAACTCATTAAGAAGATAAAACACCGCAACATGTATAGGGGTGCCATAGATAGCTTTTCATCTACAATTAAAGCGTTTTTGTCCTTTCCACGGCCCCTAGTGCACATTTCATGAAGACTAAAGCATAAAAAGGAGAAATGCATAAAGAAAAAATCTAAACAGATGAATTACGCAAAAATGCATGTCATAGAAAACCAACATTTTTCAATCCAATGCTTATAATAACAAAAGATTGGTAAATGCATTGCTTTACAAAGTTATAATGGTAGTACATGCAAAATTTAATAGTAGTGATTCTTTACCCAATTAGGGCTGTTCATCCGGGCCGGGTATACCCGGCCCAGTTCTAAAATTTTTTTTATCCTTTAATAGTTTTGACAAATTTTTTTAAAGAAATTTAAGAAAATTACTCATCTGGGTTCTGGATCTAGGAATCCGGAACCTATGTAACGCAATGCTCATAACTATCAACAAGCCTAGCAAGGCTTGATCTCGAATTCGGTATTTTTTTTTTTAATTTATAGATTTTTTTATTAATTATATGGCAGATCAGACTCATCTATACCATTGGCAGCTCAATGTAAGGGGAAAAACACATCTAGGGAACGTAAATTGAATTTTAATGTAAATTATCACTCATTGCATACCAAAACTTTTTCCAAAGAATCACTTTTCCCCTGTTTTAACACATGCACACCCCAATGTTGCTCTCACTGTAGAATTAGCAAAACCTAATTACGCAATGGCCAACTTATAATCCATTTAACGATATATGAAAAAAAAAACAAATAGACAGTTTGTTGAATGCACACAATTCAAAGGTACAGAGTATGGCATCCTAATCATTACTTAACGTAGGTATAGAAATATACCAACTATTTGCTAAACACATTATCTACTTCATTTGGGGCAAAAAATAAAAAGAAATAAAGAAAAAAGCAAGTTAGAAAAACGAGATTCAAGGCAATATTATGTATGTAGAGAACAAGAAACTCATAATTGAACCACATATATTTCCAGAATCCGAGCTGGGTTATCAAAATGCATCCAAACAACAACAAAATATTGCACCAAATGCAATACGTACAGCTTCCACGAGTTCTAACGTCAAAAGATTTTTTTTTTTTTTTTCTCTTGCATCTCCTCATTCAAAGAAACCCAAATTCAAGAATGATAATACCCTGAAAATTGCTTATTAAGAGAAATATATGTCAAAATTGCCACTCAATGCCCAATAAATGGGAATAACGAACGACAAAAGGGAATAGTGTACCTCTTCAATGCGACAGAGATCGAGCTGAAGACTGTTATTAATCCAATTCAGTATCTCATTCCTCCCAACAAAGTACCCGCTGTCCATCGTTCCAATAGTCGTGGCCATTGAAATTGCTCACGACAAAATTTATAAACACAATAATGGAGGCGGAGACAGAGACAGAAAGATGGAGATGGAGATGGAGATGGGAAAATGATAAATGGAGTGTATGTGTATGTTATGAAGGAGGGAAGATAAGGGGAGCAATAAAAGCATAATCTTTTTTGGAGGAATTGATTGGTGAGGGATTGAAGAGAAAGAAACCGAAAGGGCATAAAAGGACTGCCTGGCTTGCTGGCACTAACCAGTAGTTTTCTCCCTTTCGTTCTTTAGTGTTGATGAAGAAACAAATTATATGGTACGAGGAATGGTTCGTTTGTTAATTTTGGTGTGTTTGTTTGTGGGTTTTATTTAGAAAATTATCATCTGTAATATCAGATAGATAGATAGTTGCTCAAAAAAAAAAAAAAAAAACAGATAGATAGATAGTTACCTTTCTTTCGATCTTCCATCCAAAATGGAAAACGATGCGACTTGGTAGTGGGTAGTCTGTCATTTGTGTGGATCACCACTTTTGTTTGGTTCCTACCAATTATATGACATGTTGATGACGTTCAATCCCATTAGCTTTGACTTCTTTGAGTTTTGACAATGACTTTCTATAAAAACTTAATTAAATAATACATCAATATTTTGGATTTATTAGTTAGATTGGATTAGGGCGTGTCCCACCTCCTCAAGCCTTAAGGGTTTGGGAATATATTAAGATTCATCATTATCAAAAAAAAAAAATTTTTGTTTAATTGTTTGCGCAAGATCTGCCACGGATCCATGTTTACTCACAAAGTTTATTTAAGAAGTAAATAAATAAAAGGAAACAATGAAAATTAAATCAAAGGAAAAGGGTGGGGCTATTGTCATGATTTGTGTAACCTTGCAATCCTAATTCATGCCTCAACAATCTAATAATTCTACTATAAGCCACGTACTACTACTACTACTACTAATAATAATAATAAATTTAATTTAGTTGTTGCTCAGGGTGGCAACCACCTATCGACAATTTCTGCCACCATGATTGGCGGCTAGCCAGACAAATGTGGTATCCATTATGCCAATCTTGGAGGACTTGATCTGCTATAAACAGTGCCATATTTGATAAAATCAAATCAAATTTGGCCAGTTCAACATTACCTAGCCGCCAAAACGTGGTGATCGGCCACCACCCTAGTGCTAGAGGTGGCATCAAACGACTCGAGAAATTCTCAATTTCAATTTAATTATTTAACATATATACAACTATGTGACTGGGCTTATTATAAGATCAAATGGAAAGCTGAGGTCTAATATCTCTATGGGAGGGTGTAGAGCATCTAGTAAAAAATGTGGTTGGTATTCTCTACAGTGCGCCCCCTTCATGCAACAGGGATAGAGATCTCCTTCTTCCATCCCAAGTTTCCTTGAGAGTTTATTTTATTTTTGTAATGTAGGGAGATGATTTGGCCCTAAAGGTTAAAGGGAAAATGGGACCCTCCTTTGAAGGGAATGAATGTTAATAGCTAGTTTGTAATGGCTCATGTTTTTTTCTCTAAAAAATAAATAAATGTAGTAATAATATTCTAACAATATTTTCTCATAATTTATAATATCACTTATCCTTTTTGTCCTATTTGAATCCACTTCTCATTCCACCCTTGAGGTATGAGCACTTTACTTCATTTATGTTTTTGCTCATCAAAATGTGAGCAATTGTGTCCATGATGCTCGTCTGATGGTAGTCACTTTGCTTGCAGCATTGCTCGCCGAGATGGTGATCTTTATTGCTCCTTACATTGCTCACTGAGATGGTGATCACTATTATTTCTTATGTTGCTCACCAAGACAACAAGCACTATTATCCTTATGTTGATCACTGAGTGGCGAGTAATTTAACCTCGTAATGTTCACCAACCACGTGAACACCATCCCTCCTTATGTTTCCTTATGAAATTGGCGAGCACTATTTTCAATATGTTGCTCGCCAAATAGCAAGCACTCATATTCAATAATGCACGTATAGTGGCAAGAATTGTTAAATTTGCGCACAATCAGACTTTTCCGTATTGCTATACTTTTTACATTGAAGATTACACTTAAACAGATACATTTGACTATGCTATGTATAGAAATAATTGAGTATGGTAAGTATGGAAAAAAAAATTGGGTATGGTAAGTATGAAAATTTATAATTCCTAAAATCATGTTGCTGCTAATTTAGAAAGCTGTTAATTTGGTGTTGATTTAGGAATTCTATCTTCCTCAAATTAGTATATGGAGATCTGTAATGCCCAATTTGCATGCAAAATGATAAAAAAAAAAATTCCTTACCTAATGCTTTGGTGAAAATGTCAATAACTTGCTCGTGGCAGGAGGTGTAGACAACTGTAAGGAGACTCAAGTAGATCTTATCATGGATGATGTAACAAGCAATCTCAATATATTTAGTGCGCTCATGAAATAGGGGATTGTAACTTTTGAGAGATGTAGAGAGCAAATTAATTGTCATAATGTAAAGTGATGAGCTCGGGATCAGAGGTACCAGGATTAGTGAGAAGTTGTTTTGACCAGGATAGTTCACAAGTGGTAACAGCCATGATGCGATATTTGGCTTTGGCAAAAGAACGAGTCACAGTAGTCTATTTTTTTGTACTCCAAGAGATAGGACTCGTGTCTAGCTGAATGAAGTATTTTGTTGTAGAACGACGAGTAGTAGGGCAAATGGCATAATCATAATCAATATTGGTAGTGACATGGACTCAACAAAATGATGAGAAGAAAATGTCTTGCCCTAGACTACCTTTGATGTAATGGATAACATGACTGACAACGATCATGTGAGGAACTTTAGGAGAATGCATGATTTGATTGAGGATATTCATTGCGTAGCCAATATCAGCACGTGTGATGTTAGATAGATGAGCTGTCCAACAAGCCATCAATGGACATAAGGGTCAGGTAGGAGATCGTCATTGTGATTGGTGAGCTTCAAGTGTGTTCTATTGGAAAAAAAGGTCCGAGCACCAAGTTGCCTACTGTCAGAAAGGATATCAAGGGCATACTTCCATTGATTCAGGAAGATACCATTCTATGAGCAAGCAACTTTGAGTCCAAGAAAGTATTTCAGAGAATCGAGATCTTTAGTTTTAAAGTGTGTGAAGAGAACCCTTTTGAAAACCTCAATCTAAAAGATGTTATTATTATCGTTAGTGTTAAACTAGGACAAGAGTGATACTAACTGAAGTGATCAAGGTGAATAAAAAATGATCCACTTGAGACTGATAAGAACCTGCATTTAGAAGCACAATTGTTAGTTTGAAAAATCAGTTTTAAGAGGCTTGTTTAAGGCCGTAGAGGAATTTTTAGAGCCGACAAACACGAGTCCCCCCCTTGATGCAATATCTAAGTAGGGGTGTCATGTAGACTTCTTCAAGATCACCGTGAAAGAAAAACATTGTTGACGTCAAGTTTACGGATGATCCTTTGTTTTGTAGTAGGAATAGCCAACAAGCATCGAATAATGGTCATTTTGGCAACATGAGCAAATGTCTCATGGTAGTTGAGGCCTTCAACCTTAGTGTAGCTTTTGGCTACTAGCCGAGTCTTGTATCTTTCGATGGAGTCTTCTACCATGAGCTTAGTTTTGGAGATCCATTTACAACCAATGGATTTTTGACCAAGAGGAAGTGGCTTATGTGTCCAGATTGAATTGTTCTCAAGAGTACTGATTTCAACAATCATGACTTCACACCAATGGAAATGGTGAAGAGTGTCAAAATAATAGGATGGTTCAATAGAAGTAGCGAGAGCAGTTAAAAAGGTAAGGTGAGAAGATGAGAAATGAAAATATGAAAAAAAAGAAGATAAAGGATAAACAATACTTGAGGTCTGTGCAGCATATGAGAATGTTGTGGACTCCGTGTGTAAAGTGGGATAGACGTAATCTTGAAAATATGTAGGGCAAGTAGTTGTGTGGCGAGGACGAAGGGATGGAGTTAAAGGTAGCGAAGGTGATGGATTGTGGTTACTAGGGGAAGAAAGAGAAAGAGATGATGACAATATAAGTTTAAGAACAGAAAGGGGAAAGACCAGGGAGGAGGAGGAAGTAAGGGGCGGGTCATAAATGTACTAAAAGGAAAATTGTTGTTCATGAAATATGACATCGCGAGAATAGAAAATAGCTTACATATTGATATTATAGAGTCGGTATGCTTTGTGTGCTAAGGTAACCTAGGAAAACAGATTTAGAGGCACGAAAGGAGAATTTATTACGATAAGCATGAAGAGTTTGGGCATAATGAAGACAACGAATACACAAAAATGATCGTAGTTAGGTATTTTGTTGAAGACGAGTTCAAAAGGGGATTCATTCTTGAGGATACCATTGGGTGTACAATTGATGAGATATACTGCAGTAAGAACATAGTTACTCCAAAATTTTAAAAGTAAGTGAGCCTGAAAGTGAAGATTGTGAGCAACATTCAGAAACTATAACTGTTTACGTTCCGCAACACTATTTTGTTATTGAGTTTTAACAAAAATACGTTCATGAGTGATGACATGATCTTGAAAGTAGGTTTGAAATTTGTGAGAAATAAATTCTTGTCCATTATTGGTCCTAATGATTTTAATTATGGTATTGAATTGATTTTGGACAAGAGTAAAAAAATGCATGAGATGGGTATAAGTTTCAGATTTATAATGAATCAGATATATCCATGTAATGTGTGAAAAATCATTAACTACTGTGAGAAAATGCTAAGCCTCACAATGGGAGATGTATGATAACCACCCTATATATCACAAAAAATATGATTTAATGGAAAAATATTTTTTATTAACATGAGAAGAAAATGGTAGTCTAGTGTGCTTAGAATGAGCACAAATATTGCAATAAAAAATAACACAAGGATCATTAAAAATGTTAATAATAGTGAAGCTAGAAGGGTGACTAAGACGCTGATGCCACAAGATTTTGTTAGCAGTACGTTGTGCAAATAAAGCTAAAATGGGACTGTAACGGTACATGTAAAGCCCATTGTAAAACATACCCAATCTAATCAGCTTTGTAGAGCATAGGTCCTAAAAAAGATAAGTGGTAGAAGAAAAATAAACAACACAGAAAATATTAACGGTTAGTTGGGGGATAGATAAGACATTAAAGGAAAAGTTAAGGATATAAATGATATTTGATAAAGGGTAAGGAAAAGAACACAAGTGCTGATGCCTTCAAATGGAGATGGTTTGGTTATGGCTAACCAAACCTTTTTCTCTGAAGCAGGGCTTTGGAGATCTGAGACAGAGGTGCGACAGTGGCACATGTGGTCACTTGCACCACTGTGTGCCACTGTCCACGACCTAATCTCCATGGCTATCGGAGGAAATGATGGTGAAGGAGATAATAATGATGAAATGGGTGGAGGGAGAGGATGGTGTGAGCATGTCCATCAACTTTTAGTAGAGTTTTGACGAGAAATTAGGGATTGGCGACTGACTAGAGAGGGAGGACGAGACTTGCTTTGCGACCAAAAGTGGTTTGTCGAGAATAAAGGGTCGTGGCTTGCTGCAGGTTTCTCGGCTTGGAGGATAATCAATGATTTTCTAGCAACAATTTCGAAAGTGGCCATCTTTGCCATACTCTGTGCACTTAAGAGAGATTTTTACGTGACCGATGGATCATACTACCAATGTAAGTATATCGAATGGTGGTGGTCATAAATGCAAGAATCATTGTTGTTCTTCTTGAAAGAGGACGAAGAAAACTTTGGTGATGGAGGGGAGAGGCATGGCTAGGATGCGTTCAGGTTTGGAGATGGGCAAAAGATTCATTGAACTTTAGCAGCAATTGAAAAAAATGTTCATCCGCAATCTATTGTCGCAATTCCTTGAATTCATGATTGTTCTGTAAATGGCTAAGTTCATCCAAATTTTTTAAACTTGGTTATAGTGTTCATGGATAGAATTTGTGATTTGTTACAAGGAGGAGAATTCATGTTTGAAATGATAGATGCAGAACCAGGACATGAGATCAAGCCAGGATGTTTGAGATGATAGAATCGAGCATTGTTTTTGCATTGAGGGCGCGGTTAAGGGCTTTTTGCCATTTAGGGACTTTATCTCCAATGGGGAGACGAGATGATGATGAGCTAAGGGAATCAAAAGGATGAAGGAGATAAGGGAGGAGACAAGGAGGGAAAAGGAGAAGGAAGTTGAATGGATAGCCATTGTGGTGGAAGATGGTAGACAGAACATCAAAAGTGGATTGCACGAGTGGCTAATGGGAATAAATGTATTAAAAAACTCATAACATAGCAAGAGGATGTACAAAACATCAAAAGTGGATTATTTTTGACGTGACAAAATGAACAACAACAGATACAAAATTATCTTATACAAAAGAGAATTACACAACAAAATTTTCCATCCTCGACAGCCAAGAAAACCTTCTACCCTCCCTATGGATAAATTCTATTTAGATCCCCTTCCTCAAGTCGACATCCATAGAAAAATCTAAGTATTTGTTTTCTAGTAGAGCCAAAATTACTATTGTAGAGGCCACTAGGGACTAGCGTACAATTTCACTATCAAAAGGTTAGAAGGATTAAGGGTTTCTCCCATACATTTTGCCACCAATAATTTATTATCCTGGGATGGGTAGTTGCCCAGGAGTCGATTCGCATACCTCTATCTGGCAAATAATGTGGTTAGCAACAATAATTGTAACTATCATACTCAAAAGGTTCTCAATAGTTAACCTACTGTATAGTGTCATCTAAAAAATAATAAGGGGAATGAGTGAGTTCAACAATTCAATAAGTGAATGCCAATGCCAAAATGTGAACAAATGAACAAATAATATAATGGACATGCATCAATGAACAGGTGGACATTTGATACGTAGAAATGAGCTTTGATATATCCAAATAGGATTGGAGCATCTCTGGTTGAGTTTTTAATGAGGAAACTGGTCAACCTTGTTTCCATAATATAATGACCATTAATGATAGAGTTACAACTAGTAGGGGTAGACCCTCCAAAATTAAAAAAAAAAAATTAAATAGTATATAAAATAGATAGTTTTTTTATTTATTTCATATATAATTAAAATTTATCCCTCAAATTATAAAAAAAAAATTGCACCCCCAAAATTTTTATTGAAATTATCCCCAAAATCCTATTTTTCGTCTAGTCTCATTCTAATTTTTAATTTTACTTTCACTCAAATTTTCAATTCACCTAATCTCACAGTTACTCTAATAGTCTAACTCTAACTAAAAAATATTGTGGATCTTGCCTATCGAAAAAGGATGGCCTATCAGTATTATTTATTATTTATTTTTTCTAAGCATTATGTAACTATGTTATTTTCACCTATTGAATTCAATTTATTCTTTTCTTAGAATTTATGTCTATCTTTTTTGATGTTTTATTTTTTTGAAGTTTTTTTAATTTAAATTTTTTGTGTTAATATTGGATTTTGTGAATTGCTACACATGTATTTTTTTTATATAATTTTATGACGTATGATTATTGTTTTTATATATCGTCACATCTAAAAAATATATATTACTTATACTCATACGTACCATAGATTTTGTTGATTGCCTCCCTAAATATCAAATCATTGTTCTATCATTGACAATTTGTTTACATTTTATTTATAACTTATCTATAAAATGGTATTAAAAAAAAAATTTCAAAACACATTTAATCAAAATCAAAACTAAAATAAATATTTCAAAAGAAAATTAATTTATTTGAAGATGGTAAAAGACTGTAAAGAGGCTGTAACTCCATTTTTCTTCCATAATTGATAATTCCATCATCCACGGGCTTGTTGTACGAACATGCTTAGAGTAATATCATTTGTGCGAGCATACAATTTAATATAGAGACATGCTTGAAGTAGTGTCACTTATGCAATTAAGTGAGTGATGGGAAAAATAAACACAAGTTTACAAATTTTAATTATTTTCAGTTATTTGAATAATTAACAAACAGATTCCGTAACGAAAATAAATCTACATTATATATAAAAAAATATATTATTTCAACAGTTAGTCATGAATTCAAAATAAAATCAACATTAAATGGTTGGGTCCATAATACAATAACAAATAATGAGTAAATAATCCACAAATTTGTTCATGGGACTGGAAGAGTCTCCACTTACATTGATCAGTATTAAACTTACATACCAATAAAAAAAGAGCAGTGATATCTGTGTAATGGGTTTTACTATATTTTTACAACTTATGTGCATTTGGATTTTCTTATTTTTTCATCATTTTATTTTAAATGTTTTTTTAACATTCTTAATCATTAAAAAAATAAAATAAAATATAATTTTATTAATATTCACATTCTTAATCACTAAGTAAAATAAAAAATTAAAAAAAAATTAAATATTAAAAAAGTTGTAAAATAATTGTAAAATGATAGTAATTGTATCATTTCTCATAAAAAAAATGTATATAAAACTAAAACTTTATAATATTTAAAAATAGAATGGTATATTATCGAGTCAACCTATTTGAACTTATGCCTATTTTCTCAAACTCAAATCTATTTATTTCATATCTTATCTGGGTCGAATTTATGGATTGTGTCATATATTGTTGTCCTATTTGATATATACTAAGGTTGTGTTTGAATAGTAGATAATCTAGATATTCTTTGAATAACAGTGAAGAAATAATAAAAAAATAATAATATAATTTTAAATAATAATGAAAGGTAATGAATAATAATAACAAAATAAATAACAAAATAATAATTAATAGCCCATTAGCTCGTTTATACATTAAACTTAAATTCCAAAGGAGAAAAATAGAGGCTTCATTTTAAATTGGGCTACATGAATCGTGACCCTCTCACATGGGCTGACCCAACAAAGCAGACCCAGTACGTTGGCCCACGAGTATTCTGATTTCAGGATTAGGGTTTTAGCCTTCAGGGTTTCCTTATAATGGCACGGAAGCTTCCTCCTCATTCTTCGTAGCTGCTAAAGAGAGAACGCGGCAGGGAGCGAGCAAGAGAGAGCCATGGTGCACGTCTCGTTTTATCGTAACTGTAAGCCATTTTGCCACTTCGAAGCTCATCTCTTCTGCTCTTGAAACGACGCGATATATATCATACTTGTTACCCATAAAAAAATATGTCACAATTGTTACTTACTCATTTAACGTTTGATCTTTGGTGTTGATGAAGTTCCTTTTTTTTTTTTTGAAAATTTTCTCTGACCGCTGATTTTATTTTTTTGATAATTTCTCTGATCGCTGAAAATTTTAGGAAAGGAATATTAGGTAGGACCTCAGATCTTATGCTTAACTTGACGAAACCTTTGCTGCAGGCACACTTTTTGAGTTTTTTCTTTCCCTTTTTTTGGGGGGTGGGAGGGTTGTGATCTGGTGTTTAAAGTACCAGATGAAAGTTTTTGACTTTGGATAATTGGCTATGTTTCGCTGTCAGCTTGAGATCTAATGTTAAAATTCATTTTGACTGCCTTGCATTTTTTCTTTTGTTTGATCTACGAGAAAACGAGCAATTTAATTGTTTCTAACAATTGTGTGAAGCTTACCAATTGCAAACACCGAGATTAGTTGAGTAAGCTTTTTTGCTTATTGTCTTGGATACCCACAAGAGCAGAGCATGTTGAGATTTGATCTTTTTTCCATCGTGGGTTTCTTAGCAGAGAAACGCAGAGCTAGCTAATATATCTTATTCTAGAGTTTCCTCATATCCACAACAAAGTTAACAGATCATGTTGGGACGTCTATTAAAGATTACAGATGATTTTTTTAATATAAACTCTGGCTGATATGTAGATGGGAAGACCTTTAAGAAGCCCCGCCGTCCATATGAGAAGGAGCGCTTAGATGCTGAGTTGAAGCTTGTGGGAGAGTATGGGCTGCGATGCAAGAGAGAGCTCTGGAGGGTTCAGTATGCTCTGAGCCGTATTCGTAACAATGCAAGAATGCTTCTGACCCTTGATGAGAAGAATCCACGGAGGATCTTTGAGGGTGAAGCTCTTCTCCGGAGGATGAACCGTTATGGGCTTTTGGATGAGAGTCAGAACAAGCTTGATTATGTCTTGGCCCTGACTGTGGAGAACTTCCTTGAGCGACGCCTTCAGACACTTGTCTTCAAGTCGGGCATGGCAAAGTCTATCCACCATGCTCGAGTGCTCATCAGGCAGAAGCATATAAGGTAAAACCATCTTGTCTCTGTGACATATATAAACTATCAACATATGGATTAACTGCTTTTTATATTTCTGTGTAGATTTTAACTGGGTAAAAGACTTGTTGCGAATGCACAATCTTCCTCATCATAAATTTTTTGTGTAGCTCTGAAAGTAGGTTGCAGCTAGATTTGGTGGTTGATTCTCAAAGCCTGGTTTCCCTTGTACTGTTGAAATGTAAGGGCTGTAGTTGATAAGAATGTATTCATGGAAGAAGTCCTTGAAAGATGAAACATGGCCTCTATTATTAGTGTTTTTTTGCATCATATGAATATGGTGCTTCTATTCGGAACCTGGGTGAATTATGCAGGTAGTGGCGGTGTTAACAGTAGATTCAGTCAATGGTGATGACTATTTAGTGCATGTGAAACAAATAGATGTGATGGTGTTACTGATAAAAAAGATGTGATGGTAACCCAGGGGGTTGGTGCAAGTAGTAAAGCCTTGGTCTTGGTGGTATGCTCCTAGGTATAAGGTTTGAATCCTCTTGAATGCAAACAATTTCTTGGGTCCATTGGACTCGGAAACTTCCCCTTGAACTAGTAGATGCGCACTTGCAGGAAATTCTTTGCTGAGGGTCTGTGCATCCCTTATATTAGTCTGAACTCTAATCTCGGACACCTTGTGCAATAAAAAATGAAGATGTGATGGTGTTTTATGTTACATTGTCAGGGTAGTGTGGGGTGTTGATGAATTTATAAGAAATTCCTAGGAATATTGTACCTAGGCACGTCACAATCTATGTTTTGCAAGTGCACGTGTTTTTTATGGGAATAAAAGACTTCAATTGAGAATCTTGGGTTTTATTCTAATGTCTTTAGAGTGTTATTACTGCTAGTTTGATTTAATATAAGCTCTTTGTTGTTGTAAGTATTCCCATGGATTAGTATTCTAAAATCCTTGTTCTACCATTTTGTTGATATCACTGTTTCTCTATGAAGTGTTGTGTACCTTTCCTCAGAGATCTGCCTTCAATCAGAAGACATTGAAAAAACAAGTGAATGAAACTAGGTGGTTGTGTATTCTTCTTCTTTATCAGTTCCACCTATCAAATTTGTATATCAGATAATCTGTGAGAACTCTTAGTGCAGAATCAAACCCAGAAAATCTGAGTCTACAGTTAACTGCAAGTTTGCCCTTAAAACACTAGGCTGATCCCTGATGGGGTGTAATTAACCTTCTTAAAAAACTGAACCCAGCTAGCAAGCAATTACCATGGTTACTGGTGTTCCAAAAGTGTAAAATATATTGCCCCCTTGTTTAATGAATAATATTTCCATAAAACAAAGGAAAAAAAGGATCTTTGGTGTTGGGAAGGAAATTGGTTTGTTTCTTTCCCTCAACAAACGTTTGAACTTTGAACTTTGAACTCCCTCTTTAAATGATTTTGGCTGCTATAATTGTGAGCATTAAGGGCCATTTGTTCTCAAAATGCTGAATGTGTTTTGGTTGGGCAGGGTTGGGAGACAGGTTGTAAACATCCCATCCTTCATGGTGAGGGTTGATTCACAGAAGCACATTGATTTCTCACTTACCAGTCCATTTGGTGGTGGTCGACCTGGAAGAGTGAAGCGAAGGAACCAGAAGGCTGCTGCAAAGAAGGCTGCTGGCGGAGATGCAGATGAGGAGGACGAGGAATGAGTTTTGGAGTTTGGGAGGTTGCATGCTAGTGGGGCTGGGGTCTCAACCTATGTTGAACTTTCAATATTTTGATTGCACTGTTTAACATCGTTTTAAATGAGAATAGAACTGGCTAGTTGATATTTGGGTACAATCTGTGTTTCCATTATAGAGAGATTGTGTAGGATGCTGAAATTGACAGGCCTTTATGCTCGTTATTTCTTTGTGGGATGTGCTTCTTGGCCTTAATGGTTTACAAATCAAGTTGGAACTAGCCTTATTATTTTTGGTATACTGTTCTCCTATATTAGCTGTACTGTAAATTACCTTTTCCTGATTATGGTTATCAATGGTTCTTTTTATTCCCCCCCCCCTCAAACTTCTGTTGCATGCGCATGGCCGGCCTGTGTGGGGTGGTGTTAAAACTTAAATCCGTGACTTTCTGTATGAGGGGGGAGCCCATATATTTGCAAATCCATGGTCGGCGCAGGAAAAAAAATACCAATAAACTCAAAACTCAGTCATATATCCAATGGGCCTAATGCCAATTCTATATTTGATTGTTTTCTTGTGTCTATAAACAATAATATATTTCATTTCATTTCATTTCATTTCCTTCTCATCCACTCAAAACACTCCCAAAAAGTCGTCTACTCCATAAACACGCTTCAGCCTTCTGCCCTCTTCAAGCTTCCCTATTCAAACGCCAAAACTGACGCAAAAAGCAAACATGGATTCTGTCAACATCTTCAAAGGTTATGGCAAAGTAAACGACCTCGAAGATCAATCATCCCAACACCGGAAAAACACCAACACCATCACCACCACCCCCTCCAGAAAGCCCCTCATCTTCACATTCTCCATCTTAGCCATCCTCCTCTTGACGCTCACCATCGGAGTATGGCTCGGAGCCCTGATCCACCACACAGAAACCGAGTCACCCGAGTTCCCACCGCTGTCGTCAATCAGGGCCGTGTGCGAGGTGACTCGCTACCCCGAATCTTGCTTCTCCAGCATATCCTCTCTCAAACTCAATCCCAAACTCACCTACCCAGAACCAGCCGATCCAGAGGTCATTTTCGAGCTCTCTCTCCGAGTCTCCATCGCCGAATTCTCCAACTTCAAACCCACGATCTCGAATTCGAACGAGGCTGCTTTGCGCGACTGTCAAAGCCAGATAGAGGAAGCGATGGGTCGACTCAATGACTCGTTGGTGGCGTTGGATGTGGGCCCAGGAGAGAAGGTGTTGACGGAGGCCAAGATCGGAGACCTAAAAACGTGGATAAGCGCTGCGATGACGGATCAGGAGACGTGCTTAGATGGGTTGGAGGAGATGGACTCAACGGCTCTTCAAGCGGTGAAGACGAAGATGCAGAAGGCCAGAGAGTACACCAGCAATAGCTTGGCGATATTGGCTAATTTACACATTCTTCTTACCCATTTCCATATGTCCATTCATTAATTTTTTTTTTTCCCTCTAAAACCACCTAAAATCTTTGTGGGTGCTGTTTTGTCTACAATATATGTGTGTGAGAGTAAATCTCAGTGAATATGGGATTAAGAAAGAAGTCTTATCCTCTTGGCATTATACCGACATCCATGGTCTTTCATTCATCAACGCTCATGAAAATGATCTTTTTACTAATTATAATCCAGTAGGGTTATATGATGGATATAATGGCATTGGAATATCTTGCCAAAAAAAGAAGAAGACAATTTAAGAAAAAAATACATAATTTATGCAGGAATGATTAGAGTCTAGACACCATAGGATCTTCGTTGAATTTGGGCATTAGTGCATATAATATATGATAATATCTTGAGCATATCTTTAATTATAGGTATCAAAAGAACGCATAATATCCCAAATTAAAGCATAAAAAAAAAAAAAAAATCCCAATTTAAAAGTCTCGTTTTGGTGCGTGTGTCGGGTCACCATACTTCATGGTCTTCATCTCAATCCTAAACCACAAGTGTTGGGCTCGAGGCCTTACAAATGATAGGACTTAGGAGAGCCAAACCTAATAAGAAGTGTTGGATTTGCGTATATGTCAGCTATAATGAAATGAAATGAACTGATGAGGATCTTGAAGATTTAAGAAGTGGAGATGATTATATTCCAAATTGAGTATGAAATATAGTGATTGAGATTTCAAAGAGAGAAATTCTATCCTTTTATAATGATTCAAAGGGGTTCCAATTATAATTTTGATTAGTACTTTTGGAATATCGATCTAGATATGTTTCGAGTCCTTAAATCATTACGTACACTAATTAAGTATAGGTTAATAAGGGTCACAAAGATTTTTGAGATTGAACTTTTTCTTAAATCATGATTTTAAATTTGCAAACAAGTTTAAACTATTTTTTTAATAATATATATTTTTCTATAGACATACATTTAGTAGATTTTAAAGCTAACAATCTTCATTGCTTTCTTGTTAAAAAAGAAAATGAGACTTCTTAAAACTAACTTATTGCTCTACTGATGAGAGAAGGTTGGCAAGACAAAGCATTTGTAAGAAAAAGTGTTGTGCTTATTGAATGGATTAGAAACAGAGTGATCATTAGATAATCCCAAAGTATGGAAATGAAGTACTCTCATGACTCATCCTATCATAAGATGTCATGTCAATTAAAATTAATGTTTGTGGTGATAGGCTGAAAGTACTACGTTATCCAATACTTGGAGATTACCTAATAATCTTTCTTGGAAACAAGCTCCCGGACGACATTATAGCTAGTTGTTAAATTCTAATTATGCCCCCATCAAATTATATAGCATAAATAGTTGTATCAGCGAAAAATAGCTTGGCATATTAAAAGAAATATTGAGACAAACAATATACAATTGTTATCGAGTATCAGGAATGCATGCCCTAACTCCCTAAAATCTTATCATTTTATCTAAGATGGATTTGAATAACAGAGGAAGAATAAACTTTATATTATAAATTAATTAGATAAGTCTACCGACTTTCCTTATTTAATTTGAGTGGCTGATAATTATCCAAACTCCAGAAAAAGGCCTGGCCTACAGGGAAAGGAAGAAACTTAACCAGAAGTACTCCATAATCCATTGGAATATATGACAATAAGGAACCATTCAGCTCCCTCGGATGTTGATGTCAAGGGAGATGATATTAATATACATTAAAGAAGAGGTCTACGATTTCTCGTTGATTTTAACCTAAATCACATCCACAAAACTGATAGTGGAATACTCGTTAATCATTACTAAATGCCGCCAGAGAAAGGCCTGGCTGAGAGAGACAGAAACAAGCTCATTCTTTCACAAAATAATATTGCAGAAAGCTTCGTTCTATGGTGGCCAATACTATATGATCTCAAGTCACTGTTTGGTCATATTTTAACCATTTGTCATTGAATACTAGCCACAAGGTTTCTCAATACCCCCACGTACGTCTAATGTCCACTAGGCAGCCATGGAGGAGGAATCCAGTGCTTTTTTTTTTTTTGGGTTGGTGGGGGTACACCAACGTTAGATATCTAATCATACAAAGCATGACATGAAACTTACCATGTTCAAAATACATAGGAAGTGGCTGTATCTATCAAGAACATGAAACTTACTGTCTACGCAACGTTAACTCCATAATAAAACCACTAGGTGGGAGATCATCTCATCTCCCACTTTCCAAAACATGATCATCTCTTATTGTTTTATTAGACTACAATTTGATGCACAAACGATTTTATCTTATCTCATTTTATTTAATTATTATATTTTTTTAAAATTTTCAGACAAAATATAATAATCAATTCAATTTCTTTTAAATCTCAAAATAATAATAATATTAAAAAAATAATATTTTAAAAATATTTTATTTAACTTTCAACTTTTATTTAAAACTATATTATATCATATCAATATCAAAATGAGCCCTCGAGAAAGCTCCAAATATGGAGTCATTAAACGATAAGGTTCAAGCACATATGAAAAAGTGGGCGCTTTTTAAAATAATAATGACTTATTGCAAGCTATTGCTAAATAGAATAAAAAGTGGGCGCTTTTATTGCTAAAGAACAAGCTATCAAGGATTCAAGAACTTAAACAACGATATCTAGTTCTCCCATGCCAATCTTTCAAATGATCACATTATTATTCCAATATATAAAAAGCAGTACTCAGTAGGTTGGAAAACATTTTGCTCTATATATATCTACTGAACTTCCTACATAGCTTACTTCTAAATTCTCATTAGATGTTGGTGAGTGAATCCAACTTTATGACTGCAAAGGTTCATCCCCAAATAGTAATTCCCTCTGCCTCCTGCTACTTCACTTCCAAACAAGAAACTTATACCATATGGATGAAGTCTCTAGTGCTTGGCTGCAGAGGTTGCACCATCTTTGACGCGAAGGGTCAACTCGTGTATCGTGTTGATAACTACAATTGCAACTTTAGAGATGAAGTTAATCTTATGGATTCCAAGGGAAAGGTCCTCTTCACAATACCAAGAAAGGTATGTAAAAGATAATGAATAGCATTATTTTGAAAATTTTGGGACTGTTACTTACATATGTTCATATTTTGCGCTTTTGTAGAGATTCAAATTGTTCAGGTGTTGGGGCGGCTACAGATCCACAGACAAACAGATTGAAATGAAAAGACCTGGTTTCCAAGTTAGGAAAACCTTGAGGATTAATCCAAGAGGGGACTCACCATGCGAGGTTATTGTGGGGTTAGATGAGAATCAGCCACGCCATTATAAGATCCACGGCTGGAGTAGTTGCAAGTCAGCCTGCAACCTAGTAGACCAATTTGGGGGGCTCGTTGCAGAGGTGAATTTATTCGATAACTCTTCTCATTCAGTCATTCTTGTAGAACTGAGAGCTCATTTGTTCAGGTGATAGGACTAACATATCCTGTTTTCATGAACAGTTGAAGAGAAAGAAATCAGCAGGTGGAGTTGATTTGGGCGAGGATGTTTTGACCCTGGTTGTGGAGCCCAATTTTGATCACTCTCTCATCATGGGTGTTTTTGTTGTGTACTGTCTCATTAACTGTAAAATGTGAAAACAAGGGAACATGTTTCCAGCTAGCCATTAGTTAGGTTTCCACTGGATTTTGGTAAGGTAGGTTTGTGTATTGGTTTAGTTTTCCTCTGCATTTGAATCTCGGTAAGGCTAGGTTCTGTTCAATCACCACTTTGAACACCTTTGTAATCGGTAAACTGAAGACCACTTTTGCTCTTTTGATTATGTACTTGTTGTGTATCTCTCTTTATCCTCCATCTGTGCTGCATCATGGAAACAATAGAATGATTATTCTGACCATTACTAGTTACTGGGAATGTGTTTGCATGTGCTTTAGAAAATTTCAGACTTGCTGTCACTCTCAAGGACTCAAATCAGCTATGCTAGAAGAAACAGGATTGATGCTGTTGCACAATCACTAAAAAGCAAAAACAAGAAAACAAAAACAAAAGAAAAAACCAATCAACTGCAGTGTTGGATTCTGAGGTTAAAGATTATGTATTTGAAATTTAAAGAAGTACACATCAGGTGCGAATGGGATGAGGTATGCAACATAATCTATAGCCGACAGATTATGAGTGTATCACCAAGTTGACCAAAAGTACAAAATAATCAAGTTTGGTTGGTTGAATTTTTAACAGTCCTGGACTATGATCTTAGACGTTTTAGCCTCCTGTATGTATGGCTACTAATCATATGCAAATTTTAGTTGGATTCACCAAGATCTTGCTCCTATCTATTTATTTTAAACAAGTATATTTCATTACACTAGGAAAAGTGATACAAGTAAAGGGGGTAATTTCCCCAACAATCATTCCAAAACTATAAATAACAGTGCGATAAAGGTGGAAAAAATGGTTTATTTGGAATAAAAAACTTGGCCCTATCCTTGTCCTACAAAAGGACACTGTCTTAAAAGAAGATGAAAATAAAGTGTTCCCAATAAAGTGATCAATGGAACTACCGCCAGTGGCAATGGATCCTCCTCTGGAGGAGGCAGAGATGGCGGCTATCATTTGTTATCTTGAAGTGTTTTTTGGAGAGGTTCACAATCCCTCTTTCAAGATCATGGCTTATGAAAAGCGATAAAATAAGGCAGCAGTTGAAGTTGAAACCAGGTCACCTGCAGAGGGCCCACGATGGTGGTGATCTGGGGCAGATCGAAAGGATCTAGGCCTTCGATGATAGTGGGAAGGTGCATGATCTCGAATCATCTCCAATAAGCGGTTGCTTGCAGTAAGAGCTTGCGGCCAACGCGTTGGGATGATATGCAGACTTCTTTCGCGGGAGGGGAGATCGGTGGGTGATGAGGCACAGGAGGCTGCGCGTGCATGTCAAAAGTATATGGAGAACAGAAGATCGGCTATAGAGATCGGCGCTACGAGTGAGAAAACTACGGAAAAATAAACTAGAAACTAGGAAGCTAATGGAAAATGGGACGAAAAGTAGGGAAGGAGGTGGCTTGAGTCGAAACTCTGACTTCCATCCGTCCATGGAAAGAACAGGGAAGTTGAAGGCGCTGGAAATCGCAGAGTCTGGAGAGAAAAAGAAAGGAAGGAGGGTTGCCTTGTGTAATTTTTGGTCAGGTAAGATCTTGCTCCTAATTATCAAGCACCAAGTGTCATTCACTTTTATTTTCTTTCTTTTTTTAATTCACAAACAGACAAAAAGGAAACCGAACATTAACAAACAAACAAAAAGTAAAAAAATAGGACTAAGGCGCGTTTGGATTCAGAGATGAGATGAGATGAGATGAGTTATAAATAATAATAAAATGAGTGATTAAGATGAATTGAAATTTAAAATGAGTGGTTGAAATGAGTTGAAAGTACGAAATGAGATGAGATGAATTGAACCTACCTTTCAAACAAACCGGGCATGAATCACGTCATCTTGATGAAAAAACCTGGACGCATTCAAATGTATAGCAGTGTCAGCTTTTTGTTTGCAACCCATGGAAGTAGAGGGATTGATCGGGATCATGTTTCAAAAGGCTTCATTTATGTAAGACGTGCTATCGCAATTCCAAGGTGAAGCAAATTAGGCTGAAACCGTATTTCCATTTACCGTTGTATGGATCATCGTCGGGTCTTTCAGCTAGAAGATTACAGGACCACAAAACCCAAAAATGGGTTGATTTTAGAGTCTCTACAAGTGAAAGGATGAAGTAATCGCATGTCAGCAATCCAAAAAAAAAAATACCCGATGGTCACTTCGACGGTTCTCTGCAACTCCCGGTGCTTTCTTTCTTGTCTGGAACCGATTAACTTGTTGCCAAAGCCCATTGTCTTTATCACCGAATTTTCAATCCCGGAATCGTAGATATCATCCTAGAGACCTCATGTTTCGGCAAGGACTCGTACAGTTTCTATTGGAATGATGATTCCGACGAATGATCAACCAAGTTTCGTTTGCTTGCCTCGTTTCCTGTCAATTTGGGGTCCTGTTCGCTGTCTGTCCATCTGTCTGTCTCTCGCACACATTCTGTTCGGTGGAGTGTTCTTACTAAAAACACCATAAATTCTGTGTGATTTAGAGATTTACCAGACCACCTGGTGTGTTTATCAATGAAGCCTGCAATTGCTTCAGCTTCTAGTTCCGTAACTTGAGAGAAGATGCTCAAATCTTTACGAACAGGTGGGGGAATAGAAGAAGGCGTTCCACAAAGTCTGATACCCTAAGTTTCTCCTTTCTTCCGGCGTGCTGGCACCTTGGTGGGGTGGTTGTGATAGACTGCGCTTTATCCTAAATCAGTAGCGCTATGAATTAAACTAAACATGATGCAGCAAGTGAGGGCCCTATAGGGGCTGAGCACCGACATGTCCGTGTTGGAGTTTTCATCTTCGATTCCGACTCCGATTCTGACTCCGACTTCGACTTTGTTAGAAATTGAATCATACTTTGAATCTCAATTCTGATTTGTATAGTTTCTGATCTGACTCAGACTTCAATTTGTTAGAGTGGAGTCTAATTTGGATTTTTTATTAGACTTTTTTCTAAGTTCTTTTGAAATATTAATTTGACAATTTTGAACTCTCACTAATTAGATTTGAACTTTTAGATTTCATTTTTTTAAAATATTATTTTATTTAATTTCAATGTTATTAAAACAGTATCAAAATTTAAAAATAAATCATTGCATAAATGTTATTATACATTAGTATTATATCATGTTATTATATGTTCTTGTTTATATATTAGTATTACATGTATTCTACATTGTTTATCGATCTATATTGCTAGTATATGTTATTATACTTTAGTTCCTGTATATTAGTATTACTTGCTATTATAAAATTATATATTTGTATTTATACACAATACATTAGTATTAAATGTTATTATATATTATTTAGGCATTATCTGTGCCGACCCAGAATTTCCATATTTTATTATTTTACTTATTTAATTATGTAAGAAATGACAAAGGATATTCTAGGTTAATAAGAATTGGGAGCTTGGGCTTGGAATTGAGCTTTAAGAAGTATAGATTAAGATATTGGCCCTAAGTGGTATATCAAAATCCATAAACTCATGAGAGTAACCCATGAGTCAATCAAAGCCATGCATGGAGACACATGTCACTCTAGGAGAGCTTTAGTAAGTTTTCAAAAGACTAGTAGGAATGTGAAGAAAAATACTAGTAGTTGAAGAGCTGACTAGTTATTTTCTTATAGGAATGAGTGTGAAAACCAAGATGAGATTTTCTCATCATTGGTTTTGCTTGGGAGGTGTGTCAGGGAGAATGAGATCTTCAATTTTAGTCTCCTTAGGATCATACCAAATCTAGTTAAAGGACACATGTTAGATTTGGTGAAAATAAAAGTGGAAGAATGGAAGTAGGGAGGAGCATGTTCCGGTAGTTGAGAAATGGGGAGTGCCGAACCCCTATGGGGTTTTCCAAGGGAGCAAATCCAAATGAAATTTAAGATCTTAAAAGGACATGTGGAGGCATGGTCGATGAGTGATGGAACAAGTGGGGAGAAGAAAAGCCATAGGAAAGAGAGATGAGTTTTGGTTGGGTTTGGAGGAGGCTTAGCCGAATGTTGCATGCTCCAATTCCCAAAATTTTGATTTTGCCATCTTGTGGAATGACATGTGAGATGATGGGTGAGTGTGTGAGGAGTGATGTGAAAGAAATGGAGGGCGTGAAATCCTTGATGTGTGCCGGCCATAGGAAGGAAAAAGGAAAGAGCTTCCAATTTAAGTGTAAGCTAGATTTAGATATGATTTGATCTAATGATGGAAGTCAATCAAATGGGTCTTTCAACCCATCAAAGATCAATCCTAAAACTAGGAAAATGAGTGCCTATGAGCTTGAGAAATTCTCATGGCCTAATGGCCTAATGCCTTGGTCTTCCTCACATTGTTTGCTTCACTTGCACACACACACTCTCACCCCTACCTCTCGGCAACTCTCCCTTCCGCTCTACTCTCACCTTATCTTGCTTTCTTCTATCTTCCAAACATCAAAATACTTGAAGTCTAGTGGAGCAAGAAATAAGCATTCTTGAGTGGAAGTACTTTTGAAGAGGTAAGATGAATCTTAAGCTAATTCAAGCGTAGAAACCTAAGTTAGATCACACACCTACACCAATGTTCTTATTCTTAAAATTTCCTTTTTAAAACTATATGAATATAGTTTGTTCTAATGAAATATTTTATATATTTTTAGAGCTAATCTAATCCTACTAGGAGTATTGTAAGTGCATCATTATCTTGTCTTTAGCATTTCTTGTATATATTTAGGAGAATGTGGTTGTATTGCTTGATGATGCTAGATTAAGTTTCTCCAGTGAAGTGCCATGATTATCTAGATGTAATTCCATGCTTAGTTCATATGTTATCTTAGGCTTGAAATTATAATATAATTGATGAGTGTAACTTATTTGATGCAAAGAAAAATGATGCATATTGATATAATATATAGTGATAAAAATGCATGTTTGGCAAGGGATAAGTTTAGAGATGATATAGAATGGTTTTGTTGCATATAGGGTTTTGGGTTTGAGGTCTTGGAGTTGAAGATTTTCCATGTTCAACTATTGCTTCACATAATGGTTATGACTTGGATAATTAGAGAACTTAGAAGCATTGAACTAGTAGGATTCACTAGCTTAAAATTTGGTTTTTTCACATTGGAGTAGGTGTGCTAAATTGCTTGAAAGAAAAAGTGATTCAAAGATAATCCCAAAGGAGATAGGGTTCGGTCAACCCTTTTTTGTGGTGATAGAACATTTTAATAATTTTACTAAGACTCGTTGGAGATGTATGGAGGAAAAAGAAAGAAGAAAATCTACGGATAGGGCCATGGATGGTTCGGCCCAACCCTAGGTAGTCCAAGCTGAACATCCCTCTTGGCCCATTAAGTCCATTTGTGTGCTTGTGGGAAAGTATATGATGAAATCTTGAACCTTTTGATTGAGATTAAACATGATAACGTGAGTATGCTTGCATTAGCCCCGTGAGTTGCATAAGTAGCACTAAGGATTGC
Organism: Platycarya longipes; assembly: GCA_036559045.1. NCBI lineage: Eukaryota > Viridiplantae > Streptophyta > Magnoliopsida > Fagales > Juglandaceae > Platycarya > Platycarya longipes. The sequence continues at coordinate 36,555,928 of CM071799.1, forward strand.
ATGTCACATGCATGAAGCATAAAAACCATATTTTGAGTCAAACATGTTTTTTTTTTAAAGAAAAGAATTAAAGTTTTATAAGAACACCAAAGGTTAGGACGTGGTAGTGTCCCAGTAAAACTCCCCACTTAGGAGTGTTTAAAATTGAGTGAAAACCCCTGGGTTGACGAAAAACAGTCGGCAGACCGCATATGGCTCCAAAAGGTGTCCAAAGCGTAGTCGCACCTAAAGTTAGTGGGTGTCCAAGAACGGTGTTGGCTTTTGCCTTACCATTATAAGAACAAGTATGTAGTCGCTCAGTTTGAGTGGTCACCGAGTGATAAAGAGCGGTTGATGTAGTCACTTAGACTTGAGTGGTCATCGGGTGACGCGTGAATTGCGTAACGTATTCACTTAGACTTGAGTAGTCGCCGGGTGATATAGTAACTAGCGAGGAACACACGGTGCAAAGGGGAACCGTGAGGTGTCTGCAAAAAAAAATGATAAGAACGACTTTCGAATCCCAAGAAAGATATGAATATGTTAATGGCGTCTAAGATAAGAAATAACGAAAATATACGAAAATATGTCTTTTGAAAACACAAGTCAGAAGAATTTTTGTTACACGATTTATAAGCAAGTATACGAACTAAGTTAAAGAAAGTCAAGTTTACAAAAGCTGACATGAGCATGTGCATCAGTTAAGTAATGAATCCCATAATTAATGATGTATATGTTTTGTTATTGTTTTTTGCTTAAGTGTATGCTTGTGATGTTTTCGTCAAAATAATTATGTACTTACTGAAATTTCTCGAAATCTCATTCTTTTATATTTTCACTATCGTTCATTGTTAGGGACGATAGAAGTAGTTGCAGAAGATGATGGCATCGACGACAGTGACGACTGGGGAGACTCCCCAAACCACTGATGGTCTGGTGACCTCACCCCTTTTTGACGTGGTAATCCCAATATTGTATGATCGGCTGATAGCGGACATGCGACAGAGTGTGCTTTTAGAGGCCGCGGAACGCCAGTGTATAGGATGCTGTATGTCTCTGGGGATTGACAGGTCCTTGTTTATGGATCGGGTCTATACCTCGGAGGCAGGGATGAGCCTCCTACATGGCAGACGGGTGGGACTGAGTCAGTTCCTATTCGGTCCCGGTGTGAAGGAGATTAAGGACGAGCCTCCTAGTAAATAGAGGGTCGTGGGGTCAGCACCTAGATGATGTCGCTTATTTATGTTTAATGTATTTTATGGCTCCCACTATTTTGGGAGAATGGACATCTTATGGAACTGATACTTTGGGTTATTATTATTATCTCTATGAGGTTATTTTGGAAAATTAGAATTGTTAAACCATATGATGTATGACAAATCTTGAGTACTTGCCAAATCTTAAAAAGGCTTGACCTTTTTTGCCGCGAAATATTTTTATTTACTGCTCTTAAACGAAAATTTAAGATACGAACGAGGGGTAAATTTCCTTGTGTTGCTCATCCCCGACGACTTAATTTGCGTCCGATCCCAAGCGTAAGTGGGGACATCGACATTATTTCTTGAAACTTTAGAGAGAGACTCCTCCTTCTCTCTAGAATCTCAAAGAGAAAACCACCTCTCGGGAGAAGGGGGGGGGGAGCTTCGTCTTCTCCCTCCCTCCCTCCTTCATTTCAATGTGTTTTTTTGGTTTTGTTTCTTATTTTTTTTCTGGTTGAGGCATGGAGAAGTGGCGTTTGAAGTATTCTGGTGGCTAGCGACCACCACGCACCACACTACAGGATTCCTAAGCCATTGATCTGTCAGACTACCTAATGTTTTCGCTAAAAGGAGTGATGCGTGATCCACTTGAGTAGGTCAAAATGTACACATGGCCACCACGCGCCACCACATCAAGGGCTCCGCTACTGCCACGTGCAGTATTTTCAGGATCAACATCTTTGTTAGCTTCAAAATCGACGGTCTAACATACTCCTAGTGAGGCGTTTGTCCTTCACGTGCCTTTACAACTTCTTGCTCAGTGTTTTTGTTTTTGTTTCTACTGTGCTTACGTTTCTGTTTGTCTGTTTTCATTTCAGTCTAATTTCAGCCTGTCTGATTTTTGTGTTTGTGTTTACGTTTTAGTGTAGTTTGTCTAGTTGTTTGTGTTAGATAATAATAAAAAATGAATAAACTATTTCCTTTGTAGTCCCGCTCCTCCTTTTGGAGGATGAAGGTGATTTGTCCATATCCTCCTTTAGAAGATGGGGGTGATTCGTTCATTTCCTCTTTTGGAGGATGTTGGTTAGTTATTTATGTTTTTACAGAATATTATACTCTCAGACAAATCGGGATTGAAATCTCAGAAAGTTTTATTATTTGAGAGTTTGTAGAAGTTAAAACAATACCCATTACAAAGAAATTTATATGTGGGGATGCCCCAAACAGTTAAATAGTTTGACTTGTAATCCGGATTTTTTTCTATATCTATCAGTCATTGTTGTAACTTCGATTTCATGGAATAAAGTGAAGCTTTTTTCTCATAAATTTCTTTTATTATACATGACTTATTATATAATTATTATTACATGTTATCATACATTAGTGTTATATGGTAGTAATACTTTATAGTATGGTGTTTACATATACTAAACTATTATTAGTGAATTTAGTGTATTTATATTATAGTATAAGCATATTATTTTATAATAATTTACACATACTAGTATATTATTGAATTTAATTAACTATACAAGTTATAGCTATATAATATATATGTGATTATATACATATATAAATACATATATTTTTTTTTATATAAAATATGTATGATATCAGAGTTGGGGTTGGAGTAGACTCAGAACGGAGTCAGAGTCAGTATATCGTCACTTTCGATTTTGACTTTTTTTGATTATAAAACTTCAGACTCCTACTCTTTTGTCACGCCCAAAGGGGGACGCTACACTGGCCTCCCCTCCCCACTCTTTTTGAGAAAAAATTGAGTTGATTTGATCTCCATCAATGCATAAGATAATATATGTAACTAATTTTATTATAATATCGTTTGAAATATCCAAAATAATATCTTTTATTTTACTCATTAATTCCAACACCTTTAGCATGCATGCATATATATATATATATATATATATATATATATATATATATTAGGTTGATAGCAACGTGCAAAATACGTTGCTTAGTTAAGTGAAATATTTTTTTTTTTAAATTAAAATAATTTTTTGTAAAAGAAAAAACTAATAATCATCTATAGATAATAATAAATAAAATGTAATTAAAATATTGTTATAATAGAATTATTTAAAATAATCTCTCTATTAAGATTTAAGAAACTTGAATTATTTTTTTGTATGTTATTTGGAAGTCTAAAAAATTAAACTTATACTGATTAGATAAAGAAAGTTAAAGATTTGAAAAAAATGAGATAAAATACATTGAGTTATAATCGTATTCGTCCTAAATCTCAAACATACATTAGTCTGATCATTCGCAAGCTACTTTTGAGTGGACTTCGATATTGTTATTTGAAGTAATTGATAGATAGTCTTAAATATCCTCATCTCATTGTAAGATGTTATATCAATTTAAATTTGTAATTATATAAGAAATTTTAATAGAAAATGTTATTACAAGGTATTTACACAATATACAACACACCATCCAAATGACACGCAGTGTTAAGATGAGAAAAACACATCTTATTTTATTATTTTCAGACAACTAATAAAAGCGGTAATAAAATTCATCTCCGCAGTGTGCTTGAAAATATCCCTACATGAAGAAAATGTTTAATTATGACCCATTGTTTCATGCTAATTAAAAACTATTTCCAATAACTCTAAAAAACCAACCTCTGGTCAAAAATAAAGAAACGAGCAATATAGGTAAACACCCTAGCTAGTATCAACAACTTGACAATTGACTAGTTGATTTATCAACAGTTTCTCCATCCTCCATTCCTGCCATAATATCATTATACATAGGCTTGTTTAATGTCTCCGGCAAGTAAAAAGCAAGCATCCCTCCGCTGAACCACAAACGGCAAACCACCCCTAAAACCACTACGAACGGCGCTAAGATAGATCCCCATTTGAGCCGTCTGTGTGGCACATCCCAGTGCTGCATTTCTTACCACCGTCTGAAACAACTCCGTCGTATAAATAAACAGCAAGTTGTAAGTTCCTGTCATTCCAAATATTCCCAAAATCCCACAAAACCATTCTCACTATCTTCCATATCCCTACGCTTTGCATTAAGCTTCCCAATAAGCAGAAAAACCCATTGAACAACTGAACCATTCTCATAACATTATGCATAATATCGTTCCGTTTTCCCATATTATTGCATAATACCGTTCGTTGCCCAACATATTGACCACAAAAAAATTTCTCTAGAAATCTCCAGCAGTAATATGCGGTCTCAAATATGATTTATCTTCATCCCAAATTTAGTAGTACAACTCCTCGTGCGATCCAATGTCTTCTATTTCTCGGAAACCAAATAGAAGTAAGCTAGGAAAGACGACAAAAAAATAAAGAACCAAAAGAGATAAGAGGAGCATAATACCTTCCTGGGTGGGAAGGGATTCGAGATGACCCCCGCATGTTTCTCATGTGGCTCTTTGTCTTCTTGTGGCTCTTGTTCTTCTTCTCCACTCCTATTCACTTCGATTTTGCCGTGGATAGCACTGGGAGGGGAGGGATGATGGAGGATCACAAAATCACCACAACAAAGTAACACAAAAATCGTAGAGGTGGTCTACAAAACCCATGGTTTGCATACTAAGACCCATTTTACAAACAATTCTTGGGGCAAAAATCAAATTGTGTGCACGTGTGTACGAAACAATGGGTGAAGAGGGGGAAATCTTACCTTCATTTGACAGAACTGACGACACCAAGACGAAAATCCACCACGGAGATTCACGGCCTCGTAGCTGTGAGAGAACGAGTGAGAAAAATCTGTCGAGAAATCGTACGTAAGATCACTTGAAGGGGACGATGCGATTGGGGAGATTTCGCAGGTGCCCGAGGGAGAGGATGAGAGGGGGAAGGGACGATGGCTGATCGTGCTTGCACGTCTTTCTTGACATTTTTCATTGAGTTATTTTCTTTCACAGCCAATCTATTTATCTATTTATATATATAAAAGCGGAATCACTCAAGCGTATGTGTCAAAGAAGCCGTAAAAATCGGAAGTCGGTTAAATTGAAAAATACGGAAGTCGGTTAAAATCGTAAAACTCGCTTAATTAATTTACATGGTTACTTTATTCATTTACGCGGTACCACTTGAGACATGTAAGTACGTTAAATCAGTGATCTTATCACAAAATATAAAAGAGTTGATCCAGTAAAATATAAAAAAAGATAAAATTGATCCGCTTTATTAGACCCAGTAAAATATATAAAGAATAAATTGATCTTATCATTAAAACAAAAAAAAAAAAGTAATTGATCCGCTTTATTAGACCCAGTAAAATATATAAAGAATAAATTGATCTTATCATAAAAAAGTTGCTTTTTCACGTATTAACTTAAATATTTGACACGTATTCACTTTTGAGATACTTACTGGCACCGACAATAGAACCCATCGTTATTTCCTCTGCTTAAACGTGAAGGCGCCGACAACATAGAACCCTTCATTAGACCTAAGAGCTTTGAAGGAGTTGAAACGGCAGCAGCCTCCAAGTCCGGTGCCGTCAACTTTGCGGAGTGGGTTTCTCCATTTTCCGTCAATGATGATTCGGGTTGGAAAGAAAAATAGCTGGGCACTGGAAATGGTTACGTTTATTCCCCTTTATCCATCGCAAATGGTGGAGCAGAGGGCGGACGTAATGCTCCAAGTCCGGTGCCGTCTAATTTGTTGTTTGGGTTTGCCTCAAGTTTTCTATCACCTCGAGTTTTCTATCAGTGATACCTCAGTCTGGTGCCGTCGATTTTGTGGCCGGAGACCTCTTTGTTTCCTGTCGCAACTGGAGAGCAGATGCAGGATACCGGAATTTCCCAAAGCTTCTAACGCCATTCGACCAAATCAGGGACATGAGCGGACGTGAGTGGGAATCCGTAAAGGTAATCACAGTGCTTTTCCTTTTTTTTTTCGTTTCTTCCCAGTCTTATTTTCTAGATAGAGGTTTTGTAGCTTCCGTTCAAGGAATTGGAGCATGTATTGAAGGCGCTTGAAAGTTTACTCGATGAAGTTGGAAGACACGACGTCGTATTTTCCTCTTAAGCAGTGTTTGAATGGCCACCAACCAACGCCATCCAAGTGTATGATAAAATAACCGACTGGAAAATAACGTTTTAAATATATTTTTTTTTTATAGGAACGTTTAGAATTTTGAAAGACTGTCAGAAATGTATTTTACATGGTGTTACACGGTGCGTGTGAAGCGACATCGATTTGAAAAAAAAAAACCGCTCTAACCGTATTTATTTTGAAAAAGTACTCTTCTTTTTTCACTTTCTTCTCCGCTCGCTCTTTCTCTCACTCTCACTTTCTTTAAACCATCGTTCTTACTTGCTAACTGTCAATTTAGTTTTCTCGAATTGTTCTAAAACTGGTAAGGAACAGTCAATTAATGTATTATTCTTCTTATATTGCTATTATTTACGTTTGTTCTAAAACTGTTTCATTTATGCAAGAAACAGGCAACAAAATTTGTTTCTTTCGAGGCTCTCACTCAGTTGCACGAAGCCCTTTTTATATTGTTGAACTGTGTGTTGGTTGTGGAATTGTCGTTGCCTCATCTAAATTGCACCGGTTAGTGATTTATTGTTTTATAGAATGAAATATTTTTTCGTTTGGTTGGTTGTAGATGATAATTCTCTCTTTAAAGTTGCCTAATCATTAAGTAAAACAATTACTTAACAAGAAGTAAATAAAATTAAAATTAATTTTTTTCTGAATTCGGGAGAAATTTTCAGTGGATATGTTGGGGCAATAAAGAATTTATCATACCAATCACAACATAGACGAAGTAACAATGCAATTCAAGTAGCAGAACTGCATTCTTTATCAACTGCATATTTCAAAGCTACCCAGCGTTGGAATACAAAAGCAGTTGGAAATTAAATTTAGGTTTAACATATTATATTGTTGTAGATGATATTTAAACATGATCAGTAGCAGTTGGTGTTTTTTGGCTTTAGGATTTTATCACTTCTGAGCATTTTACCCACTTTTTAAGCATTATGTGAATTGGAAAACCCACAAAAAAGACAATAATAACAACAACTATAGATCCAAAATAGATTGCATTTATTTCCATTAAGGTCAGAAGTTGACAATTTTAACAGATTGGAGTGATCATGTATGTATCATCATGCTTGCAAGAATCTTTAAAATAAATATTTTCAAGCAATAGATTCTATTGTTTTTTATATACTTTGTATTCCGTAGCATGACTTCCTTATGTGGTGTCAACCTGGCATGCAATATAAACGGTAAAAGACTATTTTTAAGAACAATCGTGGATCCAAAATAATAATGACGATAACAGAGATAATATCAGATTGCAAGGAGGATTAGCTCTCAGAGAATTTGCTTTAGAGACTGCCATTGTCACTATCGGATCAAATGTGGACTTAAAAAGTGATAGGTATCAAGAGGAGTACACTAACAATAAATATAAGCCCGTGTATCCACTTGCTACTAACAAAAATTCCCGAAATTATTATTATTATTATTATTATTATTATTATTATTATTATTATTTACGCATTTTATCAAGATGATTGATGAATATTTTTTCAAGATGATTGATGATTGATGAATATTTATTATTATGATTGATGAATAAATTGTGGAGGTTTTTGAGTATTTTGGTGGGTTGGAGTTGGAAAATGAGATTTTTCCCATATCATTATTAGTGTCTTAGATTTTGTTTTTGGGCAGTCACAAAGAGACTAGACCCATGTTAATTTTTTTGTGGTCTTGAAGATTAAAAAAAAAAAATTGGCAAAACATAGATAGAAGTGCTAAAACATAGATCTTTGATAAATTATAATGCACTTTATGCATCATATCATAAATCGTACATGAAAAATTTATAAAACATAATTAGATATGACTGAAAAAGTGGCAAGATCAAAAAATGTATGCAGCCATAAACAAAAACCCATAAAAACCTGCTTCATCACCTGCTTCTTCATTTTCTGATCCATACCCTGCTCTAAGTCACAAGGAAAATAAATATAAACCAAAATAAAAAACCAAGAGTAGATAATGCCAAATCTGGGTCAATTACCAAGTGAGACTTGGTTAAATAGTTTAGATAGACTTACCTGGATATTTTTATATGTTAAATAAATGTTTATTTAATGGATTAGAGATACATTTGTATTGGAAAGTAGGAACCCATACCTGAATATATAATGGCACACGAGAAGAATTAAAAAGCTCAGAGATTTAGTTTCTAATGGTGACCATTAGAAAGGGAAACTGATGGCAATAATTTTTAAATCTGAACAATCTTTTAATATATGAAAAGAACAAAAAAGATAAAACCTAATGGAAGAATGCATATAAACTTTAGTTTTTACATATTGTAACGGCTGTAATTCAATAGCAAACATATATATATATATATATATATATATATATAAAACTTGGCGATTAATTAGCGCTTAATTTTTTTTTAACGTTATATTTTTTTATTTGAAAGGACATGGCATATACACTTGATGAAGAAGATATTTCATGATATGTTCAATTTTATTTTGAGTAGTGGAAAAAATAAAATCTTAGGATTACTCATTTCCGGTCATGCATGTCTCTTACTTTTAATACTTGGGAGTAGCGAGTGACTTTGTCTCAAAAATAATGATTGAGGTGAACTCTTATCAAGAAAAAGTTGCAAAATTATTTATTTTGGGGTTTCATAGTCGAGAAAATCTGTGAACATTTTTTCATGAAGCATGCAATTAATTACTTGCTGCACATTGATCTCTCAGCTTTCATCATTATGAAATTGGTAAATTTGCAGAACTGCTTGATTGGTGATTGGCAATTTTTTTTTTAATTAATCTGCAGAAATTAGTTGATTTGCAAACGAATTGGATTTTGGTCATAAACATTATATAGTACTAGCTACTAAGTAAAAAAATTTTATATGACATTTTCATTTTTCAATTAATTTGTTAACCGAACAAATGATTTTACATTATAAGTGGGTTGACAATCATTGTACTTATTTTTACAGGAACAATCACATCTTTGTTAAGCATCACACTAAAGTACACTTGAAACTTTCAACTAACCATCAGGTATGTTCTCAATGTATTTATCTTATGTTTCATTCTCATCAGTCTCATGTATATATTCTTGATTTAATTAATTCACTTATATTAAGTTAAATTATTGTTTTTAAAGGATGTATTCATATTCATGTTTTTACTGTGTGACCATTTTTTTTCTTTCAGAATAATTAAAAATGGAAAATTCTAGACTTACACGTAGTAGAAGACGAATGATTATTAATGATAAAAGGAGTGGAGCAAATATGTATCGTGATGACAAACAAAGTAAAAACGATATAAATGAAGACGTAATTGGACGACGTAAAAGACGAATGATAATGGACGATATTGGAAGTGGAGCAATGATGTGTGTTGATGGCGAACGGAACAATGATAGAAGAACTGCCGAACCTCCAAGTAAATGATTCAATTGCATAATTAATGTATATTAAGACATTTTCTAAACATAGGATTAGTAGTAATGATTATTTTTTATATTGTTTTCTACATTATAGGAAAATTCACTGAGCCTTGGAATTTTGGTCCACCATCTTATGAATGTGATTATTGTGGAGCAATATTATGGTATGAAGAGAGAACTATAAAATCAAGGATGCCAACTCAACCGAGATTTTCTCTTTGTTGTATGGAAGGTAAAGTTATGTTACCTTTACTTCAAAAGCCACCTGCTCTATTAGAAGAATTGATAAGTCCTATGGGTGGGCCACATTCTAAAAGCTTCAAGGCACAAATACGAAGTTATAATGCCGTTCTTGCCATGACTTCAATGGGTGGAAATGTAGACAAGAATATCAATGATGGAGGTGGTCCATACATCTTTCGAATTAATGGTCAAAATCATCATAAAATTGGAACCCTACATCCAATAGATGGTTCTAATCCTCGATATGCACAGTTATACTTCTATGACACTGACAATGAGGTACATAATCGAATGAGTGCATTGAATCACAACCACTCTAACAAGAATATCGAATCTTCAATTCTTACTGCATTGGTGCAAATGCTTAATCAGACAAATGAATTGGTTAAAGTATTTCGTATGGTAAAAGACCGTTTCTCAGAGGACAATATTCATCAAATGCGACTACGTCTTATTAGTTCAAGAACAACAGATGGAAGGGAACATAATTTACCTAGCTGTTCTGAGATTGCTGCAATTGTTATTGGTGATATTGGTATTGAGGATGCTCATCGGGATATTATAGTCGAATATAAAGAAGGTAGATTGAAAAGGATTAATGAATTGCACCCATCGTATATGGCACTACAGTATCCTCTTCTTTTTCCTTATGGGGAAGATGGATTTAGACTTGGTATTTTACGTAGAACTAATGGTAGAAGTACATCAACAAAAAAAGATTTCATTACTATGAGAGAATATTATGCATACAGATTACAAGAACGTGAACGAGAAGGACATGGATTAATATATGGCGGTCGTTTATTCCAACAATTTATAGTTGATGCATACACATGTATTGAAGAGACTCGACTGATGTGGGTAAGAAGAAACCAACGTAAATTAAGAGTTGAGTTATATAGTGGATTGAGAGATGCAGTTTTTAGAGGAGATACAACCCCCGCATCTACTGGAAAGAGAATTGTATTACCTTCGAGTTTCACAGGAAGTCCAAGATATATGATCGAGAATTATCAAGATGCAATGGCCATTTGTAGATGGGCAGGCTATCCTGATTTATTTATAACATTCACATGCAACGCAAAATGGACAGAAATTGAAAGTTTTCTATCTAAGAATCCTGGACAAAGAGCAGAGGATCGCCCAGACATAGTCACAAGGGTTTTTAAAATTAAACTCGATCAACTTCTACGTGACTTAAAACATGGGCAACACTTCGGGCGGGTGCTTGCTGGTAATACTTTCTTTATCATCTGTATACTCATTACTATCCTAAATTATAGAAGTATGTGCAGATCTAATTATATCTATTTTCTCTATTTTCAGCTATCTATACTATTGAGTATCAAAAGAGAGGGCTACCGCATGCACATATACTACTATTTTTGCATTACAATGACAAGCATCCAACTCCATCACAAATAGATAGAATAATATCCGCAGAGATACCAGATGTTAACCTAGATAAAATTGCATACGATGCGGTGAAGCAATATATGGTTCATGGTCCATGTGGAATTTTAAATCCAAAAGCAAGTTGTATGATTAATAGCAAGTGTAGCAAAAGTTTTCCGAGAAGATTTTGTGCGGAGACGTCAATTGATGAAGATGGATTTGCAATATATAGGAGAAGAGATAATCCTGATATGTATATCGAAAAGAATGGTCTTAAGCTGGATAACAGATTTATAGTGCCTTACAACGTGGATTTGTTGGTGAAATATCAAGCACATATAAATGTTGAATGGTGCAATCGTTCAAGATCTATAAAGTATTTATTCAAATACATGAATAAAGGACCTGACCGTGCAACTTTAATTATGGAAGAAAATCTTCATATAGATGATTCTACAGGATCACAACATGTTACTAATATTGATGAGATCAAGACGTATTTAGATTGCAGATATGTATCTGCAACAGAAGCAAGTTGGAGAATATTTGAGTTTGACATTCATTATCGTGAGCCAGCAGTTGAGAGATTAAATTTCCATCTTGAAAATGAACAATCAATCATATTTGAAGATTCCGATTACTTGGATAATGTACTCATTCGACCAAATATTTTAAAGACAAAATTTACTGAATGGATGAAGACAAATGCTATGTATGAGGAAGCAAGAAATCTAACATATTCGGATTTTCCATGTAAATGGGTTTGGAATAACAGAGATAAGGAATGGACTATGAGAAAGAAAGGACGATGTGTAGGTCGAATATATTACGCACATCCTGGTAGTGGTGAACGATTTTATTTACGTATGCTTCTTAATATAGTCAAAGGACCTCGATCTTTCGAAGAAATAAGAACAGTGGATAACGTATTATATCCATCTTACAAGTCGACATGTTATGCCCTTGGTTTACTTGATGATGATAAGGAGTGGCATGAAGCTCTAAATTATGCTTCACAATGGGCATCTGGGAAGCAACTACGTGAATTGTTTGTCACAATATTAATCTTTTGTGAGGTCGCAGATCCTTATCAATTATGGATTGATAATTGGGAGTTATTATCTGAAGACATTCTTTATCATCAAAGAAGGGTGCTTCGCTGTGATAATTTACGTCTTACTGAGATACAAATAAAAAATTATGCACTCTATGAAATTGAACAGTTGTTGTTAAAAAGCGGGAGATCATTAAGAGATTTCGAAAATATGCCGTATCCAGATGTATTATTACTTGGGGAAAGCAATAACAGATTACTACAAGAAGAGTTGGACTACAATAGAACTGGATTAAAGGAGGAGCATAAGAAGTTATTTGACAATCTTAATGTTGAGCAGAGAAGAATATATGACTCTATCATTGAATCAGTGAATGGTGACAATGGCGGTTTCTTCTTTGTATACGGACATGGTGGTACAGGAAAAACTTATCTTTGGAAAACATTGATATTTCGATTACGTTCCGAAGGGAAAATAGTGCTTGCAGTTGCTTCATCTGGAATTGCGGCTCTATTATTGCCTGGTGGTCGAACAGCTCATTCAAGATTTCAAATACCAATTAATTTGTCAAATAATTCAACTTGCTCATTTAAACAGGGCTCTCAACTTGGAGAGTTAATGGTAAGAACAAGTCTCATAATTTGGGATGAAGCACCTATGGCTCACCGAAATTGTTTTGAAGCTGTAGATCGTTCGTTAAGAGATATTTTACGATTCACTAATGCAAATAGTGCAGAAAAACCATTTGGAGGGAAGACAGTTGTTCTGGGCGGTGATTTTCGTCAAATATTACCAGTTGTATCCAAAGGTCAAAGAGAGCAAATAGTTGAGGCCACTATTAACAAATCTTCATTATGGAGGAATTGCATTGTTTTTACAATGACTCAAAATATGAGACTTGAACAAAACACGGGAGATATTGCTACAAGAGATTTTGCAAATTGGATCTTAAGAATGGGTGATGGTGACTTGAGTTGTATTGACAGTGAAGGAATGATTGAGATACCACCTGATTTAATTGTTCAATCTAATGATGATCCTATTGCAGATATCGTAAATGCTACCTATCCAGAATTGAAAGATAAATGTAATAATTCTAAATACTTGGGCGAAAGAGCAATTCTAGCACCTACAAATGATGTTGTCCAGGATATCAATGACTACGTGATAGACCAGCTCATCAATCTGGATGAACAAATATTTTATAGTGCTGATTCAATATGTAAAGCCGGAGACAATATTACAGAACAACAATCAATGTTTCCAATAGAATTTTTAAATTCTTTAAAATTTTCAGGTATTCCGAATCATAAATTGAGATTGAAAGTTGGGGTACCAATCATGCTACTTCGAAATTTGAATCAGTCTAATGGTCTTTGCAATGGGACACGACTCATAGTTACTCAGTTATCAAAATGGGTTGTTGAGGCAAAAATCATGACTGGAACGCATGTTGGAGAAAAAGTATTTATTCCTCGCATAATTTTATCTCATTCCGATCCGAAATTGCCTTTTATATTGAAAAGAAGACAATTTCCAATATCTGTATGCTTTGCAATGACGATCAATAAAAGTCAAGGACAAACATTAGAACACGTCGGACTTTTTCTTCAAAACTCAGTTTTCTGTCATGGTCAGTTATACGTTGCTGTATCTAGAGTAAGGAGAAGAGATGGTTTAAAAGTTCTCATCACAAATAAAAACGTTGATGGTCGTTTCTGTACAAAAAATATTGTATATAATGAGATCTTCAACGATTTGCCTAAAGGTATTTAAATTTAATATTTTTTTAGTTATATGTTTTTCCAAATTTTATCTTTATATATGTTTTATAATTGCAATAGATGATAGTTTGGATTACTTCTAATATGTTTGACTTAAAATTTTCTATAGGTACGAATAAGAGATGAGTATGGAATGCACGCCTCTCAATAAAATATCACCTGACAAGGAAGGGTGGAATATCGAAGTCAGAATATTACGTATGTGGGATGCAACCATTATCGGAAATCAACAGGAGCTTCTTAGCATTGATCTGATTATAACAGATATCGATGTAAGTTGATTTAAAATATTTTGTGAAATAAATTCTTACTTTTAATTACACACTATTCAAGCTTAACTAATATATTCTCCCATTTATTTAAAGGGGACTTTAATTCACTCAACCATAAGGAAAAATTTGGTCCAACGCTTCCGCCCGTTGTTGACAGAAGGGTGTACTTATGCAATAAAGAATTTCGTGGTTGAAGAATGCAAAGGAAAATATCGTCCTGTTGGTTCAAGATGTAAGATTCTGTTCACATCGACTACTTCGGTCGTTAAACTTGATAAACTGAGTGAATCAATGCCGAAGTTGAAGTTTGAATTTGCAAATTACGCAACTGTAGAGAAACGATGCAATGATCCAACATATTTGACTGGTACGTATTCTATTTTCTATGTAATGAAAGTTTACATTTCATTTATTAAATTTAGGTTTTAATATTATTTTTGAGGTAACAAAATATTATTATCATATTCTGACTTCGAATCATTATCAGATGTAATTGGAAGATTAGAATCTATTGGAGGTATAGAGGAAAGAACTTCTAAGGGTCAGCCTGTGATGCTACGGACGATTCAACTTCGATTAGAAGAGTACGTACAATTTATCTGCTCAAAAATAATTAATTTATCAATTAAGAATATTACATATAAAATGACTGATATGCGCGTGTTTAATTTTAGGAATAAAATTATACAGGCAACTTTGTGGGGGTCTACTGCACTGCAAATTGATGATTATTTTTTTAAGAATAATCCAGGACCAACTGTGATGATAGTTACTTCCACAATAGTAAAGACATTTAGAGGTAACATGCACATTTTACAATAGTGTAATAAAATATACTTATAAAAAATCATATAACTGCTGCATATGTAGTTGAAATAATTTTTTGCAGGCGACTTTAATCTATCATCAACCAATGCTACAAAGTTGTATGTAAATCCTGAGATTCTGGACGTCTCAAGAATTCTGCAAGAGTAATAATAACATCCTCTACTTTATATTCTCTAAAAATTAAATCATCGTCTTATTAATATCTAATACATTTTTTGATTAATTAGGTTGCAAGATGTATCACAAAGGGAAGTCACAACCATCAAATCAGAGCATCCAGTCATATCTAATACAGAACTACCATTCCACAACAGGAAAAAAATTGCTGAAATTAAAGAACTGGAATGGACAGCAAATACAAAGGTTTTGATTTTATAGTTTGAATTTAATATAATATACAATTGTTTAATATTTTACATTTTGTGTGATAACGAAAGAATTAAATATTATAGGATTTACTGGTGACATGTCTATGCAAAGTTGGAAAAATAGACACCAAATATGGGTGGTATTATAATTCTTGCATCCAATGCAAAACCAAAGTTAAGTTCATTGAAGGATTGTCATGGTGTGAAAGATGTAAGGCGGAACCAAAGTTGATTGTACCAAGGTAATATTACAAAACAAGCTTCTTATCTATCTATATATATTTATTCATTTGCACAAACACACACATAAACATCTTTATTTTTTATTAAATGTGCAGCTTATTTAACGAGTTTTACAATTTTAAGGTATCGGATAAATATGGAGATGGTAGATGACTCAGGATCAGCGTCTTCAGTGCTATTTGACAAGGAAGTTGAGAAAATCTTAAATAAAACTGCAAAAGAACTTATCGAAAAAGAAAACCAGGTATCAAAATAGTATAAATAATATTTTGAAAATATATATTACTATAGGAAGGTTGATAATTATATTAAAAAATCGCTAAAACTTAGTATAACATATTTTTGTATTTGTGTAAGACCAGAATAATGATGGGTTCCCAGATGATTTACAACAATTTGTTGGCAAAGAATACATCTTCTTATTGCGACTTGATGAGTACAACTTAAAATATGGACGAGAAAACTACACAGTTCAGCGCATATTTGATTCCGAATGTATAAAATCAACGACAATTAAGAAGGTAAAAAAAGAATTGCATGGTTTGGTATTTAATTTTAATTTCTATCATATTCTATATTTTTATAATGGTATCAATCTCATTTCTCAATCATTTACTACAAATACTGTTTTGTCATTTACTACAAATATAACTATTATAATGTTTTTTATATAGACAATAGTTGACGATAATATTTATATTATAGGAAACTATTGTTGACATTGATCTCAACATCAACACAAATATAAAGGAAGATGATCATTGTCAAACTTCATCATCCAAGAGGAGAAAATTGAAGAAAAAATTTGACATATGATGATACATTTCATTAGTAGACGAAGGAGAAGTAGATGTGGTTTGTGATGTTGTGGCTGTGGAATCGTGTTAGGTGTTGTGATTAAATGCATCGTTGTGATGAAGATTTTAATTATGTTATCTGTAAAGTGTTTTAAGATTTCCTTAGTTAAAAAATTTGAGAAAGACCATAGTTATTGCATTAGTGTAATTAGTAAAATTATGTGATTAGTCAGGTTTATATTATGTTTTAAATAGATTATAGATAAGATTTATGTATTGTGTTTTATGAAGCTTATGAATATTCATGTATTGTCATTATGTTCGATTATACAGATTGTGATGTTGTAATATAATATATATATATATATATATTAGTAATAGTTGAGAAATTGATTATATATATTAAAATATATAATTGTAATTTTCAGCTTAAAATTAAGTCCGCGCATTGCGCGGGTTATATGCTCGTGACAGATAAAAGCTGAATTGAATAGATATTGAGAATGGGAAGAGGCGCACAACAATCAATCAGACAAAAGATAAAATGGATCAGTGTATCTTCATAATTTCGACGGAAAACTTAAGGCCCCGTTTGAGTTGGAAAATCTCATTTCAATTTATTTTTATTTTATTATTATATTTTTTTAATTTTTTATATAAAATATAAATCTCAATATATATTTTTTTAAAATTTTAATACATATTTTTAAAATTTCAATTCAATTTTTTTAAATTTTAAAACAATAATCATATTAAAAAATAAATTAAATTAATCTTAGATCATCTCATCTTCCAATCCAAACAAAATCTTAATAGATTTATTAAAACTTAACTGAGAACAGCAAAAACCATTAACACAAGATTTGCCGTTTGATAGCGGATATATATATATATATATATATATATATATATATATATATATATATAGGCGAAACACCTTAATTAATGTTTATATGAAGGTAGCTTTAATTTATAAGCTAGGGAATGATCAATTCACTGGGTCATGTTTAGATCCAAAAGAACAAACAGATCAGAGAATTAATATTATTTGGTGACCTTTCTTAGAATTAACCCACAATTCCGCAATTAATTAGTCGATCTAGCTAGTGGGGAAGTGATTAATGTTGATCTGGCTCTTCGACTTTGCAAATTGATATTAATGATCCGGATCTTGACTTCTCATCTTATGAATGATTAAGTTTATCCTATAGCTAGCCATTAATTACATCATTGATTTCGTTATTTCTATTATCAATATTATTATTACATTAAAAAATTCATAAATAACACACTTCTTAAATATCCAAAAATCTCCATGATTTGTCTAAACCAGCAGGGAAAATAATGATAGACACACAAAAAAAGAAGCTAATTAACGAATAAAAGGTCAATAAAACCAGAAAATAAAGCCAAGAATTAATCAACTGAAAGGGTTAACAAATTTCTTCTGGTATCTCAAGAAAACCTTAATTAACTTTGAAAACGTTTTCCAGCCCTCGTATTCATCTTCGTCGCTGTTGTGATCGTGTGACAATTATGATAAATATACAAAAAATCGAAAGAGAAAACAAGAGAGAAATAACATAGAAATTTACGTAGTTTGGCGACGTGCCTACGTCCATGGGAGCGAGCAACGGTAATTTCACTATTATTTAAAGTAGGGTTACATCATATGTATTTATATTAATCCTAATTGTACAGATATACTTAAGAATATTTATAAAAATATCCATGTACTGTACTGCGAGGGCATTGCCCGCTCGCTCCGCTATTTGCCATCTTGCTACAGTATACTCGTCAGATATGAGCCGCAATCTTCAACAGTCGCTAATTCTAATCTATCTCTTCCTTTTGGGTAATAAAAAATATTAATCCATTAATAGCAACTACTATCATCGTTTACATGCGCCTGCGCACACACATGTGTGTATATATATGTGTGTGTTATGATTCTTGCATACTTAATTAACACGATTAATATATGTTTACCAACATGTATTTTCAATCCTCTTTGATAGCTGCCAAAGTAAACTAGATTTAGTAATTTAGTTAATTAAGTGATCAACATGATTACTAAGGAAGAGATTTTTAAGGGAAACTACTGTGATTCATTCATAAGAGAAACTTATATCCATATCGATACATTTTAGGATGTTCCCATAGTGAAGAAAGAGTTCTTAAAATTTGTTCTTTGTAGTGCGCGCACCTACAAGATAGCTAGCTAATTAATTATCTAGTTATGATCCTAGATAGCTAGCTAATTAATTATCTAGTTATGATCCTAGAGTAAGTTAGGCCGAGTCAATGGGCTTAGTCTTTTAGTTGTAGCCTGCTTTATTATAAGTTTTGTTTCATAAATGGCCTTAGGCCTTCTGTTGGGGGCCCATGGCCTTATGATGAAGTGGCTAGAGTTTGTTTAGAGGTTCACAATATATGTAGTCATTGGAAGTAGAGTTAGGGTATTTGAAATCATTTGGAATTTATTTTTTAATCTGAAACTGTTTAGGAGGAAGGAATCCAAGATCTCCAGCGTGACTCACATTTTTATCTAGCTTTTCTCTCATTTATTCCATTATTGCATTCTATTTTCTCATCACAGATTTCATTCATCCATTTATTCTTGCATTTCACTTGTTTATTTACGGGAATCCCTAAAAGTGGTATCAGAGCTAGGTTTACCTCTAAGGCCATGTTACAATCGTGTAGCATGGGTAGTGATACTAGCATGACAGTGTTAGTCCAGAGTTAAGAAAAACTTAGCGCATAGCCAGCTCTTATGGGCGTTAAGACCGTCGTGGACATCGGCTGCGGAGCGTAGTGGTTATTATGATCCCACATCGACATTGACTAAGTATGAAATTGCTTGGTGATTTATAAGCCCTTAGGCATTATTTCCTAAACTGGTTTTCAAGAGTGAGTTATACCTAAAGGGCCCATAACTTATCTTAAACTTCTAAATTAAGCAGCCCCTCATGATCAATGATAAAGAAATGAATTAATAATTAATTACGAATATATTATATATATGCCTGTGGGTGATCCGTTATGACTGCTATATATGTCGCTACTATTAATTAATTGCAGCATTAATGTAATTATGTAAGACTAGTAAGACAAAACATATGTTGGAGAACGTACGACTAGTCGACTACCAATAGGCAAGAGTATGAACAAAAACGTCAAACGTCTTACATACATACATACATACATACATACATACATACATATTTCTCAATTAGTCTAATCAAACGCATGTTGGTTTGTAATGCATCATCATGTGCAACGGGGTGCATGCATGAAAATATACATATAATTGGTTTCCATGTTCAACTCCATGGGGTACTCCTGCATGAACGTGCAATAATCAATAGACTAAAAGAAACACACGAGAGAGAGAGAGAGAGAGGGGATCTTTAGTGTTGCAAAAGTCTTCTAATAAACTGATCTACATCAACATCAGCAGTGGTGTCCAGAGAATGCAGGTGTTGAGAGAGTCTTTCACTCAGGTCATCAGCCTCTTTTTGTAAGCTCTTGATATAAATGCAAATTTCATTCAAAATCTTAGAGGCTGATACCTACACCAAATACGTACACATGAGATCAAATAATCGGTTAGCATATTTTATATATATATATATATAGGTAATTTACCATATATTATTTTTTACGCAAGAATTCTACAAACCTCAATGTTTGTAAGCATATTTCAAGCTAGCTATCACAGATCGATGGGACAAAAATCTTATTGAGAGAGAGAGAGAGAGAGATCAGAAGATGCTGCATGCATGGCCACAGTTTCAGTATTTTCTTTTAAAAAAGAAGAAAAATAAAAAGACTTATAATGGTTATACATGACAAGACAAGGTCACAAGGAGCTTATAATAATCATCAAGTACCACTTGCCCTTTCCTTTTCTGGCTCAGAATTATAGTACCTGTTCGATGATCTTAAGCTAAAGTTGTTCTCGTAACTCGTTAAGGTTTATAATTAGGGAATTATTGTCATCGACATCGATCATTACTAGTACAGCATATTACTAGTAGTACGTACTGATCTGGTCATCTAAATCCCAGCTTCATGGTCACACGCATGTTCTAAGATTTTGATGAATCTGTACTTCTTGACAGACAAGATAGCTATTTGTCTGCATGACAAAGTTTCATGATCTGCATCCATATTATAAAACCACAATTTGAGAAAAGAAAGAAGTTTTATTACCGTTTCTTTGCGCCTTTGATTAGGCTGATCAGGAAGCAATGATTGTAGTTTAAAAACTAGATTTTCAATTATCGACTCATCATCTACTACATTAGGCGAAGCCCTTGATCGTCGGCTGGACATGACTGAATTAGCTCTCGCTCTTCAGCAGCTTGCTTACTCACACTCCCCTACGTACAGTGATCAAGTACTACTGCGCGGTAAGGCCTGAGGTGGAAGTAATGAAGTTTAAAAAGGGAGTCAGAGACGAAGTTTGGACAAAAATAAAAGTAGTTGGAAAAAGACGTTAGTGGTTTAATTTTAATATGCAAATCAGGGCTCAGCTTGTCCCACTTTTTCTGCACTATACGGCCATACGGGCCACCATTAATGGTACCATACATATAGCTGTATATTATTAATATTATTAGGAATGAACATGTTTACAGTACGCAACCAAAAGAAACTTCTTTCCAATTAATATTAATGTTTTTTGATGGGAGGGCTCATGTTGGGACGACGTTGGGGCCATCCGCCACCGTTTGCAGGGCCGGCTCTTGCTTTAAGCAATTGCCTAATTAAATATTAGGCTCTCTTTTAAAAAGTTTAAAGTATAATTTTTTTTAAAAAAATTAATAAATTTTATAAGAGAACAAAATTAGTAAATAATTATTATATGTCATTATTAATTTTAAAAGTATTTCATATAATAATTATTTTAAATATCCTCTTTGTAAGAATACATTTATCTTTTATCATTATTAATTTAATATATAATGTGAGAATTATAAATAACAAAATTTAATCTTTGAATATTCATAAAAAAAATTTGTATAATCATTTGAAGAGGTAATGATCCACTTTTTTATATAACTTTATTGATGATGATTAATATAATTGCTTCTAGGTCTCTTTTAGATATTAAAAATACCTCATAATATTTAGTATAGTAGTGAAATAATTTGAATTAAGATGCTTTATTAGGTTTTGAGTGAAAAAAAAAATGAATTTGAAAATACGTGAGAATACATAAAAATAGTTGTGTTCCCAAACGACTCTTAAAACTTAAGAGCACATCTTATAAAACTAGGTTTGATAAAATATTTCCTAAATCATTTTTTTAATAAAGATTAAGTGAGTTATTAGTTGAAAATGTAATATAAATCTTAATTAGTAATTTTACTTTACAAACGATAGACATTGTTTTTAAATAAAAATGTAATGTAAAATTTAAAAATAATTAATTTAATTTTACCTTAATTAAAAAAAGAAGCCTCAATCAAAGTTTTTACCTTAAGCCTCCTAACTTATTAAACCGGCCCTGACTATTTGATTGCGTCTCATGCAAATATTTTATTTTCTAAAATCATCACGTTTTAATTCTTTTGTCTTGTTTTCTTTTTGTATTTTGGCATCTTGTTTTTGGTTGGACTAGGGTTCACATGCATGCAACTCCCACCTCATGCTTTAAAGTAGGGTTTGATTTTTGAGAGGTATTAAGGCATTTACATCATCACATGAAATACATGTTGAGCCTTCTAGAAAGCGATGCCACAACAAACAAACAACTGAGGATGCACCTGCTAGGCATGATGCAGTGGCCTAACCAACTTTGCCAAGAATATTCTAGAATATTATGGGTTGGCTTCTAATAATTAGTCATTGTAGTCTATAAATATACTGTGCTAATTCATAATGTATCATAGAGAAAGAATGGAAATGTAGATGATATCAGACCTATAATTAGGACTTGCATCCCTTTCCTTCCTTCGTCTACATCATGGACTCAGATAAATCTTCTTCCAGTACTCTCAACCTGACAATTCTCAACTCAGCCTCTCATTTCATCATCATCAAACTTTTCACAGGAAATTATTTACTCTGGAAGGCACAAATACTTCAATTTCTTAAGGGTCTCCAACTTTTAGGTTAAAATGATGGGTCCATTCCAAAACCTCCCAAAACAATTGATGACCACAGTAATCCTAAGTATACCAAGTGGGTACTCTAAGATCAACTTATAATTTCTACTATCAATTCTTCTCTCTCAGATATCGTTTTGTCTCATATGTCTGATTCCACTACTTCCATCGAGGTTTGGGATACTCTCTATACTTTGTTCTCTGCCTAAACTTCTGAACATCTCACGCAAACCCATTATCGCTTGGCCACCCTTCGCAAATGAGTTGAGTTCATCACTGATTATTATCATTGAGCTACGTCTCTAGCATCGTCTCTGAGTGCTGCTAGACCTCCCTCTAAATTCATCATTTACCTCCTAGCTGGGTTAGGTACTGATTACAAGTCGGTTGTAACATCCATTACTACCAGACCTGAGTCCCTCTCTACTTCCAAGGTTTATAACTACCTGCTTAATCACAAATCGTGCCTTTCTCATCAGACTCATGCTTTACTCTTGGGTCGCCCTCTCTCAGCCAATTGCACTTCATTCAAACCTTCTTTTCCTACTCATAGTCAAGGCTGAACCTTGGGGCTGTGGTAGCTCTTTTACTCCTTCTCCTTATCCTCCTACCATCCAGTTTATCAAGTGTGTCACAAAATGGGTCATATAGCCTTGTCTTGCTATCAAAGGTTCAACTAGTCATACCAAGCATCTCCACCCCTTCCCTTACAACCAATTACACATCCTTATCGTCTTCCACCCATCAATCATCCCATTTGTTTCCTAATACTGCTGCTACCACTCATTTCACATTAGATTTTTCTAACTTGAATTTGGATTCTATGTCTTACCAAGGCAGTGACCAAGTTAGCATCGGGGATGGGTCCTCTATTCCCATTCAACATACTGGAACTTCACAGCTACACATTGCTAATTGCAATTTCCTTCTTTGTAAACTTTTACATGTCCCCTTGATTACTAGATTGTTGGTACATCAATTTGTGTCGATAATCCAGTTTATTTTGAGTTTAGTTCTTCTAGTTTTTGTATGAAGGACCTCCATACTTGGGCAGTATTGCTCTAGGGTCCCGTTAAGGATGGCCTCTACGCCCTTCTCATAGAAGTTGCACCCTCTAGTTCTAGCAACTCCCATTCTCCTTATTCCGCTGCATTTATTGGTGAATGAACAAACCCCTCCACTTGGCACTCTAGGCTCGGGCACCTATCTAGCCAAACCATCTCTTACACTATCAACAAGCTTCATCTTTCGATCATGTGCAAATCCGCACTGTCTCCCTTCTCAGAATGTGCTGAAGCAAAGTCCCACGTCTTACCTCATCCTTATTCTTTATCCTACTCCACTAAACCTTTACAATTGTTATTTTTAGATGTATGGGCCCTACCTTGATGTTATCTACTTCTAGTTATCGTGTTTATCTTGTTATTGTGGATGATTTAATTTTACAAAATATGTTTGGATGTTTTCTTTTTATACAAAGTCTAATGTCTCCTCTATTTTCTTAGCAATTTTACGCTATATAAGTAATACATTCTCGTCCAATGTCATCTCTATTCAATCGGATTGGGGAAGAATTTCATCCTCTCCAATCTATTCTTCAAAAGTTTGGCATTTTCCACCATGTTACGTGCCCTCATTCACATGGCCAAAACGATAGTGTTAAAAGAAGGCACCATCAAATTGTCGAGATTGGGCTTTCTCTTTTAGCCCATGCTTCAATCCTTAAAAAATTTTGGATTGAAGCGTTCCAAATTGCAATGTTCCGTATTAATCGTATGCCAACCCCGGTTCTCAATAACATTTCTCCATTTCAAGCACTTTTTGGTTCTTTGCCAAATTATTTATTTTTACGTACTTTTGGTTTTGCGTGTTGGCCCAACTTACTGCCCTTTAAGCGCCATAAGATGGATTTTCGTTCTGAGTTGTATGTCTTCATGGGCTATAGCCTAAATCACAAAGTCTAACATTGCCTCCATCTTCCAATAGGTCGAGTTTATATCTCACATGATGTGAGGTTTAATGAGGCATTTCCCTTCTCAATCCTTATTGGGCTCCTCACATAGTACGGGCCCAGTTTCCTCTCCATCTGTGACACCCATTATTTCTCCTCACTTATTGATCTTTGGGCCTGCCTTGTCACATTCCTAACTATCTTTTTCTTCTTTCACACCAAACCCTAATCTGTAGCCTCACTCTTCTTTGTCTTCCTCCTCTATACTTTCAGACCTTCCACCACCCATCCTGTAGTCACTAGGTCCTGAAAGAACATCTTCCTTCCTCTCCTTAGGTCTGATGGCACTATCCCATGGCCATCATCATCTCGTCACTCTCTTTCTCTTATTATTATCGAACCCACCTTGGTTCCTGAAGAGCCTTCACCTGTACTGAAGTCTCTTATAAGTATGTTGAGTGGCATGATGCCATGAAATTGAGTTTCAAGCTCTCATTCTCAATCAGACCTAGACCCTTGTACCTCCCCCATCCACCCGAAATGTCTTAGGTGCAAAATGGGCCCTTAAGACTAAACGACGAGCTGATGGAACCCTTAAGCAATGCAAGGCTCGTATTGTGGCCAAGTGGTTCCACCAACAAGCTGGTCTACACTACCGAGACCTTCAGTCCAGTAGTGAAACATGTGAGCATACAACTCCTGATTTCCTTTATTGTGCAGAACTAGTGGCCACTTCATCAACTCGATGTTCAGAAGGCCTGCCTACATGGGGACTTGGAGGTGAATGTCTGCTTGTATCAATCACCTGGGTTTGTAAACTCCGATCACCCTCATTTTATTTTTAAATTATCGAAGTTCATCTATGGCTTGAAACAAGTTCTTAGGGCTTGGTTCTCTAAGCTTAGTAACAAATTACGTTCTCTCGGGTTTACTGGTTCCAATTCACATTCGTCACTTTTCATTTACTTGTAGTCATCTACTTGTGTTTATGTTTTAATTTATGTTGATGATGTTGTTGTGACTGGGTCAAATATCTTACTTATTCTAGACTTTATTAGTGCCCTACGATCATCTTTTACTATCAAAGATTTGGAAAATTTGCATTACTTTCTTGGTTTAGAGGTCTGTCGCAATTCCAATTGCTCGTTTATGACCCAAACTTGACATATTTATGAACTTGTTAAGCGTACAAACATGCATACCTCCACACTAGTCTAAACTCCCATATCCGTCTCCACTAAACTCACAACTCTTGAAGGCGCGCCCTTTGAAGATCCACAACTCTATCGTAGTATTGTGGATAGTCTTCAATATCTCACCTTCGCACGACATAACATTTCCTTTGGTGTAAACCATGTATGTCAGTTTATACACTGCCCCAGTGTTCCTCATTGGCAAGTTGTTAAGCAAATCCTTCGCTACCTTTGTTTGGCTGCTCATTATGGCTTATACTTTTCTATTCCTTCATCTCCATCATGTACTCTAAGAAACAAGCTAGTGTTGGACAATCATCTATGGAGGCTGAATATAAGGCAATGGCTAACACTGTTGTGAGTTGATCTAGCTACAATCTTTGTTAAAGGAACTTGATATTTTTCTAACTCCTCCTTTTACTTTATATTGTGATAACATTGGGGCTACATATTTGTCTATGCATCTTGTTATGCACTCTTGAACTAAACATGTAGAACTCGGTTATGATTTGATGAGGGATCGTGTGGCTATAAGGCACTTCAAGTTTCATTTCTCTCAAGCAAGGATCAGCTTGCGGACATCCTTACCAAGTCACTCTCTACAGCATGATTCTTTGATTTGTGATCCAGTATCAACATTTTGTCGCTTGGATTAAGGGGGGATATTAAGGCATCTACACAATACATGATATGCATGCCAAGCCTTCTGGAAAAATGCCACAACAAACAAATGAGGATGCACCTGCCATGCATGCTACACTAGCCTAACTGACTCTGCCAAGAATATTCTAGAATATTATGTGTTGGCCTCTAATTGGTCATTGTAGTCTATAAATGTACTGTGCTAATTCATAATGTATCTTAGAGAAAGAATGGAAATGCAAAAGAGATGTTAATACAATAGTCATGCTGGTTTAAACTTTTTGTCGAATACATGCTGTGTTTCTTTAAGAGGAGATGTAAAATTGAAGTGCTTGCTTAAAATCAGTTTTTATTTCCACAATTAGCTACTTTAGCAAGAATTAGAAACTACTTGAAATGATATGAGAATTTGATAAAAAGGTAAAAAATCCCAAAAAACCCTAGCCAGTATCTGCAAGACCTCAAACTTTGACGTTGAATATCGTAATCGCGTGTGGATCATGACAAACAAAAACCTAGCAATCCATGGTAAAATTAAATAGTGATCGACCTTAAGCCATCACAATGGCGACACATGATGTTGAACGAAAATTTCTTCTCTCTTTAAGTTTCTACATAAATATTAATGGCCAAAGATTCATAGATCAACTAGGATCTAATAGTAATGATCCCTAGAAGAAATGAAATTAAAAAAATCAAAAGGCACATGCAACTAGCATATGAAGGGTGCAAAAACCTTCATGTTCGGAAATGTGAGAATTTTTTTGAGATTAGATTTTTCAAAAGGAAAGAGAAAAAATTGAATACAAATATTATTTTTAATAACCTTCATGTTTGAGTTTGTGAAAGTGATTAGATAAAGTTTAAAAAATTATAAATAGTATTGAATATTATTTTTATTTTGAAATTTCTAAAAGTTATTTTGATTTTTATATTTGAGTAATTATTAAATGAGAATATCCTAAATTTGAAAAAAAAAAAAGTCATTTGTGTTTGAGTGATATTTGAAAACTAAGTCATGAAAAATATTGTTACAAATCTTAGGGGTTGTTTGGATGTTGAGAAGATATATATATATATATATATATATATATATATATATATATATATCTTAGGGGTTGTTTGGATGTTGAGAAGATATATATATATATATATCTCATCTTAAGATCTACACCACTCAATCAAATACTTTACAATTTTAAATATTTATTTTCATGTAAAAACTACTTAATCATTACAACTTTTTTCAAAATAAAATACAAAAGCAAATCAATATCTTCTAATAAAAAATTATATATATTCTAATAATATATGAACTTTATAATATTTTTATTCAATTTTTTTCTCTCTTATTTTTTAAAATTGTATAAAACATCTTAACTTAAACTACTTTACTATTACTTACAAATAATTTAACTATTATTTATAAATTTTTATCTCATCTAAAGTCGAAACCGCGATGAGTTACCCAAACATCCCCTTCAATGTGATAACATGATCAATGTACAAGATGCTCTTTTGATATTTTTAAAGTGAGTGGTGCTACATCACTCCAGAGATGTAACCCGAATTTGTCTCAAATATGTAAAATACTTTTTTTACTTTTTAAGATGTTTTTCAATCATTTTTTTATATTTTAAATACTTTAAAAAATATATTTTGAGCTCGAAATCTTCAGGTGATATCTAGGGGTAAAAAAAAAATCAGTAAACCGATAAATCGGATTGGACTGAACTAAACCGAACTAGTAGATTAGGTCAAGTACCGAGTTTGATTCGGTTTGGTACCGGTTTTATTTTTCTTAAATTCAGTCAAAATCGGTCTAGTTCTCGTTTTGCATTTTCTAAAGCCGGGCCGGACCAGATTGGTTCATATATATATAAATATATATATTTTTTAATTGTTTATATTATATATAATTTTTATATATAATATATAGTCAAATGTAAAATAGTTTTGTATTATATGATAACTTATTAATTAATAAAATTTTAAATTTTAAAATCTTATGTCTCTATAGCCTATTATATTAATAAATAATTATACTAGTTTTGTTCTACTAATTGGCAAAATAGAAATAACATGGCTCTACTGATCACTACTAATTGGCAAAATAGTTTTGTTCATATACATATATATATATATAATATATATATTTATTTATATAATTTTTTACGGTTTTAGATTTTTTTTTTCATTCATTTAATTTTTAGATTTTAAAATATTTTTTAAAAAAGAAAAAAAAAATTCACATCATCATTAAAAAACATTTTCTTAATTACTAAATAAAAAAATTAAAAAAATA
Source organism: Platycarya longipes (assembly GCA_036559045.1). Classification (NCBI taxonomy): domain Eukaryota; kingdom Viridiplantae; phylum Streptophyta; class Magnoliopsida; order Fagales; family Juglandaceae; genus Platycarya; species Platycarya longipes. The sequence continues at coordinate 36,584,763 of CM071799.1, forward strand.
TATTTTGATTTTGGAAGAAATTTTTAAGTGATATTTCCAAAAGAATAACTCTTCTTATCGTCTATATTTGTGGATTACATTATAAGTCTAATTGAAATGTTCTTATTTTATGGGTAAATTAAATGAGTTTTTCTAGATTTTTAAAGTTTTTGATTTATAAATAAGAATATTTTAATCAATTTTATTTTAAAATTGAGATTTTTCTATCTATTCATTATTTAAACTACAAATAAATTTATAAAAATAAATGGTATGTAATATTGACCTCTTCTAAATAAGAAGCATTTCTCTTTTAAAGTTAGCATTGAACGGAACAAAAGGTACGTACAATATTATTATTATATATAAAACTTTCTATATAAAATGAAACTGTGGACACATTCAAATTGGCAGGATTGTGATAGACTTACTACTCTACTATCATTTGTTTATTATTCTTAACGAATTTATTTATTTTTTATCTTTTTCTTAAGTAATATTTTAATATTCTTAATCATTAAGAATAAATCTAAAAAATACAACTTTATTAATAGTCACTTTCTTAATCACTAAGTAAAATAGAAATTAAAAAAAATAGTAAATGAATAATAATAGAAATGTAAAGGTATCATTTTCCAATTGGCAAAATAGAAATAACCTGCTGGCTTACTGATCACTACATATGTTGGAGAACACCGTCACTATAAGAAAATTAGTTATCTGTGGCCAATTATTTTCTACTAAAATGACTATTTCTTACCAAAATAAATCTGTTTTTGTAGCAAATAATTATTTTCATCGCAAATAATCTATTACGAATACTCATTTTTCTTGTAGTACGTAACAAGTTGTCCTTAGCAATAATAATTAGTACTATATATACAGTTTTTTAAATTTCTTATATCTTGAAAAATATTGTCATGTATGCTCAAACACAAAAAGAGATTAAGGAGAAAGAAAGAAATAAAAATCAAGATATGAAATGATTCACCTCTTTTTGTTGGTAAAGTGGTGATTGTGAGAGATCATTCAACACCGATCGAAGCTTAGGGCCGGCTCAACAAGTTACGGGACCTAAGGCAAAAATTTTGATTGTGATTTTTTTTTAATTAAAGTAAAATTAAATTAATTAATTTGGAATTTTACATTACATTTTTATTTCAAAATAATGCCTATCGTTTGCCAAGTAAAATTATTAATTAATATTTGTATTACATTTTCAACAAATAACTAACTTAGTCTTTATTAAAAAAATTTGATTTAGAATTTTTTTTTATCAAATCTAGTTTTATAAAACGTGCTCTTGAGTTTTAGGGGTCGTTTGGTAACACAACTGTTTTTATGTATTCTCACATATTTTCAAATTTAATTTTTTTTCTCACTCAAAACTTAATAAAACATCTTAATTCAAATTATTTCACCACTATACTAGATATTTTGAAATATTTTTAATATCTAAAAGAAACATAGAAGTAATTATATTAATTATCATCAATAAAGTTATATAAAAAAGTGGACACTTACCTCTTCAAAGAATCATACAAATTTTTTTTTATAAATATTCAAAAATTAGATTTTATTATTTATAATTCTCATATTATATATTAAACTAATAATGATAAGAGATAAATATATTTTTATAAAGAGAGTATTTAAAATAATTATTATATGAAATATTTTTAAAATTAATAATTACATTTAATATTTATTTTTTAATTTTGTTTTCTTATTTAACTAATCAATTTTTTATTTTAAAAATTATTATTTAATTTTTTTAAAATAGAGTCTTTTATCATTAGAGTGTCTTAAATAATTGCCTAAATTATAAAACAAAAGCCGGCCCTGTCGAAGCCAATAATTAGAGGGTCTTTGGCCTTATTTACCAACCCTCTGACTTTATCTTTGTTTGTGATGCGAACAAATCCTTCAATCCAGACCCTAAATCTCCGGTCCCAAAAGCCTATCGTCAGACCTTAGTGACGTACGTACGTCCTCTGCATGCAACTGATACTCTGGTATCCAATTATTGGCTTAATTTTTGCCTTACAGGAACCCATCCCTCCATGAGCATGCACGTCGGCCTAGCTAGCTAGAGATTACTTCATAATTCATTAATGACCGTCCTACAATTGAAATGATGTTTTGTTTGCTCTTCAAATGTTTAGGAAGTATAGCCAATTCCAAGTGCAGTATAGCCAACTGCAAGTGCCCAGCTGGTTACTCGTTTATGTGAACTGAATTGTTTAGGAAGTTTTGATGCGGTCCACCATTGGCAGTGTAATTATAAAAAAAAAATAAGAAATAAAAAAAAATCAATCTGTTACTTTTAAAAAAGATAAAAATAATCAAAATTATTTATTTTAATTATTTTTATCTTATTTAAATGCAAAAAATTAATTATTTTTATTATTTCTCTTATAATGTGTCGGATAATATGCATGTCCACAGTGTCACCTTAATTTGTACGTATCAAATATAAAATTATGTCAAGTTTCAATCAACAGTAAGTACTAATTAAATGATGGGACGTAAGATTAAGAAACGTGGTGACAATTAATGATGAGGAGCCAAGCTATTTAGCTTATAGCTCGGATTTTCATCGATCTTGCAATTAGTTGCAGCATGCATGGGTTAGCTACGATTGCTGTACAAAAAGATGATGTCTTGATCCGATCCGAGTCATCCGACTGAATCGAATCCTGATGAGTCGGAGTAATCTCTAATAACATTTTTATTGAATTGGTTTAAAAGTATATTTTTACATAAATATTAAAAAATAAATATTATATTTGATCAAATATAACAATAAAATATTTAAAAAATATTTAAAAAAGACTTTTTTGTAAATAATAAAATTAAAACTTTATTCAAAAAGTTGAAATAATTATCAAATTTGACAATTATTTTAATTTTTTGACAATTTTTTTAGTTTTATTATTCACAAAAAATACTTTTTGAACATTTTTTCACATATTTTATTGTCATATTTAATCAAATACGACATTTATTTTTTAATATTTATGTAAAAGCATATTTTTTTAAAGATAATTTTTAACCAATATATTAAGAGTGCTTTAAGATATATTCACCAGACAGAAATTTAATTCCCTCCCTAAATTAATTTGATTATTTTTTTTTCTTTTTTCATAAAAATTAAAAACGAAAAACCAGCATGATCAAGTACTGGGCGTTTAGTCGACCCATGACGATATTATATAGAACCACCACTTCGTGGGGTGGCCCGCGGCTATGCTAGCTGAAGTAATCCTTTCATGATCGACTGCATCCGGCCATGAGCCACTTCAAATTGTTCTTTTCCAAGAAGTTTATTGTTTTAGTTTCTTTAAAATATGTAGATTGTATCAGTATGTATATCTAACGTCTCTTAAATTATGTAATAGTAGATTGAACTATCAATGTATCTTATAATTAATATATATTATCACTATAAAAAAATAATTATTTATGATATTTTAATTATAATAAAAAAAAAAATTATTTACGACAAAGAAAAACTATTATATAACTCGCGTATTATATCCTATATAAATTGAGGAGACGATATATATATATATATATATATATGTATTGGAAAATCCCAAAGGTTATTCTTCCTTGTGGGTTATTCGAGATTATTTCTTTTGATTTTACTTAAAATCTTAATCTTTATCTCTCTCTACCTTTATACTTGGTCTTCCTTGGAAAGCGACAAATGGGTACATCATGCTGGCGATGATGTGGGGTAAACATGCAGATAGAAGACGAAATAGATTAATTAGTAAATTAAAAGAGAGAAGATTCGAAGGAGAGCGAGAAGCAAATGAAGAAAAAAACGCAGGCAAAACAAGAGAAAATCATAAAGAGGATAAGTGGCGGAATCTCACAAAGTTCACTGAAGAGAAGACCACATGCAGCCCTGCAGAAGCTGTCCAAGAATCAAATGGTGCACCTTGTAGCCTGTAGGAATGCAGCTGCTGTGATCAGGACAAAAAGAACAGATCAAGGCCATGGTGGGAGCATGATACAGCAGCCTCCTTGATAGAATTAGCTAGTTATATTCCTTTGTAGTATACAAAATTAAGTTTGTATTTTGTATAGTGAGCAGAGACGTTTGTCCCTTTTGTTGCATTTTGTATAGTTATATTCTTTTGGTGTTTATGCTTTCTGTACACTTCCTGTATAAGGAATTGTATATTTTGCTTGATATGAATGAGACGAGATAATTCTTTTCCTTCATCATCGATCTCTGGTTTTGTTCTCTCTCAAACATCGTTTCATTTTTCATTCCTTTAACAGACTCAGTAGTTTTTTTAGGGCTAATATAGGCATGATATGTCTGACTTCATGTTTTCTACTGTCTTGACACGTTTTTTGAATGTATTGTGTCATGACATAGTAAAAAAAAAAAATATTTACAAAATGAACTAAATATTAAAAAGCAACTAAGATTAAGGCCTTCTTCACTTTCACACACACTTTTATCTCAATATCTCATCTCACATTACTATTTTATCAAATTTCTATACAAAATACACTACAACAAATGTGACTATTACCGGCGTTAAAATTAGTAGGTAAAATTATGATTTTCTACCCGAAAAAGCCATCCTCGGCGATTACTGTAGCGCCGGAATTTTGCCGGAATAAAAGGTGCAGCTACAATTCAATTGCCAGTGTTGTTTTAGTATTTTCGGCGAATTTATGCCGCCGCAAATACTCATATATTCGCCACAAAAAGCGTATACGCCTGATTTGATTAAGTCTTTTGCGGCGAATTGATCCCCTATTGCAGCGAGATAAAAGCGCCGCAAAAAGAATTTTACAAAAATAAAAAAAAAAATACTGGTGAATAGGCCTGTTCATCCGGGCCGGTTTGTACCCGGCCCGGTTTGAAATTTTAATATATTTTTTAATATTTTAATTTTTTTTTTCAAAAATATTGAAGAAAATTTTAAATCCGGATTCCGGATTTGGGAATCCGGAACCCGGATGAACACCCCTACTGGTGAACCAGTTTCACCAGTATTTTTTTAAAATACATTATAATAAACTCTGATGCGATAGCTGATAATTATCTCTAATAATGACTACCAAAATATCCAAACAAACCAAAAAAAAAATTATTGTTTTGTTGCTAATGTGGAATAAACGTGCAAATGAAATTTACACCAAAAGCACCAATTACAGTTAACCATATTTCTTAGTGGGGAACAATATCTAATTGAGAGAGTACAAAGTGATGATACCTCAAACAAATGAATCCCAGTAACTAAGGCTGCACTTGCAACAACTGGATTATTGTCAACTATTGCTTATTTCAGGTACCGTTCAATTTGGGTGAGAAGGGTTCCTTCTATTATCCGGCAAAGCACATGGATAGCATCCACCCGATACATGTCAGTCGTGCTAGTCATTTCCTTCATGAGGGAGCTTGTCACAACAATAACCTTTTTAAGAATGATAAACCATTTAGTAGCTATTCTTAAACACAAGGGTTTATATATAAAGGAGACCCTTTATGACTAAATGGACAAACAAACAAAGAAGCACACTTTTTTAATCGATAAAAAAAAAGAAGCAAATTAAAATAAATCAAACAGAGAAGGTAACCTTACAGGACCATATTCATAATTATTTAATACAAGATTCAATGAGATGGCTTAACAGAAGGAAAGCTCTTACTTTGAAAATTATATAGCTTAAAAATATGAATAAGCTAACCTTACAGGACTACACTCACAATCTAAGGAGACAAAGAATCAAGAGGAAAAAGGAAACAAAAGAAGGAAAGAACATGAACTTGCAAAATTCTGCCAGTCACTAACAAAATAGACCAAATAGAAACAACTAATTTTCTAAAATAAATAAGTGATGACTATCAAAAACAATTCCAGATCAATAGATAAATAATTTTCTAAGACTATCAAGAAGAGGGCTGGAAGAAATAAAATCGAACAATTAAACTATAACAATGTTATCACAAATAGTTATTTCTACTGGCAGGGAAAAATAAATTATTTCTATATAATCTTGATCTCTATTGTTATTTAAATATAATGAGAAAACTAAACGAATTAAGAGAACTCTATTTTAAACAAAATGTCAGTGCCGCAAACTAAACATATTAAGATATCAAACAGAGCTCCACATGACATATATATAAACAATATAACAATATCATTCTATAACAATAAGCAAGGTAAAACTTGTGCACAACATGCAAAGATTACTCAAACTACAGCAAATAAATAGTAATTCAACAACATCATTCTCTAGTTGCTTAACGTAAAATAAAAACTCTCTAAAAGCATTCATTTAAATAATCCAAACATTAATCATACCTGCTCTGGAGTTTTAATTTTGTCTCTCCCACTGCAAATCATATGAAGCAATCCTGATAAACTGAAAAAAAAAAATGGGGAAGGAATTTTACTAGCTAAAGCAAAATCCTATTGCATACAGCCAATACAACAAATTTGCACTTGAATATTTACAACATACAACCAATCCTATTGGTGAATCAACAACATGTAGTGCAGCAACATGTATATGACAAAAAGGAAATACAAAGTAGCCACCATACATGGTGAATCACTTCAGCCCAACAATGTATTCTCTGGCATCCAAATTAAGGCTAAGATCACCACTGCCACCTATACAAAAGACATTTTCCAAACAACAACAACAATATAGAAACAAATCTACCATAAGTCATGAGTATAGAAATGTCCACGTATATATAAATATATATTTTTTATAATATGTAACAAGCCAGTATCATATAACATGGCAGTATCGTATACTATCCATTCACTTAAAAAATTAAAACAGAGATCAAGTAAAGATACAAACATAGTCTAACAAACATAGTCTAGCACACTCAGCATGAATACAAAAGTATATTAGCATAAGCAGAATGGAATAAAATACATCAGGGAGTACAGACTCAGGAAATACATACATCATGAATTAACTACTGCTGCTTCAACCTGCTTTCTCTGCATCCAAATTTTAAAAAAAAAAAGAGAGATTAAATCCTATATAATCATGTATCATGTATTTATTAAGAATCATAAATTATATGTGCAATTAGAAAGAGAAACAGATATATTAAGTTAGATATGTTAAATACCTGATTGAAAATACTAAATCAAAACCCAAAATTAAAAAGCAAGAGAAAAAATCATGAAAACACCTAATTGCTTCCAGTATCCTGTCAGCTTCATCTATCATTGGGCGCTGTAAATCCAAACTGGCTCATGAAAACACCTAAATGCCTAATACCCCAGTTGACAAAATAGCCGATAAAATAAAAAACAGAGGTTAGGAAACCACCATTGAAGATTTCATGAAAATAATCCGATATTAAAAGTTATTTATAAAACAGGATATTAAAAAGTATAAATATAGTTAGAAGAAAGTATGAATATAGTTAGAAGAAAGTATGCCATTATGCTAAACAGGATATTAAAATACTTACCTACAACCGGTACATTGTTTTATCTTAAGAATAGCAGCAATAATATGAACAACCCAAGCAAGTTTGGCAACAAAAGGAAGACAGTGTCTGCTAACTTGTATTTGAAGATCTGCAGAAAGGATATTAGCCAGACTCATTGTTATGCATTCTGGCTCTACCTTACAAAAATAAATAATACAAAAGACAATGTCAACTAAATGCTCTGTAAAGGTATCCACGGAAAGAATATTAGCCAAATTCATTATTTTGATAGGTAGGAATCTTAGCCAAATTCATTGTCCTTGGCAGCCAAATAAACTATTGTCATCATGCTTTATGGATCTATCTTAGATAAAAGTAACAATTTAAACCATTAGGGAAGCCCCTTGCATCCAGAGATCAGAAAACATCAATAACATAAATATAATATACTTTTTTGACTTACTTTTGACCATCTTATGGCCTGGCCAATCTATATTCTACATAATAGATGGCCTCCTTCACCTGTGACATTAGAATTGAAGAAAATTAGTAGGAAACAAAAGTTCTATATGCTCACCAAATAATGCAATTAGTAAAAATTAAAAAAAAAAAGGAAATAACTTACAAGATTATCAAAATTATAACCATGCCTGCTAATGCTGCTCTTCTCCAACTGAAAAATCATTACAAATACAAATAAAGTAAAAATAGTGAACGGAAACATTCAGTACACTGGTGGATAGAACTTACTTTAATCAATCAAAAAGATAAAAGTAATATTTATCTCTAGCCCAAAAGAATTTAAATCAAAATATTAATGATCATTGTCAATTACCTGCGGCTGGTGTAAATGTCCCTGTTCAGCCTACTATTAGTTCATATCAAAAGTTACCAGGAGGTGGAAGCTAGCTATAAAGATCAACTACATAAGAAACTCCATTTGAAGCCACTACCACACCATTTGGCTTCTTTTCCGTGGGTGGATCCGCAAGTTCCCTTCCCATTATACTTACTGCATAAAACATTATAGCTGAGCATCATTATGCTTTGGAAAAGTGATAACATTAACTATAAAAATTATACTGCTTATGCATTGCACTAGCACAGGTGACACTGTGAAATAACTGAAACAAGAAGGGAAGTAGCATTAAGACTAGTATGGTTCAGTAAATATATACAAGTTACAGATTTAAAGAAACAAAAAAAAAATACATGTAAAACTAACAACACATTAGGGTGAGATGCTAGGAGGCATACCTTTGTAAAACCAACAGTTCTTCCATTCTTCTCTTAAAACAATCATGGGAAAACTAATGAATGCACAAAGAATGAAGCCAAATTAATGATAACATGTACTTGCCTCATGAAGCCAAATTTAATAATATTGTTGTTTGTTATACAGACTATAATATTCCCAAAATAGATTATATATACATGACCAAGAATTAAATCAAAACAGGGCCTCTCCTCACCAAAGGAAAAGCTACCTACCAGTATAATGTATATATTGTTGATGTGGTTTATAGAATTTAAAATAAGTTGATTTGGTTTATGAGTAACAAATAAATCTACAACATTAGAGGTGTACAAAAGATGGCGAGAAAGGATTTAAAGGCCATCTGAAATGTATTATGTTGAATCAATTGGAGGTTGAGTTTTTTCTTGAAATAAATCTCAACGTTGTTCTCTCTGTTCTTTCTTGATTTTCTTTTCGGTTCTTGCATTTCAAGAATTCCCTTAACATTTATTTGGTTTGAAGTGGTATTTTTATGAGTCTTTTTTCTTGTAGGGGCCCTTTTCTTGTGATAGAATTAAGTGATTTATGGGGAAAGCTTGTGCATATATATTGAGTCACATTCTTGCCCATCTAATATATTTAGCAAAGTGTTTGCATATAGTGTTCCAGCTTTTTTCTTAGAAGAATAGGTATTACCTAAACGTATCCTAAATGCTTGAATCTTCAATATTGTCATCTACAATATATATTTAGGCGTTATTGAGGTTATTTTTCTCAAAAATTTCCTCAATAAAATGTTAAAATAATTTGTCAGAAAATTATTGCCATATGTAGGTTAGATTGAAAAAAAAAGTGGCCACTTTCCGTCAGTTTCTTTGCCAAGGCAGAGATTCATTTTACAATACCAGGTACCAGTATAACACCACATGAACAACAAATCCATATACAGACTTGCTTCGCATGGTTTAACATATTTTTTTTTAGTTTTTCACATGGCCATCAGATGTCACTTCCTCTGTTTCTACTAGAATAAAAACTGAAATAAAAACTGAAATAAAGTTTCGTATGCCTACAAACTTTCTCCATTTTTCCACTGGCCAAACCTTAATCATATACCCTAAACGTATACCTACAAACTTTCTAGAAGTGCTAATGGGGCATCTTTTTCCATTTCAGTAACAAACCAGCCAAGCCCTTAACAAGAGAGAAAACTAGCACTTTACATTTTGATTCGATGTATTATCAAAAAATAAACCAATAGCAACAACCAAAAAATCAAACTTCAAGAGGGAAAGTACCAAACAAACGAAGAGAGAAAGAGAGAGCATATGAAGAGAGACGAACGGAGAGAGAGAGACTCACTTGCTAGAAAAGGTGGTGACGGCGCAGTAGCGGCACGGCGTGGAAAGAGGCGGCAGAGGGTGAGAAACAGAGAGAGGGAGAGAGAGAGAGAGAGAAGGGATTTTTTTTTTTGGGGGGGGGGGGGATTATGCGATGTCTTTAAATTTTAAAACACTATTTACTTGTTACGGCGCAAATTAAAAAATTGCCGTTAAAAGTCAACAATACCGACTCAAAACTCGCTGCTATTGTTAAGGAGACGCCGCGACAAATGCAAAAACTGTTGATGTGCCTTCAAATGGAGGAGTCTAGCTAATCAGTGCACGGCGCGTTTGTTTTCGCCGTTACAACATACCTTTTTCGTTATTCTCTAATCCGGCTATAATAAAAGCACCGTAATTGGGCTTTTTTCTTGTATTGATAAAATAGATAATTTAATTTTTTTTAATTTTAAAATAATTTTTTCAAATTTTAAAATAAAATTAATATTAAAAAAATATAATATAATAATATTTTTAATTTAATTTTTAACTTTTATCTCATTTTATCCATAAACACAAATCTGATCTAAAAGAATAATTAAAAAAGGATAATACTAGGAGCCGGATGGGTGGGAAGTGAATTTTCAAACCAGTCAATCAAAAGCTGCCACATAGATGTCTACACATATTTCTATTTGCACCTCCTTTAGGTGATAAAACACAATTTATTTGGAGCCACATCCTACTCCCTAACTCTCTCCCATCTATCGCTCCCCCTCTCTCTTTAATACGATCTGGTTTCCATTGCTCAATGCGAGGATATATAGATACCCAAATGCTGAAAAACTTCAATAGATTTTTCAAGGGACATAGGTGGAGGAAGGTCACCTCATTTCCTGGGGAAAGTGCTGAACTTCTGGAAATGTGGAGACATCCTCACAAGCCTTAATGGAGTACTCCTAGTAGTTCCAGAGGTATTGGTTGAACTGGAAACAATATTTGGACTAGCTATGCAAAAACCACTAATTGTGGGGGATGGAGTAGACAACTTTCTTACTGATTCTGTGATTTTTTCATCTATTTTTAACAAGAACTTTTCACGCTTTTTTCCTGTTGTTATCTCTGTTATCTCTTTTCTAGAAGAGGCTCGCTTGTTTAACTAGGGGGTTGAGACCAATGAATCCACTCAAGGAGAAGATTGCATGCGATAAGGAGGGTTTGCCCGAGGGGAGGGGGGTTGCCTGAGGGAGGTGGGGCTAACAGGGAGAGGGGTCTGCGCAAGGGCTACCTCTTTTAAGTGATTCTTACGTGTGGGTGTAGGTTTTTGGAGCATGCACTCCCTACGTGATGAAATTTTATTGGTTGGTGGAAAAAGCAAATAGCCACTGCCCGGCTTTGAGTTTTTCCCATTAAAAAATTGTATCTCATCTAAGAATATATAGTCTCTTCTCTTTGGGATAGCTATTGGATTTTACTAGGGGTGTAAATGGTTCGGTCTGGTCCGGAAAATTTGTGGACCGATTTCATTCGGTCCAAGAATTCTCTCACCCTGGACCGGACCGAACAGGAGTTCGGTCCATACCAGTCAGGTCCAATTCGGTCCAGGGGCGGTCCGGTCCGGTCCAGGGGTGCCCCATATGATTTAATGGGCTAAATTTAATCTAAAATTCTACAATGATCAAATATTTTTTTGGCCCAAATTTAACTACTATAAATTATAATATGTTAATATTATAAAAGTATATATTATATATTAAGTATGTTAGTAAATTATAACTAATAGTCTAATAGTCTAATAACACTATTACATTAGTATATGTTAATAAATTATAACTAATTAGTAATAACACTATTACAATTTATATTAGTATATTATATATTTATATGTTAGTAAATAGTGATAAATTAGCAATAATATATTAAATAATAATAATATATTTATTACTTATAAGTTATTACTAATACTTTATCTAGATATACTAAAATTTATATTTTTATACTATAACTAATCAACTACTAGTTTACTATAAATTATAATATGTTAATATTATAATAGTATATATTGTATATTAATATGTTAATATATATTAATATTAATATTTATATTTATATATTATTATTTATATATACATATATTTAAAAAAAAAAAATTTAGGGATTCGGTCCGGTCCGGTCCGGTCCGATCCAGGGGGATGAACTCCTTGGACCGGGACCGGACCGGAATTTTTCGGTCCATATATTTTTTGGACCGGACCGGACCGGACTCCAACCGGTCCAGTCCGGTCCCGATCCGGGACAACCGGTCCGGTCCGGTCCGCCGGTCCGATTCGGTCTTTTTACACCCCTAGATTTTACCTACAAGGAAATGGATTATTTTGCCAAAACAAAGTCCCTTCTAAGCTGTCAGGCCACTTTTAAGCAAATAACATCCTTCCACTATCATCATGCCATCTCAGAAATTACACCAAACTCACCCTACACTCGTTCACATGGGATACAAAAAGGCAAACAAGAGATAGGAAACAGAGGTGCTTCACAATGCGAAGTGGGTATTCAACCTGTGCTGTGAGGTGCTCATTATCGTTGGTGAATTACTCGACTGCAGCCGTAGATCTGGGGAGTCTTCAGAGCGGCAAGGTGGGCCATTATGAGTTGTCTATGTGGGGCTAACTAGACGGTGTACTAGTGGGAGGAGTTGGCTTATGAGGCGGTTTTGGATGGAGTTATGGTGGCTTTGAGAAATTGCGGGGAGTGTGGGTGGATTTGCGATGCTGTTAATCTGTTTGATAACATGTTGGATGCTCTGTGAGAAACATGGGAAACTGGAGGAGGCATCAAGGGGCAAAGAAGTGGGTGTGGGAGTAGAGACTGGGGAGGTGAGGTCAGGAGGGACAGGGACAGGGACAGGTTGTCGTTAATGGCAGTGGAACTCTTCGTATGCTTACTAAGCAGAGATACGAAGAGGTTAGTGTTGGGCTCAGCTTATTCTGTCTACTGAACCACTATGGCTGCCGACAAGAAAAAATTAAAGGCTAGGATCGAAGTTGAGAAGAAACGTCTCAAACCGCGAGGCGTAGCCGCAATCGTTGTTCTTAAAGCCATGGCCTTGTGTACCCCCTAAAAGCAACAAAAACACAACTGAAAGCCTTTAAAAAAAAAAAAAAAAAAAAACACGAATGTAAAAAGTGATGGTCCGGTTGGGACCAATTTGTCGTCCAACTTCTTTTACAAAGTAGCTACCCAAACAAAAATGGAAGCCAAAGATGATAGAACAAAAGACTAGCATCAAGCACATAAAATCTTAAATTTCTCACCTTTGTCAAATGAAAGTGTGACCTTGGTATCTTATCACTTACAATTAATGCGAAAGCTGGGATTTTTGAGCTCAAGAAGATCAATGTGTCGAGAGAAAGAGATAGGCGAGAAATCAATGGAGAGAAAAGAGAGACGTTGGGGGTGGGCGACTGGGTGCGGTTTCGTTGTATTTCTAATAGAACCTCTATGTGTCATTAGTTTATTGGAGGACTGTTTTTAGGGAAAGATTAGCCCGACCGGTTTTTAGGAATTATCTTCCGAAAATATTAATTTGTTCCACTAATAGGATAGCTTGTGGCCACCCCACGTGAGAAGGGACTCCATACTATTTCCTCGTAAGATGTTCATATCCACCTTAGAACCCTAGCAAATTCTCGTGTCCGATGACACCGGATACCACCATTAATCCTCCTCTTGTAAGTGTATCTTAATGTTTTTCCTTATCTTAATTTTAGTTATTTTTTGCTATTTTTAAGGTTCATATTATTATTTAACGTGAAGTTTAGTATGTCAATGTTTCGGACACTTGTTAAAATGCTATAGAAGACGTACATGAAGAGGAAATATTTATACATGTAATGTTATTTCGGTTTCTAGACGTGAATGGAAGAACTGATTTGTTACCCTAAATTTATCTCTAGTACTCCAAAAACAAAAAAGGTACTGCCTGGTGTACTAATTGATCCATCCTCGTACATTATTCTTGTCCCTATCAGATAATGACATCTTAATAAAATGTCTTATATAGTTTTTAATGATACCTTTGTTGAATATTTATATAACTCAAACTAATTAATGGTCTCATTTCAGTTAAGAATTAAGAACAATCTCAGCCAACAAATTAAAGGTATTATCCCAATTGGTAATAACAGCTGAATATTAATAGTCAGATTTTCACGATTCATAGTTTTCCTTTCCTTTCCTTTTTGCTTCTGTTCTTTTCTCCCGAACACAATCATACATGATCAAACACTACAACAAAATCACAAAATACATCAAATCCAATATCCCTTGAATTTTGGGTATGATACATCCATTCTTTGGCTAGTACCTGAAACATTCATTAAATTCATGTTACTGGGAGAACAAACGCTTCACACCGACATCCAAACACGTCCCTTCCTGAAGGATGAAACCTAATTCGTTATCCATTTCACCTCCTATAACGAATGAGAATTATAACTAATTAATAAACAGAGTGGCTTGAATTCCTCCAACTACATTTACCATATCATTAACAACTCAACAACTCTAACAAGGTGTATCATGCAGAGGATGCTTGCCTGCAATTCGAGAACACGAGATGCTCTAGCCATGAGTTGTAACAAGTCTTCCTTGTGGAACTTGAAATTATTGTTCCATAAACATGAAATTAGTCAGTCCAGAGCAATGTACATGGCAAAATCCTCCCCATCGCTTCTCTAAATCTGAGATAAGCTTGGCACGGTCCCTCCAAGGTTTCTGTCTCCTTGAGTGAACACAGAAAGAAAAGGGACTTTACCTCTAAAGCTTTCAATTTGGGAATACTCTACTCCTCAGTATCTTTTCTGTCTCGGTTACATTCAAATGCCTAATCCCATTATCCTTCATCCATTTCTCTCCTCCGATCAGACTCTCTTGGAGTTGCTTCTTCCCCATCTTCAACAACTTTAAGCCCTCAGTTACTTTTGGGAAGAAGCCTTCTGGTCTTAAACACCAAGCTCCAAACACCCCGAATAAAACCTGCAAGTCACCATCAAATCTCTCAACACCACCATCATAAAACTTCACGTTGCTCATAAGAATACCATTAAAAACCAATCGATCCACCCCAGCAGCCAAACTTCTCCAGACCCCAACAAAATCTATACCATTCAAATCTTTTTCTAGTAGTGAAACTTTTCCTTGTAAATAATCTAGAGCCCCAACTAAAGACTTGGATACAGTCCAAGCCTCTTCACCCTTTTCCTGCCACTGCCTCCTGTTCTTTATATAATCTCTGCAACGAGCATCAAATCCCCTCAGAATAACAACAGAAAGCTTCTCAACCCACTCAGCTATAAACCTCTCCAATTTTCCAATCTCCTCGTCAAAAATACCACTTGGACCTTCACCTTCATTATTCTCAGATACTGATATCCCTGGTTTGTCACCCTTACCTGATCCCATCTCCAGAAAAAATACATCCTCACTCCATTCCTTTAAAATGGATTCAAAGTAGTGAGCAGCATTGATGGACTTTGCAACTTTAATCATGGCATCATCATCTGTTAAGGCAGTCAGTCCTTCAGCTTCTTGGCATCTGAGAAGGATGCAATCCAAAAACTTTTGGATCATAGGTGTGCCTGCGAATTTGAGAAACCTTGATCTCAAAGAAGTGCTAGGCAATGATCGGCATCGCTCGACCACAGATGATACGTGCTTAAGAAAGGCACTGGAAATTGCAGGAGACTTGAAATCTTCAGGACCAGATACAAGAACTGCCCCCTGAACTATCATTCTCCAAATGTTCTCATCATCCATCTCAGGTTCTATCTTACCTAGGGCATCACTAAGCTCTATTTCTGCCCATAAATCAAGCCAATCAGGTCGATCGCAAAATACAGACATACAAGAAATCTTCTGCAGGTTGCCATCTTCCTCAAAGGAAAGCAATATTCCAGAATGATCTACCAGCGACCTGACTCGTTTATCAAAAGATATCATCAAATCAACAAGATGCAGCAATGATGTCCTTGCCTGAGAACGACTATTAGCGACTGCAGTCTCTTCATCCAGTTGACCAAGATATACAGGAAATATTTCTTTAGCCAAGTATGTTGATAAGGAGATAACCATTGCTGATACCCATTCTTCCCTGCAACTATACCCGGATAGCATTGCTTCATCAACCAGCGGTTGCAATAACTCATCCATAGAGTCAACATAATCCCTGGTGATCTTATACACAAGGGCAAAAATGAATTCTGGTTTTTCGATCCATTTTGAGAAATGGTGTTGGGATGCCAATGAAATAGGATTTACAAGCTCTTCAATAGCCCAGAGTGGCTGGTACAGAGCCACTTCCTTGTAATAACCCTCTAGCTGCCTAGATTTTCTTTGTCTCTGCAACTCCTGTAGGCTGCACAAGGACAGAAAGTTCTCACAGTACTTGTGTTTCAAATCCCCTTGCATTGTAAAAAGAGGATTCAGGACTTCTGTTGATTTCCTTGAATCTAGGTTGGACAAGATCGAAGTGGAAAGAGGTGGTGGCCATCCAAGGGAAGCAAGAAGGGCCCGATGGTCTGCAATTGCTTGGGGTCGTAAAATGGCTAGGGCTCGATCTACCCTGTGATCAACTGACGAAGCAAGACGTGCCCATTTAGGGCGTGTTTTTGTAACAAAAGTTAAGACATCTTCTGTCATTTTCAGAGTTTTAATAGCGAGCAGACGTGTTTCCTGCAACAATTGAGATTATGAGAAGAAAAATATAATAATTTTAAAGAAATTATATATTTGGAGAAGCACGCTTTTCTCAAAAATAAAAATAAAAAAGATATAAAGATGACGATGAAACATCATTTGGTTTTGAACAGAGAAAGTGTGCTCACCTCTGAGTTCTGGGTCATAGAATGCTTTCTTAGGTTTTTGTTCATAGTAGAAGAGACAGCATCTTCAATATCACCGACCAAATTGTCAAGCTTTAACGCCGTCTCTGAAAAATAGAATAGAACTTTGAGCAAAATGCAACATTTTGATCAGACAATATAATCACATCGACACTTCATAGAATCTGGTAACTTGTGTGGGGAATTAAAACCTCAGTGAAGAAGAAAATACAAAACCAAAGAGAGAGAGAGAGAGAGAGAGGGAAACCAAGAAAATAATGGTTCACTTGAGAAACATCATGGAAATGGATGTATTAGTTCACAAGTAGAAAACAACCCAACCTGCTATAATTTTGTATTCTTCCTTATGGTTGTAGAGTCTTAATTATTTTTGCCTAAACAAAATACAGCCATAATGCATCATAGAGCATTATACACTCATAATCAGAATAATTTCTGGAGCAAACTGCACTTCTTGCCTCAATGAAAAGGGAGCAAGGATATCTGTTAATGAATAAAAAGTCACAGACTAGACTAAGAAAGTGCTTGTCCAACCAACCAATAAAAAAATACACAGAAGAGCGTATCGATACATTCACAATATGAATGGTCAAAGGGTATCTATGAGCCAAAAAGCAATAGATTCCAACTCCCAAACAAGTGGAATACAGACACCAAAAAGTAATAGACCCCAACTCCCAAATTCATATAACACTAAACTAATGGCTCGGGAATACTTGACAGGTAAAAGTGTGTCTGAGCTTCATATGTTTGGTCAACGTTAAATTAATGGAGTCTGCTATTTATCTCATTCTCCACCTTGGGGAAGAATTGATAACACTATGCAACATTATTTCATGACATTTGGGTGGGTACGCCCAACATGAACAAAAACTTCATATCAAAGAAAACAGAACATGGATATAAATAAATCTATAGAGCACAGGTGCAAGAAAGATAGAAAACTAAAGGAAATATTTACAAACCACAACATACTTTCAACAACCAGAGAAAATAATGAGGAAAATGAAAGTTGAAGGATAGCATCCTGTAGCAATGGTAGATGTAAGCATTCAGAGTAAATGAAATCTAAAGCCACTGATATGCTTTTCAAGAGAAAAGAGAAGGAAGACAAATGTCGTGCCAGATCTAGAAGGTGTAGAAATGTACAGTATCTTGGAAAACTATCCTGTGCTCAAGACAAGCTGCAAGCATTTGTCACATTTAAACCGTCCTTGATAGGTTCAGATAAAGCAGGAATAGAGATTTGAAGAATAAAATGTGTTTTTGGGAGAGATCTTTCTTCAAGTATGGTAGCCCACTAGAATAGTTTATAGCCAGCCATGTAACCTACCATAACACAAATTATATATCAGCAGGGTGTCGAGGCACTAGGGTAAGATTTTCATTTGATTTATGGTGTGGGTGTTTGGAAATTTATCAAGAAGGGCTGGGAGGATCTTGTTTTTGCAATTCAGATTTATTGTGGGTTGAGGCACTAGGGTCAGATTTTGGCTTGATGTCTAGTGCGGTGAGGTTGCTCTTAAGGAGGGTTTTCCTTCTCTTTTCAGAATAGCGTAGTATAAGGAAGCTTCAGTTGCTGATCATATGGACACTTCAAATGGCCTGATGCAGTGGAGTGTGCCAAGAGTAGTTCAACATTGAGAAGTGAGAGATATTTCTTACTTATACAGCACCCTATACGCATTGACTTGGTAGCATGGTGTAGAGGACAAACTTGCAGATTCATCCTGGGAACAAGAACTTCTCAGCAAGATCCTTTTATAATGCTTTGACTTCTCAGGCTTCTACTGTTTTCCCTTGGAAGCGTATTGGAAAACAAAAGTGACTATAAAAGTTGCTTTTTTGGGTTGGTTGGCCTCGTGGAAAGATTCTGATCATAGACGAGCTGTGGAAGCGCGGTATTTTCAGTATGGATTGGTGCTTCAGGTGCAAAAGGAATGGAGAATCAACAGACCATCTTCTTCTCCATTGTGATGTGGTGAGGGCTCTTTGGGATGATATATTTGTAAGGCTAGACATTGCATGGGTGATGCCTAAGAGAGTGGTGGATCTCTTGGCTTGTTGGAGTGAAGTATGGGGAAATTGTCAAGTAGCGGAGGTTTGGAAGATGGTGCTTGTATGTCTTATGTGGTGTGTACGGAACAAGAGGAATGGATGATGATTGAAAATAGAGAACATTCTTTTGGGGGGAAGGGGGGGAGGTATTCTTTTATCAATCTCTGTTACTTTGGGCTAAGACCATTGTATTAGAGGGGGCTAATTTTAATGACTTGTATTTATTTTTTTTTATTGGCACCAAGTGTCCAAGAACAGCATTTTGACTAATCCTAGGAGTTTACAGGCCCTCCGACAAGGAGTTTTTCAAGAATGCACCTAGGGTAATTCAAGGAAAAAGTCCTCCAGTCCGATGACTCCTAGAGATTGTTTACATCTAAGGGGATTTGAACATTAGACCTAGGGGGAGCATACCCTCAACTCCAATGCCTTTATCACTTGTTACAACTCGTATGCTTCTTTCTTTGCTAGTAGACTGTAAAGTAGGCATTATTCTTTTATATACTACCTATGTGCTTGGGTTTTGCCTCATGATGAGATTAATACATTTTTCTTACTTATCCAAAAAAATATATCAGCAGGGTGTGAAAGAACATTCACCCCATCCATGACTCAAACCAGTAAACCATACTGAAATACCTTTCACGAAATGTAAATTGGTTTTATAAATTGCAAATTCTCTTTTGCAATGATAAACACTTGAGCAGACGATAAGAACATGCATGGGCAAAGAAATATCTTGCCTCAAAGTTTCATCCATTATCTGTTTGTTGTGGTATGCTGTAAAAAAAACGTTTGGTGAAATGTGCAGTGACCATGTTTCTAGTTTTTACATGGGTGGGTTCCAATGACCCTTGGAAATGGAAAGGCAGTGTCAGAATTTGGTTTTGAAGGTTGAGGGTGTTTGGAGAGGGATTTCAAAATGAGAAAAATGAACCACAAATAACCAAAAGTACCAGAATGCACTTGTTTTAAATCACTTCTACAGTAGATAAAATTCCCAAATCATTTGGATGGCTAGAAGATATTATGTAGTTCAAAACAACTTATGATAGTTTACGATCATCCTGATATGGAAGTGAGGGGAAAAAAGAAAGCATCAGTATAATCACATAAAGTTGGTACCTTCATTCAACAACAATACTCATAGACAACTGTTTTTTGATAAGTAATAATCTTTATTGAATAGAATGAAACTAGGCAATGCCCAAGTACACAGGAATTACAGATATACAACTTACTTTCAGTGCTACTGAAAATAAGAAGAATCAAGAACTTATAAAGGGCAACAAAAAAACCCAACTATTTGGCTTCTTTTACAAAACAATGGAAAATTGAACACAATCTGAAACCAAAATCATATACATTAGAAGAAAGTGTTTGGGATCAGGGAATTGGAGTTAAATGGATTAATTCCAAAGGCAAATTTGTTGCTACCAAAAGTAGCATCGAAGTTATTAAAACGTCCCAACTTTCATATCTAAAAGCAGTTTTTGCCAAAAAAATAAAAATACACACTCACCTGCATACATTCGAACAGTTTCCACCCTTGCCACCTCCTTGGCCAATGCCGGCAGCTCTTCCCCCAAAATCTGCCCCGCCCTCTCGTTTCCCTCTCCTGCTCTTCCATCTGCACTCAAGTTTCAGTTTTTATTTCTCAATAAATTTTTTTAACGAATTCCTCAAAAGCAACCACTCAGCAGCACATACACTCGCAAAATCAATATATACGCATACAGAAATTTGCATCCTGTAGAAATGAATCAGTGCATATGTACATATACATCTTTACTCACTATAATTCTTTATATATTAAGTTAGTAATTCATTCTATGAAAATTCTCTAATTAAGAGAAATTACATTTGGCTTTGCGTGAGTATAAGTTTGCATTTACATAATTCGAATATGAGCATTGTTCAGAAAACATGTGTGTGTAAATATAAATATATGGTCATGCATATATGCAAAGGAATAGAATAGAACCTGATATCGAGCCATGGGAGCGAGTGGAGGACCCGAGAGCGATCAATTTGGCATTGATGTCGTTGAAAAAATGGTCGAATCGGTCGGAAAACGTAGCGTATGCAACAAGACTCGCTCCTAGCCTCCAGTTGATCTCGGTTAAAGTCCGATCCAAATCGGAGCACTGAGTGAGGAGCTCCGAGACGAGACGCGGAGCTTCGTTGAGATTCTCCTTGGTGCCAAACTTATCGTCGAGGAAAGAGAGCACCGAGGAGGAGAGGTCCGAGGCTGGCGGGAGGGTCTGGACCGAGTAGTCCATGGTCAAGCCCTTTGGGGATCTGGTGCGGGTCGGAAATTTTAAAGCTATGCAAGAGGGCAATTTGGGGTTAATGGTATGGTCGTAAGGAAAATGTTTTTTTTTTTTATATTAAATAAAACTACACAGGACAAGATACAAATTCAAGTGAGGTGGAAGTCTCCTACAATCTTCCTAAAAATCTAATACACAATGCAACACAAAAGAAGAAACTAAGTGAATGGCTTTAAAAAATGACGGACAATCGAAACCAAATGAATGGCTCTAACCCTTTTCCTAATAACAGGAGAGAGCGTTTAGAAACAATTTTAGGCTGCAGCTAAAAGCTGCAGCGGTGGGATATGTGTTGCACTGTGTTAGTTTGGGCTGATTATGAGAAACTTTTATGTATACTTTTACTCGATCCTTGGTTATTGAAAGCAAAAACATAGGAGAATAGCTAGAAGCTGAGCCAGAGCCGAGTTGCCGGTAGAGGAACATTGTCGGCGGTGGCGTGTGAACATCACGCACCACCGAGAGAGATGAACGAGCGACAGATCTGGAGGATTTGTGACCTCCGAGAACAACGAAAGCGTGTGTGTCCTCAAACCTCGCACCAGATCACGATAGTGTGTTGAATAAGCGCATGGCGTGGGCCGCACGCATAATGGAGACCTTGGTCAAGTCACCAATCCACTTACGGGATCCTCTTCGCCTTGTTGCTCCTTCAGGTGATCGAGTAGGCTCCTTTGCTTGATGTGGATTACAAGTGGCACAATGATGGTTAGGGTAAGATGAGGCTAAAACAATATCAAGTGGAATGATCTTGATGACTTCGGCTATGAGGGTTTAGGTGTGTTAGGCACCACTTGCATATGTGTTTAGGGTTTGGAAGGCTTTGGCTAGGGTTTGAGTGGGCGACACTAGGGTTAGGGCTAGTGGGTTGGACGACAATGCTAGAATTTTGGGAGATGGGAATACGGCTAAGGCATGCATGCAAGATAAATTCCTAATTTTTAGGAATTTGAATTTCAAATGGGCAAGGTAGTTGGCCGGCTATGCTTTGGTTGGATAAGACTTGATTTTGAATGGGATTTTGGTTAGATTTGGATAATATTTACTTGACTTACTTAAAGGATAAATGATCAATCAAACATAATAAGATAATGTAAGATAGATGAGGTGGCTAAGGGTTTCGACTATCACTAGGGAAGTGATGGCCGAATGGCTTATCTTGTAGGAATTAGAATTGGGTTTGAATTGATTTGAATTTGAAATGATTTGAAATGGTAGAAGGATAAGGAGGTGGTGATGTGACAATTAGGGTTTTATGGCTTATGGAATGGGTGTGGCCGAATGGGGTATGTTGGAATAAGGTAGTGGTGGGCGGCTAAGGTTTTATGCACTATGGTGGTCGACTTTGTGGGTAATGTTAGGGCTGGTCGAAACTTGGATTCGGCACTCACACCAAATAATCACTCTAACAATAATCAACAATTCCTAGAAATAAATCAAAGAACACAAGAACACCAAATATGAAAAATACCTCAAACAACTTTATTAATGGAAAGATAGATATGGTATTGCTCCTATTCTCGAATTGCAAGGAGCAAATATTTTCAAAGGAATTCACGAATTGCACCCCAAGAAGCTCAAGTGACTGAACACCAAAATCAACCCAAACCACCATAGGGTGGCCAGCCACTCACTCTCTCTCAAGAGTTCTCTCAAAACAACAATTGTCCAAAGATCCTAAATGAAATGCCTAAGGTCCTATTTATAGAGTCTTACAACTTGAAAACTCCGAAAAAGGTCCTTGATAAAAATAACTAAATAAAATAATATTCAAATGAAATAAATAAATAAAATATAAATATAAATATAAATGGTGGACACCCAAGGATGGGTGGTCGTGGCCTACATGGCCCATTGTGGGTTTATGGCGTGTCGTGGTTCACGATTGGGCTAGTTTGCATGGCGTCTGGCTGCGTGGCATTTGATGGTGTGCATAGCATGGTGCTGGGTAGGCCATGGCATGGCGCCGCATGCGGGTTTGGTGATGTGCCGGGCATGACGCTGTGCGAAGCTAACTGATAGTGGGCATGACAGGATGCTATGCATAGGCCTGATGGTGGGCACATGACGATGTCGTGCTGTTGTGGTGTGACCCAGTCAAGGGGCTTGGGCGGTGATCCTGCATGGCTCGGGCTGGTGGCTAGGGCGATGGTCATGCATGGCCCAAGCTGGCGGTATAGCGCTGCATGCTGTAAGGCGCGGGCTGAAGCCGTGTGCTAGATAACATGCATGATGTGCATGCCACTCGCCTAGCCTGCAAGACGTGTGCTAGTGTCGCGCGCTAGATAGCATGCCTTGTGGGCATGCTACTAACCCCGGCTGCAAGGCGCGGGTTGGTGCCGCGCTCTAGATAGCATGCCTGTGATGGCATGCCACTAGCCTCGCTAGGGTCCACCTACGTGTCCAGGTTGGGGCCAAGGCACTCAAGTAAGCTCGCAAGTGCAGTGCTAGGTCTGGTCAAGAGGGCTGTCCAACTAGGGGTTCTGACGTTCCCCCTCCCTTCGAGAACATCCTTGCCCTCAAAGATCAAATGTGAGTACCTGACCTATATATCACCATAGTCCTCCCATGAAGTCTTCTCTCTCGGCACTCCTTGCTACTGAATCAATACCTGCCACACCTTCCTCCTAACTCTCCCTCGTGTGACAACTCTGTACTCAAGCACTCCTCTGGGCTGCAAAAGCATCCTTCCCTTATCATCAAAACTAGGAAGCTCCTCCACTATGAGGCTCGGGTCTCCAACTCTCTTCTTCAATAGTGACACATGGAAGACTGGATGTAACCTGGATGATGGAGGTAATTTTATCTTGTATGCGACATCCCCTATTCTCTCCAAAACCTTAAAGGGACCGTAGTACCTTTTTGCAAGCTTCAGGTTCAATTGCTTCCTCATGGTCTTCTGTCCATATAGCTGAAGCTTTAGGTACACATAATCACCAACTTCATAGGTCACTACCCGTCTCCCTTCGTCATAGTATCTCTTCATTCTCTCTTGAGCTTCTTCTTAACCTTCACCAACATCTCATCTCTAGTCATCAATGCTTTCTCAACCTCACCATTCCTTTTTCATAGTTCACCAATATAGGGGTGGTCTCCCATAAACCACTTCAAACGGGTTTCTTTGTATTGATGCATGGAAGGTAGTGTTGTACCAATACTCAGCCCATGTGAGGTACTTTCCCCATCTCTTTTGTTCTTCATGACATAACACCTCAAGTATTGCTCCAGTATTCTATTGACCACTTCGGTTTGGCCATCGGTTTGAGGGTGGTATGAAGAACTCGCCTTCAACTTACTACCCAGCAACTCAAATAGCTTATATCCAAAAGGTGCTCATGAACACTTTATCTCTATCCGACACAATGCTCTTAGAAAAACCAAGTAGTTTCACAACATTGTCAATGAAGGCCTTGGCCACACTTTTGGTTATGTATGGGTGCTTGAGGGGAATGAAATGTGCATACTTGCTAAGCCGATCAACAACCACAAAGATCACTTCATACCCTCCACTTATTGGTAATCCCTCTACAAAGTCCATAGTCAATTCCTTCCAAATTTTGTTTGGAATTGCCAAGGGTTACATCAATCCGGCCGGAAGTCTTGTGTCATACTTAACCTTCTAGCATGTGTCACATTCCCCTACCCACTTTATTTCCTTCTTAAACCCTTCCCAATAGAAGCAATTTTTCAGTCTAACATAGGTTCTCAACCATCCGAAGTGTCCACCTTCTTTACTATTATGGGAGTTTAAGAATTTCTCTTCTCAAGTTGGGTATATTCGGCACATATACATAGTCATTGTAGTAGATTAGGCCATCTTTCATTCTATAGCTTACTACACCTCCCCCTTGAGCTTCAAGTAACTCAATGATCTCCAAGGCTCTAGCATCAATTCGAGTAGCCTCTCTAATCTTGTTCCAAATCCTCCGTTTAGCCCCACTCAAGGCCAACAAGGTAGCATCATTTTCTTCATGAATGGTCTACACAAGTGTGCTCTTTTCACTAATCAAGGCCGCACATGAATCTTCTTCTTCTTTTTGTGTCAATGCTGTCCATAAGTGCTTCTTGGTCCCAATTTTGAACTCCATAGTCAACTTGTCATAATCATTGATCACTCTTCTGACTTTCTTGAGCCAAACATTGCTTAAGACCACATCTAATCCCACAAGTGCTAACACATGTAAGTCAGCTTTGACCCTTACTCCTTGCACATTAAGCTTCACATCACTAACAAAGGCTTCACATCTCAACTTGTCACCATTGGCCACTTTGACTTCAAATGGTTCAATGGCAACCGGCTTTAACTCAATCTTGTGCACGATGGATGTGTTGATAAAATTGTGGGTAGACCCACTATCCACCAACATTGAGACCTCACGTTTTCCCACCCATGCCATCAACTTCATGGAGGTAGGTGTCTAGGCACCCGTCATGGCATTGATGGAAATCTCGGCTTCTTCTTGGTCTTCACTAGGTTCGGCCTCAACCTCTTCTTCCTCATGGCTTGATGCTTCTTCAAAGGTATCTTCATCAATTAACACAAATGCCTTGGCCGAACTACACTTATGCTCTCCGCTCCACTTCTCTCCACATTTGAAGCACAATCCCTTCTTAATTCGATTCTGGACCTATTCTCTAGATACTTTCTTGTTTTATTAGGCTTTGGATTTGAGATCCCTTCATTGCTCTCATTGCCCTTCCAAGGAAATTTGGTTTGCAAAGAAGTGCTGTTTTGCTCCCCATGTTCTTGGTTAGGCATTTCTCCATGGTGTAACTTTCTTCTAGGATCTCGACCATCCTCATGGCCTCTTGGATGCGTGTGGGTTGCTTCAACTTGACCTCCTTGGCAAACCAAGGCTTAAGACCATCAACAAAGGTCCCGACTAAAGCTTCTTCTAACCAACCTCGAACCCTTGTCTAAAGTTGTCTGAATTCCTCCACATAGCTTTTCACTTTGTCATCTTGCTTGAACGTAGCAAGTTAGCCATGATGGTTGATGGTAGGTGAATGACCGAACTGAAGGAGAAACTCACTCTTAAAAGCTGTCCATCCGAGTCTTCTTCTCTCTTTGATATTCTGATCTCTAATCCATTACCACCACTTGCTTGTCTTACCTTCTAAGTGAAAGCAAGCGGTCGACACCCTCTCATCTCTAGGCACATCATAGGTATGAAAATAATGATCTACCTTGTCTAGACACTCATATGGATCTCCCTCATTGAACTTAAGGAAGTCCACTTTAGGCCTCTTGGGTCATCGGTCATAAACTCAGTTTCCCCTTTTATCCTCATCTCGATCATCATGATGTCTCCTCTCATGTTGGCCTCTTTTGTGATGTCTTTTCTCCTATGACCATCTCGCCTAGATGATTCTCTAAAGCTACTCTCATACTCGACTTCATAGTGGGGTTCATTTCTTGGTGGCTCATGCATCACATCTTGAGGTTGTCTCAATGTGTTTGGACTTCTAGATCAGTTGCCACCCTCATGAATCCATCTCTCCACTACAACATGACCGTTCTTAACACGGCCTCCTCTTCGGTACTCATGTCTTGCTGGCCCACGTGAGGACTCATCCACACTCACTTCGGTCTTTTCAACATAGAACTCATCATGGGCATGTGCATTCGATTGTGGGGGTGGCCCTTCAACATAAGTTTTGGCCATCCTCCTTTCAAGTCTCTCAAGACTTGCATTATTACTTCTTCTCATATTTTCCATGTCCTTTCGGTTCTCCTCGGATTGACGGATGGCGGTGTTCAAGGTCATCATCATCTTGGCCAAGTTGGTGTTGACTTCATCAAGTACATTGCTCACCCTATCGAGATGTCCTTCTAAGGCCTCAATGCATTCCCGGTTGGAACCCATTTGATCCTCAGCACCTTTTCCTACACGGCTCATGCTTGCAATCCTCTTGCACATAGTGTATCAACTCTTGCAACTGAACCAATGCTTGCAACTGATTTGGACACGGTGTTGCTACAACAATCACGAGTTGATGAAGCTTAGGCAGCAATGGGAGTGTGTGGCTCGGGTTCACAAGTCCAACCTTGAGTTGCCCACCTTCGTGGATAGACAACCCCTCTTGCGCAACTTCTAATCTTGGGTCCTTGACTTTTGATGGTAGCCGACCTCTTCAAGAACACAACCCGTTTTGTACCTCAACCCTCAAACTTCGATTTCACAACCAACGATAATGAAACAAAAATGTAAACAACGTCGAGGACCTCTGTGGTCCTCCTAAAAAATTCACAAAAATTAAGTTATCACATTGTTTACTTTGATGAGAAGATAAAACTTCTCAAGATACCAAGTAAGAGTCTCTGGATGAGACTCTTAATGAAAACACCAATTTAGGTGATAGGGATCTCGGTCAAGTCACCAATCCACTTGAGGGGTCTTCCTTACCTTGTTGCTCCTTCAGGTGATCGAGTAGGATCCTTTACTTGGTGTGGATCATAAGTGACACAATGACGGTTAGGGTGAGATGAGGCTAAGGCAATATCAAGTGGAATGGTCTTGAAGAGTTCGGCTATGGGTTTAGATGTGTTAGGCGCCACTTGCATATGGGTTTAAGGTTTGGAAGGCTTTGGCTAGGGTTTGAGTGGGTGACACTAGGATTAGGGCTAGTGGGTTGGATGACAATGCTAGAGTTTTGGGGGATGGGAATTTGGCTAAGGCATGCATGCAAGACAAATTCCTAGTTTTTAGGAATTTGAATATCAAATGGGCAAGGTGGTTGGCCGGCTATGCTTTGGTTGGATAAGACTTGCTTTTGAATGGGATTTTGGTTAGGTTTGGATAAGATTTAATTGAATCACTTAAAAGATAAATGATCAATCAAACCTAATGAGATAAGATAAGATAAATGAGGTGGCTAAGGGTGTTCGGCTATCACTAAGGAAGTGATGACCAAATGACCTATCTTGTAGAGATTGGAATTGAGTTTGAAGATTTAAATTTTGAAATAATTTGAAATGGTGGAAAGATAAGGAGGTGGTGATGTGGCAATTAGGGTTTTATGGCTTATGAAATGGGTGTGGCCGAATGGGGTATAATGGAATAAGATGGTGGTGGGCGGCTAGGGTTTTATGCACTATGGTGGTCAACTTTGTGGGTGATGTTAGAGCTGGTCGAAACTTGGGTTCGGCTGGTACCTTCCAATGCACAAACGCACTTTTCCAACACTCACTCACTCACCCACTCACTCAATTCTCAAATCCACAAGTGGTGTGGATTCGGCACTCACACCAAATAATTACTCCAACAATAATCAACAATTCTCATAAAGAAATCAAAGAACACAAGAATACCAAATATGAAAAATATCTCAAATAACTTTATTAATGGAAAGATAGATGTGGTATTGCTCCTATTCAGAAATTGCAAGAAGCAAACATCTTCAAGAGAATTTACGAATTGCACCCCAAGAAGTTCAAATGCCTAAGCACCGAAATCAATCCAAACCACTCTCTCTTAAGAGTTCTCTCAAAATAACAATTGTCCAAAGATCCTAAATGAAATGCCTAAGGTCCTATTTATAGAGTCTTACAACTTGGAAATCCCTAAAAGGTCCCTGATTAAAATAACTAATTAAAATAATATCCAAATGAAATAAATAAATAAAATAAAATAAAAACATAAATGGTGGGCGCCCGTGGCCTACATGGCCCATGGTGGGCTTATGGCGTGTCGTGGTCCACGGCTAGGTTAGTCTGCATGGCGTCTGGCTGCGTGGTGTCTGGTTGAGCGGTATCTGGCTACATGGCGTTTGATGGAGTGCATGACATGGCGCCGCATGAGGGTCTGGTGATGTGTCGGGCATGGCGCTGTGCGACGTCAACTGATGGTGGGTATAGGGCGATGCCGTGCTACTGTGGTGTGGCCCAGTCAAAGGGCTTGGGCGGTGATCCTGAATGGTCCGGGTTGGTGGCTAGGGCGATGGTCATGCATGACCCAAGCTGGCGGTTTGAGCACTGCGTGCTGCATGACGCAGGCTGGAGTTACGCGCTGTATGACATGCATAGTGTACATGCCACTCACCTAGCCTGCAAGGCACAGGTTGGTGCCAAGTGCTGGATGGCATGCCTTGTGGGCATATCACTAATCTTGCTTGCAAGGCGCGGGCTGGTGCCGCGCGTTGGATGGCATGTCTGTGAAGGTATGCCACTAGCCTTGCTAGAGTCCACCTTCGTGTCTAGACTGGGGCCAAGGCAAGCAAGCAGGCCCACAGGTGCAGTCTCAGGTTCGGTCAAAAGGGTTATCCGCCTAAGAGGTCTAACAGCACGGCCAACGTACCTGTTGAAAACGTAGTCTTCTTTTGTAGGAGTGGAGATCGGTGGTTAGGGAGGCTGAGGGAGGCGCGCGTGCTGGTCGGAGATGGCCGGAAAACAAAGGCATCGTTATGGGTATCGGCGCTGCAAAGAGAAATAAAACCAGAAAAACACCTACATAAAATATAGTAAACGAAGAAAGAAAAAGAGACAATGGGAAGAGGTAATTGGAGTCGAAGCTCTGTACCCCTTCCGCCCATGGGAAGGTTTGTAAAGATGGGAAGGCCATCAAAAAACGCACTCGAACTCGAGAGAGAATTTGAGAGAGAGAGAGAGAGAACAATATTTTCCATTTTCTTTATGGAAAATGTTAAATCCACAACTCTATACTTTCGCTCATTGGTTTTAACTATTTTTTTAAATACTTAATGATTAAATAAATATTTTTTAATAATAATATAATATAGAAAATGCATATATATATGTATATAAATGATAAAAAATGCATAAGGAAACGCTGGACAAGATTTCCATAAGGAACTCTCATTTATGGATGTAGAACTACCCTTCTAGATATAGTCTATTATGTAACTTTTATGTATTTTTTTAAATGATAAAGTCTATATTAAAAGACATATTTTTTTCATATGAATTTTAGATTTATTTATTTATTTTAAATAGAATGTACAAATTTTACATAATTTTAAAATGTATAAAATATTTCTCTTATCAAAATAAGTGTTAGTTATTTGTATGTAATAGTATGTAATTAAAAAGTTACTTATACTAAGTAGATTATTTAATAATTATTATTGCCAGATTTGCTAAATTCATAAGGCACTATTTTTCGATTTTCATTCATAGAGATGCACTTTTTCTCATTTTTCATAAATGATACAATATGTTACTAAAGAGGTTGACTTGGAAAATAAATGACCATGTCGAAGAGATCAACCTTTGATTTGGGGTATCTTTAAAGGAGCGATAAACATTGTCTCTTTGTGAAAACAAAAGAAATATTATAGAATGTAAGGGTCTAAACTAGAGTAACAAGCAACTCCAAATCAGAAACGTATTTTGTCAATGGAAATGTGGTTTTATTACTTATTTGTTTGCAAAATATAAGAGAGAATAACTTGCATTATGCATGAATTATATTTTACTTATATAGGGATTTATAGAGGAAGGGGAATAGAGTTTTACAGTTTGTCTACTAGCTTTTCAAGAAAGAAAAATGGAAGCTATACAGCTGGTAAATAGAAAAACTTACGAACGTGCTCTTTACATCAGTGCTAAAATAATGCACTGCTAGAATAAGTGAGGGAGATCTTAGCAGATTTTTATGGGGAAAGATTAGTAGTTGAGAGTCATGGAGATATGTCTATTCATTTCCTCTCAAGCTCAAGGTGGGATTGGCCCAACACAGAGCTTGCTTCAATTTGGCGTGGACTTGGTGCTGCACAAAGATTTTGTGAAAATGTCAACAACTTGATCTTGGCAAGAACCATGTGCAAGTTTGATAATGCCACGAATAACTTGTTCATGAACAAATTGAACATCTATTTCAATCTACTTTGTCCGATGGTGGAATATTGATGGGTTTTTAGCCATATTGAGATCAACACTCTTATTATCACAGTGAAGAGTTGAACATGGTACTGAGTAGCCAAGAATCTCGGGCAAGTGTATATGAACATAAGTTCTGCTATGGTTGAGGTGGGGTCTAATTAGGGGTGTTCATCTGGGTTCCGGATTCTCAAATCCGGAACGCGGATTCAAAATTTCCTTAAATATTTTTTTTTAAAAAATCAAAAGTATTAATAAATAAATAAAATTTTAAACTAGACCGGGTACAACCCGACCCGGATGAACAAGCCTAGGTCTAATATTCAGCCTCAACGATGGATCAAGATAACGTAGCTTGATTGTGTGCTCCCCAAGATAGTAGATTTTACCCATAAAAATTACAAAGCTTGTTGATCTACGATAATCATTAGAGCATGTCCAATTGGTATCATAGAAATTAGTGATAGGTAATATGGAGCTTTTGAAAAAATGAAGACCAAGATTGAGAGTGCCCTTCAAATACCGAAAAATCCCTTTTACAACTACTAGATGTGGTGCACAAGGAGCTTGCATGAACAAGCAAACAAAATGCACAATGTAGGCAATATCAAGCCTAGTTAATGTGAAGTACTAAAGACAGCCAACCATTTAACGATACAAAGTTGGATCTGTGAAAGAAACACCATCATTTGGAAAAAGTCGAATGCCGCATGCTAGAGGAGTGGAGACTGGATTTGCTCTATCAAGATCGAATTTAGGAAACAAGGATAGTAGATAACAAGTTTGATTGAGAGTATGAGTGGAGTTGTCTCGTGTGACTTGTAGCCCAAGAAAACAATGCAAAGCTCCAAGTTCCTTCATGTGAAATACTTGGACATATGAGATAGAAAAGTATTGATGGAAGAAACTGAAGAACCAATTATAAAAATGTCGTGCACATAAATCAAGAAAAGAATAATAAAATATATGGGCCTTGATGATAGAATAATTTATTAAGGCATACGTTGAACATGAATAAGGAAACAATTCTAGTCAACAAGTACAACAATGCACAAATTCTCCATGTGAAGATGTAAATCCTATAATTAGTAGATTTGAGGATAGGAGGTCACATAGATTGGCCCTACTTAAGCAATGGTTATAGTCGAAAAACTAATCTTTGAAAAGCAAGTCACAGGTTAATAGATACCTACCTAAAAGTTGTGAGGAACAAGATTAGAGTTTTGATATTCTAAATTGGTGGAAGATTAATTCATTTAGAAATCGCGTACTTTCTAAAATTGCACGTGATGTACTTGCAATACTAATATCTATACTGGCATCTGAATTTGCAATTAGTACGGTAGGTCGTATACTTCATTCTTTTCGAAGTAATTTATTTTTGATTATAGTTGAGGGTCTCATTTGTGCACAGAATTTGTTTCGTTTTTCTTCTACTTCAATTAGCCTTAGGACTTTAATGGATGAGGTTGAGATTTTGAGAAGCAATTGGATAAGGATAGGTAAGAAATTTACTTCCTTTTATATCTTTTACGATTTATATGTTATGTAAATTTATATAATTTGTTTTGTTTTATTTTTTATGTATAGAACTTATTGAGTTGAAAATTATATGGAGACGTCAAATACAATTTCTACACCCATTAATGCATGTTAATGTGGTGAGAAGATATACTACAAGGGCTTGAATTAATTTGCTGAATAAAGACCTCACCACTTCAACTAATTATAATATGTTAAGATATAAGAATATGTTACTATGCAATTCGTGCATTTTATATTAATGTCATTAATATACACAAATCAATCAGATATAACAAAACTTATAGACTAATTGTATGGCAATGTCGAATGTTCGTCTAAATTCTCACAAAAACAAATATTTTATTAGATAGAATCTAATTGTCAATTTTTTCTTTTTGATAGTTAATAATAATTTCATTGCAAAGAAGCACGAAAGGCCTTAAGAATGATTATAAGAAAGAACATCAATGTAAACCACATTGTCTATAAACTGAGGAACTACATGCCAATATAGCTGCATATTATTAAAGGACAAGCGTGCCTAGCAAGATGGTGTGCTATTGCATTAGACATTCGAGAATAATGTTGAATCTGGCAGACCATAAACATGTGCACAAGTCTTCTAATTTCAGCAATAACATTCCTCATCTCTAAAAAGGACTTAGTTTCACTATTAATCTCCTCAACATGATAAAGACAGTCACTCTCAACTAGTATATTATGGATCCCAATATCTAAACATATTTGCAAGCCCTTTAGCACAGTCATAGCCTCTACATTCTCTGGTTCAAGGAACTTCTTCTCAGCTCTGCTCATAGACATCAACACCTTCCATCAGAATCTTGAAGAATAAAGTCCCATCCACATTTAGTTTGAACCAGGCCTTAAGAGGAGGACACCACTTGTAAGACAACTTCTTAGAGTGAACATTTTGCAGCAGATGAGGAGGCACAATGTACTTCAAGGATAGAGCATGGTCTAAGACCTATGTAGGATGTAGATTAATGCCATCATGAATCATCTTATTCCTCATATACCAAAATTTCCAAGCCATGAGAACTAGATCAGCTAAGGCCTCAGTAGAACCAGTGGAATTAATCTTCATAGAAATACTCATAAAAAAACTAAAAGAATTCTGTTGATGTAAGGCTGAAAATTTAAGCACCCATAATTGATAAATAGAAGGGCAAAAAAAGATAGCATGAGCAGAATCCTTTATGTCATGAGCACAGAAATAGCAAGAACCATCCACAAGTACTTGTATTCTGAGAAGATTTTTCTTAGAGGGAAGAATTTCTTTACCAGCTCCCCATGCAAAAATTCAAACTTTGTGAGGGACCATCAATTTTCAGAGAACTTTCTAGAATTTAGTTGTAGAAGCCTCATTGGAAGACTTTCCAATACCAGCTACATTTAATCCCATGAAGAACTTGTAAACACTTTTAATACTATAAAGACCACTCCTTTCATGTTCCCATAACCATTTATTAGGCTCATCAATGGCACTAGGGTGAAACCTCAAAACTGCCTCAACTAAATTCAGATTGAAGAGAAACCTAATCTTAGAGACATTCCACCAATGAGTGTTATTTTCATGTAAAGTGGCAACCTGGTTGTCCAATTCAGAAAATGGCCATTAAACTGGGAGAAACCAGTATATACTTCTTTAATTTAATCTCTAATTCTAGGAATCCAAGAACCCCTCCATAAATTAATGCTTCTTCCATCCCTTACACTTCATCTTCTACCTTGAACTAATAACTTCTTAGCCTCCCAAATCCCTTTCTGTTGAATCCAAGGTTTCAAGTTTCGTATTTACATATAGATTTTGATGATAACAAATTAATTTAAATCTCAAACTCAAATTATTTATGCAATGGAGCGAAGCGCACATCAAGCATAAAAGAATAAGTCTACAAATGAAACTCATAAATTATTTTTGTATATCTCTTGATAAAATTCGAAATTGGATTAAGGTTCTAAATTACTTTTTTTTCTCATAAAATATCAAATTATTTTTTTCACATATGCAAGACATCTTTAAATGTCTTAATTTTGAAAATTATGTTTTTCACATATGCATAACATCATCAAATAATATAATTTCAAAAATTATTTTTTTTTTATATAAAAATTTGAATTTGTAAGATGATTGATTATCATATTTGACATGTACATATTTTGTTTGAAAGTCTTGAAGGGTGGTTGTGTGTTTTTTTGACAAATGCAAAAGGTAGATGATTTTGTTTAAAAGTCTTAAAGGGTGATTGTGTTTTTTTTTTTTTGAGAAAAAAAGGTAGATAATTTTGTTTGAAAATCTTAAAAGGTGGTTGTGTGTTTTTTTGATGTATGCAAAAAGAAGATGATTTGGTTTAAAAAATAAATCATGCTTATTTTGTCATGTATGAAAACATGTCTGAAAAGTAAAAGATTAGGTTTGATTTCTTTGAAAAATGAATGGAGTTGTGTTTGACAAATGCCAAAAGGAAATGCTTTTATTTGAATTTTTTGAAAAGTGAATAGTATTCTTATTTGACATGTGAATCTTTTTAAATTTGAAATTGAAGACTCATTTGCCTATAAATAGCTCACTTGAGTTTTGCAAAAATCACAACAAGAGCTTACACATCTATTGCTAAGTTTTGCATCATTCTTTCAAAACTCTCATTCTCTCTTTTCTAAAGTTTTGAGCCTTAATTCTTATTCTTTTTTAGAGAGATATAGGTTGCGCTGTATTGTTTCTATCTCACTCATTGAGGAATATATTTTGATAGTCTACCCACTATCAACTCTTGTATCAGTAAGAAGGTGCGTATAACCCTTGTGTGTGTAGAAGGTGTTCTACATAGGGAACAGTTGAATCACCAAGTGTGAGGTGATTGGAAGTGTAGAGGATGTTCTACACGGATTCTTTGGAGCGGTGCTGTTCAAAGGTGTAATAGGTTTCTCTCTCCACCTAAAGGAGATTGACTAGTGAATTTGGGATTCTCAAGTAGTAGCTTGAGGTAAGGACGTAAGCAGTGAGACTGCACCTCGTAAAAATACTGAGTTTGCTTTTTCTTACCCTACTCTTTACATTTATTGCTATTTTATATTCTGTTTATATTTTATATTGTGTATTTGATTTATAAGTGTTAATTTTTATAATATAACTCAATTCACCCCCCCTCTTGTGTTAGTCATCCAGGTAACAATTGGTATCAGAGCAAGGACTCTATTATAAGATTAACTATCTATTGAGTTAAGATCATATGGCTAACATTGCAGCTACTTTCGCTGAAGGTCAATCCAGTAGTCGACCTCTACTATTTTGTGGAGATAATTATACTTTCTGGAAAACTAAAATGAAAATATTTCTTCAGTCTCAAGGTTGAGAAATCTGGAAATGTATTGTAAATGGGTCTTATATTCCAACAAAAACTGTTGATGGAGTAAAGGTCAAAAAGGAAGATGAAGAGTTTGATCGCGAAGACGATAGACTTTATACTGTGAATGTAATGGCTATGAATTTTCTATATAATGCTCTCAATGGTAATGAATTTAATAGAATAATGACTTGCAGGACAGCAAAGAAAATTTGGGACAATTTGGAAGTAACCTATGAAGGAACTTCGCAAGTCAAAGAATCAAAAATTTATATTCTTACGCATGAATATGAAATGTTCAAAATGAATGATGATGAATCTATCTCTTCTATGTATACTCGTTTTACTAATATTATAAATAATTTGACATCTCTTAGTAAAATTTATTCCAGCTTGGAGATAGTAAGGAAAATTCTCAACTCCTTGCTAAAACATTGGAATTCAAAAGTAACGGCGATTCTTGAAGCTAGAGATCTTAAAAAACTCAAAATAAATGAACTCATCGGGTCACTTATTACCCATGAGTACACATTGAAAAAAGGAGAAGAAGAAGGAAAGCAAAAGAAGAGCTTGGCACTCAAAGCCGTTCCTCATGAAAGTGAAAGCGATGAAAATGAAGAAAGCGATGGCGAAGAGATTGCAATGATCACAAGAAGATTTAAGAGATTCTTAAGAAATAAATCTTCTCCAAGAAAACCTTTCAAAAAATCTTCCAACAAAGATACAGGTAAAAATGATTCATTAATTTGTTATAAATGTAAAAAGTCAGGACATATTAAGGTAGATTGTCCCATGCTAAAGAAAGATCGATACAAAGGTAAGAAAGCAATGAAAACTACATGGAATGATGATTCAAGTAGCTCAGACAGCGACTCAAGTAATGAAGAATCTGTAAATCTTTGTCTTATGGCTAAAGATGATCTTGAGGTAACAAATCTTGAAAATCCCTCTTATGAAGAGTTGCAAAATGTTTTGGAAGAGGTATATGAGGAATTTAAAAAATTGGGTATTAAGTATACCGCTTTGAAAAAGAAAAATTCTTTTTTAATAAATGAAATTGATGCTTTAAGAAAAGAAAATATAGTTTCAAAAGATGACAATGATGAACTGAAAAAGAAAGTAGCTGATTTAGAAAAGATTGTTGAAAATTTCACAAATGAAAAAAGAAATTTCGAAAAACTTCTTGGTAATCAAATATGTGTTTTTGATAAGGTAGGCTTGAAATACATGTCAAAAGAAAAACTCAAACCCTATAAAAATTTCTTTGATAAACCCATTAAATCAAAATCAGACTTTCAAAATTCTTTTCCTAAAAATAGATTTGTCAAATAAAGACATTATTACAATCACTCAAGTTCTTCAAGTATGTTACATGTTATTTATAATTTTTGCAATAGAAATGGTCATAACTATCATGCTTGTCCTATTAGAAGAAAACATACAATGACTATTAGGGCCATATAGGTACCAAAGAATCTTATTTATTCTAATACTAATAAATAAATGGCCCAAAGAACATGGGTACCAGGAAAAATTATTTTACTTATTTTTGTAGGTATGCATGAAGTCTTCCGTAAGTAAAATAAGATGGTTTTTAGATAGCGGATGCTCAAGACACATAACAAGAGATAAAACTAAATTCATTGATCTCACTCCTAAAGAAGAAAGACACGTGACATTTGGAGACAATTCAAAATGGAAGATCGTGGGAATAGGTAAAATTGATAATAAGTCTTCTCTCATAATTGAAGATGTTCTACTTGTTGAAGGTCTAAAACATAATCTTTTAAGTATAAGTCAATTATGTGATAAAAGATTTACAGTTACCTTCAAAAAGGATAAGTGCATTATTTTGAATAATCATGATTGCAATGTTTGTTTTATTACTCTTAGAAACAATAATGTTTATACAATTGAATTTGAAGAAATTGCCTCACAAGATACTATTTGTTTATCAACTCAACATGAAAATAGTTGGTTATGGCATAGAAGGTTAGGTCATGCAAACATGGAACTTATTTCAAAACTTTCAAAAAATGATCTTGTGAGAGGTTTGCCAAAAGCAAACTTTTTTAAAGACAAAATCTGTGATGCATGCCAGTTCGGTAAACAAACAAAAATTTCTTTCAAAATCAAAAAATATATTTCCACTATTAGACCTTTGCAACTACTACACATAGACCTTTTTGGACCAAACAGAGTTGCGAGTCTGGGAGGAAAATATTATGCATTTGTTATTGTTGATGATTTCTCTAGATATACTTGGGTCATCTTTCTCATTCATAAAGATGAGGTACATAATGCTTTTACCAAGCTATACAAGAGAATTCAAAATGAAAAGAGTTATACTATTTCAAACATCCAAAGTGATAGGGGGAAAAAGTTTGTCAATAAAGATATTGAGTTTTTTTGTGATGAAAATAGTTTTCTGTATAATTTCTCTGCTCTTCGAACTCCTCAACAAAATGGGGTAGTAGAGAGGAAGAATAAATCTCTTCAAGAAATGGCAAGAACAATACTTAATGAAAATAGTTTACCTAGTTATTTTTGGGCCGAAGCGGTAAGTACTGCATGTTATGTTATAAATAGAGTTATGTTAAGGTCTAAATTGGGGTTTTGGAATGAGAAAAAGTCCAACATTGGTTACTTTCTTGTATTTGGATGTAAATGTTTTATACTCAATGACAGAGATAATTTAGGAAAGTTTGATGCAAAATCTGATGAAGGTATCTTTCTTGGATATTCAACAAACAGTAAAACTTATAGAGTATTCAATAAAAAGACTTTGACTGTACAAGAATCTATGCATGTAGTATTTGATTAATCTAACCATCTACTCTCCAAGAAATCTATTGATGAAGAATCAGAAGGTACAAATAACACAAATAATCTCAATCTCGACAAAGAGAATACAATGGAAGAAGTCCAACATGGAGACATCAGGAAAGACCATCAAGATGCAACCAAACAGTGGAAACATGTGAAAGATCATCCAGTGGAACAAATTCTAGGAGAACTTTCACGAGGTGTAAGTACTCGATCATCTCTTAGAAATATTTGTAATCACACTGCTTTTTTATCCCAAATTGAACTCAAAAATATTGATAAAACACTTATTGATGAATCATGGATTCTAGCTATGCAAGAAGAGCTAAATCAATTTGAAAAAAATAACATATGGACATTTGTTCTTAGACCCAAAAATCATGCTATTATTAGAACAAAATGGGTTTTTAGAAATAAGAAAGACAAGTCTGGAATCATCACTAGAAACAAGGCTCGACTTGTAGCCCAAGGTTTTAATCAAGAGGAAGGAATCGATTATGATGAAACGTATGCACCTGTCGCAAGATTAAAAGCTATTCGAATGTTACTTGCATATGCATGTTATAAAAATTTCAAACTTTTTCAAATGGATGTAAAAAGTGATTTCTTAAATGATTTTATAAATTAAGAGGTATATGTTCAGCAACCTCCAGGTTTGGAAAATCATATTTCTCCTAATCATGTTTTTAAGCTCGCAAAAGCATTATATGGACTCAAACAAGCTCCTAGAGCTTGGTATGAGAGGTTAGTGGTTTCTTGATTGAAAAAAAATTTTCAAGAGGAAAGATCGATACAACTCTTTTTATCAAATATGAACAGAATGATATTCTTCTAGTTCAAATATATGTTGATGATATAATATTTGGTGCTACTAATGAAAATATGTGCCAAAATTTTGTTAAGAGCATACATGAAGAATTTGAAATGAGCAGGATAGGAGAACTTAATTTCTTTCTTGGATTGCAAATCAAGCAAGAAAAAAGTGGAACATTCATTAATCAGTCAAAATATATCAAAGAGTTACTTAAAAAGTTTGAGATGGAAGGTGCGAAGGTAATTGGAACATCAATGAGTCCAACTACCAAACTTGATAAAGATGAAAGTGGTAAGCCAGTTGACTCAAAGGTATATCGAGGTATGATTGGTAGTTTATTATATTTGACAGCTAATAAACCTAATATTATGTTTAGTGTATGTTTATGTGCACATTTTCAATCATCTCCAAAGCAATCTCATTTGATTGCAGTCAAACATATTTTTAGATATCTTGCCGGTACCATTGACCTAGAGTTATGGTATCTTAAGCACACTTCTTTCGATCTTATTAGTTATTCAGATGCGGATTATGCTGGTTGCAAAGTTGATCGAAAAAGTATTAGTGGAACATGTCATTTTTTAGGTCATGCACTTGTTTTATAGTTTAGTAAAAAATAAAATTCTGTTGCATTATCTACTGCTGAGGCAGAATATGTTATTGTAGGCAGTTGTTGTACTCAAGTTCTTTACATGAAGCAACAACTTGAGGATTTTAAACTTATGTACAATCATATTCCTATTAAATGTAATAATACTAGTGCTATAAATCTTTTAAAGAATCCAATACAACATTCTAGGACCAAGCATATTGAAATTAGATATCATTTTCTTATAGATCATGTGCAGAAGGGCGATATTTTATTAGAATTCACTAGCACACATGATCAATTGGCAGGCATTTTCA
Organism: Platycarya longipes; assembly: GCA_036559045.1. Lineage (NCBI taxonomy): Eukaryota > Viridiplantae > Streptophyta > Magnoliopsida > Fagales > Juglandaceae > Platycarya > Platycarya longipes. Next base: position 36,625,308 of record CM071799.1, read on the forward strand.
CAAAACCGCTACCAAAAGATAGACTAGCATGATTAGAAGAGAAATAAGAATGATACATGCCATAAATATCTGCTAGATACTTTTATTGCATTATCTCAAATGACCTACAGAAACTTGAGACGTTTAGTCTCATCATTCAAATGCATTTGCTCCTCATAAATCATTATGCCATCTTTGTCTAAAGAATAAGGCAATCGAAATGAAGATGCAAGTAAGGATTTTAAATCCTTATTCTGTTATTTTAACTCTACTATTTTTTTGTTTGACTCATAAACAAGTCGTTGAAGTACAGAGACTGTTTCGCTAAACTTCTCAATTTCGTGAGTTTTGGACTGCAACCGAGCAGAAAAAGCAACAATGGAGGATGAGTATCGAGTCCCGAGACCCACAAGTTCGTAAATGGCATCATGATCTGATTTATTAGTCAAATCAGTCTCTTGTTGCTTCATGGCACCCACGACAGATGCAGAAATAGACTGAGGTGAAGAATACCTCAAATCTTGATCAAGAGAAGTACTGAAGGGAAATCGACGAGCCATTAAAAATTTGTAAAATGAGAATGCAAGCAAATTGCAAATATGAAAAGATTTGATGCGAAATAAATAAAGCTAAGGATTGCTTTTATAGAAACGAAAATAAGAACAAGACAAGCTTACAAATCTTGATAATATCTCATTTGTCAGCAAAATCAAGCGGATTTCAAATCTCCGCACCAAATTGCCAGAGCTAGACCTCCAACCTTTGTAGGTTTTGTCGGACACGCGTGGCTCCGCACCGAATTGCCAATCTTTGCATGTTTTGTCAGACACGCGCGGCTCCGCACCGAATTCTCTATAGTCTCTACTAACGCACCGTTTTATTTGTCTATTGATTATTGTAGGAAGATGTCTTATTGAACTAATTATAATTCCTTTTTAATGATGCCAAAAGGGGGAGAAGTTGTGAGATCCCAGACTTACGTGTATTTTTACACGTTATTTTATTCTCAGTATTAATTATTTTAATTTATTTTAATAATATTATTAGTTATGTTTTATTTGTTTAAGATATTTATTTGAATTATTAATTAGTTAATATTAAGTTACATTGTTTTTCTTATTTATTTTAATGAGTTAATTATTTTAATGATTGGGAATTTAATTCCTTTATTTTATTATGTGATTTTATTTGATGTGTTTTATTTATTTAATTAAATGTGTTGTGGAATGGGTTTTTATGTGCTTATATTTATGTTGTGATTTTAAGTATTTTTGTGATCCAAGTGATGGGAATTGGACTGTATTTCTTTCCCTTCCTTTTTCCTTTTTCCTTTTTCTTCTCTTTTTCTTTTCTTTTTCTTTCTTTTTCCTCCATTTTTCCCCTGCTTCCCAGCCCGCGTACCCCTCCCCTGCCTCCTCTCCCTCTCGCCCGCCCTTCTCCCTCAACCCAGGGCCGCCGCCAGCCACCCACCGGCGACACCGCCCAGCCCAACCTCACCCCCACATGCCAGCGAGTTCAACGGCACCGGTGGTGTCCCCTCCGGCCATCCCACCGCCCCTCCACGGCCACAAACCCGAAATGAGTATTTTGCATTCCCTTGCATTTTCCGGCCACCGCCGGCCACCCCTTGGCCTCCGACCAACACCACTAGACTCTCCACCCTCCGACAAGCATAACCCACTGTCGGTAGCCACCCATCGCCGTCGGTTACTCCCTCTACCCGAAATGGGTCTTAAACGGGTCGTTCTTCGCCGCGCCGCCGTCCGGCCACCGTAGGCCTCACCACCGCCACCAAAAGACTCCCCTCGCCCAGCCGGTCATCCCCTTAGCTCATTTTCCCCATACACGGCCTCACCTTCCCTGTACAACCCCAAACTCGAAAATGGGTTTTTACCCTTTTTGACCCCGATCCGCCACCTTCCGGTGGTTGTGCCGCCACACCACCACCTCCATGAGATTCCCCACCCTTCAAAGAGTATCTCCCTAAATTTTGGTATCAAACCGAGCATTTTAGCCTAACGTACATGTGACCACTACAAACGCTGCAGATTGGCGTTGTTCAATGAATTACGTTTTAACCGCTGTAAGTACTTTCCAAACGAGTTTTAAGATTTAAATATATTTTTAGCATTAACAGTTATTGTGTTTGATTATTGTTGCTATGTGTTGGTTGATGTTGGTATTTGTTGGTTGATTGGATTTATTAAATATTGGATAATTGCTGCATGGTTGTCTGCATTGTGTATTTACGCGCATGTTCATGGAAATATTTGGAAAGTGAATTTTTGCATGATTTCGGATATTCATGTGTTGGAAATGAAAACTGGGATTTAAATTGAGTTTAATGGATTTTAATGATTTTGGGCTGAGTCATAACGGGGACGGCGATACGTAACGCCCGTTGTGATCAGCGTGTGAGTGTGTGGATGACATAATGGGGACAGCGATAAGTAACGCCCATTATGGTCATTGGGTGTGCATTTCATATCGGGGACGGCAATACGTAACGCCCGGTATGAAATGAGTGTGTGTGGATCGTAATGGGGACGGCGATACGTAACGCCCATTATGATTTCGGGTGTGTGTGTGAATCATATCGGGGACGGCGATACGTAACGCCCGGTATGATTGGTTTTGAGGATTTTATTTTATGGAAAATGATTGGTGATTTTATTGGGATTTTATTGTGGATTAAATTGGGATTTTGGCATGTGTGGTTATTTCATTGACTTTGAGGAAGATGATTTTAAGCCTCATGCATATGGTAATTGTTCATGGTTGTTGTTGTGGCATTAATGTATTTCTGTCTTTTAGTTTGGTTGGGTTGTATTTACCTGCGATGCCATCTTGGAGTCGTAGTTTTTGGATGCAGATTATGAAAAGGCTGAGCTTGAGGAGACGGTTCCGCCGTTGAGGTGTTATTATTATTAATTGTTATCTTAGGAAATTTATTTTCCTTTTTTTATAAATATGTATTTGTTTAATTTGTATTTCGGATGACTGTATTAAATCTCTTGTTGGAGAATTTATATTAAATTGGTTTGTAAAGTATTTCCAAAAAATTCTGGTACTTAGATAATAATTTATTATCCGTTGCGACCTATATTTTATGTATGTCACGTGTACACACACGTTTGACACTTGTCGTTGGGATGTGTGACCCGTGTTGTCATTATCCTGACGTCTCGATTCCCGTGTTATTTTAAGGAGAATTTGGGGGCGTCACAGAAGTTTTAGACGTAAATATTTAGATTTTTAACTCTGTTATATATGCTGGAATTATGTTTATCTACTGCTTGAAAAACTAACGCATATTCTCAGGGGGAGCTTGAGCATTACTGCAAGTCTCAAAATTCTATTAAGTATTTGTCATCATCAAAAAGTGGGAGATTGTTGAATCCAAGGTTTCAAGTTTCGTATCTACGTGTAGATTTTGATGATAACAAATAAATTCAAATCTCAAGCTCAAATTATTTATGCAATGGAGTAAAGCGCACATCAAGCATAAAAGAACAAGTCTACAAATGAAACTCATAGATTATTTTTGTACATCTCTTGATAAAATTCGAAATTGGATTAAGGCTCCAAATTACGCTTTTTTCTCATAAAACATCAAATTACTTTTTTCACATATGCAAGACATTTTTAAATATTTTAATTTTGAAAATTATGTTTTTCACATGTGCATAACATCATCAAACAATATAATTTCGAATTTTTTTTTTATATAAAAATTTGAATTTGTAAGATGATTGATTATCATATTTGACATGTGCATATTTTCTTTGAAAGTCTTGAAGGGTGGTTGTGTATTTTTTTGACAAATGTAAAAGGTAGATGATTTTGTTTGAAAGTCTTGAAGGGTGGTTGCGTGTTTTTTTTTTTAACAAATGCAAAAGGTAGATGATTTTGTTTGAAAATCTTAAAGGGTGGTTGTGTGTTTTTTTGACATATGCAAAAAGAAAATAATTTGGTTTGAAAAATAAATCATGTTCATTTTGTCATGTATGAAAAGTAAAATATTAGGTTTGATTTCTTTGAAAAATAAATGGAGTTGTCTTTGACAAATGCAAAAGGGAAATGCTTTTATTTGAATTTTTTGAAAAATGAATAGTATTCTTATTTGACATGTGAATTTTTTCAAATTTGAAATTGCAGACTCATTTGCCTATAAATAGCTCACTTGAGTTTTGCAAAAATCACAACAAGAGTTTACGCATCTATTGCTAAGTTTTGCATCATTCTTTCAAAGCTCTCATTCTCTCTTTTCTAAAGTTTTGAGCCTTAATTCTTATTCTTTTTTAGAGAGATATAGGTTATGCTGTATTGTTTCTATCTCACTCATTGATGAATGTACTTTGATAGTCTACCCACTATCAACTCTTGTATCAATAAGAGGGTGCGTATAACCCTTGTGTGTGTAGAAGGTGTTCTACACAGGGAACAGTTGAATCACCAAGTGTGAGGTGATTGGAAGTGTAGAGGGTGTTCTACACGGATCTTTTGGAGCGGTGCTGCTCAAAAGTGTAATAGGTTTCTATCTCCACCAAAAGGTGATTGACTAGTGAATTTTGGATTCTCAAGGGGTAGCTTGAGGCAAGGACGTAGGGATTGGGGCTGAACCTCGTAAAAATATTGAGTTTGTTTTTTCTTACCCTACTCTTTACATTTATTGCTGTTTTATATTCTGTTTATATTTTATATTATGTATTTGATTTATAAGTTTTAATTTTTATAATATAACCAAATTCACCCTCCCTCTTGTGTTAGTCATATGGGCAACACTTTCCATGAATAAGAGGGTGAACCATTAAGAGAGGCTTTAAGAACAAAAGATCTTGAAAAGTAACTGGCACTGTATACTTTGTAGAATAGTCCCTCATGATTCTGCATAAGTCTCCAACTTTGTTTGGCTAACAAAGCCATGTTGAAGGTTTTAAATTTATTGAAACCTAAACTACCAACAACTTTAGACTTACACAGCCTATGTCAACTCATCCAATGGATCTTTCTTTCTTCATTCTTTTGGCCCTACCAAAAATTTTCCATCATGCCTTCAAGATTTGAACACAACTTGTTAGGGAGTTTTAAACAACTCATGGCATAGGAAGGGATGGCTAGAGCTACAACTTTAAGTAAAATTTCTTTTCCACCCTTGTGAAAGCATGTTGCCTTTCCACCCTTGAAGCTTTAACCAAACTTTGTGTTTGATCTCAGCAAAAGTTGACCTCCTAGATTTGGCTACAATGGGAGGTAAGCCAAGGTACTTTTTATACTGTTGCACATGTGTAGTCCCCCACAAGTTCATGAGTTTTGTTTTAGTAGTCTTATTAATGTTGTTGCTAAATATTATGGAAGTTTTATCCTGTAACAATGTTACATATAGTCGTAAAGTGTATAAACACCGTGTAAATGCTTTGAAAAATAGTGGAGTCCACTATTAAAAAGTTATTTTTTTTAGGGGTCCACATTTACTAACTTTTTTCAAAACGATTGTGTGGTGTTTGAGCATTTCCTGACTGCAAATATCATTTATCTTTATCCTGATTGATTAACTGACCAGAAGCTTCTTTATCAACTTTCAGCAAATTAAGCAACTTGTCATTTGTTTCAACAGTAGCAGCACAGAAGATAAGACTATCATCTGCAAATAGAAGGTGATTAAGTTAAGGTGCTTCACGACAAATTTGAATCCCAAGGATAGTTTTAGAAGCAGCAGCCTTTCTAAGAAAACTAGTTAAGCTTTCTATACATTGGAGAAATAAATAAAGGAATATAGGATCTTCTTATCTCAATCATCGAGAAGGAATGGTATGACCAGTTGATGAACTATCGATGAGAACTGAAAAAGAGGCACTTTGTACATAGTTCATAATCAGATTAATTAACTTTTCACGAAAACCAAGTTTGTACATAACAACATTAAGAAAATGACACTCAACCCTATCATATACTTTACTCATGTCAAGTTTGAAAGACATAAAGCCCTTATTTTCCCTCTTGTTTCTTCTTAAGAAATGAAATTTTTCATTGGCCATAAGGAAATTATCCGTGATCAACCTACCTGGTATAAAAGCTGATTGAGTTTCTAATATGATGGTAGTCAGCATTACTTTAATCCTATTAGCAATGAATTTAGATATTAGCTTATATATTACATTATATAAGCCAATAGTCAATGTGAGTGTGATTCACAACTTGAGGGAATCCACCATAATTAATTGCACTTAGGTTGCATTTGGGTAGTGAGATGATCTCAGATACTTTGTAAATAATAGTAAAAAAGTAATGAAAAACTAATAATAGAATATTGAATAGTAGTGAAAAGTAATGAATAATAGTGAAAAGTAGGTGACAAATAGTGAAAAGTAATAATAAATTAATAAATATTAATAGAGTATTTTGAGAATACTTGAGAATACTCGATAGCCAAACCTAGCCTTAATACGACAACAGCTATAGAAGGACCAAGTTGAGGCCAAAATGTTGGAAAAACAAATGAGGCATACCATCAGACACTGGTGCCTTCAAGGGGTGCATTTCCTTTAATGCTCTGACCACTTCCTCATCTGTGTAACTTCTAGTGAGATCTGCATTAATCTCCATAGTCACTTTACTTTCAATATTATCCAATACAAGAGACATAGTTTGACTACTTGCACTGGGAAATAATGAAGTAAAATGATTTAGAATAAGATTATCACATTGATCCCTCTCATGCCAGATACATGCTTCATCCACTAATATCACAATACTGATTTTTTTCTCTGAAAATCTTCTGCATGGAAAAACTTGGTATTTTGATCCCCTTCAATTAATCATAGTGCTCTTGACCTATGTTTCCACATCATATCTTCCCTCCCTAACCATTTATGGACTTCTTCTAAAGCAGCCTTTACTTCCTCATAATTAAACTCTCAGAATCCTTTTGCTGCAATGTCTCTAAATTTTGTCATGCTTCCTACAGATTAAATTGGGCTATGCCAAACTTTTCTTTGTTCCATCTTTGTAGGTGTGAGGCACACCTAACAATGTTGGACATGATATACTGCAAACAGATTTGATTTCTTTGCTGGTTCCAAGTGTATGAACAATCTATTCACAATCTGATTCCCCTAGCCACATAGTCTCAAACCTAAAAGATTTAGGTCTTCTTTTCCTCAATTGAGTACTTATTACATCCAACCATAAAGGTAAATGATCAAAATAAGAAGAATATCCATGGTAAACAATAGTTCTTTCAAACATATTGTACCAACACTAATTTCCTAGAAATCTGTCCAACCTTTCTAAGACCATAACTAAATTATCTATTTTATTGAACCATGTGTATCTAGGCCCAAGAAAGCCAAGATTCTTTAGTTCACAGTCAGATGTAACATCACGAAAGTCTAGCATTTGCTGTTTCGGCCTTTCCCTTCCTCTCCATTTCTCCTTCCATGTGAAGATCTCATTAAAGTCTCCAAAAGAAGCCAGGGTTCAGTACAACCTTGATTCAAAGTTCTGATTAGATTCCATGTCTCTACTCGTTGGCATGCCTCTAGTTGGCCATAAATCCCAAAGAGAAACCATCTTTTAGAATCTTCCACTACAGAGGCATCAATATGAGATGGGGAATAGCTGAGAATTTCTAACTATGTTTTTTCCTTTTCACAAAAGTGCAAGACCTCTACTAAGTCCTGTAGCATCAACTGTCAAGCAATTATCATAATGAAGCTTCACTCTCCATAATTCCATCTTAGCAGCTTTGAGTTTGGTTTCTTGGAAAAATGACTGCGAGATCTTCACTTCTGACTAAGTTAGCAAGAGTTCAAATACCGCAAGTGTTTCCAAGCCCTCGGGTATTCCAACTTAGGATCTTCATAGCTCTTGGTGGGGCTATGCAATAACCACCACAAAACTTGATTGAGTAGTGCCATCCACTGGCTTACCTTGTTTGCCCTTAAGTTTCAAATGTTTAGAGGCTCTAGTGGCCTCACTGCTAACAACAGATTCAATCAACCTTTTACCACTCAAAAAAGGTTTAAGACTAGCATGTTCTGGATCATTAGAAGGTTTTGTTCGTGTCCACTTACAGAGACTATTGACCACCTTTCTTGTATCCTACATAAAGTTTAGTGTTCCCTCCAATGGACCTTTGGACACACTCACCATGGTTAGTTAGAGGTATACCCACTTCAAGATGCAACTTTATAGGGACATCCATCAAAGAGTCGTCATTTAAATTTCTTTTTCTCGTTAACAACTGCTACTTGGTTACAACCCAACACTCTCTCTAGAAGTAACTGATTGTAACTACTTAGGAGAAGTGGAGAGATGCATTGTCATCCCATGGTTAAACTACTCTGACAATTGCTCAATATTTAGATTAACTACACTAACTACTATATGATGGTTACACTTAGCCTCACCGGAGCCCTACTCAATAGAATGCTATGACAAACTCGTCTTACCATGGTGTTGGTGAAAACGATTTTGGGAAGGGATCCCAGCACCAACTAAACCACCTGCTCGAAGCCATGGGTCATATGGGAATTTAGAGAGCTTAATAGAATTTATTGATACATCCCACATATCACAATCACGATGACTATGACTAAGTAACCCACAAAGATAACAAAGGTTTGGGAGACGTCCGTAAGTAAAGTTTACCCAAACTAGATGAGAAGAGCCAACACAAACTTTCTTCCCACATAAGAGAGGTTTGGACACATCTAAGCAAACAAGAACACGTAGAAACTCACCCTAGGCCATCTCATCTAGGTCTAAATCAACTTCTACCACCTAACCTAAAGCCTTACCAATACAATTACCTATTTCTAAATTGTGAACCATTAAAGGAGGATCATGAATGCAAACCCAAAATAGAGTCTCAAATAGATCAATTTGATGAGTTTGTTTTAACCCTTCAACATCACCAGTCAACACAAGTTGCTTGTCGAAACTTCATGATCCATTACGTTCGACCCGGCCCTTATTTTTCATATCAGCAAACTTAATAATAAAAAGAGTGGGGTGCAAGTCATGCATGGTGATTTCATGGGTTGTGCGCCAAACTTTCTTCTTCGTAGACTTAAATGCCTCCTTATTAAAGTGCTTATTAGTAAATAATTTGAATGGCAAACATTTATCCCCCCAGATCAATGCATCCTTGAGAAAAGATTCCTCAATCACAATTGCTTCATCCTCTTGTTTTGTTAAGAATAGACGAGCACACAAATCTTTAAGGCTGGGATCCATGCTGTTAACAGCATATGTACCAGGATAATAAACCAACAACACCAAATCTAGAAGGCCACATCCTGTACATGACAAGAAAGCAAATCCCTACTACAGATAGCTTTAGTAGAGAAGCCACTACTAATTTAAAATTAGGAAAATCAAAACCTGTACAAAACAGGAAGGAAACCCCTACGTTGAGAGCACTGGGACGTGAGGAGAGACAATTTTAAAAAACTTGAATATTGAAGTTTATGATGTTCTTCATTAATGCCATATATATATTGGAGTATTCAAGTATGTTTGGAAATTTGGAGTATATGATATTCTTCAATGCCATATATATTGGAGTATTGGAGTTTTACAGTATATCTAGAATATTGGAGTTTAAGATATTCTTCAATACCATATATATATGATAAGTGTACATGCATAATGTAATATTATTTGATCCATAAGGCATGATCACTACATGTGTACCTGATTTTAAATTATTGTTGGAAAGCTGTGGGGAGATCAAGTAATGTTTCATGATCCATCCTTACAAAATAGTGTACTTCGGCCATATTATTATTATTTAGTCATTTGTAATTTGCAATATCACTTTATTAGTAGGTGGATTATGCCTAAAAGATTAGATGCATGGATTGTAATTTGTAAGAAGTTTTATATGTCATTTACTTTACCATTTTTGGTTTTTTAACATTTTCTTTTCTTTTATTTGGACTCTTGGAATTGTGAAACTTAGAATTAGAGACTTGGAGTTTGTGTTATGGCTAATTGTCTCTTTTTTTTTGTGTATGCTTGTTTTTTTTATTTGAAGTTTGAAATTTGGATGATTATTGATTAGGGATTTTTAAAAAAATATTTATCTTTATTTTTATTTTTTAAAATCTTATTACTATGATTGATAACCTTATTTGGATGGATATCAACAATTTTTATTCTTTTGCAATAAAACCTTTAATTCAAATTTATTGTATATAGACAAATTTCCTTTTATGATTATTTTTATTTTCCCTTAAAGTTCTTTTTTGGTATTTTTGTGGCATTGAATAAAATGTTAATGGTTTGAAAACTTACTAGAAATTTCATTGTTGAGCCAAAAAGCATTGAATATTAAAATTGGCTCATTTGGTATTGGGCCAAACCGAACGAACTGAACAGACCGCAAAGGACCAGTCTGGTTCGGTCTAGTTTAGGGTGATAAGATCTTGGACCGAAGGACTTTGTTCCGATTCAATTCCAAAAAACTTCTATAAATTACCTAATGAATCAGGCCGAATTCACCCAAAATTAAGATCGTATGATAATACAACCATTTGGACACCGTTTGGAATCTTGGATCTAATGAATATTTGGGATTTTGATGTGTGATGGATGACATAATAGACACATCATTAGGAGTCTTTCATAAGCTAGTGTACCATTCACACATGCTCGCATCTTAGCCTGAGGTGTAGCTGTGGTAAAGTAAAATAATCCTCAGTTTGAAAATGCTACCATTCGAAGCAAAAATTTATCAATATTTGCACTTCATCTACATGAACAAAAACTCACCTAGATGAACACTCTTTGCATATATCTCCAAAACTTTACAATAAAAATTGCATCCCCTCCCATTCTCTCAGTGTAGAAGCCTTGACATGTATATATGTAAATAGCATTCACATTCAAAGTTTATTTCGCACATCTGATGATTCTAGTGATCTAGTCATGAGGCTAAAACATAGTTATTGGGATAGGTTTTTATATGTAACTTTTGGAAACAATCCTCTGTGCATGATCAGATTCCAAATATTAGTATGGGATATTACTCAACCTATATATTTCTTTGTTGTCAGAAAATTATGAAGAGTAGATGAGAAATTCGGCCATCTCTTTATTTCCTTGTATTAAAGAGTTCTTCAAGGAAGAAAAATTGAAAAATCTAGTGATAGATGTATAAACTAATAATCAAACAAGGAACTGATAATTATTAAACACATATTTCATCAAAACGATCACACTAAGGATTATTAAGTACAAATAAATAAGTTTATATATTTTCAGCAACTTAAACTTTTAGGACAAGTAATAATTTCATATAGTATCATAGCAAAGTTTTGAGTTCAAATTTTGATTCTACACTCTACTTTGTTTAATTAAATATTCCGCATGTCAAACTCACTTATTGAGAAATACTCTGACCCACATGTGAGGGCCAAAGAGTATTAAAAACATATAATACAAATAATATTAAATCTTCTTCTCATCAACTTAGTACATATCCATTGAAACGTTGTATCTATTTTCTAGCTCTTACCTAGAACAACCCTAACCATGATACTCCCCCATTCCATGAATAGAAAAAAGAAAAGATTAAAAGAAAAGAAAAATAAATTGCATCTTGCATGTGTATCAGTTCGATCTAGTAGTTATATGTTCATCATATCAACTAGTTTGAAATACTGTTATAAAGCTTATGCAAATAGTAATCACAACCCAAAACATGTACCAAGACTTTATAGATTATTATTCATGTGGGTCAGCTTTACATGATGATGCCAATTTTTGAAAAGCTCTCACGATATATAGCTAAAACACAAAGTCAAAGTAGTGAAGCCTCTAGACCTCATAATTTTAAGAAACTATCCACGACTTTTTATAAGTAGAAACTTGATCATCATATTTCTCCATAACAAAGGAGCGTCGAGATTAGCATACATGTAACGAGCTGGAATCCCCATCTCCTTAATCTAAAAGCAAAGACTGTAAATTCCTGCATCCATCATCAGCATCCCATCACGGTGCAATTATACACAAAACTACCTGAGCGCTTTTGGGCCAACAGGTCCCAATGTGGTGGGTCTTCATCAGGTATCCAAGAGTTAAGCTCAATGATCCCTCCTCCCGAAGCCCTAGGCCCACCAATGACAATTAACCTATCTCCACAAGCCCTAAATGCCAATCCCCAACCATTCATCGAGACAGCCTGGTCGGGCAATCTCCCAATCGAGACCCAAAAGTTCTCATCTTTTTCGTATCTCCTCACCTCCTTTTGAGCATAATTTGCCGCATACAGAACATTGTTCACAACAGCAACCAGAGGTGGCGCCTCAGCCACAGCAACAGGTGCCTCAGACATAACCCCAATCCCTCCATTACACCAAAGAAACATGTCAGATATCACTGTCCATGTTCTTGTTTTCATGTCATAAACTTCCCCACATGTAAGAGATTTTAAGGCTCCATCTCCCATTCCACCAATAACATAAAATTTATTGTCCATAAATACCCCAGAACACATTTTTCTTGCTTTGTTCATGTTTGGAAGAGTCACCCATGTTCCTGTTTCTGAATTATAAAGCTTGGCTGAATTTAGAATTTTGCCAAATGGGTCACAACCACCAGCTATAATTGCAACTTCCCCAAGACTAGCCGAACCGAACAAACACCTGGGGGTATTCATCTTCATGCCTGACGACCATGTGTTTGTCAAAATGTCGTATCTATAGATAACGTGGGATGTTATCTCCTTTCCAAAGACAAGAAGTTCGGTACCAACGGCCAACGACTCCTTGTCAGCACACATGAAGCAATCATTGTTTGGCATTTGAGGTAGATTCATCCAACGACGGTGAATTGGATCAAATGCCTTCCATTCAAGAAGTTTGCAAGAAAAGTAAACCCAATGCTCTACAATACCCATTTCCCGCCTCAGTTTGTATAGCTCCCCACTCCTAATTAGAGATCGAAAGTTTTGATTCACTGAGGCAATTGAACCATAATCAGATCTAGAGCAATGAAGAAGACAGTTGATTGTGATATCCCGGCCGAGATGGGTGATAAGAGAACTTGTATCTAAAGGATCACCCCCTGTGTGGTTTTGGTCATGATCATGATGATCATCTGGTTGGTTTGTCTGGATAACAAAGATATTAGGAAAGTTCTTTACTAATTCATCATGTCTCGATCCTTGATCAAGAGAATGATCTTGTACCTTGCATGACTTTCTGAGGGGAATTTGATCTCCATGATCTTCCAATCGATGCTTACTATTTGACAGCTCAATCACACGATAAGCATTATAAATCCACTTGCTCTCTTGCTCACACGAGCTAGGCAAGTCCCTTGACACGAGATAGGATGGACCCTCCAACATGTTGCTGAAAACTTCCAATCCGATCAACCAAAATAGAGCCTAATAATTCTTTGATCTTTGATCTTCAAAATCAAAATCAAAATCAAATGTCACTAAATCAGTCAATAGAAGGGGAGATAAATCATATTCCAGCTTATTTATTGTACACACAAAAGCACCCTTACTCAAGATATATGTATGTTATCTTTGAAGCAAATCAACAAACCATATGTATCATTAATGTGCATGAAGAAGAATATTCAGCAATAAAACTAGAAATTAAATATCACACAAAAATAATCAAATGGCACGAAGCCTTGAGCACTATATCTATATCAGTCTGACAGCTTCCAATTACACAAGGAGGAGAAGAAGAAGAAGATGCATATCAAACCCATATCAATTTGGAATTTCCTATATTTTTATTCAAGGTAAATTTCATATTAATTTGCAATGCTGGAGACCAAATATTCAATTGAATAATCATAAAACTCATGAACATTTTTAAAACTGTAATATTTATCAAATAACATGTTTGAATGATTATTTATAAGAAAAAAAGGGCATATATATTTTATTTATAGTTTTTGTGAATCATCTCGATCAATCTAAATTTGGCACCATAAAAACCGCATGCATGCAATACATATATATGTATTCCTATCGAAGCCGCGTGAATGGTCTAGAAGAAGCAAAACGTTCAGAATTGAAGGTAAAGTAAAGTCTAACATGGATATGGAATAATCCAGCTCTGAAAATGAGAATTACCCATATCAGATCCTAGGCTAATTTATACAAAAATATAAATTAAAAAAAAAAGTAGATAAAATTCATAATCAATTACATGATCAGGGCAAGGTAGCTGAATGTACTTAGAAAACGCTATATTCAATTTACAAAAATCTGTAAGCATGACTTTTAAATTCACCTCGCGAAGATAAACTCATAAAACCAGGTCCATTTAGAATTTCCATTTGCTGATAACCCATAAATTCCTTTCCCGTTTGTCCGCCAGAGATTGTGTAAATGATCATAAACACCCGAAAAAGTTCAAAATCTTTATATTACAAAAAAAAAAAACTTCCAAGGAAAGAGAAAGATCAGAGCAAAAGACTTACGAGTCTACGACTTGGATAGAAAATGTTAGTTCTCCTTCTCTTCCTCCTCCTTCGTGTTGCTCTCTGTCCTCTCTCTATAAATTACAACACGGCAAATTGCTCTCTTTCGCTCAAATTCTCTCTCTCACCCTCTTTTGGCTCCGTTTGTATTCGTTGAAGAGGGAGATCAGAGTGAGGGTATCGTGGTTTATATACATACATATATATATATATTATATGTACTCCTTTATTTTTAGTTTGAGGGTTTTGTTTATTAATTTCGCTTTATCATTTATATCCCATTTTGTCTTCTTGCAGATATCAATATTTTTCGTGGCAATATATAATATTTATTTTGCATTGTTTATGGAGGGTATATATTATATATCTATTATACGAACATTATATGTGTATATATATATATATATATATGTATAGCTTCAAAGTTGTCTTTTCCTTCCATTTCCTAATTTCCTAGTCTAGCAGACTAGCACGCAAGCTGGAAAGGCCAGAGTGCAGTACTGTTCTGGTCTGTTACTGTTCTTCAAGAATTGTATATGTTTAATGTATGACTTATAATTAATACTGCATATTGGGTTTCCCTGATTGGGTAGTAATTTATTAATTCTCATACATTTATTTTTTCCCTCAAAAGCAAATGCCAATATAAACTAATTCATAATAAATGTACCTTCGTGATCATATTCGTCACTGATTGGAAAGGAGATAGGGAAGAAGACGTGGAATCAGCGTGATCAGAGGACTTTTAGTGGTATTATAATCTAAAGATACGTTTGTAATTAAGACATTGTTATTGCTTGTCATGATCATACTGACTTACTTTGCTTTAATTTTATGATGTAGAATATATTATATGATATTAATTAATTAAGAAAAATGTGCAACAAACAAACGAAAAGTCATTAATTAAGAAAGAAAAAGCCTCCTTTGATTTGTGTGCAACTGCTGTTCAAGCAATATTTCTAAAGCTAGGGAGAAAAAATTCTCTCTCTCTCTTTCATAATTAATACAACTATTAGTCAAGTATGCGTAGATGACATTACGAGGCCTATTCATCCGGATTGATTATAATTCGACTCAATTTAAAATTTTATTTATTTTATAATAATTTTAAATTTTTATTTTTTTAAAAAGTTTAGAAAATTTTGAACCCGAATAACACCCCTAATCACGAGTGGATCAAGGAGTGAAACTGCAGGTTTCCGCACTACAAAAAAATAAAAATTTGCATATTGGACTACTTTTATTTCCAGCCACGTAATTATCGCATTAAAAATAAGTTTTTCTCAGTTTTGAAAATAAGCCGGAAAAAATTGCAGCAATTTTTGTCAACTGTTATAATAGCTGCTAATAACCTCATTTGACTCTAAATAGTAACGATAACTAATTGGCAGTTACTTCTAGTCGGAAATAAGTATCTCCGGCGAGATTTAGACTATTTTCGACAATTGCTAGAAATGAACTTATTTCTTGCAGTGCCCGATTATCTGATTTAGAGTTGAAGAACAAAAGTCAATATATATATATATATATGTATGTATGTATATACTATGTATATATATTGGTACATTTTCCTGCATGTGGATTATATTTTCTAACCATTTCAGGTCCAAAATTAATTTTCTTGCCTATCAAGATTAAATGTCCCTAATGAATTTTCTTGCCTATCTCGATGGAGATCGGCCTCTTATTGATCCATTGATATTGTATTTGAAGCAGCGCAATACCAAATATTATTATTTGCATCGAACGTTCTTTAATTCATAAATTAAAAAAAGCACAAAACGGGTGGTTTTCCTTAATTTTAGGTTGGGTTTGAGAAGCAAAGCTTTCTCAACACTCTTTAATATATTTTTTATTTATTTTTTATTTATTTTTATTATTATTATTTTTTATTGTTATTTAATATTTTTTTATTAATTTTTATTAATTTTTTACTATTATTTACAAATATTTTCAACACTTCTTAACTTAGTATGTAGGTGATGTATGGTACTCTTTTTTTATTTCTTTCATTCATATATAATTTTTAAGTCTCATTTAAATTTAGAGATGAAATGAGTTGAAATGAGTTTAGTTTATTTTTTAATACTATTATTATTTTAAGATTTGTAAAATATATATTAGGATTTGAAAAATGTGTATTAAAATTTATATTTCATAAAAGAATATAATAATAAATTTGAGAAGAATTAAAATAAATTGAACTCACTTATAAATACAAACGGAACCTAATTTTTTTGTTTTCCATTTTTCTGACGTTATGATTGGTATATATATACTTAACCGTACACTAACGAATATAAGTTGCACACCATCATCTTCATGATCATGTGCATGAGCTAGCTACTCATGATCATGATATGGCCAAGATGCCTTCTAGTTTCCTTTGTTCAATTCTGTACGAGAGAAATGACATTCCACTGCCGCAACAAGAGACGGGTCGGGACAAAAAAGTAATTATGAAGGAAAAAAATAATTCTATTTGTCAGACTGTTTATCGACACGCCCAAAATCAAGAAAAAACAAAAGAACTCTGACAAATTGCTGTAATTATATAGATTTTTTTTTTTTATACATTTGAATTAGGGATTTTGAATCTTAGACTTCTATTTTAAAAATTACGAATTATATCAATCAGGCTATAGAACTAATTTAATAATTATATAGATGAACTCAAATATTATTGAATATTATAAATTTAGTCTGATCTCTTCTCATTGATCCCTAACTCTCTCTCTATATATATTTATGTCTTCTTAATTAATTTAGGGCTGAGAAACTAACCATCACTACAAAAAAATTGGCCTGTTATGACATTTCTATAGCAATCAAATAGACAGTTGTAACATTTTTATGTCTCAAATAATCTATCTAGTTGCTATAAAAAGGTCATAACAGGCCAATTTTCTTGTAATGCATATATGAAAAAGACATATATGACGTTACCTACACTTGCTAGTACATATGTATGAGTGCCGACTCAATATATATTAAAAATTAAAATAAAATTTAAGTGAGTAATTAACAAAATATAAATTATTATATAAAAATAAAATAAAATTTTATTTAAATCTTTACATAATTTTATTTAAATTTATATTTAATAAGATAATTTATAGAAAATGTGGCCTTAACACAAATTTTATACTTCAATTTAGCATGATTTTAATAAAATTATTTAAAAATATAAATAATTCATTATATTAAATATTAAATTTAGTATTATGAAGTCTTGTACATATTAGAAAATATAAAAACTATTTAGATTTTATTTAATGAGATAATTTTTTATTTTTTAAAAAAAGTAACTTAAAAAAAAAATATTTGGTCACTTTTATCTTTGAAAGCTTTGTATAAAGTAAGACCTTAGGCAATAGCCTAAATGGCCTTATGGTTAAGTCGGCCTGTTATGTATGTGTGTATGTGGTGTGTGACATGTTATATATATATATATATATATATATATATTATATACACTTCATTTTCTCTTTTGAACCAATTCCGACACAAGGAATAATCTTGTGCTTAATTATTCATGATGTTTGGTGTTTGTGCTGAATTATTCATGATGTTCGTGTTAGTGATGAAGAAAAAGATGGAACTAGATAGCTAGCTAGGAATCACCCTAATACCAAAGATATTGTTCGATCCAGCGACCTTTTATTACTCTAAAAGACTAAAACACTCAATGTGTATATATATATATATATATGTATGTATGTATTAAATATACATTGTAACTGCATGCATTGTAATAATGTGAAGTCATGATAGCGAAAGAAATCATATGGCTTTATCAAGGCGAATATATATGTAAAAAAAAAAAGGACTACCATCAAGAATAAAAACTTTTTGCATCGATCTCTCTCTCTTCCAAACTAATATTGCTGCAACTGGAATCTTCATTAATTCGTAGATAGTTTTTTTTTTCTCTCTTTAGGGGCCTAATTAGTAATAAATAAATATAAATGGTATATTTTTGCTGGTACAAATCAGTGAAATTGGAAAACATGTAAAGCTCTTCAATTCCTTAGTATAATATATATGTGTGTGTGTGTGAAAAAAGAAGAAAAAGAAGAAGAAATTAAGAGATCACCTCAATCGCATGAACTAGAAGTCGTAGCTAACTAGTAGTAATTTTTCAGTTTCTTATAAATTTAGTGAATAAATTTCAGAATAGTAGGGCACTGAATTAACTACAATTAAAAAAAAAAATGGAATTTACAATATTTTAGTATGCATGGATTCTCTATAAACACACACACATATATATGATCAATCAATAGTACCCAATCACTGTCAATATAATAGAATCTGAAACTAAAATGGAAAGGGAACAACTACAGACACATACACATACAAGTTTCACAAAGAAATTTCACACACTCACATGACAACATGCCCTTTTAGTTTTTTTTTTTTTTTTTTTTCAGAAATTTTTTGGTGCACTGTCATCCATCTCGATCGTCCTGTTCAGCCCTGACCCCTCCATTCCATTTCACCATCCTTTGAGTTTTCCATCCCCTGCATCTTGTTTCAGCATCATTTTCAAGCCTATGTGTTGGTCGCGGCCAGTAAGTCACTTTTTTTATTTTTTCCAATTTTTTACAATTCCATTATTTGGTTTTCCTTTCCTCTACTTACTATTTATTCTTTCTTTTTGTTTTTCTATTTGTAGGTATTGTTGCCGTCGCTTCTAACATTTGTCGTCGAAAATTACAAATCCTGATGTCCACACCATCCTCGCCACCTTTTAAAACAAGCTGAAAAACAAATGTCAAACATATGAAAATTCGTAACTTTATTACGTTAAATATTCTTTTATAAAAGAGAAATCGATTGTGATGATTTTAGCCCACAAATCTAATATTTCAAATTGTTAGAGAGAGAAAGCATTCGTCATTAAAAAAATTATTTATTTATAATAAGTTATTTTTAATAAAATAATTATTTTTTATTAAAATTAATATATTATCATTGTAAATAATTTATAAAAAAATATCGATTTTTTTTATAGTGCGGAAGGAGAGGACTCTACTGACACTACAAGAAATATCACTTATTGTGATTAAAGAATAACAAAAAAAAATATTATTTGTAATTAATTTTAATTATAAATAATTATTTGGTTGAAATTAATTAGCTATAAAAAAATATTTTCTCTTGTAATATTGTGAGAGTTATGAAAAAAAATTGAAAAATAAAATAGTGTGTGTGTGAAATTTGTTTGTAGGACTCTTTTATATTTCTAGTATATTCCAATAAAAATGAAAAAGAAAATGCCATCATTGTGTCGAGGAACCCGATTCGGGCAGCGCATGCAACTAATTACAAAGGTATACTACTACTACTACTACTAGTACACATGTCTTGTTGATTAATCTGCATGCATGCTTGCCCTAATATTTCCTGTTTCTTCATCATGAATTTTATCTGGTCCTTATGATCAACAAATATATACGGCCTGGCAGATCAGCTGGCTGGACTTGGAAAAATAGCCAACTTTTTCTGGGGTTTCGTGGATGTACAATAATGACCAAACTTGTAATATTCATGATCGCTAATTAAGCCACGTGTATATATAATCAACAAAGATTATTTTTAGTATTATTATTATTGAGATGTTATATATATACGTGTGTGCGTGTGTGTGGAGGATTGGTGGATTATTTATGATCAGTTGGTCTATTTTGTGAATATAAATGTTTTAACTTAAGTCTTAAATGCTGCATTATGAGTGACATGACAATGACATTCCTCGTAACCGCCAAGCTGTCGGTTTCCTATTGGCCTGATGGGTTGATCATGATCGATCGAATACGCAACATGAGATCCCGCTTAATTTGAAAATGAAATAAATTAGAATAAGTTTAATTTATTTTTTAATATTATTATTATTTTAAATTTAAAAATAATATATTAAAATTTGAAAAATATGTATTGAAATTTGAAAAGAGTGTATAATAATTTATATTTTATATAAAAAATTATAAAAATATAATAATGAAATGGAAGTGAGTTGAGATGAGCTCAACTCACTTCTGAATTTAAACGGGGCCTGAATTTGAAGTCATGAATAGTTTTTTTTGGTTAAAGCACTAATAATGGACTAACTAATTTTTTTTTTCACTTGTGAATAATAAAAAAAAAAAGAAAAAAAAGAATTAATAATAAAGAAAAAAATAGAAAAAAAATATATTTTTTCACTTGTAAATAATAATCTTCCAAAACTCTTAAATTTAGAGGGTTGCTATTCACAAATGAAAAAATATATATTCTTCTTTTATTCTTTTCTTCTCATTTTCTTCTCTATACAAATAATTAAATATAACAATTTCTTTTTGAAAAATGTGTAAATTTATATTTTTTTAAAAAAAAATTAAGTAGTCCATTGCTAATACTCTTAGAGCACTTTTATTAGTTAAAATTTAAATTCAATGAAAATTTAGATTATATTTAAGGATTGAGAAGTGTTAAAAAGTATAAAAAATAATAATAAAAAGTAAGTAAAAAGAATAATAAAATATTAAATAATAATAATAAATAATAAATAATAACAAAAAATAAGTAAAAAATGATAATAATAAAAAATAGGTAGAATATTGAAAAGTGTTAAAAAATATTTGTTTATCAAACCTACTCTAGTCATTTGAATTTAAAAGAATTCTACATTAAATTGTCAAAAAATCATAAATTTTAACTCAAATAAATAGTAATGCTAAAAGAAATTTTAAAGTTGAATACTTCCAACTAATGATCAAACTCTTATTTTATTAGTTTTTTTCTTTTTTTTCTTTTTCATCACATAGAATATGATTACTAATTAATTTTTTTATTAATTCCTCTATTGCCAAACTTTTATTAATAATTTAATTTAAATAAAATATAATTACTAATTAATTTTTTAATTCATAATTTAATTAAAATATGATTATTAATTAATATATAATAGGTAGAATCGTAAAATATGATAAATTAGTAATTACAAATAATAAATATTTTTTAATTATTAATTATTTATTATTATATATTTTCATAAATAAATAATTTAATATAGAAATTTAATATAAATAATTAAAATTAAATTATTGTTAAATTATTTTATTATTATGTAATAAAAAAATAACTATTTTAATATAAAAATTTATATAAATGAAATGATAAAAAATTAAATTATTTTTTATTATAATTAAAAATGTCTTTTAATTTAAAAAAATTTAATAGGAGTGTTCTTATATCTCTTCTTATTAGCTTGCTAGGTCAAAATGACGAAATAAATCATAAAAATTAAAAACCGAACAGCATTGCCATATTAATTATTAAATGTAACACATGGCTTGATTGTAGTCTGGCTAGCAGTAGCTAGCACTTAATTAATGCTCCAGGACAAGTCACTTCATGAAATCATTTTTCATATATTAATGTAATCTCATCAACACGTATATATATATATATATATATATGTTCCATAATCAATATATTTGCCAATATTTTTTTTTTTTTTAAGGGAAAAAAGAAAAGAAGAGTCGTAAGATATCAAGCACAAGTGCAAAACTGATTAGACTTAACATGCATGCCCGCTTTACAGCATCCACTTACTATGTTCTTGGAAGCTAGCGCGCGCGCGCGCTCTCTCTCTCTCTTATGGTACGGACAAAACAATATTATAGTTCAAATTAAGAAAATTCCAAGAAAAACAAAAGTTGGATATCAGGCAAGGGAGACTTTGAAGCGGTCCATCCGACCTTGTGGCAATAATAATCCTTCAACAATACTGGACAACATCAATAATTTTATAAAAATTATAATAAATTCATTAATGTAATGAAATAAATAAGAATAGAGGGACGACTGCCGCTCTCTAATCTCACTATTAAAATTATGTGAATGACCACACCATTATTATTTTAAATCTTGCATAGTGACTTACATATTAACTTACATAGTAATTTCAAAACCTATAAATATAGGTTTCAGTTGTTATGAAATTCATAAGAAAATATAGAGAGAGAAGAAAATTTCAGTTCTTGAGAGTTCTTAAAAGTTTCTTATATATAAATCTATTGCAATAGTAGTTTCTTCTTTAGTTTTATAACACGTTATTAGCACGACGGTTCTACCAATTCTGAAGCTGGTGATCTTGTTTCTCTGTAAGTTTTTCAATATATTATTTGTAATTTTTGATATATTTTATTGACAATTATTATTTAAAATCTGTGTGAATTTATAAATATATCTTCTGAGATACACATATTTATTTCATTATTTATATGTGTAGAAAATGACAAATCTTACAAAATTAGAATTTGTTACTCTTGACATATCTGGAAAAAATTATTTATCCTGGACACTTGATGCTAAAATCCATCTTGATGCGATGAACCTAGGTGAAATAATTAAAAAAGGAAATCAAACGTCCCTGCAGGACCGTGCTAAAGCAATGATTTTCCTTCGCCACCATCTTCACGAAGAGTTAAAAACTGAATATCTTATAATAAAAGATCCCTATATTTTGTGGAACAGTTTAAGGGAGAGGTATGAATATCAGAAGATTAGCATCCTCCCAAGAGCTCGTTTGAATGGTTGCACCTGAGGTTGCAAGATTATAAAAGTGTTAGTGAGTATAATTCCGCACTTTTTAAAATAAACTCAGTACTAAAATTATGCGGTGAGAAAATCACCAATGATGATGTGCTAGAGAAGACTTATACTACATTTTATGCCTCGAATGTGCTCCTGCAGCAGCATTATCGAGAGAGAAAGTTCAAGAAATATTCTGAACTTATATCATGTCTTATAGTAGCTGAGCAGAACAATGAGCTCTTATTAAAAAACCATCAGTTACGCCCTATTGGCTCAATATCATTCCCTTAAGTGAATGGTAATAGGTTTGCATCATTCCCAGAAGTGAATGGTGCATCCTTTAGAAGAAATCGGTGGCGTGGACGTGGTAGAAGAAATTATAGAAATATTAGTCCAGAAATGACCACAGTAAAATGGATAATAATAATATACCGTATCAGCAGAAGTGATACAATTCAGAAAATGGTAAAAATCTCCAGAATAATTCTTCAAAGAGAAGTGAAGATGTGTGCCATAAATGTAGAATAACTGGACATTGGTCATGTACCTGTCGCACGGCCAGTCACTTAGCTGATTTATATCAAGAATTTATTAAAAGAAAGAATAAAATGCATGAAACAAATTTAGTAGAACCATCAGATGATTTATTAGATTCAGTAGATGTAGATGTTACTCATCTTGATGTCTCTAATTTCTTTAATCATCCTGAAGGTTGAATTGATCACTTAATTAGAGATGGAAATGTTCCACTCAATTAATATATTTTCTTTATATTATCTGTAATAAAAGTTATATATATTTTTGTAGAATCATGGATCACATTGATGAGTTTTTTATCTCTGAGTTAAATGATAAAGATATATGTCTGGCTGGCAGTGCTACAACTCACACAATTCTCAAAGAAAATAACTATTTTCAAAATCTAACACTAAGTAAAGCCTATGTCCATACCATATCAAGTTCATCAGATTTAATTGAGGGCTCTAGAAAAGTTTATATTGTGTTGCCTAATGACACCAAATTTTATATTGATGATACTCTATTCTCTTTACAATCTAAAAGAAATTTATTGAGTTTCAAATATATACGTCGTAATAATTATCATATTGAAACGACCAATGAAGACTGTAAAGAGCATCTTCTTATTACTAAAACAATATCGGGCCAGAAGTTTGTATTAGAAAAACTGTCTGTTCTACATTATGGATTGTATTATACAAAGATGAGAACAATTGAATCATATGTGGTAATGCACCAGAAGTGCATTGACCCCAAAATATTTATGACTTGGCATGATCACCTTGGACATCCGAGATCTATAATGATGAGACGAATTATTGAAAATTCGTATGGGCATCCCTTAAAGAATCAAAAGATATTTCTATCCAATGAATCTCTGTACTCTGCATGTTCTCAAGGTAAGTTGATTATCAAACCATCTCCCTCAAAAGTCATTGTTGAATCTCCATCTTTTTTACAAATGATTTACGGAGATATATGTGGGCCTATTCATCCATCAAGTGGATCATTTAGATACTTTATGGTTTTGATTGATGCATCTAGTCGATGGTCACATGTTTGTTTGCTTTCCACTAGAAAAATTGCATTTGCTAGACTTCTTGCTCAGATAATCAAACTACGAGTACAATTTACTGAGTATCCAATTAAGACCATTCGATTGGATAATGCATGTGAATTTTCATCTCAAGATTTTGATGATTATTGCATGTCAATTAGAATAGATGTTGAACATTCTGTTACACATATACACACATAATACGGTTTAGCTGAATTTTTGATCAAAAGGCTTCAACTAATCGCTAGACATTTACTTATGAAATCAAGACTACATATTTCTACTTGGAGACATGCTATACTTCATGCAGCATATTTAATTCGCATTAGACCACTTGCATATCATAAATATTCTCCATTACAGCTTGCATTTGGTCAACAACCAAATATTTCTCATCTTCGTACTTTTGGATGTGCTGTATATGTTCCAATTGCACCTCCACAGCGTACAAAAATGGGTCATCAACGTAGACTTGGGATATTTGTTGGTTTTGATTCTCCATCTATTATTAGATACCTTGAATTCCTTACATGAGATATGTTTAAAGCACGTTTTGAAGATTGTCATTTTGACAAATCCACTTTTCCATTAATGGGTAAAGAAAAGTCGGTGTTTGAAGCACGACAAGATATTATTTGGGATAATAAGACCCTGTCTCAATTTGATCCTCCTACAAATGAATGTAAACTGGAAGTTCAAAGGATTATTCATTTACAAAATGTTGCAAATCAATTACCGGATGTATTTCTAACACTAAAGGTGTAGTAAAATCTTATATTCCTGCTGTTAATACTCAAGTAAGGATTGAAATCCCTGAACGACAAATTGTCAAAACAGCAATAGGTGAGTCTAAGACACGCCTGAAGTGTGAAAAACCTATTGATGCAAAAGATAAAATTTTCAAAAGCAAAAGAATACAAAATGAATTTGGTGTTCCTGAAGAACACGTACCCACAATACAGGCTACAAATATAATTGGTGCTTCTAAAGAGCTCAAATCTTCTATTCCAGAATCTCCTGAAGAGGAAACTCTTGAAGAGTATAAATCTCCTGAAGAAGTGTTTCATGAAATGTTTTCCCCTGAAAAGGAACAGGTACTTGAAAATAATAAGATCTCAATACATTTCATGAATACTGGAGAAATTCTGGATAGAAATAAAATTGTTTTCGATAACATATTTTCATATAAAATGACCATTGACATTACCAAAAGTAATGAATAAAGTGAGCAAAAAACCGTCGAAGAATGTCGACATAAAACTGAGTGGCCAAAACGGAAAGCAGCTATTGAAACTGAATTAAATTCGCTAACAAAGCGAGAAATATTTGGACTTATTGTCCAAACACTAAAGGGTGTAATGTCTGTTGAATATAAGTCAGTATTTGTACGAAAACATAATGAGAAAATGAAATTATGCGGTACAAAGAACGACTTGTCGCACAAGGTTTCCTACAGAAACCCGGGATTGATTATGAAGAAACATATTCTCCCGTTATAGATGTAATTACATTTAGATTCTTGATTAGTCTGGTTGTTACAAAAGGATTAGAAATGCGGTTTAAGGATGTGGTCACTGCGTATTTATATGGATTCTTAGACCATGACATATATATGAAAATCCCTGAAGGATATAAAATGCCTGAAGCATTTACAAGTACATCTAAAAATA
Organism: Platycarya longipes; assembly: GCA_036559045.1. Taxonomy (NCBI): domain Eukaryota; kingdom Viridiplantae; phylum Streptophyta; class Magnoliopsida; order Fagales; family Juglandaceae; genus Platycarya; species Platycarya longipes. The sequence goes on from CM071799.1 coordinate 36,651,579, forward strand.
TATACTCTATTAGACTACAAAGATCTTTATATAGATTGAAGTAATCCGGACGTATGTGGTATAATCGCTTAAGCGAATATCTATTGAAAGAAGGATTTGAAAATAATCATATATGCCCATGTGTTTTTATTAAGAAATCAGAATCCGAATTTGTAATTATTCCGATTTATGTTGATAATTTAAATATTGTGAGAACTCCTGAAAAAATCTCAAGAACCGCTACATATTTAAAAAATGAATTTGAAATGAAAGATCTTGGTAAAACAAAACTTTGTCTCGGCCTGCAGCTCGAGTACTTGCCAAATGAAATTTTTATTCATCAGTCCATGTATACTAAGAAAGTCCTGAGGCATTTTTATGTAGACAAAACTCATCTTCTGAGTACTCCAATGATTGTTCGAACACTTGATGTGAAGAATGATCAATTCCGTCCTTGTGATGACGATGAAGAAATTATTGATCCTGAAGTACCATATCTTAGTACAATTGGAGTTTTGATGTATCTTGCAAACTGCACTCGACCAGATATTACATTCTCAGTTAATTTGTTTGCAAGATATAGTTCTGCACCAACTCGAAGGCATTGGAATGACATTAAACATGTCATTCGTTACCTTCATGGTACGGTTGATATGAGATTATTTTATCAACGTGGATCAAGTCCACAATTGATTGGGTATGCAGATGCGTGTTATCTTTTAGACCCACACAGAGGTAGATCTCAAACTGGATATTTATTTACTTATAGAGATATTGTCATATCATGGAGATCTGTTAAGCAGATACTATCTGCTACTTCTTCAAATTACTCAGAGATCATTGCTATTCATGAAGCAAGTCGAGAGTGTATTTGGCTGAGATCAGTAATTCAACATATCCAGGAAAAGTATGGATTTCCCATGATCAATAATAGCCTAACAATTTTATATAAAGATAATACTGCTTGTATCACTCAAATCAGAGGAGGATATATCAAATGTGACAGAACTAAATATATTTCACCTAAATTCTTTTATACTCATGAACTTCAAGAGAAATGTAAAATTAATGTCAAGCAAATATGATCTAGTGATAGTCTTGCAGATTTATTCATAAAGGTATTACCAACTGCGACATTTAAGAAGATTGTGCATAACATTGGAATGCGAAGACTCAAAGATCTATCATCATGCACTTTTCAGGAGGAGTAAATGTCATGAAGGCTTGTGCTGATTGTACTTTTTTTTCTTCGCTGAGATTTTGTCCCACTGGATTTTCCTCTGTAAGGTTTTAATGAGGCAATCTTAAAGTACTTGTGGATATATAAAAAGACTGTACTCTTTTTCTTTTGACATTAGTTTTTCTTCCCACTGGGTTTTTCCTTAGCAAGGTTTTAACGAGGCAGATTCTTTACGGGTGGTCATTCAAGGAGGAGTGTAATGAAACGAAGGACAGTGGAGAGATGGCTGCCGCCCCCTGTCTCACCACCAAAATTATGTGAATGACCCCACCACTATTATTTTAAATCTTGTATAGTGACTTGCATAGTAACTTCAAGGCTTATAAATATGAGTTTCAGTTGTTATAAAATTCATAAGAAAATATAGAGAGAGAAGAAAATTTTAGTTCTTGAGATTTCTTAAGAGTTTCTTATATATTTTTCTCTTATAATAGTAGTTTCTTCTTTAGTTTTATAACAATTAATTCACTGGATAATAAAACACATATTCCTCCTTAAAACCCATCTGAGCCCCATTCTCCTCTCTCCCTTCAAAAATCCATCTAGCCTCATACAGAAAATCTTCGCATACTGTCGTTTCCCGTCACCCACCATCGCACGAAACCATTACTAGTCTTTCGTCACTAGTTTCACCTCTTGTCGCCTCATCAGACCCTCCGACTCTGGTTTTCAGATTGGACCAAACAACTTCAAATATTTTTTGAATATATTCTTAGTTTTCTTCCTTTTTTTTTCTTTTTTCTTTTTTTAAATTGTAATTGGAGGAATTTGATCGATCTCACGTTTCTAGCTCTCCTATAGCTAGAATTTATATATTATTAGCAAAGTTGCAGAGCTTGTGGGCGAGATGGGTATGAGGGCTGGAAACCCAAGTAGATAACAAACGTTGTAAGGAAACCTAGGTAGAGAGAAATACTACTCAGAGATGAGAGACCGAAAAGGAAACTTATTAGAGTTGATATGATAGTTGATGGTGATATCAGAATTAGACGCAACTTGAATCGATTTGGGAATTTCAAATCCCCTAATATGCGGCTACATACGTGTCACTCATATCTTTGAGGAATGTTATTTGGGATAAAATGGACACCGAGTACAAGATTTTTTCATCAGACAATAGTTGGCAGTGGAAAAAATGATCACCACAACCATAATTATTTAGGCCTCGTTAATTTGGTCATGCAATTCAGATAAAACTAGATATTTTAAACAATCGGAAAATTTTTAAGTTAGAACAAAATGAGATGATTTGTAAAAAAATATATGTTTGAATAGTAAGATAAGTTGAGATAGTTTTAATTATTTTTTGGAGATTTTACAAAGTAGTAGATCCCAGCAATTATTGAAAATTATTTTTAATTATTAGATGTAAAATATTATGAATACATTAAAAATAAGTACTATTTATTATTAATTTTAAAAAAAGTTAAATATTTAACCAAAAATATAGTGTGATATCCCAGATTTTCATGAAGAAATTTATCCATGTTTAAAATGGATAATATTTATTTATTTATTTTATTGAGGTGTTTGGATTTTTAAAGAAAAGTCTTTTAAGAAAAATCTCAAGGTTGTTTGATTTGAATCCTTTTAGTGTAAGACATTTTATTTTGTTAAGGCATAGGAAGATTAGGTTGAAGGGAAGAGCAAGCCTATGATATTTAATTCATTTCTTGAAAGTCCAAATAGTAAGGGTATATTAGAAAATTTTGAAAAGAATGCAAGATTGGATACTTATCAAATTTTGATGGAGGAAGAAGAAGAGAGATGGAAGAAAGTCCAAAAGGCCCAAGTGGAGCCTAAGGGGATCCAACCATGGTGCTAAGTGCCATATGTTTTTGAGCCCCTTTGGGACATGTGTCAAGCTAAGACGTCATGTCCTTTACCTTTTCAAGAAAGTGTCTTACATGAGGAAGACAAAAAGGAGAGAGGTGAAAGATTTTCAAATAAAAAGAGAAGAGGTAAGCGTGTAAGAGGAATGAGAAGAGTGTGGGAGTAGAAGAGACATTGGAACTAACAAGTATCTTGCACACTTTACTTGCCACATGTCAAGTACATAATTAGGGTTTAAACAATTTATCAAGGAGTCCTTCTTAGATTTTGGGACTTAAGCTTGAAATGAGGGGCGAAGTTGGAAACAGTAAAAAGAGAGAGAGGATTTTCGGATTTAGAAGGAGGGATAGCCAAAATTCTTGTTATATTTGGTTTCTTCAATGTAATCACGTGTCGCACATGCATTAGTGATTGTTTTGAAAGGAAAGAGAGTATATAAGTGTTCAACTTATACATGGAAACATGATTATTCTACTAAATCTCTTGTATTGATACATGGATCAAAATTCATTAACTAGTTTAGTATATGTTTCAGGTTTGTATGGTTTAAGGTCTTAGAAAAAGTATTCGATGTTTTGATGAAAAGGGAATATGTTAGGGAATCTTAGGGTTTCGGCTAGGCATGTGAAATAATACTTAGCAACTTGTTTGGATGAACACAAAAGTGGATGCATGAGTTTACAATGTTGGTTGGTGAAAATGACTACCTTAAATGGGTTAATTGGTTCAGCCAAGACCATTTAGGATTTTTTGGAAATTTGATCAATGACTTTCCAAATTCAAATGATTAAGCTTTTATGAATGAAACATGTTTGAATGTTTTAATATTTTCAAGTTATGATTGGAAATGTATGCTTTACATTCTTATTATTTCATGCCTTGTATAAGTTAGTCAAATGTTGCATTTAAGTCCATGTCACATGGTTTCATGTCTTTAAGTTTAAATTTTTGAAAGAAAATGAGTTAAAGAGTTTTTATAAGAATCTCAAAAACTAAGACGGAAAAATAACCTAGTGGAACTCCTTGTTTATTCAAGAGTGTATAAAGTGGAGTGAAACCACTAGGTCAACGAAGTACCTTCGAAAGATTTCGAAATGATTCTTTAAGGATGTCGAAGCAGGGTCGCACTTAAAGTTATTAAATGTCAAGAACGGTGAAAGCGAAATAAGCAAATTGCCGTATAAGTATATATTTATGGCATAGGCACCCCGACTAAAAAAATCATAGAGTGATGCGGTAACTAGTAGAGAACACATGGTGTATATGACAGCCGTGAGGTATCCATATATATTATATGAAAGTCATGATAAGAACAAGATTTTAATCCCATAAATGATATAAATGATATGAATATGTGTTAAGATGTCAAAAGAAGAAAAGAAAGAAGATCTTTTCAAGGAAGTGCATGATGCATATATTAAATTATAAGTCTGTGCTATGTTAATTGTGAACCATTCCTTTCTTAGAATGGTAGAAATTGTTTCAAATATCTTGAAACCATGAATTTGGACGGTTACATAATAGATTATGAGTTCACTGTAGGAGCTTGTACGTTAGGTAAATTAAAAAATAAAAAAGATGACAAAATATTTGACAAGATCATAAAGCTTAGATCTTAATGGAGTTTAGAAATTTCTAAGAAAATGATATATTATAGTTAGAGGGAATCAAAACCATTTTGTAAAGAGAAAAGCATGATGCATCTCTAAACAGAAAAGCAGCAGCACTAGAAAGTGTTTGGTGGAACAAGGGATATCTAAATTAAAGCGCATTATATTCTTTTGATATTAAAAAAACAAAAAAAAAAAACTTGATATGTATATAATATATTTTACGGCTTCACTTTACACAACTCACAACTCTCTCTCTCTCTCTCTCTCTCTCTCTCTATACATATATATATATATACACGCTCGGGCCTTTTGAACCGTAGAGATGGTTTCTACCTTTGTGGTAGTACTGTTCCTCCTAGCATTTTTAATTCCCCTGTCCAATATATATTTAATGGACAGTGCTCACCCCTGTAGCAATCCTTTCATTTGTATCGTTAGTGTAAAAATAATTTTTTATTTTTATTTTTATTTTTTTATATCATTTTTTAAATATATTTAAACATTTTAAAAAAATATAAAAAATAAGAATATTATTAAATAATATTTATTCAATCATTATATTTTTAAAAAAAAAAATAAGAGGGAACGGTACGCACTGTTAGCGGTGCACAAAGTATTTTCCATATTTAATTAATGTTCAGTGATATAATATATATATATTAACGAATGAAAATTGGATTAAATAGGCCTCTTTTTAGTTTAATTAGAAGGTGTACCTACTTTTAAAAAGTGGAGGAAAGTGAAATTTATTTTATTAGCCTTATCAATATTAGAATCCCAAGATTTTAGGTATATCCGCATATGCTAATTAATGGCACACTGCACGCACTCAATTCCAGTAACAAGTCATTATTTTTACACATACATACATATATACATAAGTATGTACATATATACTCATACTTATGTATATATATTAATATATATATATATAAAATTTCCTTATTATATATATATATCCCATAAAGGAGCGGAAGTAACAAGGAAATTTTCCATCTCATATTTGACTCTCTTTCTATCTTTCATCTGCTGAGAGATAAGCTTTTGATCATTACACACGCTAATACCGAGTTTCTTAATTACACTAGTTATATCCCCATAGGTATAACTATCATAATGAAGTCTGCCGGTACTATCGAGCAGTGCATCCTTAACCTTAAAGGCAAATAAATGAGGGAGACCATCAATAAATCTCTCTTTCCAATAAGGTTTATCAGAATCATCTCTCATTAACACACGAGAAATGAAAACAGTTTCATACTAATTGTAATCTGACATGTTGGGATATCTCAGATTATTCAAATAATCAGAAAAACGATTAGTAACATTTGAAGGAGTTCCAATAAAATGTTTAATAATCGTATAGATCAAAGTATTAATACTATCAGAGATACCTCGTCCTATGGTGGTATCAAAAACAGGGGTACCATCATCATTTTACTTTACAGCAAACTGAATCCTCTGTCTAGCTTCGTCAGTGAAATGTTTATCCCACCAAGACCGAAGCATACTCGTAAAACCAGAAACTAGCATCTGAACTACATCTGGTTGCAAAATATTTTTATTAACATAGGCATCGGCGACCATGGACATTTTTTGTAGAGCATTTAGGACCTCTTGTTTAGAGAGTTCGTCAATGTTCCACTCATATATCCGATCAGCACTAATCGAAAACTGACCTTGGAACATGCGTTCCTCGATCTGTAAATCAGGTGGAGTAGGCCTGGTAAACCAGTTCTTCACAAAACCCGTAGGTTTAGTAGAATTGAGTCTGGCTATTTCAGGTTTCTCCGATGAAAATTGTTTTAAAACATTATTAATGACAGAATCATCTTCTGAAGAGTCATCTGTATAATCAGAATTAACATCCTTTCCACTTTTGTCAAGAATGCTAGTGGAAGGTTTTTCTAACTTTATCTGAGCTAGCATTTGATCAATTTTCTCCAGAGTGCTGGCAGTATCCGTTTTCTGCCTGTTCTCTGGTAAAATGATCAAAGGTTTTTCGAAAGTTTTTGAAAAACTTACTGAAGGTTTTTCAGAAATGGGTTTTTCAATTTTCTCCTCTATACGGTCTAACTGTTGACCAATTGTATGGAGGGCAGTATTTGAAAAATGATTCTGTTCGATGATCTTTTTCGTTTCCAAAGATTGGGGAAACTTGGGATCTTCGACAATTGGAATTTTAAAAGGTGAAACTTTAACCTCAGCTCCCTGTACTGAAATCAGAATGATTTCCAATGGGGGATGACAGGCTTTCACTTCGGTTTTATCTTCAGCTTTTGTAAAACTAGATTTTAAAACATTTAAAAATTTATCTTTCAAAACATAATGATTCTCAAGAAAATCGAAGAAAAGAATATGTCTGTTTTGGGCATACATTAATTTCTTCCATTTATATCTAACCTGTCTTTTTTCAATTAGACTAAAATTCGCTTCATAAGCTTTTCGCTTAGGATGGTTTTCCATGCTATTAAAGTCATTAAACAATGAAAGCATATCAGGTTCAAAAGCTTTACACATCATCATCAACTGTGGGTGTAATGGTGGTGTGTTCATAGCTAAATCTGAAACTGTCGGAGACATAGAAGAGTTATCTTCTTCTTCAGTTTCTTCCTTTTTAGCTTTACCCTTGGATGACAGAAAATCATCCTTGGTTGTGTGAAAAGCCGAAGTAACTTGAGATTCCGAGGAGACTCTTTTCAGCTTTAAATCTGAAGAATTTCCCTTAGGAATTTCTTGGATAAAAACTGGATGATTAGGCTCTGCTATCTTAGCAGAATCTTCCAAGAATGTTTCGAAATTTTTATCTCTACTAATTCTCGGGTCCGAAGAACAAGACGATCTAGGACCGACGAAAGAATGTCTTTTTTCTTTGGTCAGGGAAGGTCTGTCAAAAGAAATCTTTACAGCACCATCAAGGTACTGCTGGATTAAGTCAATATCTTTATTGCGAGATATAACTTCTTTGGGTGGTAGTTCCTTAGGAAGGATCCACTCATCTGGCAGAGAAACATCTCTCCAGTAAATCATTTTGGGTATTCTGATATCAGCACTTGAAGAAGAGCTTTGTATCAGAAGGGTCTGGTCTCTTGAAGACTTTATCTTAGCCTTGGGATTAAGGCTAGTCTTCATCAAACAATAATAAATACGGTAAATCAAAGAAAGAGGCCTACTGCCTTCAGTCATATCAATACCAGAAGTTAAAATGTTAAGGGTCAACACATCCAAAACATTTCTATCATTCAAATCAATTGTTAAATCTGGATAACAATCAAAATAAACTGGACCTTTTGCCAGGGAAGTTTGAACAATCCCAAGCTGACTGTCCTCAAAATTCTTAAACCTAGCATCATGCAGGCAAAGAAGAACAGAGGCGTTGACACCTCGCCTTATCAGGGGCTTGATGGCAACTTGGACAGATGCAATATGCATGAATGAAAAATCTTTTTGTTTCATGGCTGAAACAACATTGTGTTGAAACAGCCTACATTTTTCCTGGGTTTTTGAAATAGCAAAAGTTCTTTCAACAGTCTTCACTTTGAATTCTGTTGCAAAAATCTTTTCTTTCCAGGATTTGTTGTAAAGAGAATCAGAATCAATCTTTGGCATATGCCATCGATCGATATCTGGAAATTGATTTTGTTCGAAAACACAATCTTCTTCATTTATTATATCAGGCGGCAAACCTGATCTGGAACTAACTGATGAACTGGATCTAAACATCCTGTTCATCTTGGTAACTACCAAAGCAAGACTCAGGTACTTCCTAAGTCTAGGTCTTCGACCTTACCCTGCTACACGGGTAACACATACCCAAGGTAACACATACCTCTCAGGCTTACTGTCCTTACCAAAACCTCTCATGCCCACTCAACGCCTATCCACGGCTAACACGGGGACTTACTATTCAGCTTTGACACTCGACTACTGGAATGGGGGGTGCAACAGAACAAAATAGAAAAACTAGATAGGGAGACAGAGTGTCTCTGAAAATTATCAAGAAGAAAATGAGATAAAGATAGAATTCAAAATTAAAACCAGAACCGGAAAGTGGCTCTGATACCATAAAGGAGCGGAAGTAACAAGGAAATTTCCCATCTCATATTTGGCTCTCTTTCTATCAATGGTATTAGAGCCGACCTAAACAAGGAAAACTCGTGAGAGAAGAAAAAATTTTTTAAAAAGGTTTTCAAAAAACCTCACGGTGATAATTTCCGAAGAAAAACCCGTGATGAAGTTTTCAAAAAACCTTTGCATAAAAGATTTTCGCATAAAAAATCTTTTAAAAACCCTTCTGATAAAGGGAAATGTTATAACTGTGGCAAAAGGGGACATTATTCTAACAATTGTCCAAACCCTAAAAAGCCCAGTAAGTTGAAGAACAAGCTTAATGCTTTAAACATTGGTGAAGATGACCAGCAGGAACTATTTCAACTTCTTGAAAATAGTTCTTCATCTTTCTCAGATAATGATGAATTTAGCTCTAGTGATACTGATTATCATTCAGAGTCTGAATTATCTAGTCCAACATTGGTTAAGCTCGGCTGCAATTGCTGTGGTTCCTGTGGCAAATCTAGAGTTAAGACAGTCAATGTTTTAACTAAGGAAGAGGAACAAGAGAACCTTCTTTTGACTTTGATTTCTCAAATTGAGAATATTGAGCTAAAAGAGAAGTATCTCAACCAGTTCAAGAAGACTATGACTCGTAGAGAGCCGTCATCTTCTCAAGAGAGAATCAGTTTTCAGGAAACATTAAAACGTTTCGATAAGAAACCGAAGAATGTTTCTACAAATGATTTACAGCATGAAATTATTTTGATTAAAAAAGATATAGTTGAACTCAAATCCGAGATTAACTCTCTCAAGATTGAAAATTCAGGTTTTAAACAAGATTTGCTTTCTTTCAAAATTGAGCAACATTTTGATCAAAGCCCTTCCGATAACGAGGAAACAAAAGTTTCTGACCATGATGGTCCCTCTGAATCTCCTAAGGCTGTCTGTTTATTGAAACAACATATGCCTACCAAGTGGTATGCTAAAGTTGAAATTGTTGTTTGTAGAGAATTTTCATTCTCTGTTATTGCTTTAATTGATTCGGGCTCGGATCTTAACTGTATCCGTGAAGGCTTAATTCCAACTAAGTACTTCGAGAAGTCCACTTAGAGACTGTCAGCGGCTAATGGCTCAAAGATGAAAATCAACTATGAGCTAAATGACGCCCATGTCTGCCAAGACAATGTTTGCTTTAGGATTCCCTCTGTCCTAGTCAAAAACATGACTTGGGATGTTATTTTAGGGATGCCTTTTATTAATTCTATTTGTCCTTTTCTGACCGAGAAAGGTGGGATTACCACAGATCCCTTCGGACAAAAAGTTAAGTTTAAATTTGTTTCCAAACTTAACGCTGATATGTCAAGAGGAAAATTTTCTTTAATTACTGTTAAGATTAATCATTTGAATTTCCTTCAAACCGAAGAGAGATTCAAAAAGATCTCTGAACATTTGTCTGATCCATTACTGCATTCAAAAATTGATGATTTCCATAAAAAATTGGTTTTTGAAATTTGCTCCGATCTTCCGAATGCTTTTTGGAATCGGAAAAAACATGAGGTTTCTTTACCTTATGTTAAAGATTTTAGTGAAAAGAAAATTCCAACCAAAGCTCGACCTATTCAGATGAATAGTGAAACTTTGGAATTTTGTAAAAAAGAAATTGCAGATCTTCTTCAGAAAGGTCTTATCAGGCATAGTAAGTCACCCTGGTCGTGTGCTGCTTTCTATGTCCAGAAAAATGCTGAGATTGAGCGTGGGACACCCCGTTTAGTCATCAATTACAAACCCCTGAACAAAGTGTTGGAATGGATTAGATACCCCATACCCAACAAAAATGACTTAGTTCATAGGTTAAGTGATGCAGTAGTCTTTTCTAAATTTGACCTTAAGTCTGGATTTTGAAAAATCCAAATTAGGGAAACAGACCGTTATAAGACTGCTTTTAATACCCCTTTTGGTCATTACGAATGGAACGTGATGCCATTCGGACTAAAAAATGCCCATTCTGAATTTCAAAATATCATGAATGATATTTTCAATAGTTTTTCTCATTTCACTATTGTTTATATCGATGATGTTTTAGTTTTCTCTAAATCTATTGATGATCACTGGAAACATTTGTTAGTATTTCTTGATATCATCCGACATAATGGTCTAGTGGTTTCTGCGAAAAAGATAAATTTATTCCAAACCAAGATTAGATTCCTTGGTTATGATATTTTCGAAGGAAAAATTAAGCCTATTCAACGAGCTATTGAATTTGCTAATAAATTTCCTGACGTTATCTTGGATAAAACTCAGCTTCAAAGATTCCTTGGATCTTTGAATTATATTGCCGATTTCTATAAGGATATGAGAAAACACTGTCGTCCTCTCTTTGAGAGACTTCAGCTCAATCCTCCTCCGTGGACTGATATCAACACAAATTTAGTTAGGCAAATCAAGACATATGTTAAAACTCTTCCATGTCGTGGTATACCTAATTCCATTGCCTTTAAAATTGTTGAAACTGATGCCTCTCACATTAGTTATGGTGGCATTCTGAAATAATGTGTTACACCAGGTTCATCCGAACAAATTGTTCAATTTCATTCTGGAACCTGGAATCATGCACAAATTAATTATAGTACTATTAAAAAAGAAATTTTATCTATAGTACTATGCATATCTAAATTCCAAAGTGATTTGTTGAATCAAAAATTTCTTTTAAGAATTGATTGCAAGAGCGCAAAATATGTTTTAGAAAAAGATGTTGAAAACATTGCATCTAAACAAATTTTTGCACGATGGCAAGCGATTTTAAGTATTTTTGATTTTGATATTGAATATATTAAAGGATCTGAAAATTCGATCCCTGATTTCCTTACCCATGAATTTTTGCAGAAAACATGAGTAAAAAAAAGAAGCCTGAGAGTTTCCAGAGGCCCCCGCCTCTCCCTGCTCCCTCGTCTTCTTTACTATTGCCCACAGTAGTTTCCTCACTGGAAGTTGCTAATAGGTATACTGCTCTGGAAACGATACCCAGACCAGTAACTCCCAGTTCTTTTGCTTCGGCATTAACCATGCCACATGATCCCTTGTCAAATCCTTTGGCTTTGACAAGACCCAGACTGCCTGCTTCTTCCAGAGCAGAAAATTTTCAGAAGAATTATTATCAGAACCTGTTTTATATCGAAAATTCGATAGAAACAGATCCTTTTAAAATTGCTTCTCATTATTTTTTCCCAGGTTGGCATTGGGTTCCTCAGAATCCAACTAAAGACCTAAAAATTTTTCTTTCGATATTGTCTCACATTGGGTCAATATATCTGAAACCGATCTACGATAAGGTCGATCCTTCAAAATTTTTTTCTCACAATTGTTATCTGGTCAATGTTTTGACCCCTCAGCAATGGGGACCAAATCCGAATACTCTTAAAAGTATTCTGGATACTCAGATTCGATATAATTATCATGATTATATCGATTCATGGCTCCATTTTCCTTTTTACCAGACCACAGATTTGTCGCACTCTTGGTTCTTCAATTTCGACAAGAGATGCAAAAACAAATTCCCCCTCTAGTTTCAACAAAGGTGGGAACAGTTTGGCCCCATTACAGATATTTACCCCGACAGCCTGCAGCCTGTTATTAATCATTTAAAAACAGCTGCTCCAAAGATGGATTCCAAATTACCATTTTTAATCCATTTTTGTTCAAAATATAAAATCCCATGGATTTTAAAATGGACCTATGAGAAAACTCCTGATATTCTCGTTCGTCAATTTTATGTCAAGTATTGGGATAAATTTCAAATTACTACAGATTTGATGTCTAAGGTTTTACTTCCAGTCACCGGTTCCCAATTTAAATGACCGGGAGGAGTTCCCTTCACCACAGACACAGAAACAGATAACATTTCCTTTTCCCCAGATTGAAGAAAAGGAAACACCATGTTCATCTTCCAAACAAAAGAAAAAGACTTCCTCTGATAAGAAGTCTTCTATTTCGCCCCGGAAGAATTCAGATACAGAAAGTTCCACTTCTTTGAAGAAAGATTCTAAGAAGAAACAGAACAGAGATATGCTTGAACTGTTGAAGAAATCTATCGAATGACAACACAATAGCATGATGCTATTGAAGAAATCCATCGAAGAAGAAAACAACAGTGATCAATCAGAAGAATCAGATGCTTCTGATAACTACAGCAAATATTTTGGACACAACAAAGAGTACTCTTCGCCCGATCTCGGAGAGCCCTAATTGCGGTCCACTCAATTGCCAGACAGCACAGAGAGACAAAGTTACTTTCAGCGCAGTCAGTCAAACCCGTCAGCACTAGAAGACAAAGTTACTTTCGGTGCCGACAACTTTACTTTTTCAAAAGTGACAGCACAAAGATACAAGACCACTTTCGGCCACTTTCGGCTCAGTGCTTAGTGCAGAGTTACTTTTACTTTTACTTTTATCATTGCCCCGTGATTTACTCCGGGTTTAACTTTTGTAAAGGCTCATTCGTTTATAAAAGGAGATCTCAGTTTCAGTTTCATTTGGAAGGCAGAGCCTGATAGCCTCCCTTCTAAGATTTGAGAGCTCATTTCACACTTCTCCGATAAGAAGTAAATTGCTCCTAACTTTTTAATATTGTATAATCTTGTGAATATAATGAAGAATCTTTCAGTTCAAAGTTTATCTTCATTATTTATTTTTGCATATATTATCATTGCATTGGTCGGCACTGCCGCCTCTTAATTACTGCATACGCTTCCGTTCTCCCCCTATTTGCCTCTAACAGAAGCGTTTTCTCCCTCATTTGCTGCATTGCATGCATTAGTCGGCCTTGCCGCCTCATATTTGTTGCATATTTCAATTTCCTTGTTACTTCCGCTCCTTTATGGTATCAGATGTGTATATATATAACAATGACTTATGTATATATATTAATATATATATATATATAATTTTAATATTATATTTTTTTAGAAATAGTTTCACTTCATTAAAATTCAAAGAAATGAAGCTTATATTGTGATCAAATTATCAACTAGTTATATACTGACGCTCGGATTTTAAATCTCTCAGATAAAATCTGAGAGAACTAAACACTGCCTTCATAAGAGGCATGTATTAAAATTCTCTTCCAAAAGAGGAGAATACTAAACTCCCGACGGACAAAATGTCCGGAAAACTATTTCTCAACATTATAAAACTTTTCTCTATACAAACATTATTCACAAAACCAATACCATAGAAACAACTAAACAACAACACAACACACAACATTCGACCTATGGTGGCGTGTGAACAGTATGTGTTACTCTAAGAGTTAAACCCCGCTAGTTTAAGCCACTCGGCGAACATGGATCCTTCAGAAATCGCACACGACAGAGTAGATCCACCAAAAGGCGAGGCGCATAGAGAAATCTCCAAACCCTGGGCCCTGCGCGTGAACAGTACATGCATCACTCCGTTCGACAAAAAATTTGGTCAACGACTAGATCGGCAGACAGGGGAACAGCAGCGATGGCTCGTGATGGTCTTTAGCTATCGGACAACCTCAAACTTTCAATTCTTGAATCCAAAAAATAAAACCAAAACCACCATCAAAAGTATGAATCAGTGGCTGGAAAAGAAAAGAGGAGAGGGGAGAGAAGGGAAGAAGACAACGGAGGAGAGGAACGGAGCCGGAGCTTTGCCCTCCCCCCAAGGCAGCAGACGATTAGAGGGTTTTCTGATGGAAAGAGAATCACACGAGCTAGAGAGAGAATAACAATTCCATTTTAATGTTACATCTAGATGTGATACAAATAGCAAAAACTCATCATATAAAACGCAGTTAGGCAAATTTTGCAAGTATGCTCTAAAATGTGATTTTACTCTTAAAACTCTTTTTTATTTTTCAATTCCAATTCCATCTCGATTGAATAAAATTTGGCACAATCAAGTCGGAGTTAGAGTTAAGAAGTGCCAAATTTGACAAGAATCAATAACTGATCAGTCAATCACCCTCTAATTCAAACTCATGAATTTATATAAATAGTAATTCGTGGAAGACTAATTCGTGCAAATTGGTCAACTTAACATAACATGATCCATTTGACTCATAATTAGGGTTTAATTAGGTTGATCCGAACCGATATTTGACTTATCAAGTTTGGTTTGGCTCAAAATACTTAAGTATAAGCTCGAGTCTAAACTTCAGATTTTTATTTAATTTTTATTTGAGTTCGATTCGATAAGTTAAATTCTCGAATTAGCTTGGGCTTGCCTCAAATTGTTTACTTTTTATATTTTTTGATAAATATCTAATAATTAATTAATTACATAGAAAAATGTAATATTGAATTTATACAATTAACAAGTAGAATCTCTTTTGAATTATAAGATTATAAGATTTTAAAAATTTATAAATAATTAATATATATTTAGCTAGTTGATATTTAATTATCCATAATAACAATACATTATATACCTACATAAATTATTAATACATACATAAAATATGATAACATATATCACTTTCATAGATGATTTCTACATGCTACATATGAAATTATTAAATCTTATCGATTAAATGTTGTATAAATTATAAAATATAGGGATGACATATATTCAATATATAGACATGATGAGTAATAAAGTTAAACACACATTTTTTTTTCCAAAAATGCTCTAAAAAATTTGCCCAACGTCTCTTCTTAAGAAGTACCATTTTCCACATTTAAATTTATTATACACTGATTTTCTTCTTCATTTCCCCTTCTTTTTCTATCTAAGCACGTGAGATGCACACAAGGATCAAATATGTGGGATTGGGCTAAGAGTGATAGAATGACCCATATTATAAGCAGTCACTCCACCATTATCGACACCCATTTGTCTCGATAATGGGTCTCCTCGGAAGTCCAAGAACAATGAAGGCCCCATAGTGTAAATTGTTGACGGCCTTGATTTATTGCCAATATTATAACCACATTTAAGAAATTACACATGATTTCATTAATTCGTTTATTCCACCGTGAGAAATTAATGCTTTGGCCACAAATAAATTACATGAATTGAATTATTAGGTTAGATTGTAACATTACTTTTATTTGAAAGTAGATTTAACATATCACATAAACTCATGCTAGTTTATGAGTTTATTTCTATAAAACCAATCTATTTGTGACTGCACTTCTCATTCATCACATCATATGGTAGTACTAAAATTTATTGAAAACATGTTTCTTATGGGAATATATAATGTGTGTGAGAGAGATTCATGAAGGGGAGACTGTCATTATTAACTCTGATGAAGATGAAAATGAGATTCGAGTAAACCAATCACATTGTATTGCCAGAGAGCTTACTGTCCTACTTGCACTTTTTTTAGGTAGGAAATGCAACTTGCTGCAAATTAATGGCTAAAACATCTGCTTAAGCCAGAAATATTAATCAAGAACCATAATATATTTGATACCCCAGAACATTATTTTATTTCAGATGATTTGATTCATTAGAAGCCACTTCATGTGTGCCTATAAAAAACTAGGCAAGATTGCACTTTGTTTCCTCGTATGCGTCATTCCACTTGGTTAATAATTTCAGACAAAGGGATCGAAGTTTATTTAGTTAATACAAGATTCAGAATAGCCAATCACATAACTAGGCCGTGAAGATCAGATACCAGCTCTGGCGCCTCATGTACAGAACCAGGATATATCGATCGATAATGACATGCAAGTTAATATTAGATATACGTACTTAATTACATGGTCAGAATATATATATATATATATATGTGTGTGTGTGTGTGTGTGAAATCATAGTAAGAGATATGAATGCAGTGTTCGTATTTATACGTATATATAATATGAGAGAAGACTGTTGGTCATAATTGATGCTCCCTAGCTCGATCCGAACTAATTTTCCCATGCATGCAGTTCAATTAACAGATAGTAAAAATACCCAAAATATAAAAATAAAAGTATGTTTCGGGTGGGAGGTAATTTAATTATAATGCAAATCATGTTATCTCTTGTGAGGGGAGGGTCGGGAGGCCCACCTAGGAAAGGAGGGCATGGGCCCAAGATGGGATAGGACATAGGCCCAGTGTAAAGAAGGGAGGGGCGGGCACCCGACCCAGTGGGGACATACCCAGGGCTTCAGCACATAAACCAGCTAGCCGAATAATGGATGTTAAATCCTAATGCCTGGCCTGGGAAAGGTCGAGGACCCATAGCAAAGAGTGCTCCATAGGTGAGGGAACGGGACGGCGCCTGACATCACATTAAATAGTAGATCAGTCGAATATCATACTGTAGTAAATGCTAAGCAGGTAAGAGCTGGCCACATTAAATACTGAGTGAGCTAGAGCCATGCTGTATCGAATGCAAGTCGAAAATTTCGATCACACAGTAGTGGAAAGTGAGGGGCCAATGTGACTCAGACAAAACATCCTATCCCTGGCTCTGCTAGATAACCCTGCTCGAGGTCGACCTGCTCATCCAGATATGACTAAATGAATAATGAACAAGTAGGTGGATGAGACATCTTCGCTATTCTTCTTCAATAAGTTGGACTTGGATGATCTCATAAATAGTTCTACATTCTTCAGAATTAAGGTTACTTCTAATTTCTGGATATTATCTATTTTTCCTCTACCATCTCCTTCCTCAACTAACTTACCATCGGAGCAATCATGGACCCCGATTCCCTTTTTTTTCTCTTCATTTGTTTTGCAAGCTCGGATTGTTTGGGCCATTGTCGAATAGTCCAAGCCGCAAAACACAACATCGACATCTCTCTATCGAACTCAAATAATATTAGATATATATTGCTCATGCACCAGCCTTCGTCAAGCTTTTAAATTAAGGTCAATTAATATATATATATATATATATATGTAGAAATTATTGTTGTTGTCTTAGAAGTTAAAACCTGAGATTCACGTGTTATCCCTGATTATGAACATTAGATTTAACAAAACACATAACACTGGTTAGTAATCAATAATATCATACATGAAATATGAATTAAAATAAATACAATATTTGGTTACAAAGGGAAACCCAATGAAAAACTCTTCAATGGTAAAACCCTACGGAACAGCCAAATTCAAGAAAGCTAATTTTATTATATTAAGATAATATTACAAGTAAAGTTCTCAAATTACAAAAATTTTACAACTAGACACTGTTACTTGCCAAGACAAATAACCTGCTTGCCTGTTACTGTAGTATAAGTTGTCAGAAGCTCTGACGATCTCTAATCCGTTATCTTTCCTCTTGGAATCTCCAGTAGCTAAAGTATGAACACTTCAACTCCCCTTAGAGTATGCTCGCACTCAAACTTTACGGCTTGAGCAATTAGAAAATTTTCCTCTTAAGAATTTTCTCTCACACACACACTTGAAGACACTATCGGCTTATGCTCTCGACAATACTTGAAAGTATTTGTGAAGTGTTGCTTTCGGTGTGTTCATCAAAACCTTAGCCAAACTCTTCCTTAAATAGGCAATGCAATGATTAAATTGGATTAGGATTTTGTGGACGGTTTTATCTAGTTACCCAGTCTGTTACGCTGCTAATAATTTGCCAACTTGTCGTACGGGAACACTTACACTGGATGTCTTCGAGTTCAAATCTATTTCGATCACTTCATTTAAATCTTGCATCTCGATCTCTTGATCTCATCAGCTGATCTCCAAACTTGAATGTCTATTTAGGACTCTTGAATCTCTTATATTTAAATTTGAAAGTTACAATATAAGAGTTATATTACAAAACAAATTCTTATCCTTTTTAATATCTTTTGAGTCCTATTTAAAATTACATTCATCCAACGTTCAAATTTAAATTCAAATCATCTAATCCTAGCTAATCCAAAATTATTTTACAAAACTCATAAAATGAATGACACTAAGGCTGCATTAAATGTCGAACTGAGTTAAGTTGATCTGAGTTCTTTATGAATAGTAGTGAGTTGAGATGTCTGAGTGAGTTTTGTAGGACCTACTTAAATGAGCTTAAAATATGTTTATATGTTAGGATAAATATATATTTATAAAAAGTTGAAAAATTTGTGGAACTCATAACCGTTCATTGGCAGTTGTACATTGTCCCCCCATCGCAACAACGTACAGTTATATTTTGAAGGAAAAAAAAGACGTGCTAGCCGAGAGAGAGAGAGAGAGAGTGAAAGAGAGAGAGATAACAAAAGCTGTCAGAGACAGAAAAAAAAAGCTGTTAGGAGAGAGAGAGAAAAGATTATTCACATTAGTTACAATAAATAAATTCCCTTGAGTTTTGTTGAATATAGTTTAGTTGACATGTTTAGATAGTTGAATAAATTTAAAATAGACTGCACTAATTACAGTTTGAGAATCAAACTCGGCCTTAAAAGTTAGTGTCATGTGCATGCATGTGCGACATTGCTTCAATTAAGTCAAATTCCAATAACTTTTGATGTGTATATCCTTAATTAATGAACTAATCATCTTAATTCTCTGATAGCGTACATATATATATATATATATATATATATATATTCTATCATCATCACTAGTAGTGCATGTAAGTACACGAGTCATATATATATATATACACATATATGCATATATATATATATATATACACACACATGATGATGAAATGCTAGCATGTCCACAGTATTTATTTTGACAGCTTATGCATTTTAATTTTAATTTTTAATTTTTTTTATTTAATAGTTAAGAAAATAAATATTAGTGGATTAATTTTTTTTTTAATTTTTAAAAATATTTTAAGATAAAAAAATATAAAAATATAAAAAGTCAAAAAACAACTAGGTATACAATAGAGCGGCGCTACATCTGAGTCAGCACAGTAGCACCGCTCCTAACTTAATGCAAGTACTCAAATGCACCTCATGGGGTAGAAGTTTAGTCATTGTAAAACTAACTTAAAACATGTCCAGAACCATGTATATGCAAGTTGGTTGTGGACAACTAAGATAATATTTGTAAGTTATACTTAATTTTTTGTCATGTGCCTGATATATATTATCCCATTTATACCATATAATTATAGCGATTATTGACATCTTTACTCACTAGCTGTCAATATATTGATCTATTATATTGCATGCCATAAATAGTCTTGGCTGTGAATACTTATGTAGCACCAATAGATATTCTTTCATCAAGCTAGCCAGCTGCTACTCTCAACTCCTTTAACTACCATTTCAACCTCCTAATTAATTAATCTCTTTCATGATCTAGTCGTATATATTAGCCCCATCTGACATTCTATTTTATTTTTTTTTTCACACCAAGCACCCTAATTCATCACAAATCACGAAAGTAATGAATGTTAGTTGTGGATATTTGATGCAGGGCGATCCAAGTATGATGATATTGAGCTGGCAGGTAATCTAACGTTAATAGCTGCTTCGGACTACATCCTCGAGAAGGTAGATTAATGCAAAATTGGCAAAACAAGATGTTCAAGATTCATTGTTTGAGCCTAAGGCTGAAAAAAATCGGTAAATCGATAAATCAGACCGGATCGAACCTATGGGTTTGATCTGATACTGGATTTAGTTTAGTTCAATATCGGTTTCATCTTTTTCAAATCGGTCAAAATCAATTCGACTTTATATTTTTCTTTTTTTAACACCGAACCAAACCAGACGAGACCTTAATTTTCATATATATATATATTAAATTTTTATATCATATAAATATTTTTCTTATGATATTTTATATTATATATAATTTTTATATATAAATATATTTAAAATAATTTTGTATCGCATGATAAATTATTGATTAATATAATATTAACGTCTAAAACTTTATTTCACTATAGTCTATAGAAAATAATATTATACAACAATATATTGTCATTATATTGTTATATATTATAAATATTGTACCATATATATATTATATAATATGAGAAGCAATAAATGCGATATCGATTTTTCAAATCTTAAAAACCAATGATCTATACCTGTTCGATTATAAAATATGTCTAAAATTATATCAAATCAAACTGATTACACTCCTAATTAGATGAGAAGTGGTCAACATTCCTCGGTTGGTGAGAAGATGAGAGCAATTTTGCGCCTGTGCCAGTATTTTAACCATAATTTTGACTAGGTTTGTTAAAATCGCACATATAATCCAAATTCGAAAATCTTTACTTGATGTGCACATCGTTAAGACCCGCACATCGTTAAGACTCGACCACTGCCAGGCAATATAACTAAAAATCTAGCTATATTGCCTGGTAGCGGTCCCTATTTTAAGCCCAAAATCACTCTTTTGAATTTCATTATTTGTTGTTTTCTTTTATGGTAATATTTATTTTTTGGAACAATTTTATTTCAGATTTTTAGCTTGATTTTATCATGATTATGATACTTATTTTATTCCACATTCTATTATCTGGTTATAATTTTAATTTTGTCTCTTTTTTCCTAGCTATGGAAGCCCGACTTGTAGGATTCAGAAGATATATTCAATTATATATATATATATATATATATATATAACATCCCATGTCATGTTTTTAACTAAAATAGACGGGATTCTAAAACAAACATTATCTTGACAAACATGGGCATTATTGAGCTCATAATAGATTTTCATCTTAGAGCCATTTGCTGCTGAGAGTTTCTCAGAGGACTTTTCGAAATACTTAATAGGAATTAAGCCTTCACGGTTACAGTTAAGATCCGAGCCCGAATCAATTAAAGTAATGACAGAAAAAGAAAACTCATTACAAACAACAATATCAACCTTAGAATACCATTTGGTAGACATAAGTTGTTTGAGCAAACAAATAGCCTTGAGTGGATCAGAGGATTCACCGTAGTCTGAGACTTTTGTTTCCTCATTATCGGAAAGACATTCTTGATCAAAATGTTCAATTTTTAAAGAAAGTAAATCTTATTTAAAAGATGAATTTTCAAGTTTGAGAGAGTTAATCTCAAATTTGAGTTCAACTATCTCTTTTTTGATTAATGCAATTTCATGCTATAAATCATTTGATGAAACATCCTTGGGTTTCTTCTCGAAATGCCTTAATGTTTCTTGAAAACTGATTCTCTCTTGAAAAATTGACGGCTCTCTACGAGTCATAGTCTTCTTTAACTGGTTGAGATATTTCTCTTTTAGCTCAATATTCTCAATCTGAGAAATCAAAGTTAAAAGAAGGTTCTCTTGTTCTTCTTTCTTTGTTAAAATATTAATTGTCTTAACTCCACAATTGTAACAAGAACCATTACAATTACAACCAAGTTTAATCATAGTTGAATCAAATGGTTCAGCTTCTGAATGATATTCTGAATTACTAGAGCTAAACTCATTTTGGTCAAAAGATAAAGTACTGTTTTCAATGAGGTGAAACAGTTCTTGCTGGTCATCTTCACCAATATTCAGAGCATTAAGCTTGTTCTTTAACTTACTGGGCTTTTTAACATTAAGGCACTTATCAACATAGTGTCCCTTTTTGCCACAGTTGTAACATGTCCCTTTGGAGAGGTTTTTCAAAGGTTTTTTATGAAAAGATTTCTTATGAAAAGGTTTTTTGTAAACATCATCACTTGTTTTTCTCCTATTTTTCCCATGAGGTTTTTTGATAACCTTTTTAAAATGCTTTTTCTTCTTGCGAGATGGAGCGATAGGAGGAAAGCCAAATTGTTGACAGAAATTTCCATTCTCATATTTGGCTTTCTTTCTATCTTTCATCTGTTGATTGATAAGCTTTTGATCATTACACATACTTATCCACAGCTTCTTTATTACGCTTGTGATATCCCCATAGGTATATCTATCATAATTGAGAAGATATGTGGAATCAGTTAGTGAGTCCTTAACCTTTAGAGCAAACAAATGAGAGAGACCATCAATGAATTTCTCCTTCCAGTAAGGCTTATCAGAATCATCACGCTGCAAAACACGAGAAATAAAAACAAACATCATCACGGATTTTTCTCATGTTTTCCCCGTAAGATTTTTTGAAAACCTTTTTAAAATGTTTTCTCTTCTCGCGAGATGGAGCAATAGGAGGAAGGTCAAATTGTTGATATAAATTTCTCCCGTGATTTACACTGGGATTTATTCTTGTAAAGACTCATTCATCTATAAAAAGAGACCTTAGTCTTAGTAGAAGGCAGAGCGTTTAATCCCCTTTCTGAGATTCAAAGCTTGCTCCGAACCTTCTATTACCAATATTGCGAATATTGTGAATATGTTTAATTTCTATAAGTTTTATATTTCAATGAAGAATCTTTTGGTTCAAAGTTATCTTCCTTAATTATTTTTGCATACTGCATTTGGCAGGCTTAGCCGCCTTCATATATTGTGCATCATTTACTTTATTTTCACTTGCTTCCGTGTTTGTGGTATCAGAGCCTAAAATAGACTGTCAATCCTCTCACTCTGTAATAGATACATGGTAAAGAGAGGCACTCCTGCGACAGGTGAGGGTACCCAAAAGTGCTAGGTCCCGTATGCGCTGGTAGGTATGCGGTGTTGCCGAAGTTGGTGTATTCCAATGGCACTCCCTCGTAAGGATGCCCTGGCACCGTGGGGTTTAAGGGTTTGGTCAGGCATAAGCACCCTGGCAGCGCCCCTCGAGTCTTTGTGACGATAGCCCCCTTAAGGAACCCCCTTATGGTATCAGAGCCACTTTCGGTTCTATTACTAATTGGTTAACTCTATCATTGCTTCTTGTTTATCTTGATATTTTTCAGAGACACTCTGTCTCTTTATGTTGTTCTTTGCTTTATTCTGTTGGCGCCACCGCAGTCGAATACCAAGTCTGAACAATAAGTCCCTTTTGTAGTCGGGGTAGGCGTGTTAGGGCATGAGAGGTTACTGGTTGTGACCCACCGGTATGTGTTACGAAATTCAGCAGAGTAAGGTTCAAGACCTAGACTTAGGAAGTACCTGAGTTTTGTTTTGGTTAGTACCAAAATGAGTAGGATGTTTAGATCCAGGTTGTCAATTAGTTCCAGATCAGGATTGCTGCCTGATATTATTAATGAAGAAGATTGTGTTTTTGAATAAAATAATTTGCCAGATATTGATCGATGACATATGCCAAAGATTGATACTGCTTCTTTGTATAACAAATCCTGGAAGGAAAAGGTTTTTGAATTCAAGGTGAAGACCGTTGAGCACACCTTTGCTATTTCAAAAACCAAGAAAAAATGCCTTTTATTTCAGCATTCCATGATTTTAGACTTTAAACAAAAAGGTTTTAGTTTCATGCATATTGTATCTGTTCAAGTTGCTGTCAAACCTTTGATAAGGAAATGCATCAACGCTTCTATTCTTTTATGTTTACGTGATGGCAGATTTAGGAACTTTGAGGACAGTAAGCTAGGTATTGTCCAGACCTCCTTGGCGGAAGGTCCAGTTCATTTTGATTGCTATCTAGATTTAACTGTTGATTTACATGATAAGAATGTTCTAGATGTTTTAACCTTGAACATTTTAACTTCTGGTTTTAACATGGTTAAAGGCAGTAGACCTCTTACTTTGGTTTATTGCATTTATTATCGTGTGATGAAGACTAGTCTTAACCCCAAGGCTAAGATCAAGTGTGCTAAAGACCAGACCCTCCTGATGCAGAGTTCTACCTCTGGTGCCAACATCAAAACTCCCAAAATGATTTACTAGAGAGATGTTTCTCTATCAGAAGAGTGGATCCTTCATAAGGAACTGCCACCAGTCGAGTTAGTATCTGAGGATAGAGATCTCAACTTGATACAATAGTATCTTGATGGTACTGTAAAGATTTCTTTTGATGGACCATTCCTAGCCAAAGAAAGAAGACACTCTTTCGCTAGCTCTAGATCGTCTTGTTCTTCAGACTCAAGACTTAGTAGAGATGCAAATCTCAAAATATTTTTGGAGGATTATGCCAAGATAGCAAATCCTACTCGTCCAGTTTTTATTCAAGAAATTCCTAAAGAAAAATCCTCTGATTTAAAACTGAAAGGTGTTTCTTCTGATTCACAAGTTACTTTAGCTTATTACATAACCAAGGATGATGATCCATCATCCAAGGAAAAAGCTAAAAAGTAAAAAATTGAAGTATGTCCGGCAAATATGTCGCCGACAATTTCGGATTTAGCCATGAACACACCTCCACTAAATCCTCAGTTAATGATGATGAATAGATCTTTTAAACCTGATATAATTGCTTTGTTTAATGATTTTAATAGCATGAAAACCGTCCCAAGCGAAAAGCTTATGATACGAATTTTAATTTGACTGAAAAGAAACAAGTCAGACAAAAATGGAAAGAATGAATGTATGCTTCCAACAAGCATATTCTTTTTTTTGATTTCATTGAAAATCATTATAATTTGAAAGATTGTTTAAATGTTTTAAAGACCAGTTTTATAAAAAGCTGAAGATAAAACCATTGTAAAATCTAACCATCCCTCTCTTGAAACAATTTCAATTTCAGTACAGGGAGCTGAGGTTAGAGCTTCTCCTTTCAAAGCACCAGCTGCCGAAGATCCTAAGTTTCCTCTGATTTCCTCGAAAACAAAAAAGATCATCGAACAAAATAATTTTGTCAACACTGCCCTCCATACAATATGTCAGCAATTGGACCGTATTGAGGACAAAGTTGAAAAACTCATTTATAAAAAAGCTTCAGCTAGTTTTTCAAAACCACTTGAAAAACCTTTGATTATTTTACCAGAGAACAGGCATAAGACAGATAATGCCAGTACTTTGAGTAAAATTGATCAAATGCTAACTCAAATTAAGCTAGAAAAATCCTTCACTAATGCTTTAGACAAAGGTGACCAAGGGGTTGATTATGATTTTATTGAAATTTATACAGATGATTCTTCGGTAGATGATTCTGTTATTTATAATGATTTTAAAGAGATTTCATTGGAGACATTTGAAATAGCCAGACTCACTTTTACAAGACCTATTGGTTTTATGAAGAACTGGTTCACCAGGCCTACTCCACTAGATTTACAGATTGAAGAACGTATGTTTCAATCTCAGTTTTCAGCTAGTGCTAACCGAATTTATGAGTGGAACATTGATGGACAATCTGAACAAGAAGTTCTCAATACTCTACAAAAAATGTCTATGGTAGTCGATGCTTATGTTAATAAAAATGTTCTTCAACTAGACATTATTAAGATGTTAATTTCTGGTTTTACAGGCATGCTTCGTTCTTGGTGGGACAAACATATCACTGAAGAAGCAAGATAAATGATTCAATTTGCTGTCAAGCAAAATGATGATGGAACGCCTGTTTTTGATACCACCATAGGAAGAGGTATCTCTGATGGTGTTAATACTTTGATTTATACGATTATTAAACATTTTATTGGAACTCCATCCAATATTACTAATCGTGTTTCTAATTATTTAAATAATCTTATATATCCTTGCATGTCAGATTATAACTGGTATGAGAGTGTTTTTTTTTCTCGTGTTTTGCAGCGTGATGATTCTAATAAGTCTTACTGGAAAGAGAAATTCATTGATGGTCTCTCTCATTTGTTTGTTCTAAAGGTTAAGGACTCACTAACTGATTCCACAGGTCTTCTCAATTATGATAGATATACCTATGGGGATATCACAAGCGTAATAAAGAAGCTGGAGATAAGTATGTGTAATGATCAAAAGCTTATCAATCAACAGATGAAAGATAGAAAGAAAGTCAAATATGAGATGGAAAATTTTTGTCAACAATTTGACCTTCCTCCTATCGCTCCATCTCACGAGAAGAGGAAGTATTTTAAAAAGGTTTTCAAAAAACCTCATAGGGAAAACAGGAGAAAAATCCATGATGATATTTACAAAAAACATTTTCATACAAAATTTTTTCATAAAAAACCTTTGAAAAACCCCTCCAAAGGGACATGTTACAACTGTGGCAAAAAGGGACACTATGCTGATAAGTGCCCTAATCCTAAAAAACCTAGTAAGTTAAAGAACAAGCTTAATGTTCTGAATATTGGTGAAGATGACCAGCAAGAACTGTTTCACCTCCTTGAAAACAGTACTTCATCTTCTGACCAAGAAGAGTTTAGCTCTAGTGATTCAGAATATTATTCAGAAGCTGAACCATTTGATTCAACTATGATTAAGCTTGGTTGCAATTGCAATGGTTCTTGTTGCAATTCCGAAGTTAAGATAATTAATGTTTTAACTAAGGAAGAAGAACAAGAGAACTTTTTTTTAACTTTGATTTCTCAGATTGAGAATATTGAGCTAAAAGAGAAATATCTCAACCAGTTCAAAAAGACTATGACTAGTAGAGAGCCGTCAATTTCTCAAGAGAGAATCAGGTTTCAAGAAACATTAAGACATTTCGAGAAGAAACCCAAGAATGTTTCAACAAATGATTTATAGCATGAAATTGCATTAATCAAGAAAGAGATAATTGAACTCAAATCTAAGATTAACTCTCTCAAAGTTGAAAATTGATCTTTTAAACAAGATTATTATTATTTTTTAAATTGAACAAGATTTTGATCAAGAAGGTCCTTTCGATAATGAGAAAACAAAAGTCTCAGACTACGGTGAATCCTCTGATTCGCTTAAGGCTATTTGTTTGCTCAAACAACCTATGCCTACCAAATGGTATTCTAAGGTTAATATTGTTGTTTGTCATGAATTTTATTTTTCTGTCATTGTTTTAATTGATTCGGGCTTGGATCATAACTGTATCCGTGAAGGCTTAGTTCCAACTAAGTACTTTGAAAAGTCCCCTGAGAAACTCTCAGCAGCAAATGGCTCTAAGATGAAAATCAATTATGAGCTCAATAATGCCCATGTTTGTCAAGATAATGTTTGTTTTAGAATTCCGTCTGTTTTGGTTAAAAACATGACTTGAGATGTTATTTAGGAATGCCTTTTATTGATTATATTTGTCATTTTCTAATTGAACGAGATGTGATTACTATTGATCCCTTCAGACAAAAAGTTAAGTTTAAATTTGCTTCCAAATTTGACATCGATGTGTCAAAAGCTTCTTTAATTTTTGTAAAAACAAAACATTTGAACTTCCTCCAACAGGAAGTAAGATTTAAAAAGATTTTTGAGCATTTGTCTGATCCATTGCTTCAATAAAAAATTGATGATTTTTATAAAAAAATAATTTTTGATATTTGCTCCAATCTTCCTAATGCTTTTTGGGATCGGAAAAAATATGAAGTTTCTTTACCTTATATTAAAGATTTTTGTGAAAAACATATTTCTAATGACTTTGGAATTTTGCAAAATAAAATCGCTTATCTTCTTCAAAAAGGACTTATTAGGCATAGTAAGTCACCTTGGTCATGTGCTGCATTCTATGTCCAGAAAAATACTGAAATTGAGCGTGGGACACCTTGTTTAGTCATAAACTACAAACCCTTGAACAAAATGTTGGAATTGATTAGATACCCTATTCCCAACAAAAATAACTTAGTTCATAGGCTTAGTGATGCAATTATTTTTTCTAATTTTGACCTTAAGTTTGGATTTTAACAGATCCAAATTAGGGAGTCTGATAGGTATAAGACTGCTTTCAATACTCCTTTTGGACGCTACGAGTGGAATATGATGCCATTTGAGCTAAAAAATGCTCCTAGTAAATTTCAAAACATCATGAATGATATTTTCAATAGTTTCACTCATTTCATTATTGTTTATATTGATGATGTTTTAATTTTCTCGAAATCCATTGATGATCACTGGAAACATTTGTCGACCTTTCTTGATATCATCCGACACAATGGTCTAGTGGTTTCTGCTAAAAAGATTAAATTATTTCAAACTAAGATTAGATTCCTTGGTTATGACATCTCTGAAGGCAAAATTAGGCAAATTCAAATGACTATTGAATTTGCTGACAAATTTTCTGATGTTATTCTTGATAAGACTCTGCTCCAAAGATTTTTTGGTTCGTTGAATTATATTTCAGATTTCTACAAGGACATGAGAAAACATGTTGTCCTCTCTTTGAGAGATTTCAACTCAATCCTCCCTCGTGGACCGATATCTACACTAATTTAATTAGGCAGATCAAGGCATTTGTCAAAATTCTTCATTGCCTTGGAATACCTAATTCCGATTCTTTTAAAATTGTCGAAACAGATGCCTCTGACATAGGTTATGGTGGTATTATGAAACAAATTGTTTCACTAGGTTCTTTTGAACAAATTGTTCACTTCCATTCTGGAACCTGGAATTATGCACAGCATAATTATAGTACTATTAAGAAAGAAATATTATCTATAGTACTATGCATTTCTAAATTTCAAAGTGATTTACTTAATCAAAAATTCCTTTTAAGAATTGATTACAAAAGTGCTAAATATATTTTAGAAAAAGATGTTCAAAATATTGCATCTAAACATATTTTTGCACGATGACAAGCTATTTTAAGTGTTTTAAATTTTGATATTGAATATATTAAAGGATCTGAAAATTAAATCCCTGATTTCTTTACCCGTGAATTTTTACAAAAAACATAAGTAAGAAAATGAAGCCAGAGAGTTCCCAGAGGCCCTCGCCTCTCCCTGCTCCTCCGACTTCATTATTTTTGACAATAGTAGCTTCCCCACTGGAAGTTGTTAACAGATACACTGCTCTAGGAAAGATACTCAGACCAATAACCCCTAATTCTTTTGCTTCGGCATTAACCATGCCACATGATCCCCTGTCCAATCCTTTGGCATTGGCAAGACCCAGATTACCTTCTGCCTCAAAGGCAAAATTTTATTAGAAAAATTATTTCGAGAATTTGTTCTACATCGAAAATTCAGTAGATACATATCATTTCAAAATTGCTTTCCATTTTTTTTTCCCAGGTTGGCATTGGATTCTTCGGAATTCGGCCAAAGACCTGAAATTTTATCTTTTTATATTGGCTCACACTGGGTCAATATCTCTCAAACTGATCTACAACAAAGTAGATCCTTCAAAATTTTTTTCCCACAATTGTATTTGGTCAATGTTATGACCAAACAAGAATAGGGAACCAGTCCGTATACTCTCAAAAGTATACCAGATACGCTGTATCAATATAATTATCATGATTATATTGATTCTTGGCTCCATTTTCCTTTTTATCAAATCCCAGATTTATCGCATTCTTGGTTCTTTAATTTTGACAAGAAATGCAAAACCAAATTGTCACTCTGGTTTTAACAATGGTGGCAACAATTCGGCCCCATTCTAGATATTTACCTTGAGAGTTTGTAGCCAATTCTCAACCTTTTTAAGGTTGCTGCTCCACCCAAGATGGATCGTCTGAGTGCCAAATTAACATTTTTTTATCCATTTTTGTTCCACATATAAAATCCTTTGGATCTTCAAATGGACCTATGAAAAAGCCTGCGATGTCCTGGTTCGTCGCTTTTTTGTCAAATATTGGGATAAATTTTAACACCCTCCAGATATTGCGTCAAAAATTTTGGCAGATTTTCCACCATTGGTTCCAAATTTAAAGGACCGGGAGAAGTTTCCCTCTCCAAAGACGCAAGCAGAGTTAACCTATCATTTTCCTGAAATTACAGAAAAAGATTCACCAAGTTCATCTTCAAAACAAAAGAAAAAGACTTCCTCAAATAAGAAGACTTCACCTTCTCCCACAAAGAAAGATTCAGATACAGAAAGTTCGACTTCTTAAAAAAAAAAAAGTTTCGAAAAAGAAGAATTTAAAAATGCTTGAACTACTAAAGAAATCCATCGAAGGACAATACAATAGTATGGAACTATTGAGAAAATCCATTGAAGGACAAAATAATAGTTAAGATTCAACTAAAGAATCAGACGAAGCAGAGTCTGATGACTACAACAAAACTTTTGGATATGACTCAGAGGATTATCCGCCTCGGCTTGGAGAACCCTAATTTCGGTCCATTCAAATTATCTGTCGGCATACAAAGACAAAATACTTTCGGTGCAGACAACCTTTACTTTTATTGTTTAAATGACAGCACAAGATGACAAGCTTACTTTCGATGCTTAGTGCAAATAAAGTCACTTTACTTTTACTATTTCTCCCATGATTTATGCCGGGATTTATTCTTGTAAAGGCTCCTTCATCTATAAAAGGAGACCTTAGTCTTAGTAGAAGGCAGATCGCTTAACCCCCTTTCTGAGATACAAAACTTGCTCCCAACCTTTTATTACCAATATTGTAAATCTTGTGAATATATTTAATTTTTGTAAGTCTTATATTTCAATGAAGAATATTTTGATTCAAAGTTATCTTCCTTAATTATTTTTGCATACTGCATTTGGCAGGCTTAATCACCTTCATATTTTGTGCATCATTTACTTTATTTGCACTTGCTTCCGTGTTTATATATATATATATATATATATATATATATGTATGTATATAAAAGACCCTAACCTTGTAGTTTATTATCTGGACATTTTCCTTGTAGTGACCTAGAATTTTCTCTTTGTTTACGTTTTTCTCAATCTCAGCAATTAATGTCGACTACAAACAGTGATTCCTTAGTTGAGTACGTTCATACAATTCTGACAAGAATTTTAGGGAACCTAATCAAACCGTTTTAACTTAATTGACCTGTTCTGAATGCAACACCTTTGCAAGAAACTTTATCACCTAGCTATATTATAGCTACAAACTGCTAGCTCTTCCAGCATAACTACAGACTTATACGCGAGATCGGCTAGCTAGCTCCATTTACATGACCATGATCACCAATATCTACGGGGGAGATCGGTTGCAATGTCTTTGTTCAAATAAAATGTCAAAATGAAGGAACAAGTCATGTTGCTGTCAGAAAATTAAAGCTGGAGATTGAGTATCATGGCTAGAGAGAGAGAGAGAGGCTTATAATCAAGTATGCTCTAATTACGAAATAGCAAATCATGGTCACTCTCATGATCCTGCCGATCATTTGATCAACTTGCAGGTAGGTGCTTCGTCGGTTATATGATCAACACAACCCTATATATATATATATATATATATATATATATACGGGGATTTGCGATTAAATAAAGAATGCATGAAACTAAACACGAAGATATATAGTTTGGATTATTAATATAATATATTGGTGATTTTGAATTAGAGAGATCATGAGCAAGCATGAGTACGTATGAAGATCACTGTGTATCTTTCTTGGATAGAGGACTCACAAAATTAGTTACAAACTCTTCCGATCCCATTAATTCCAAGCTCTAGTTCTGAAGAAACAGCCGGCCCCACTTATTTCAAAAATAAAAATTAAAAAATATGGTCTCCTCGTGACATTGAGCAGTAGTACAGTCCTCGCTGTCTATCCGATCCAAAGTTCGTGTGCCCCGACATGCACGCTGCTGCGCTGCATGCGCAACGTACTAATACTACTGCTTACCACTCGATCCGTCAGTACTCCTGCGTGGGCGTTAAAACCCTTATGACCAATCTATATATTCATGTTCAACATATATCAGAACATGAGCTAGGAAATCAAGCATATATATATATATATATATCATTACTAGTCATGTGATCTGTTGTTCTATTTAATTATATTATATTTGAATCTAAATTAATTTGTTTCTGCCTCCCTCCTTCACACGAGTACTACTGGCTGTTTAATTAGTGTGCTTGTTTGAGCTGAAGAGCCAGGATTTGCCTATCAGTACTCGATCATCATCATGTGAAGTATCTTAGGATATTTTCAGGAGTTTCTGCAAAGCCACATGAGAACATTTGGCTAGATTCAAAAACAATTACAAATGGATCAAGGTCGATCTGCTTTTTTTTTTTTTATTATTATTATTTGAAAAAAAGGGTCTTCGATCTTGTACTTATTTACTTCTAGGCTTTGTTGGTCTATTTCTCCTTCTCATTCAGAACATGATGCTCCAAAGACCAAAGGAAAGAGATTCTAGAATTAAGCTAGATATATATGTATATATATATATATATTTTAAAATCTTAGAATTTCTTCAACGATCTGTTCTTTTTGCAGGGCTAGGCAGCTTCGATGTTATAAGTGGACATCGAGTCAAAGATTCGTGGGATAAGATCCCTTCTATTTTTAAACACATATACAACAACAAGAGATCGGTTAAGATCAATATGTTTGTGCATGCAATTGACATGCACAAAGGGATGATCCCTAGCTATTCTCAATTAAGATATTGTTGTTCTATTTCTGTCCATTAATATATAGTGGTAGTCATGAAATATTGTGAAGGCAAAAAGAAGCAGCATGCTTTAAATGAATCCATTTATAATATTTATTACAAGCAACTGCATATAGGTGATTGGATTTTCTATATATCTTTCGCCATAAAAAATGGAACCGACTAATTAATTTGAAGTCTCATATTAAGAACTAATTGGCAATGCATGCAGTTGCTAGATCAGTACTTATAATCTCCTGGCTTATAATTCGAGCCCTGATCGGAGAACTAATTAAGCTACAAGCTGTACATATGTTTAATGATATTCCCATGCAGTACTGATCTTCCGGCCATTGAAAGGCCAAAAGTGAACTTATTTGTAGATTATGATCATGTTCGATCGGTGCCCGGCCGGGGTGTCTCCGGAAAAATATCAGACGTACTTACTCTTAATTTTAAATTAGGAAAATCACGTCGTACAAGAATATTATAGGTTGTAAATTCCATGTTAACATGCGTGGCTTGTGGTTACCTTCCAGCTTATTTTAATCGGTTCATTAGTAAATTAAGGCTAATAAACATAGGATTCCAAATGGGGTACGTGCGTAAGCTATCTCTTACCTTGAAGGAGGGAATAATATATAATATATAGATCAAGACAATCAAAAAATGATTTGGATGCTATTATTTTAAGTACGTTGTATATTATATATATATATATATATATATATATATATATTATTTTAATATAGTATGCATACACATAATTAACAGCTCGGCATGCACACACAAATTATAAAACAGTACGTAGAAGATGTCACACCAATTTATTACACTCTCAAGTGACTAGAAGAGCTATCGATATAATGAATCATATTAGCTTGGGATTGTGATCCAAATACATTCATATAATCATTTTATTTACGCATGCACCATTATCTCCCCTAAGGACTCTCTGCATATCCTGGCTCCTTTCGTCATACTACGAGTAACAACTGTGCATATGACTTCGTACAAGCGATATCCAGCTCCATGCCCAGCGCGTACCATGACCGAGCATCCTTTAACTCTCGCTAGTAGAGAGGCCACAGAGTCAGCACAAGAGCGTCACTGTTTCGTCCAATCCCATTGTCGCCCAACAACAACCCAAGGAACACACATCACCTAATCTCGGCATGCGCACACAAATTAGAGTCATGCGCACAATACATACTCTTATATATATGTATATAATATATATATATATATATATCCACTTGTCAATTAATGAATTAAGCATTATTTCGTTCGTATAACTCAGATTAAGCAAAACCTACAATATTTGCCCTACATTTGCAGCCATGTTGTTGCAAATTAGTTAACGAACATACAATAACCAAGAAATCTAATCATTGTGGTGAATCGTTTCACTATAAATTAGCTGCAAACTCTAAAAGGGATTATCTCCTTTTCTGGGGGACTTGGATAACTAGTTATATATATGAAAAATTCTATTATGCCGACTTATTTTGCCCATACATTTTATTTTTTATTTTTATTGTTTTGCTTAATGGTTAAGGAGGTGACCATTAGTGTGTGGCGTCCCCGACCCTCATATGTGAACATGTGAAAATCGAAATACTCAGATGATGATTACACGAGTCACACACCCCATCGATCTGTCCAAGTGTATGCAAACATGCAGTGTGTGCAATAAAATATTGCAACAGAAATTAAAAGGATAATCAAACTAGTACCAGAAAATTTAAGTCTACAATCAAATCAAATACTCCTTACAAAATTAGTACAATTACCCAACTAATAAATAAAGTGAAGACAGCCCCTCAGCTCACAACTACAACACTTCAAATCTTCAATCCTCGGGCGGAGCCAGTCCAATGCTCAAACTTGACCTCTACAAGAAAACTATTGTTCCATGAAATGAAACCACATAAAATACCACATGAGATTATGACATCTCAATAAGTAAGCAACCAAACACAATCAAGAGTTTGAAATCCCATTTAAGCAACCAAGACATTCCACAAATACACAATAATACATGGAATAATAAATCCATCTTTTTTCTCAAAAGGGACATGTTAACTCATAAACGCCAAAAACCTAGTTTTCAACCCACAACACAAACTATTTAATAAGTGCACATTATGATTTCTTCTCGGGACCATCTGTGCATCTTGGCTCTCTTCTTTACACCATGGGTGATGACCAGTGCATGCGACTTCGTAACTAGTGATACCCAGTTTCTTGTCCAGCGCGTACCATGACCAGACATCCTCTAACATCCACTAGCAAAGGGGTTACGGAGTTGACATGAGAACGTTATTATCTCGTCCGATCCTATTATTGCCTGACAACAACCTAGAAGATGTCACATCAATTTATTACGCTCCCAAAAGACCAACAGAGTTCCATCGAGATAATGCCCCATCTTGGCTTGGGATTGTGATCCAAATACATTCATACAATCATTTTATTTATGCATGCACCATGGTCTCCCTTGAGGACAATCTGCATACCCTGGCTCTATTTATCATACTACGGGTAACGATCGTACATATGATTTCGTATGAGCGATATCGAGCTCCACGCTCAACGCGTACCATGACCGGACATCCTCTAACCTCCGCTAGCAAAAGGGCCACGGAGTCGGCATAAGAGCATCACCGTTTCGTCCGATCCCGTTATCACCCAACGACAACACAAGGGACACACATCACGCAATCTCGGATTGGGTCGTAATACACACGCTCACATATCAACCACATACATCACCCTATCCCTAAGCCCACAACATGGTGTGAGATCCCAAATTTCATGTATTTTTACGTATTATCTTTATTTTTATTGTTGATTGTTTTAATTTATTTTAATGATATTATTGGTTGTGTTTTATTTGTTTAAAATTATTATTTGAGCTATTAGTTAATTAATATTAATTTTACGTTGTTTTTATGTTGAAATATTGAGTTACGTGCTTTTCTTATTAATTTTAATGTGAGGTAATATCTTAATGATTGGAATTAAATTCTTTTATTTTATTATATGATTTTATTTGATGTGATTTCTTTATATTAATTATTGTATTGTGATTAAATTATGTTTTGGCTTAATTTATTTTATTGTTGGGTTTTAAATATTTTATTTTATTGATATTGAATTGTAGCATTTTCAATTAGTTTTTATTTATTTTATTGTGCTCTATTTCTAGTTAGTCTTCATTAATTTTCTTTCCCTTCCTTTTTCTTTTCTCTTTTTCTTCTTTCTTTTTCTTTTCTTTTCTTCCCCTGCTTCCCCCCCAGCCTACGCCACCCCTTCCTTCCCCATTTCCGTTCGTTCTTCCCTCCTCCCCCAGCGCCGCCGTGCGCCACCCATGACCATCACCGCCCTTCCACCTAAACCCCCCACCCTTCGGCGAGCTCCCCTACACTGGTGGTGCACCTCCGGTAACCCTTTATCCTGTGCGTAAGCCTAAAATCCGAAATGAGTTATCTTGGCTTTTCCTTCATTTTCTGGCGCCACCACAGGCCAACTAGGCCTCCGACCACCTCCACTAGGTTCCCCACCCACCGGTGAACCTCCAGCTAGCTCCGGAGACCTCCAACCCCACTTTTTCACCTCAAACCAGAAATTGGTCTTCAAACAGGTCTCCCTTCACTGCGCCGCCGTCCGGCCACCGTTGGTCTCACCTCCACCACCAAAATGTTCCCCCATGTTAGCTGACCAGCTCCCTAACTCAGTTTTCCCATCCATGAACTCACCTTCCTTGTACAACCCCAAACTCGAAAATGGGTTTCCACCCATTTTGAGCCCAATCCGCCACTTTCCGGTGGTTGCACCGCTTCACTACCACCTTCATGAGATTTCCCACATTGCAATGAGTATTTTCCTAAATTTTGGTGTCAAATCGAGTATCTTAACCAGTGTACGAAGTGACCGCTATGGGCGCTGTGGATCGGCGCTTGTTCGATGAGCTAATTTTTACCCGCTGTAAGTATTTTTCAAATGAAATTTAAGATTTAAATATATTTTTGCATTAACATCTATGTGTTGGTTGGTGTTGGAATTTAGTGGTTGTTGGTTATTTTGTGTGATGTCGTATACATTGCACAATGCATGCATGTTCATGTGTTGGAAAGGAAAACTAGATTTTCAAATGTGTTAACGGTTTTTGGGTGCGTGTGTATCACGACCCCAAGCCGGGATGGAGAATTATCCCGGTGGAGCTTCTCTGGTCACTCGAGAGTGGAATATACTGAGTGACGTCCTTGGGTTGTCGCCGGGTGACAACGGGATCGGACGGGATGGTAACGCTCTTGTGCCGACTTCGTGGCCCCTCTGCTAGCGGGGGCTAGGGATGCCTGGTCATGGTACGTGTTGGGTGCGGTTAGCTAGGTATCACCCGTTCTGAAGTCACATGCGTGGTCGTTACCTACAGTGTGATGATAAGAGCCAGGATGTGCAGATGGTCCCTAGGGGAGACCATGGTGTATACGGTTATGGATGTTTAGGCCATTTTTTGGGAAAGTGGCGAGTTTTGATTACTAGTTTTACGTGAATCATTTTCTGGAAAAATTATTGTGGTTTTAAAGGATTTACGTTTATCATTTTCTGAGAAAATAATTGATTTTTTTATTAGAGTTTATCTTGGGCCAAAATGTAATTTTGGCGTGTGTTTATTTTATTTATTTTGAGGAAGATGATTTTGAGTTTTATGCATATGGTGTCGTATTCATGCGTATTGTTATTGTATAAATATATTTTATATCTTGTAGTTTATTTGGGTTGTACTTACCTGCGATGCCATTTTTGGCGTCGTAGATTTTTGGATCCAGATGTCGAAGAGGCTAGCCTGAGGAGGCGGCTCCGCTGTTGAAGTATGATATTATAATTTATTATCTTGGAAATTTTTATTCCCGTTTTTGATAATTATATATCTTTATATTTTGTCATTGAGATGACTGTATTAAATCTCCTGTTGGAGAATATGTGTTAAACTATTTTATAAAATATTTCTAAAAATTTTGGTACTATAGATATTGACTTCAGTTATCCATCGCTTTTATTTGTGTATGTCACGTGTTCACACACTTAGCACTTGACATTGGAAGTGCGTGACCCGTGTTGTCAGCATTCCGATTCCTCAATTCCCGTATTTCTATACGTGGGGAGTTGGGGGCGTCACACATGGCATCACAGCACAGTTAAACAATTAAAACAATTAAACCAACATATATATATATATCCTCCAATCCTCTAATATAAAGCATGGCATCACATCACAAACAAATAATCATGATAATTAAATACATGTATATGCATGGCAGACAGATATTGGATGACATGGCGGATCACACAACAAGTAAATGCACAACACTACAGCAAGCACCAAATACAACTCCACAATCACAGTTTCACAAAGGTTTTTGTAAACATAGCTTCACAAACAAGGTTTCACAAACAAAATTTTGCAAACAACCAACTACATGTATGTTCCTATCCTCCATTACTGGTCTTAGGCCCAACCAACAAAACTTTAACAGATCCTAACACTCCAACCAACTAGGCAATATAGAATATTAAAGTATAAATATTATTTTAAACTCTAAAATTGTGTTAAAAGATTACTTACAATGGGCATGGGCAATGTGGACCATCGACTACGCTTCAGTCCACAGTGTCCTGCAATTAGATGAGCAGCACATGCTGCGACTCGAACAAACACGAAAGCATTAAATTATCATACAAATGTAAAAACAGGAATTAAATGCTACCTAAGGCAAATTCAACTCACTAATGTGGTGCCAACAGTGGTGAAGTAGCGGCGGCGCATGTGACAACAAATGGAGGCGTACGGGCTGCGATGACAATAGAGGGTTAGAGCGACAAAAAGGGAAATCGAAGAGAATGGGAAAACTCGCGGTAGGTAGAGGTGGTTGGCTACGGTTTGAAACCCTAAGAGAGAGAGAGAGAGAGAGAGAGAGAGAGAGAGAGAGATCTAGTTTCTTTTAGTTGGTTCAAAAAAGGGAAACGATTAAGGGAGAGGGGGAAAAAGTGCTCGATAGTGAATTTTAGAGGGGTGGACGAAAGTAATGAAGATTAACATAAGAAATAGAGAAAACAGATAAGGGAAGCTTACCAATGGCGTGAGATTGCAAACCTCATGCGACAACACGGCAAATTCCAATGGTAGCTCACGAGTTGAGAGAGAGAGAGAGAGAGAGAGAGAGAGAGAGATTACCGCATGGATCAGCGTTGATTAGGCCCGAAGACGATGGAGATGTGTGAAGGCGAGATGGGCAACGCGCAATAGTGTTGAGGTTGAGGAAGAAGTGGGCTATGGCAAGCAAGCTTCACGAGTTCACTGGAGAAGAGAAGGACTGGCAAAAAGGAAGAAGAAAATGAAGAAGGAAGAAGAAGATGGGCTGCAGCAAGTTGGTAATGGTGGAACCCTAAGAGTTCCCCTTAGGCGACGCCAAAACGACGTTGTTGAGGACATGAAGGCTGGGCCTTCATTAATCACACAGGCTAGGCCTTCCAACACACATATGGCCTAACACACTTAAAACACAAGCCCAACAAAAATTAAAGCACCCACAAGCAACTAGAGCCCAATCCGAAAATAACTAAATAAAATAAGATCAATAGATTATAATAAAAACACAACATAATAAAATAAAATAATCCAACCAATAGTAATAATAAACCTAGAATAAAATAACCAATAATACGATTATTTAAAATAAAGAAACCAATAAAATAATTCCAAAATAGTACTACTTAATAAATTAAACCAAGAATAATTAACATAATAAATTAAAGAATTAAAATAACCAAATAATAATACAAATAAATACGCTACACAAAATGCCTAAACTCAAATATAAAATAGAGGTAAAAGATTCAATAAATTAAATTAAAATACCACATTATGAAATAGAGTAAAATAATAAGATCCCATAATTTAATAAGCTAAAAATAAAGGTACTAAATCTGAGAAAGACACAATAAAATAAAAGAAAGCACAACAAATTAACTATAATAAGACTAAAAGAATTAAATAAAAAATAATAATGATAACAATTCAAATGAAAGAACCAATATTAATAATTAAATAAAATAACTAAAAACACTAAAAGTAAGGATCTCACAAATGCCAAAAACAATAATAAATAAATAAATAAATAAATAAAACAACAATAAAAATAAAAGCAATACGTAAAAGTACACAAAATTTGGGGTCTCACAATTAGTGTATTGGTATTTTTTATATATATATTTTTAAAAATGTTTAAACATGTTTAAAAAATATTTGAATTAAAAGACAAAAAAATAAATAAAATTGAAAATTGCATTATAAGATTCTCAGCAAGTGCGCAAATTGAGAGGGCATATAAGTAGCACTATATATATATATATATGCTTATAGTGTATATTCATAAAGTTTTTTGATATAATTTCTTTGATTTTCTTTGTTGGGTGTCCAACAATCGTATTTTTTTGCATTGTTATCATATAGACATTTGATTACGTCTTTTGTTGGGTTTTGGTTTATCTTGGTAGAACTTGATTTTCTAGCATACTTATAGCTTTGGAGAGCATGAAGAGAACCTTTCCAAGTGAACCTAAAAGCAAATATTTGGTGGGCAAAAACAAAAACTCACCATCCAATCCACATCCTTGCACACTCCATATTCTCATTTTCCAAGCAACCATGCACCCAGAAACTAAAAGTGAATAGAATTAACAAAAATTAAGGCTAAGTGTGTGCAGGTTCCGCCAAAATGCATGGTACACTTAAAGAGGATAGTAGCACAGAA
The DNA here is from genome assembly GCA_036559045.1 of Platycarya longipes. Lineage (NCBI taxonomy): Eukaryota > Viridiplantae > Streptophyta > Magnoliopsida > Fagales > Juglandaceae > Platycarya > Platycarya longipes. The sequence goes on from CM071799.1 coordinate 36,692,202, forward strand.
AATAACACAACCATGTATGGTTTCACCAAAATCATTACCTTGTTGAGGAAGGGGATGACGGCTTCAAGTTAAGGAAGGGGACGGTAGTCTCACGCTAACGAAGACTATGATGGTTTTGAGCTAAAGAGGGCTCAAATGGGTCTTGTGCCGAGGAAGTAGGAAGGGGTCGGGGAGGGATGTCGGGATCATATGTTTTCCCTCTTTCCACTTTGGTGATTGCCTCTAATTTCCTACTTGATGAAACACATCATTTTAGTAACGTAAGGCGTGCGCAGAATGTCTCCATTTGAAACTGCAAACATAATTTCTGTTTTTATTTTAATGAAGTGCGCAAAATTTGCACATCCTATAGTTAGGATTGTATATGTAATTTGCCTTGGTCTTTAATGCCATTGTGGTGGATAAAGACAGATAAGTATCAAAATTGTTGTAAGATAGTACCATGGACTATGGTCCTAGGATTTACTTCGGCTAAATTCTGATCTAGGCCGTCCAATCTTTGTTCTTTTTGATAGTTCTAAAGTAGTAACCATTCATTCATAATTTGGTGAATATTCACAAGAATTTGATCATGGACATCTAAAAGCTAAAGAAATTGAAACAATTCGATATCCAATTTCTCCTTCAACTTAGGTAAGTCTTTAATGTGTCATGATTAAAGTGTGTATTCACGAGAGGTAAAATTTGATGAAATATGTGGCTCTTGCCTCTGTTCTCTAGATCCGCCTCCTTAGAAAAAAAAAAACTCCAAAGAAAAATTCTCAATGGCACTACACACACAAATTTCACCTCTTGGCTTCTCTTTCATTTTATTTTCTTAATTCTTATTTGTTCTGGTCTATCTCTCTATTTCACTGCACCGAATACAATATATATATATATATATATATATATATATATGAGAAATGATACCCACACAATATCATACACAATACTTTACATAACATCTTACAAAAATAAGAGTATTTCTCTAATCTGCCTTATAAAATTTATATCACTGTATAAAAATACCATTTTTTTATAAAATACTGTCTATATCATTTTTCTATATATATACAATGTGTGTTTTATCTCCCAGTTCTAATTGAATTCCCGAATGCCCAATAAATTGAGACTGTGGTGTTGTTATATTTTCCAGTTAATTGCTGTGCAACCATGCGGCCCAAATGAATTCCATGCCCAATTGAGATGTGCCTAAGTGACATGCTAAATTCCATAATGTGTTTTAGTCCAATTGAGAATAGACTGAATTCTTGGATTCTTTTATTTTTTGGTTATCGACGCTTGAAATTCGAAGGGAGGTTTCATTTTCTAAAAAAACAAACACTTTGTTGGAGCTGTTTTTTGGAGAATAAAAGCACCATCCAAGCCTAAATGTGAAAGAAGTTTGACACAATAGACCCCCCCTTCGAATTTCAGGAGTCGATAATCAAAAAATTTGAAAAAAACAAATTTATCGAGTAATCGGGCAAGCGATTAACGGGTTAGCAGAGAATCGGGTGGAGTTGAAAATGCCCAATAACATTTTGGGTCGGGTCGAAGAACATCCCTATCTCTGATCTAGTTTCATATAGATCAGTTCCCCCGTCAAGCGGAATAATCGCCATGAACACCTTGATGACAACATTTTGGCCCATTCTCCGTTACTTTGAAACAAGAAATCATGTACAAATTTCGTATAAAAAAAAAAGAAAAAAAGAAGAAGAAGAAGATGAGGAGGAGGTTATAGATAGGGACATGGGTTCATATTTAAGGTGAATACATATTTCAGAATAAAAAGTATGGAATGTATAAGGTTTTTGGGTTCTTCAAGTTCTTCTCCTTAGGTTTCTCAATAATATACCAAAAAGAGAAGTCAATTTCCCAAATGATCTATTTAATTAAAATTCATTTATTTAATTGTTCTATGTGATTTTTCTTTTGGGGAGTTAGTTAATTTTATTTTATTTTAAAAAAAATTTTACAAGCAAAGACACCAAGATAACCCTTCCCCAAAAAGCTTCAATGTAGCCCAAGAATCCCATATCCTTCTTTATCCCACATATCACTCCTTTACTATGAAACATTTGTGTCCTTAAAACTCTTCCCCATTGGGGCTTTGCGAGCCAAAAGCTAGTGTGAGTAAAAAAAAAAAAATTTAGTGAGAATACGGAACTAGAATCAGAGAGTTAGAGAGAGGAAGAGGAAGAAGAATGGGGGAATCGTAGTGACTGGTTAATCTGGGGTGTGAGTGGGCTCATATTGCAGTTTGAGGAAGTGCCTATGTGGCATGTGGTGATTGAATGGCTATAAAATGGTGTTTTGAAGACGTTCGGACTATAGCATTTCTCTATATAAAGGGTTTGTATGATTTGGGTTGGAGAGGGGACAAATTTATATGGAGTAACAAGCTTGAAGTTGGAACATTCACTAAAAAAATGCTAGACAGAACAATGGTTAATGCTAAATGGAAAAGCCTTTTTAAGGAGAGCTAGGTTGAGGTGTTGCCAGCAAGGTGCTCAGACCATAGGCCATTACTATGGTGCATGCACATGACAACCAGACATGGAGAAAGGAGAAGGAGGGTGTTCAGGTATGAGGCTAATTGGGCTTTAGAAGAAGAGTGTGCAAAGGTCCTCAAGGAGGTTTGGAAACTTGATAGGCAGTCAGATTTATTTTCTCGCATAGATAATAGCAAGACAGCCTTGTTAAGATGGAGCAGACATAAAGGGACCTACTCAGGGAGTAGACATATAAAAAACTTGATACATCATATCAGAATGCTGTAAGGCACTAGTCAAATATAAGGATGATCTTACATGAAATGTAATAGAAAACAGAAAATAAAGGTTACAAAAACAATATAATAAAATAGCATATTATATGATATGGTATCTTAGTATCGAACATAGAGAATATATGTAACTACAGAAAGTGATCAAGCCCTCACCACTACACTAAAATGCAGCACCAATCCAACATAATTATATGGCTTTAATCAGGTAAGACATCTCATACTTCGTAATAGGTGAATTGGCATGGAAATAAAAGCCTTGATCCTAACAAAAAAAAAAAAAAAACCATTGGCATGGGAAAAAAAAGCTGAACAAGAGCTGAGCATTACCATAAGGGGAACTAGTAAAGGGAACAATGCATTATTGCATCGTTGATTTAATTATGGACACATTATTGCATTGTCAACTTTTATTCACTTTATAGCATTTACAACTTGTGAAGCCATCAGATTAGTCAATATAATAGTAGCTAGTTTTGGAAATAAAGGGAAGTTCATTCCAATCATATGGAATTTAAAACATGTTGATCAGACTCATTGTACCAAGATATATATCAGACAGTGCTCTAACTAATATATATATATATATATATATATATGCTTTAAGACTCCCAACAAACCATTGATCCCAACTACGTGCACAAAGTATACTAGTGTTGAAGATAAATTGAAAAGAAACCTCAGTTTGGTTACAACATGGCATAAATAGCCAGTTGAAAAAAAAATGAAAGAGAAAACCCCCTGTTTCCACGACAATATTAAGTTAACTACTTTAGCCAAACAAAATTTTCAAAATGTTGAACATAAATACTAATTTTTACTTGAACTAAATGGTTTCATTAAGAAGAGAAAAAAACAAAGTTTCTTACCAATGTTAATCGGCGACAACCGAGTGGAGGAGGGGAAGAGGTGACTTGGAAAACCCTTAGCCCCTAAGAAAAGGGTCTTGCTAGAGGTCGAAATAGCAGCTAGGGAAATGAAGAGATGGGATATGGTGTTTATCACGCTAAGAGATACTAATCGGTGGATGCAGCGACAGGGGTGGGTGGGTTTTTTTTTATTGCAGGTTGTAGGGAGAAAATGTCAAAGAAGAAGTTGGGGAAGAAAGGGTAAGCGGGGAGTTAAGAGTACTGTTGTGGCGAATTTTTTCATCGTTAAATTCTACAAAATTGCTGCAAAAAGACATTTAAAAAAGTTGATAATAGAATTAGGCGAGGAAGAAGAAATCGCTGCAATTAACCACTTTTTACAGCAATTTCATTTCCAGCAAACACAAAATCGTTAAGTGCATAATAAAAACAAGGACAAAGGCTTGGAGAAGCGGGTGAAGTCCAAACTTTTTTGAAGAAAGATACTTAAGAGTATGAAAGAAAGAAAACAATTAGTATTATCTTTTGTGGATGATATGACTTAGTGTATTTTGATGACTTGTTATTTTGGGAGATGGTCCCTCTTTATTTTGGAGTATTAGATACTTGCTTTGAAGTGCAATTGCTAATATAAATTTTTTGGAATATTTCCACTACTTATGGTACCATGCGATATTATTTTATATCACCCTTACCTCATTTGTTAGAAAGAATTTTCTGCTACAATTTTTATTGTATACTGTTGGTAAGTTAGATGCATTGCATCTTATTTGTCATGTATCGGGGTAGGGGGGGTATGTAGCCTAGTGTTATGTGTCCTCAACGTGCTTAGTAACCATCAAATCTCAAATGGGGACTTGTGGCTAAGTATCCTCTAGCCTCCATCGACAATAAGATAGTAACCTCTCAAGTCTAAACTATGGCTTCTTTGTTGGTGGAGCCTAGAGGATGCTTAGCCAAGAACGTGCCAGGTACGAAACTGAACATCGCTTATAATGAAGTCACTCACATAGTCGTTACCCATGACATAATATAGGGAGTCATGTTGTGTGGATGGTTTATAATATAGGGAGTCACATAGTCGTTACCCATGACATAATATAGGGAGTCATGGTGCACACATTATAAACTGGACATTTTGAAAGTGGGTTTTGAGTCAGTTTTCAAGTTGCTTAGATGGCTTAGGGCCTTTAAGTGAGTGGTTGATGTTTGTGTGCTTTAAGCATTGTTGCTCGGTAAGTCTTTATGTGAATTTTTTTAGTATCTGACTTAGAAATTTGTAAGTTAGTATGCATGATATAATTTTCTTTACATCTATAAAATATAAATTGCATATCTTCATTCCCATTGGACTTGCATCTTTGAGTTTGGTTTTAATTAGATTCACTTACCAAGATTTTGTAAAACATCATTGTGGTAGCCAGTAGCCCCACTACAATCCCTCTCCTCAGTACTGTAGATTTTGATGCTAAGAAAGAGGCTGGATATGGTTATGAGCATGGAGATCTGACACTGTTAGAGAATTGAGGATTGAGGCTTTCTCCCATTTTGATTAAGTGTTGTATTTGGATTTGATAAAAAGACTAGATGATTGTAATATTATTTAACTTATGTTTGGAGGCACATAGCTTATGGATAATTGTCAAGTGTTTTTTGGTACTATTACATAGATTTTATTTTATGACTATTCTTTTAATTTTTGACAGCGAATGAAATCTACGTTTTTATTAAGAATATAAAAATGTACTTTGTTATCATAATATGCGATGGGTGTATGTACATTTTTATTGAGCATGTTAGCACACACTTTGTTGTCATAATATGTGCGGGATGCATAACTCGAGTGCTCAACATCCCGTATCATGGTCCTTGCCGAAGCAGGGGTGGGAAGTGCATCAAAAACAAATAGAGCGACCTAAATCTCATTGTAGTTATTTGATCGTCTCTCTTAACTGGGGAAACTTCCTCTATTATTTTTTTTTCGAACATAAATGAGATCCTATCCTTTGTGTTTCTACTAGGAAAACTTATGAACATAATGAAAAGATGAACGTAGCCATATAGTAATCAATTATTAGCCGGCACCTTGAGCTCCTGCATCAATTCCAGATATGTGGTATATCTTTAATAGTCACTCTGTTCAAGTATATCTCTGTTTAAATATATGATATGTATACCCTAGTTTTCATTAAATATATTGCTTTCAGAAGGATCTTTTATTCCTTAATGGTTTGGAAGTAATGCTTGATAGAATAAGAATTATTCGGAAGGTTAGTTAATCAATAGAGACTAGGGATTGAAACTGGAAAATGTTGTAAAACAGATAGAAAACTACTCTAAGAGTAGGGCTTTATCCATAAAAGCCAAACATTAATTTTGAAGCCACAAGTCGGCCTTAAATAATTGAGAAAATTTGAATTTTTGAAAAAAAAATTCTTAAAAGTCAAAACTCTCACTATTAAATAGACATAAACTGTTATAAAACTAAAATAAAACTACTATTGTAAGAAAATTTATAAGAGAAAATATTTAGAATTCTTATTACTCAAGAACTGAATTATCTCTCTTCCTTTTTTTCTTCCTTTCTCTCATATTTCTTTATTTTCTTTTCTTTCATTCTTGATACATATAAAACGTTCTCAAAACTCCTCATATATATAGAGGATTTAAGTGCGAGGGTGGTCATTCACAATAATGCAGGGTGGACATTACAAGTGAAATAAGGAAAAAATGGGGGACATGAGGATAGTGGGGGGGTATACACTGCCCCCTTTTATGACTTTTTATACAAAACTCCCAATTGAATGACTACCTATAAAAAATATGTCTTTTTAAAACCTTACCAAGAAAAAACTCATTGGGAAGAAAAACCAATAGCGAAGGAAAAATGGTACAGTATTATTATATACCGTCTAGTGCTTTTAGGATTGTCTCATTAAAACCTTACAAAGGAAAGCCCAATGGGACAAAATCTCAACGAAGAAAAAAGGGTACAATCAGCATAAGTCTTCAATACATTTACTCCCCCTAAAAAGTGCATGACGATATATTTTTAAGTTTTCGCATTCCAATGTTTAGCATAATTTTCTTCAATGCCGCAGTTGGTAATGTTTTCATGAATAAATTTATCAGATTATCACTTGATCGTATCTTTGATATATCCTCATCTGATTTAAATGATACAGCAACATTATCTTCGTATAAAATTGTTGGACTGTCATTGATCATGAGAAGACTGCACTTTTCTTGAATATATAGAATCATTGATCTCATTCAAATACACTCTAAACTTGTTTAATGAATTGCAATTATCTCTTAGTGATTTAAAGATGTAGCAGATAGTGTTTTCTTAATAGATTACTTAGAAATCTGAGATTTGCAGTAATACTTAAACTCCTTCTAAGAATATGTGTCAGTTTTTTAAGTAATAAACGAACATGATTTCAGCATATATAACAGGGTTAAGAATTCAAACATGATTTCCATCTAAATAATGCATTAGAGAGAACATGTTAATATTCTCATCTAAAATTTCTCCTTATTTTGGCGTTATTAGGGAGAATATGTTCATGCATAACGAAAAGAGTATTGAAAATCACTTATGTTTGATAAAAGCTGCAAAAACTTGAGATCTAGCTCTATCGGTTCAGTGGAAATTCAAATCTACTTGATATTGTTGACAAATGAGATTTTTGCGGAGATTTGAAAACTCTGGATTGCTGTTTAAAGATGATCATTTTCACCTATCGGATACCCACGCAAGATTTCATATTTCTCATTGATTCAATTGTTGATCACCAGAACGATACTATAGCTGAGAGAAATTCTTTTATTAATATCCCAGATTTGAACCAAGAACCTTTTACACCTCAACCACTCATGTTTACTCCTAAGACTGTCAATACCATGATAGGAGTAGAGATACATCTTTATAGTAAAATTGATCCTAAAATTGTTGCAACATCAAGAACCCTTAGTGCTCAATATGCTGCCTCTATTACAACCATGTCTCGGAGAGCGAGTGAGGTTGATCATCTTAATAATCAAATATCTGAATTGCATCAAAAGCTTGCAACTAAAGATAGGAAGAATAAAAAGATAAGACAAGAAAATAAGGAACTGAAGAAATTTACAGACTGGTATTTTCGTGACCTGAAACCACGAATAGAAGAGTTAGAACGAGAGAGGGCTTAAATACAAAATCAACAACAGCAGCTGACAGTAGAGGTTCAGCGTTTATAAGAAAAATAGGAATAACTACAATTATTTTTGCTGGCTTTTGAAAATATGCATCCAGTATATCTTGTAATCTTGATTAAGTGAGATTTGAATAGATGATAATTTGTCTTGTTCTTATTTTCATCTTTATAAGAGCAAGTTTTAGTTTTATCTAATTTGCATAAAATATTCCTCTCATCTTTGTAATTCATCTACATTTTCATTCTACAAATTTTTAATGGCTCATCAGTTTCCTTTCAATATTTCTCATGATCAATATATGATATATTCTTCACCTCAGTTACAAGTTGTTCATGTATTTTCTGTGGGTGCCATGTTGCAACAAGCGAATGATCTGGCTAATAAGTCAAATCGTGAAGCCGTTTATGAGTTGGTGATTCTCGGAACTCGATACTCCTCCTCCTCTATTGTCGGGTTTTCCGACCGGTTACAATCCAAAAATCGTGAGATTGATGAGTTTAACAAGAATGTTTTCATACTTTAACGACTCGTTCAAGAGTCTAATAGAAAAATAGTAGACTTAAAACAAGAGAATAAAGATTTAAAATCCTTACTTGCATCTTCATTTCGACTGCCTAATCTTTTAAATAAGGATGACATGTTGATTTATGAAGAGCAAATGCATTTGAGAGATGAGGGTAGAAGTCTCAAATTTTTATAAGTCATCTCGTATTTGAATAATAAAATCTTTCATTTTCGAATCCATTATTTAAATATAACATTTCTTGTAATCTTTTCAGGAGTTATAACAAGAGAAATCATTAACGTAAATTACAATATTGGCAAATCTGGGTTCTGATAAAAACACATAGGCATATAAGATTATTTTCAAATCATTTTTTCAATAGATACTCGTTAAGTCAATTATACCACATGTGTCTGGATTGTTTTAACCCATATAAAAATATTTAAAACTTGATAAAGTATATACTCTTAGATGTACTTGGATTAGATGTTTCAAGTATTGTATATCTTTAAGGAATTTTCGTATATATGTCATGATCTAATATGCAGTGACCACATCCATCAATCACATATCTAATCTTTTTGTAATAACCAAGCTGGTTAAAAATCTAAATGTGATTGCATTCATAACGAGGAAATATGTTTCCTCATAACTAATCTCGAGTTTCTGTAAGAAATCTTGTGCGACAAATTGTGCTTTATACTGCATAATTTCATTTTTCTCATTACGCTTTATAAATACTTATTTATATTCAACAGGCATTACACCATTTGGTGTTTGGACAACAGATCCAAACACATCTCACTTCACTAGCGAGTTTAGCTCAGTTTCAATAACTGCTTTCTATTTTGTCCAATCATTTCTACGTTGACATTCTTCGACTGTTTTTTGACTCACTTTATTCATTATTTCTGGTAATGTTAAGGGTCATTTTATATAAAAATATGTTGTCGACAACAGTTTTATTTCTATTCAAAATTTCTCCAGTACTCATGAAATGTATTGAGATCTCATTATTTTCAGGTACCCGTTCCTTTTCAGGGGAAAACGTTTCATGAAACATCTCTTCAGGAGGTACTTTTCAAGAGTTTCCTCTTTAGGAGGTTTGTACTTTTCAGGAGGTTTGTACTCTTCAGGAGTATTTATTTTGTATAGAAAGTTTGGATAGATCTTATTGCTTGTTTTGTGAGTACGGTCTCTTCAGGAGCACCGATTTCTTTTTATTTTGCTTTTCTCTTTTGCACCAATAGGTTTTTAACACTTCAGGTGTGTCTTAGAGTCATCTATTGCTGTTTTAACAACTTATCATTTAGGGATTTCAATTCTTACTTAAGTATTAATAGTAGTAATATATGATTTTACCACACTTTTAGTGTTACTAAATACATCCGGTAATTGTTTTACAACACTTTGTAAATATATAATTTTTTAAATTTCTGGTTTATATTCATTTATAAGACGATCAAATTCAGATAGGGTTTTATTTTTTCAAGTAATTTCTTATTGTACTTCAGGCACCGACTTTTCGTTATTTCAAAATATGATAAAATATTAAAAAGTTTTACTATAATATATATAAAAATTTAGTATAAGTGAATCAAGTGCTTGGCCGTACAACAGGACCACAGGTACACGGCCAATGTTCATCTATGACAAACATCTTTATCTTTCTATTAATAATTATTCTGAAGGCCTTTACCTTTTTTCTGAATTAGATCACTTCTAGTGATACAGTATATTTATATTATTATCCTCTTTAGTGTTGTTGCTTCTAAAACTCACACTTCTATAATTTTTCTACCATATTTACGCCTTGGTTCCTTTGAAAAGATGCACCGTTCACTTATGAGAATGGTGTAAATCTAGTATCATTTATTTCAGAAAATTATGTAAAACTAATAGGATGTAACTGATGATTTATTAACAAAAAAAAAACTCATTATTTAGCTCAATCACTAGAAAAAAAATAAAAGTTCAGAATATTTGTTGAACTTTTCCTCTCGATATTGCTGCTGCAGGAGCACATTCAAGATGTGAAAAATAATATATGTCTTCTCTAATATATCATAATTAGTAACTTTCTCATTGTATGATTTTAGTACTGATCTGATTTTAAAGAATACAGAATTATATTCACTACCACTCTTAAAATCTTACAACTTTATGTGCAATAAGTCAGATCTTCTGGGAGGTTTACATCTTCTGGTACTTATATTTCTCCATTAAATTATTTCATAAAATAAGATATTTTTTTACCGTGAGATACACAACACTGTCCTGCAGAGACACGCGATTTTCTTCTTTGATTGTATCTGCCAAGTTCATCATATATAAATGGATTTCATTAAGAATTTTGAATAAATAACTTTTTCCAGAAATGTCAATAGTAATAAATTTTAATTTTATAAGATTTAATATTTTCTACATATATGAATAACGAAAATAAATATGTAGATCTTAGAAATATATTCACATGATTATGAGAATAAAAGTAGAATTTTATCAAATAATATTCAGCAATATTACCTTTTATATTCATATCGAGAATTGCAAATAATATATTGAAAAACTTACTTGAAGTAGAAGACCACTAACTTCAGTGTCGGTAGAAAATCGTGCTGATAACATTTTATAAAATTAAAATAAAACTACTATTGCAAGAGAATTTATAAGAAAAAATATTTAGAACTCTTATTACTCAAGAACTGAATTCTCTCTCTTCATTTCTTTCCTCTTTTTTTCTTTTCTTTTCTTTTGTTCTTAATACATATAAAACGTTCTCAAAACTACTTATATATATAGAGGATTTAAGTGTAAGGATGGTCATTCACAATAATACAAGAGGTACGATTGAAATAGGGAGAAAATAGGGGACATGAGGATAGTGGGGGCATACACCACCCCTTTATGACTTTTTATACAACATAAACTATATAACAAAAAATGAATCTTGTAAAAAATCTTGTCCCAGCCAGAATAAAAATTATTCTAAAAGCAACAACGATACATTTCCATCAAAGAAAAAAAAATGCTTAAATAAGTGATTTAGTGGGGGAAAACGACTGATTTTAAAATCCAGGATCACTAGGCATTAGGATCATATCTTCAATGCTGATACCCAAAGTCAAAATTATGACTAAAATAATTATGCATGCGTAATATCACTCCAATTCAAGGAATCTTCTTTCTTTCCTATCATATTTGCATAGAATTGCTTTATGTTTGTCGATTTCTCATGTGTATGAATCGTAACAGGTAATAAAATAGACGAGTAAGAGTATTGTCTCATTAAAATTGAAAAATTACTAATAAATATCAAAAGGTATTCAATTAAAATATATCTGATGATTCGAACGAAAAGAATTAATTACTAAACTGAAACAGTAAACTAACAAAATTAAATAAGTAAATTTTTATCAAGAAAATAAGAATCTAGAGTTTTCGATTCACTATAACTAATCCTATGCAATTTTCTTAATTGAATTAGAAATATCTATTCCTATTGTTGATAATCAGATTTATCTAATTTATTCATTAATTTTTTTCAAACATTAACGAAATATCTCAACTGGCAAATTTTCTATATCTTTATGATAATTTTGAACTTGTCAAAATTTATTAAAAATAAAGAAATTTTATAAATATTATACAGACCCATAAATATCTTTATTCTACAATATCTTATAGTATCTTATAGTATCTTAAATATAGGCTCAAAGAATTATTACTTCTCAGTCGCAGTCATGTATCTCGATTTCTCTTCTTCGTTCTTGTGTTGATGTTGTGTGGGTATGGTTCTTGTCAATTTGATTTCTTTTCACTCTATGGGATGTGAATATGAAGGATGCTATTTTTTCCCCTTTTCTGTGGATTTATTTATTTATTTTTTGCTTGTTGATTTTTTGTTCTCCATTTTTTTTTGGATGGGTTTGTTTGCCAATTGTCGTCGGTATGGGTTTGTTCATTGGTATGATTTTTTGAATTTTTTGTTGATTTGTTCGTTGGTATGGGTTTGTTGGATTTGCTAATTGCTTGGATGTGAGATCTCTTGTGCATTTTTCTAGGTATGCTTTAGCTTTTAGTGTAGATCATTTTTCTCCTCTTTGTGTAATGTGAATCTGAGGAGCCGTTTGAAAATTCTTTCTCATGTCGTTGTTCTGCATTTCAAAGTTTGTGTTGATTTTTTTTTTTCATTTTTCAGCTTGTTGGATTTTTCGTTTCAATTATTTTGTTCGTTGGGTGTGAATTTGCTTATTGGATTTGTGTTTTTTCAGTATTATCAAATTTTTTAGGCTAGGGAAATTTCTTGGATGTGAAATTTTTTGTTGCTTCATCTAGGTATGCTTTACTTTTTTGCTTCATCCCAACCATGGATTTCGGGGAGCAGCCAGGGCTGGCACAATGCTTAAGTCATTTAGGTCATTGTCTAAACCCCCAATCTATATAAGATCTTTAAAAAAATATATTTGATTATTTTTTTTATTTTTTTAGAAAAAATAAAAAAAACATCTTATTAAATAAAATTTAATTAAATATACTTTTCAATATATGCAAGGCTCCATAATACTAAATTTAATATTTAATACAATGAATTATTTATATTTTTCAATAATTTTAATATTTAATATAATGAATTATTTATATTTTTAAATATATTTTTAAAAAAATTATGTTAAATTGAGGTACAAAATTTACGTTAAAACTTCATTTTATACAAATTGATGGATTAAATATAAATTCAAAAAAAATTTAATTATAAATTTAAATAAAATCTCGTTTATTTTTATATAATATATAATTTATATTTTATTATATTATATATAAATTAATGATAATTTATTTAAATTTTACTTTAAGCCTCAATATATAGAGCAGCAGCTCAATAAGCTGGGTTACAATAAGGATTCCGAAGAAAAATCGTTATTCTTTACTTTTTCTTGTTGATGACAGTCGTTGTTGTTGTTTTTGTTTTTTTTTTTAAATTTCCTTTATCTTTTAGTTTTATGGAGAGTTTGTTCAAAACACTTGCAATATCGTTTTCGACGATGACCCTTTTTATTGTGATTACTCCACTGTATGCTTCAAACCTTCAATATGCAGGTCCTGCAAGTCTTGTGGGGGTTGGGTGGTAGCATCGTTTACCACCTGGTTTGTTTGATTTTCGATGGTTGAGATCTGTTTCTCTTTCTCGGCTTGTACCTTTCCATCTTCCATGTTTTTTTTCTTATTATTAATAGCTTTATTGGCTTGTTAAATAGCTTACTTGGTTCCAATTGTCTTCTTCTTTAAGGTAAGAATCACATCATGTGGATGGATTTCCAGAAGGGAAGAGTATAGGGTTCGGTAGATTTTCGGAGGGTTCAGCAATTTTTCCCCTTTTCTTCGCTCTCCTTTTATTTTCTTTTGTTCTGTGTGCATTCGAAATTGCCCATAATTTCTTGATGCGGTCCTTTTTGGTTCTCTCTCTCTCTCTCTCTCACACACACACACACTAATTTTTATTATCCATTAATTAGTTATATGCCAAGTTCAACTACCATTTTTTATTAATTTGGTTTAGCCCACTGATCTGGATTTTGTATTAATTTTTAGAGATTCTGGATTTTGTATCAATTTTTTTCCTGTTAATTGCAGGTTTCAAGTACCATTTCCAGTTCTTTTTGGTGACAGCAGTGATCATTGCAGGTAGGCCTTGAAACTCACTTATCATTACATGTTTTTTTCAGTTCTGTCTATAAAGTCAAGGCAGAGATGTTCATGACCACATTTATCATGGATCTGATGCAACATTGATATCTGAAATAAGGAGAACGCCATGTAAGGCCTTGTTTGCTTACAAGGATGAGACCAAAAACTTAAACACATATCAAACTCATTATTACACTTTTTCAAATTCTCATACAAAATATAATAAAAAATTTAACTTTTTCAAATTCTCATAATACTTTTTCAAATCCCCATCGAAATTAATATTAAAAAAATATCTTACAACAATATTTTATTCTTTTTTTAACTTTTATCTCATCTCATTTTTTAAAACAAACAAGGCCAGTTTCAATCTGGAAATGGGTCCCTCTAGCCACTTCAAACAGACCCAAGCCTGATATGCAAAATTCTTATTGAGTTCTTTTAAAGAGGTTGCTTCTCTGTTAAAGATAGTATGTGAACTGCCCTGTAGAAAAGAAGATTAGGAATGAGATGTTTAGAATTACTCTGCAAAACAGTGTCCCATTTGAGCATATCATCGTGTCTTTTACTTGCATACCTAAAAAGGCCATCCCCGCATGAAGCCCATCGGGTCTCTGTAACTATGACTTCCATGTTTTTAAATCCAGCATCTTTTTTTTTTTTGATAAGTAAATAAATTTTATTAATAAAATGGATGGCATTTTAGCCAGTTACAAAGCAAAACACACATGCCCTCTTATGGAGGGTCGTTAGAAACAAGGAATTCATGTAGATCCATGCCGTTAAAATCTACGGCGATGGACCATGTACACAGAGTTCTAAAAAATAAAGCTTTAAGCTCCTCTACAGTTCTCTCCTTGTCTTCAAAGGTCCGCTCATTCCGCTCTTGCCATATGCACCATATTATACATATAGGAATCATCTTCCAGATGGCCTTGATATGTCTTGTGCCCTGAATCGAAGGCCAACCCTCCATCACTTCCAAAACGGTCTTCGACATAACCCATGCCAAATTAAGTCTGCCAAAAACCTCGTCCCAAAGAACCCTGGCTATCGCGCAGTGTAGAAGGAGATGGTTCACCGACTCGCCCGTCCTTCGACACATACAACACCAGTCAGTAACAATAACCCTCCGTTTCCGCAAATTGTCCGTGGTGAGAATGTGTCCCAAAGATGCTGTCCATGCGAAAAAGGCCGCTTTGAGAGGTGCTTTGTGACGCCAAATCTGTCTCCAAGGGAACTGCAAAACAGAAACATGAGTAAGAATCTTGTAAAAAGAACGAACATTGAAACACCCTCTCCTGTCAGGTATCCACCATATCCTATCATGTTGATGTCTATTTGGCCTTTGCGAATAGATAAGGCCATAAAACTCAACGATAATCTCCACTTCCCAATCATGTGCAGCCCTAAGAAAAGCTATGTTCCAACTAGTGCGCCCACCCCTCAACTCCATAACCTCTGCCACTGTTGCGTCTTTAGCGCTAGCGATTTGAAAAAGGGAAGGGAAAGTCTCACATAAAGCTCTGTCCCCACACCAGTTATCCTTCCAAAATTTAATTCTCGTTCCATCCCCAAGTTGAAACCTGGTGTTCCTCCTAAACAAGCCCCACCCTTTTCGAATATTTTTCCACACTCCCACCCTCCCTGCTCTATTGACCTCGTTTGAATTCCAACCCCCCCACAAACTACCATATTTATGGTCAATCACTATTTTCCACAAGGCCTCAGGTTCCTTGTGATATCTCCATAGCCATTTGCCCAGCAGCGCTTGATTGAAATGTCTCAAATTGCGAATACCCAAGCCACCATTCGAGATAGGCCGACAGACCTTCTTCCAATTGACAAGATGATATTTAAACTCCTCCCCCAATCCACCCCATAGGAAGTCCCTTTGGAGCTTTTCTAGTCGGCCTGCCACACTTGCTGGTATTTGAAAAAGGGATAAGAAATAAGTGGGTAGATTTGACAAGGTGCTTTTGATCAGAGTAATACGACCCCCTTTAGATAGATACAGTCTCTTCCACCCTGATAACTTCCTTTCCACCTTCTCAATTACCGTATCCCAAATCTTGGCAGTCCTGGAAGCCGCTCCCAGAGGAAGCCCCAAATAGGTCATAGGTAGGGCAGAAATCTTACACCCAAGATTACTGGCCAATGACCGTATATTTCGGACGTCTCCTATTGGAACCATCTCAGATTTCTCGTAATTCACCTTTAATCCAGAGACCGCTTCAAAACAGAGGAACAACGCTTTTAACACACGCACCTGGTTCTGATCTGCCTCACAGAGGACTAGTGTGTCGTCTGCAAATAGTAAATGAGATATATTAGTGATGCCCCTATCCGGGGTACCAACTGGGAATCCATTTACCAGACCATTATCGGCCAAGGCTGATAACATCCTGCTGAGAGCCTCCATAACTATGACGAAAAGTAATGGCGATAAGGGATCCCCTTGTCTCAAACCCCGGGAGCTCGGGAAAAATCCTTTTGGGCTTCCATTAATCAAGACCGAGAATCTTGCGGTGGTAATACACCACTGTATCCAAGCCTTCCACCTTTCCCCAAAACCACACCTACCTAGCAAGTACTGTAGAAAATTCCAGTTGACATGATCATATGCCTTTTCCATATCTAGCTTGCATAATATTCCAGTGGTACCTGCTTTCCTTCTGCTCTCGATGCATTCGTTAGCTATAAGAACCGCATCGAGGATCTGTCTACCTTTGATAAAGGCATTTTGCGGAGTAGAGATTAATTTCCCGATTACCCCGCTGAGACGATTGGCTAAGACCTTTGAGATGATCTTATAAACTCCCCCCACAAGGCTGATAGGCCGAAAGTCCTTGATATCTATAGCTCCAGGCTTTTTTGGTATAAGGGCTAAGAAGGTGTTGTTGAGACTTTTCTCAAATCTTCCAGCTGAGAACAGCTCTTTAAAGGTGTTCATAAGGTCCTCCCTTATCACTCCCCAGCACTCTTGGAAAAAACCCATGGAGAAACCGTCAGGTCCAGGTGCTTTGTCTTTGACCATTTTTCGGATAGTCTCGAGCACCTCCTCCTCTTCGAATTCTCTCTCCAAACGAACAACATCCTCCCACCCTAAAGACTCAAAAGCAAGGCCATCTAAGGTAGGTCTCCAGACCTCTTGTTCAGCCAAAAGTTTCTCGTAAAAATCTACTATATGTCCATGTATGGCTCCTTCTTCTTTAATCTCTTCCCCCTCAATTCTAAGAACCTCAATATTGTTATTTCTGCGATGCGAGTTTGCGGTTCTATGGAAAAATTTTGTACAACGATCTCCTTCCCGTAACCACAAAGCTCTTGACTTTTGCCTCCAAGAAATCTCTTCTAACAATAACAGTCTCTCGAGTTCCGAGACCAAAGCAGTCTTTCGCGTCTGTTCTTCTTGAGTAAGACCACGCCCTGCTTGAACCCTGTCTAACTCCTCGATATCTCGCTTCAATCGATTCTTGTTATCCCCCACATTTCCAAAAGAGTGCAAGTTCCATGCCTTCAAATCCTCTTTAAGGGCTTTTAACTTCTTAGCAAAAATGAAACTAGCTGTGCCCTGAAAATCATACGACGCCCACCACTGCCGTACCCTATCGATAAAGCCCTCCGACTTCAACCACATATTCTCAAACTTAAAATACCGATGCCCACTCCGAAGCCCTCCGCAATCCAATAAGATGGGCCAATGATCCGAGCAAACGCGGCCCAAACGTTTCTGCAAAACGTCTGGAAAATGAGTTTCCCACTCGGGAGAGATAAGGAAGCGATCCAACCTAGACCACGTCTGGTTATTAGACCAAGTAGCCGGACCCCCTACTAAAGGTAAGTCCAAAAGGTTCAAATCCGAGATGCTCTCTGTAAATTCTAAACTTGCTGATCTCGCACTTCTATTGCCACATGTCTCACTAGGAAAACGAACTATGTTGAAATCGCCCCCAATACACCACGGTAGCTCCCAACAACTGTGCACCCCGGCTAGTTCTTCCCATAGAAATCTACGATCCACATCTATATTTGGCCCGTATACACCTGCAAAAGCCCAAGTAAAGTCATCAGAAACACATTTAAAAGTACAAGCTATTGAGTGCCTCCCAATATACTCATCCATTTTTTCTACCACCCTCCTATCCCACATCACCACTATGCCCCCTGATGCCCCTGTAGATGCCAAATATACCCAATCCACGTGTACTCCGCTCCATAGGCTACTCACAGTTCTCCTAGTGATTAGATTCAATTTAGTCTCTTGTAGGCATACAATATCCACTTTCCATTCACGTAGCAGATTCCGAATCCGAAGACGTTTATTAGCGTTGTTTAGTCCTCGCACGTTCCATGACACAATTTTTGGCTTCATTGGCTGATAGAAATCCCCTTGCCCTTAACTCTCCCTTTTGTGGGAGGGCCCTCTGTGTTCAGTGACCAAGTAAGGCGTCTAAGTTCCCGGCACTGTTTAGCCTTCCCCTTGTTGTTCAGATTATGATTGGCCTCCATAGCAGTGAATAAAGCCATCATCTGCTCTTCATATCCCTCACACCGGATACCCACTATCTGTTGAATTGCCAAGATGGTTCTCATAACCCAACTGGAGGATTGATTTGGAAAAAGAGAGTTCAACGGGACAGGTTGAAATTCCTCTCCCAAGGGAATATCCTCTATGCCCGGTATAAGACCAGAGTCTGGTACATTGCATTCATCAGAATCCATATCTGAGTCCGTCAGTAGATCGTCATGAATTAAATACTTAATTGCCTCTGCACAAGAGAACCGCTCCCCTGCTTGGTCCCGCATCTCCTGAGCCCTCGTAGGAATAAGACTGAGTTGCTGTTGCATGCTTAGGATCGCCGGAATCTCGTCTGAACTTCTCCCTGGAAGGAGCGGTGACTTCTGTTGCATATCCTGAGCTGTTTCCGAGGGTTGCATAGGCGTAGTGTGACGCGCCGGAATTTCGTCGGAGCTACGGGTCACCGGGCTCTCATCGGAGTTGCCCCCTGATACCGTCGGCATTTTCTGTTTCGCCGTCGCCTGACTCGCACCCGCCGGGCCACTGTCCAGCACGAGCCCGAATTTCTTCGAAGTGCTTTCCACCGTAGAAGTGAGTCTCTGGTTCTCGGGTTGGAGAAAACCCGACTCCAAACCAGCTTCAGCAGCTGTGGGCTGCGAGCTGACTTGGCCTGTTACTAGCTGAGGGCGGGCCGGGCTTCGAGAAGGCCCATTCCCTCCGCTGCTCACCCCGTTATAACCCTTGTCCCCATGGGCCGCGAGTTTGGGCCGAGGCCCACTCACTTTGCGCCATACACATCGGCCTTTCCCCCTCCTTCTGTTCATCCACGTCCTCTTATTAACCCGCGGTTCTTCAGTGGTACCTCTGTCTACCATCTCCAGATCCTTCGACGCTTTCCTTTCTCCCTCTGCATCCTTTTCCTGAAGTAGCCCGACCATTCGGACCACAGTGGCCATGTCACGTTGCAGGGATCGAAGCTGACCCTGTACTTCTAGCAGCATCCTTCGGGTGTCCCATCCCGTTTGGCTTGACGCGATCTCGTTGTGGGAGTGGCTCGAAGCTAGCGGCTGTTTGTCAGACTTCCTATCGTGTCTGAAACCGCTGGACAAAGACCGCCCGTCTTCCCTCCCCTGTAACGGCTCTGTCGAAGCGAGCACCTCCTTGTAAGATCTCGGGGCTGCCCTCTGTTCTCCCTTCGCCGGTACCCGTTGAATAATCTGGTTTCCTTCCTTTGATGAACTGCCGTAGCCCCAGTCCGATAATCTCTCACGGATTTTCCACCATCCCCAACCTTCTTCCCCCTCCGGAAAGCATAACGCTGTCCTCCTTCCCCCTTGGTCATACTCGGAGACCTCAATGAAACGCCCACGCATGTTCGAACACAGTTGCGCAACGAAGCTGCGATATCCTTCCCTTGTAGATGAGTAAACCTCCTTCTTCTTTTCCCCTCTCGAGCATTCTGCCAGAACCTTAACGAGCCAAGTCACTACATTATAGCCCAGTGTGAAAGAGCGTTCTCCCTTCCAGTTTTTCTCAGTGATCCTTATAAGCTTTCCTTCCTTAGCAATAAAAAATCTCTTAGACTCGATTACTACTTCGGTTGGACAACCCATTAACACCACCAAAAAACAGATATTCTATCCACTAATAGGAGCTAAAACGCATGAATCATCTCCGATGGGAAGCAGAAGATGCATGTGTACGGAGAGAGAGAGAGAGAGAGAGAGAGAGAGGACAGTTGATTTAAATCCAGCATCTTCTAGCGCTGCATATGCTGCATCAAGCATGTTATCATAATGTAGTTTGGTTTTCGGATCATAAATCCCCTGGGTTGATTGAAAAGAGCGTAACTAATATCAGTGTTCTCCGGATCACTTATATAGGCCAGGAATGGATAGGCATTTAAACAAAAAAGAGAACCAATTTTTGAGAATAACTCCAGGAGCTGCTTCATATATTGTACAACATTATCTTTGAATATACAAGAAGAGGGAGGATAGAAATTAGCAAAAACAGCCTGGGAATGTGCCATGGTAATCTGAATCACATCATCCAAATGAAGCTTATGTGTTGCATTGTAAATATTTTTCACTGCATCCACAAGAGCTTCACACGATTCATCATCAAGCACTCCTGAAACTTCAGTGCCCACATCAATGCCACAAATCCTTGTCTCAGGAAGGAACACCTGATCATTCTCTTTAATCCAACCATTGCATTATTCTCATTGGTACTCATATTTTACAGGAATCCATTTGGAAGTCCAACCACTAATTCAAGCCCAGTTCCACTGAATGCCTTTAAAACACTCTGATCAGCATCGTAAATTCTTATATATATTTTTTTATTTTTGCTACTCTGACAGGAGTAGCAACTTTATCAGGTGGAGGAATGTTATGTGCAATTCTTCCATAATTTATTCCATAGGTTCCAGTGAATCCTTGCAGTGTCAGAGAGCATGGAAAATAAATCAAACAAGCAAATGAAAAATAGAATAAGCTTCAATACTTCTGTCATATCGTTCAAAAATAGATAAAAACCAACTTAGCCGCCAGATATTATATCTAAAATCTTTAAAAATGTGGCCAAAAGAAATTAGGCCTCCCTTTTCGTTTTATGCTAATGGGTGTAGAAGCTTATGCTTTCACTACATGTCATCCATACCATAGCATACATTCATGAAATGTGAAGTAAGAACCTTGCTCTGTATTTCAGATAAGATTAGACGTGACTTTTTTGTCTTTAAAATTTTATAGAGACTGAGGAGACAAGATGTAAGTCAATATCAGCCCATTGCCAAATATGCTTGTTGAACAGAATGAAGTTCATCTTAGAAAAACTCCTGTATACATAATTCATTTATTGTGTAGATGGTTCATCTTAGACTAAGAAGATTTCTATTTGCCAAGTTTCTATAAGTGGAGGCAGTGCATTTATTCAAAAAATAGCTGGAGTGCAATGGGCCAATATCAATAGTTTAGGATGAAAAGAGTAAATGCC
Organism: Platycarya longipes; assembly: GCA_036559045.1. Classification (NCBI taxonomy): domain Eukaryota; kingdom Viridiplantae; phylum Streptophyta; class Magnoliopsida; order Fagales; family Juglandaceae; genus Platycarya; species Platycarya longipes. The sequence goes on from CM071799.1 coordinate 36,713,759, forward strand.
TTTGATTTGCAGGTGAAAATTTTATTTTACCTAATAAATACCATATTATCCAGCAACAATATATCTTTTCTAAAATAACTTCAGAGTTATGGACAACGTGAACTGAACAAAAAACATGTTTGCTTGGGTTTATTTACTACTAGGAGATGATTTCATTTTTTCCCATTCACTTTATTCATGAATCGGGTTAGGATAATCTTTTATAACATTTGTGATTTTGGCAATGCAAAGATGCTGGTATGCTTTTCCCTCTATCTTCTTTCATATCTTAAAAGTATTTCAGGAATAAAAAGTATATTGAAACTTTATGAATTTTTTTTTCACTTTTAGGTGCTAGGTGAACCCAACATATTGTATATTTGCTCTCGATATTTGTTTTTCTCTCTATCTTCTTTCTAATGCAGATTTATGCTTTGCTTCCCTCATACTTGCAGTACATGCACCAAGGAAGTAGGTTCTTTCCAGTACTTATTATAGAGTTCATATCTTTCTATTCAACTCCGGGCGTGGTTATAACAGAGTTATAATGCTAGATCTTTTGAGTGAGTGCAGATTGGATATACTTGTATCGTGCTTTCTTATAACTCAATGTTTTAAACTTCTATTTGGTTGTGTACCTTTTGCTTATGCTTTTTATTTGTCATTTATCTTTGAGGTTGGATGGATAAGAGAATCATAAATTTAGAGTACATTTAAGAGGAGAAAAATTCAAAAAAAATAGTAGATTGATAATATTCTTAAATATAATTTTAATAAATTTAAAATTAAATATACAATTGTGTCTATTTTGCATTTCTTACACATTTGTGTTTGCTATTGCCATGTTTAGGACAATGCTCAAAACAAATGAACAAGGTGAAATCACATGGATTTTTGAGATTATAAAATAAAGAAAGAGAATCAGAATGTAAATGTAAATTCCACAAGAAAGAAAAAATTAAGATTATGCTTCATATTTTAGTCTCTTGTGCTGGTTTTGATTTCCAATCAACTTAGTCATATGTACTGAGCTAGAACTATTTGCATGTCATCTGTGCCCAATATATTTGTTCACCGTATTTTATATTTTCTATTTTTATATACTCCCAAATCTTTAATAACCACACTTAAACTCCAAATTCATTTCATGCAAGAACATTTACTGTTATCTCCAAGACATCGCAACATTGTATTCAGAAAAAGAATGGATCATACAACTAGGTGGAGAGGTGGATCAACTTGCGAAGCAAAGCAACAAAAGATTCAATGTTCTCTCAATAAATGCCATGTATTGGGTGACTGTAATATAACTAATGAGAAAAAGGAAATCGTCTTGCCAAATTAGTGGTTTTCCGTGCTTTTCTACTATACATTGCTTATAATTGTTATTTGTTGGATTTCCTTACATTTACCTTTCCACATTTACCATTATTCATTTATTTACAGTATTCATTATTCTTCATATGACAGTTTCACAGCCAACAAACACTTGGACCATTTGGCAATGCAGTACATCCGCCTGACATTTGCCCAGGGGTGCGTGCAAGAAGAGGGCAAGCCACAGATCCTCATAGTGTTGTTAAGCGGGTAAATATAAATTTCTATATAGATCTCCATGTTATTTGTGCCTTTTTCTTTAAAAGAAAACCCTACATGATGTGATTATGGGTTCACTTATGTCAATAATATTTTTAAATTGTTGAACAAGTTTCACCCCATGAGTTGGTGTCCATGAAACATGCAAGATAATTCAAGTTGCCATGAACAAATAAAACTTCGAATTAGAAAGAACTGACCATTGTTTACTTGTGGAATTTTGCAAGTATGAGTTTGACCGACTGCTTGCATGGTTTTGAAAACTACTAATATACTACTTTCCAGTGGTGGTGTCCCACTGGTTCCTTTTTACTCTGCAATATTAGATACTCAGAAAAGATTTATAAATATAAAACTCAAAACACGAAATGTAAGATACATGTTAAAAGTATCAGTGATCAACATATGTTAATCTCTATTCCTATTCTGCTTCAAAGAATTTAGATTGGCATTATTTATATTGTTGATTTTTCCAATTTGCCCATCATCAATACTTCAATATTACATGCCACCTTTTGATTCTCTCTTCTCGATGCAGTTATGTGGAGAAAGAATTGCAGATTGAATGAAGGCTTTGCAGGAATTAATTCCTAGGACCAATAAAGTCGGTTGCTTCTCAGTGCTGCCATTAATAAAGTTGGTTGTTCTTGTTCCTTTTGTGTTCAAAAGGACCGTTGGTGTTATTTACGTTGAGTAGAAATGAATATTTGTGTATATTTTATTCAATGATGTTGAAGTAGGCCTTGATAGCATTGAGAGGTTTACAAATGAAATTCCATTTGGATATTTCTGATCTCATCTTGGAAGGAGATCATTCGTTGAATGTAATTAAAGTTGTTGGGTTCAGTGCAATTCCATTTTATGCACAGGGACCTCTTATTAAGAAAATTTGACATCTTACATAATTTAAGGACTTTGAGATCTCCCATATTGGTAGATAGTAACAAAACTGCATATATGTTAGCAAGATATGCTCATAATATTGTAGATACAACATAATGGTGGCATAAATGATATATGATGCCTCGCTATGATTTTAAATATGGTGTTAGATACTTTTTTATTATATAAGTAGATATAGCTTTTTTATGGTGTAACATGATATTTTTTCCCATAATTTTTTCACGTAACTAGATAAATGTGCATTATACGTTGCAGTCACAACTAGTATATATATATATATATATATATATATATATATATATATATCTCTCTCTCTCTCAATATGAGCCGTGTGAATTGGTGCTTCCGTTTCCTAGTTGTAAGTGCCTTGCTATTCAATTTTCAAAGAGACGTCTCTCTCTGGCATTGTATCTTGCGGCTTTGACCATCTGAAGTGAAGCAGCCCATATGTGAGGCTTCTTGTGCATGGTTGAAGGCCCAAGTTGAAATGAATTAATGCCCCCTTTTTGAAGTGAAGCAGCCCTTTGCCTAAACTATATGCCTCTCGTCCGAAATGATGGCATAAAGGCCCAATTATAGCAGCTTAAACGCGCTGCCCATGTAATTCCAATGCTTATGAAGTGTAATCCGAGCAAATAATAATGCGGCGTATGCTAAGCTGAAATATGGCTTGAAGTCCAAAATTTTTTATTTTTTATTTTTCAATAATTCTTCTCATTCTTTTAAATACAGATAAATAAATAAATAAGATGAAAGAAAAACTAACATTTCTAATAAGTAAAACGATAATATAAATCATATAAAAATTATATTTATCACCTTCTCAAAAAAGTCCAAAGCTATTAGCTGCGTAGAATCTTCCAACTTGGCACCATCATACTCGGATCCTCTTGCATAAAAAAGGCAATCTACCTTGCCGTTAACTTTTGAAAACATCCGAGTAGAATTTTTTTTTTTTTTAAAGTGTAAGAAGAATAGTTAATTTTTACAGTACGTATGGGATGATACTACATCTGCATTATCAGATTATATTATATCATTAAAATTGCTAATATAACTAGTACCAGTTTCTAATGACTTCACATTCCGCAATTGAGTGAGAGTTACACAATGAGTTCATATAGACTATGACTGCGTTTATATGTTGAGATGATCTCAAATTATTTGAGTTGATCTATGATTAATAATGTTTTGTAAATTTCGTTGAGATGTGTTTAAACGTAAATAGGTTAAAATATATGTTTAAATATCTAAAGTAGGTTTAGATGAGATTAACTTTTTCATGAAAAATTGAAAAAATAATAGATCTCTTAAATGGTTTGATTGAGATGAGTTCAACAACCAAACACATCCTATCTTACCTACGCTCTTTTAAGCACCAATCTAAGTTGTGCCAGCATGCATCCTCTTCTAACTTCAAATGTTGGCTCTGGGAGAGAATTTGTTGAATAGATAATTAAGGAATAAGGACAAGAAAGAGTACTTTGACTGAGTTTGTCGTGGTGGAAGCGGAGAAAAAAATAAAAAAAAAAGCAATAATCCTCGTAGAGTTATTATGAATAAAAGTAATCAAAAAAATTCTATTAAGTAGCCAACTTACACTACACATGACCTGTTTTTATTTTTTTCTATCAACAGATTTGTGTTGTAGAGCTGTTAAGTAGAAAAACTCCGAAGATATTTTTAATGCCATGAATTTTGTTTGATCCACAAAAGAATTATTCAAAATTATATATAGATAAAAAAAATGGGTGGTTTTTACTTACCAATAGCAAGCAACAAGGTCATGATCAATTTTATTTAAAATATCATTGTTATCGAGTTGTTACTTTTTATATTATTATAAATTCTTAGTTACAAGAATTAAGTATTGAGTTTAATGAGCATGCGGTGGATCAATTGATTATTCTTGTTTGTGGCAACTTATGCATTATTAACTTTGTAATTTAATCAAATCCCAGCCAATAAAAAAGAACTACGTGATTTAATCTCTTTCTGAGATTTATTTATTTATTTAAAAAAAAAATCCTAAATAAAAGGCCGATCATGGTGTACATTTGCCAGCATGCAAATGAGCGTAGAGAAAAAGGAACAAAGACTTTGACAAATTATAGTGACTAATTATATCAAGAACACCCATTCTGAACCATAAATGTGTATATCTCTACCAATAAAAAAAGAACAAAGACTAATTTATTTGACAAATTAAAAGTGTAGAAAAAGTGTACTAATCCTCGGAGAGAATATGTATTTCTGGCCGTTTATAACTGAATAAAATGAAAGGGGGATGAAGACTGCCTCCTACAACTCATGAACCAGATCAACGGTCTCTTTATACAAGTTTTTTTTTTTTTTTTTTAAAGGAAAAAAAAAAAAAAAAAAGATTCAACGAAAGTAATTCGTAAAAGCAATATATTCCTAATCTTCCCAGCTGGGTACGTACACATTTTCATTTTCCCAGCCATAGATAAGACTGGAAATCAATGAATCGATAGAGAATCTAGTTCTCATAAGAATTTTCAACGAGTATGAATTGCTGAGATCAAATTGTTGCGAGAAAGTGAATGTAGTGGAAAGTCTAGGATCGATAAAAAAATATAAGATGATCAAAAAGATAAGTATTCGGAATGAGTGGGCCTATAATATTTATTGATTCCCATTTAAATTTTTGGGATAATAAATTCTCAATAAACGGGGGTTGTTTGGGAACTTTCTTGAGAGAGATGAGAATTTTTTATAATTTCTTTAATTTCTTACACAAATATCACTCAAACATGAAATATTTTTTAATTTCAAAATTTTCAAATTTTTATTTAATCATTACAATTTTTTCAAACTTACAAATAAAAAAAAAAAAAAAAAGCTTTTTCAAATCTAAAACAAAAATTATATTCAAACAATTTTTAAACTTTATAATATTTTTATGCAACTTTTTCTCTCATTCTTCAAAACTTAAAAAAACATATTAACTCAAATCATTTTACTCATTTACAAATTATTTCACTATTATTCATAAAATTTTCATCTTATCTCATTATCCGAACATGCATTTCATTTGTGTGTAACTTTTAATTAAAACTTTCAAGCAACTTGTGGGATATTTTTCGATTCATGAATGGTAGGAATGCACGTACAATAATTTATCCCATGACTGGCCTTGCCACTTTCTCTTGACTTGCAACTTGCAATTAGAGGAGACTTCATTCTTTGGCTTACAAGCAGGAGTCTTCTTCAATGAGGTCTTTTTCTATGTTGACTTAAGGATTTAAAAGAATTTGTGGCGTTTAGAAGACTTAAGGATCTTCCGCTCACGTGCTATTTCTTTCAAATTGCTGTCTTTGACAACTTCCCAAAAAGACTTGAAAATAACATATAAGGCTTGGTTTGGATAGCAAGATATTCTCATCACATCTTATTTTATATTTCATCTCATGATCTCAATATCCAAATACCACAAACACAAACACTCTTCAACTTTGAATCTGCAACTTTTTTATCTAATTTTTACCTAATCATTACAACATTCTCAAACTTTTAAAAAGATAATTTAACATTTTCAAATCTCAAAATTAAAATAATATTAAAACATATAATGATCTTGAAATATTTTAACTTTATAATATTTTTATTCAAACTTTTCTATCCCATTTCCTAAAACCCCATAAACATCTTAATTCAGACCATTTTACTATTATTTACAAACTATTTCACTATTATTTATAGATTATCTCATCTCAAGTCACTATTCAAACCAAGAATAGTAGGTTTAGATGGTGAGTTGAGATGAGATGAAAGTTATAAGTTAAATAAAATATTGTTCAAATACTATTTTTTTAATATTATTATCATTTTAGAATTTGAAAAAACTGAAATGCTTGTTATATTTTATGTGAGAATTTAGAAAAATTGTAATGATTAGATGTGATAAGTTGGGAGCACTTTTATATCCAAACGAACAAATATGTCCTTGAGTTCTTCTCAAAATCGTTAATAAGGATAACCTCCTAATGAGTATTTGTAGATTCAATTAGCATTGCAAATTAAGAAGACTACTCGGCAAGCTACTTGAAATCTACTCGATCAAAGTACTCAAGTTGCACTCAATTTATTTGTTAAATAAGCGGTCCGTGAACAGACAATTATAATCGGTTATTAGATAAAATAACTCGTATAAAAATCATTTTGACCAATATAAGTTTGAACTACAAGAAAAATAGCTATTTGTGGCATTTAATTACAGCCAGATTGACAATTTTTGCTGCAAATACTTTTTTGCAGCATTCTTTTCTACTTTTTACAACAAAATTTAATGTTGTAAAAAGTCAATTTTCTTGTAGTGAATTCGTATAAACACAAATAACATCATATTTTTTTTGTGATATTATCTGTGACTGTGCATTGATAAGAACTTAAGTATTTAGAAGTATAAGAGGAAATCATGCTCCTTAGGTGATTTAGTAAACTCAAGCTTGAGTTAAACTCATTGATAAACTCAGGCTCGAGCTAGGCTTGTACTCAAATAAAAGTTTAATGAATAAGTCTTAACAATCTAATTCCATTACTCACTTGAACTCGACTCCTTCACACCCCTAGACTCAATATAATAAGAATGAGTATTTTATTTTAATTTGCTTCGTATAAGAATATCTCCTGAAAACATTATGCAAATGACTAAAAAGTTATATTAGGAATCACCTGTCCACATCTAAATACATTTTTTAATAGCTTGAATTTTGTGTGATCCACTAAAAAAATATTCAAAAATATATAAGCAAAAAAATGGGAGGTTTTACTTATTTATAGTAAGCAAGAAATGCAACATCAATGACCTGAATATTATTGCTAATGCCTGAAAATAACATAACAAGCTAGAACAGTGACGAGTGAAGCCCCCAGTGATAGAGTGAAGCCCCCAATGGTAGTTTGATGCGGTTGTGCAGTGTCCGTATGTTCATCTATGACAGTGAGTAGTGACTAATTGAAAAGGAAATAAAGAGACAAAGACACACAAATTTACGTGATTTGACATAAAACTTACATCCACAAAGATTTGGAGAGGGAAGGATCCCTATATAATATGCTTCTTTATAGTCTCACATGATCTCTTCCTCCCTATACAATAGAGATCTCCTCGTTTGTCCCCTCGCTGAGAGGTTGAACAAGCTAAAGACGTTGATCAAGCCTAGAAGAGAAACTACCTTGAAATTGTCTGGCCCGTTTATGTTGTCCTATGTCCCTCTTTTTGCGTGTCCTAGGGAGTGTTGATGATTAGTAACCATTCCTTTATGTGTCTGACCTTCTTTTCGCTTTCTCTCATTTTTTTTTCCATCATTTCCTTACCTTTTTCTAACATCTTCCCTTTCCTTGTCCCCTTTTTATCCTTGCTCCCTCTATCTTCCTTCGTCTTCTAGTAAGGGCCCTTTGTTGGGTTGTACGTGTTCATCTAGGCTTGATTTTTTATTCCTTCAAATTGTCTGTGATTTTTAATGCCAATTCACTCTGAAAAAAGGCCATAAGAGTTTTCAAGATAAAACAATAATAGAAATGCCAACATCCATAACAAAATAAATCTTGGGAGCATATTCCTTGTTTTTCTCTGGCATTAGGCAATAAAAATTTTCAAGTGTGAGCCTAAGCAGGAGATTGGTAGGTGTGAGTGCAGAGTTCGGCTATGGCGAGAGATAGGCTCAACTGAGTAAGATGCGAGCACAGAGCATGAATTTGGTAGGAGATAGGCTTAACTGCGTAGGCTGCAAGCATGGAGATAGGCTCGACCTTGTATTGTGTGAGCTCAGACCTCAGCTATGGCAGGAGGTAGGCTCAACTGACTAAGGTGTGAGTGGGGAGCTTGGCTTCGGAGGAAGTTTGGCTCAGCGGCATAATTTGCGAGCGCGGGGCTTGGCTATTGTAGGAGGTATGCTCAATCACATAAGGTGTTAGTGTGTAACAACTCTATCCTAAAAAGGGTGGAATCGTAACTTATGTGGCTTTCTTTTTTGAAAATAGTTTTTGTCGATGTCCCCAGCCTACGTTTGAGATTTAACGTAAGCTGAAGTATCAGGACATATAACACTAGGTTACATACTCTTTATATATGTTAGAAGATAGTATGCATACACTTAACTTACTAACAATATGTGATGCGTATCGCAGCAGAGAAATGTTAATTCCTGAAGAATGCAAAGGAAACCAACTTTGCATAGTAATTACATGAAAAAACATAATCATAGACCCATACCTTAATATTTACAATACCATAGAGTACCAAGTTATAGAGTACCAAGTTATACAAAACCAAGTTCTCCCAAAATACTAATATGATTCATCATAGAACTACCCCTTCTCACTAAAAATGCTCATTCTTAATTTCTTTGTATTCACTTCCATAACAAAACATATTCATATTAATTTCAAAATTTTATTGGAGGTATTTTCCTACTGGCGTCACATAGACACCGCTCAGGGACAAAGAGCCATCAGGGCTCAAGGACAGGCAACACCCAACACGAAGTCGTTCTTTTGCTGATGTGGATGCATGTTGCCTCATACCCTCCAATAAGTAGTCATATACAGGAGGGACGAAGTCATCAAAAAGAGAGTATTTAGTAGGCCCTTTAGGGCTTAACCGAATCTCTTGGGTAGTCCGAGTCTCTTTTCCTGCCATCTCATCTTGCAATAACGTCTATCATCCCAAAATGAATGATAGATAAAATTCAAAGGGTGAGATTTCAAGAAATCTCAGTAAGTACACAAATAAAGTAATACAAGCATTAACAGTATATACAAATAACATATAAATGCAAGTGATACGACCACGAACTTTTTAATCATGACTCATGTATGACTTATAGATGACTTGTGTATAATTAGTACCCCTCTTTGCAAAAACTTATATATTTCCAGAAAAAGGCTTTTATTAACACGAGTACACCACTTTTCATGACTTGACATATCTTTTTCGTGAAATTCTTATTTTTCATGTTTTCATTCTTATCCATGTAAAGCTTAGTATGAAAAAAAATCGAATCGCCTTCACAGTCATACATAATCCTTAACTTCAAAGGCAGATTGAAACGCCTTCACCATTGGGTTTTAAATCTCGACGACAGATCGAAACGCCTTCACTGTTGGATTCCTTGGATTGATGGTAGATCGAAACACCTTTACCGTTAGCTTTCTTATTCATGTCAATCATATGACAGATCGAATCGCCTTCACCGTCATGAAAAGAATTTTCTTATTATAATGGTAGATCGAATCGCGTTCACCGCCAGTTTTCTTAACCTTGAGAATTCTTACAAAATTCTTTCTCTTATTTTTTTTAAAGTACGTTATGCCCCAAAACAGTAAATCTTGTGATGTAATGATCATGCATGTGCTTTCAAACTTTTTCATGCATGCCACATGATTCATGGGCCATATGACATGTAAAATATACATTTCTAACTCATGATCTATACATATTATAATTGCAAAAATAATTTTTTTCAGTTAAAACATAAATAATTCATTTGAAAGAAAATTAAAATAATTCAACATAACCCTTAAAAACATTAGGCCATATATCATAGGGAGTTAATTCAAGATTTATTTTTCTTTCCTTTAACCCCCCTTACTCTCCTCTTAGCATACCCTGAAAATTCCATTACTAGGCTAAACTAACCCATCACCGAAAACCCTCATTCACTTGGTAGACTATTTTCTTCAACTACTCTCTTATCAAATAATCATTTCACCACCACTATATATATATATATATATATATATATATCTTCCACTATTCTTCTAGAAAAAAGATCAATAGTATAATTTTCCTTAATCACTCAACAATTCAAATTAATCATCATATAAGTCATCTAAAATTTGAAAACTCAAAATACTCTTAGGTATCTTACTAGGGTCAAAACCCTATAAACCCCAAACACAGCTCTTTTGTTATCCCAACTTCACATACTATCATCCAGTCTTCTATCCATAATTTACTAAAATAAGTTCTTGCTTCTTAGAAGATTTTCCTCTCTATCTATTCCACTACTTTCCTTTAGAGCAACTTAGCTCAAATATAACATAGATTATAAGCATGTCAAGCACTCAAATAGAAAAACCATCATTGTGTTAATTCTGTATATATACAAGTAAATGCTAAGATTAAGTTATTGGTGCACTTATAAGTTTTTTTTCCAAAGGATTTGACAAAGATATTTTTGTGAGGGTGTTTTGCCTTTGAAAGTTCTTGAAAGATCACATCAAAATGCCTTGAAGAGAGGTTATTGAGATAAGTGAGTGGAAAGAAGGTGGAGAGGGTTCTAAACTTGTTTTGGCTGAGAGCTTTTTGTGAGAAATGGAGGGAGTATTCTCCTATAACTTGCTCAACATCCTTAAGTAGAAATGAGTAGGAGAAATTTTAGAAACCTACACAAGTCCTCCCTAGCCGTGAGGCATATGTCCCACTTAGGTTATAGTGTAATCATCTCACCTCATCTTAGACTTGGTTGGTAAGAAATAAGATATATAACTTATCTTAGGTAAGGGTGACACGCAATAGAAAATTACAAAACTTAGATATGCATATCACTTCCTTTCTTGAACAACACATCTAAGTACAACAAAAAATGAGGATACGGCTACCCTATTCTCCTTTGAAGGCAATCCGAAACTTCCTATAAACATAGGTCCCTTGAATGCCACTTGTCCTCACACTTGTCAAGTTAATATGTTTATTGCATAGGTATTTCAAAAAGACATTACACTAAGTCGGTTACACATGCATAAGTCGGTTCCCGCCTTGTTTCCATCCCATTTTCGTTGGTGATCTATAGCTGGATGACAAAAACTCCTTTCTACCTACCTCTTAGTTCTAGGCTAGTTTATCTTAAGCCAAGTGTCCTCCTTTGATGTTGAACCAACTGGAAATTCCACTAAGACTTACCATGGTCGAAACTTGCTAAGGAGAAAATCAAATTGTTTGCTCACTCATTCCATCTAATCACCACTTGCCACCTATGGATTCTTGTCTTTCAAGGAAGGTGAAAAAGAATAGATTTTTTCTTTAAATATATCCAAATCGTGGCCTCCAAATAACTCTTGTAGTTTCATTTGAATCTTTGTATCAATTTGATCTCCAAGTGTCACTATTCAACATAAGAGAAAGCTCCTTAAAGAAAAAAAAAATTATAGCAATATATTTTCAAAAAGTTTCAACAAAATGATTAAAATAATTCTAATGTAAATATAACTATCCCAAGTATGATAAGTCTAATAGAAAAAAAAATCGGGTCGTCACATCCCCTCCCTAAAAAAAATTCGTCCTCAAAATCGCTATAGTACTATTTTAAAACTTATAAGTTCAATCGAAACAAAAATTTACACCTCTGATACTTGTAGTAGTAGATTCGTTTGAGGATGAGTAGGAATTTTCTTCTATTGTCAGAGACTCCTAAGGGAAGTAAAACACTGTATTTACATCCGAGTCATAATACATATTGACACTCATTTAATGAAGTCTGCATAAAATTTTTGATTCGGTATTTTCAATTAGTTGACTCTCTACATGTTGACGCATACGATCCTCTGAAGTATCAGATAATTCTAAAAGCACTGATTTCTCGTTCTCTCATTCCTCTTGGTTCATCCTACGTAAATATTATCTCTCTGATTTCAACCAATTACGAGGTGGTTGTCTTTCCTCATGTGGTAAGGCTCATCTAAAAATAGCGTTTCCTTTATCATTTACATCCATAATATGTGTGTGATGTTTTTCATATCTATCTAATCTTTTTAGACTCTCTGTTCTTAACTGTTTTTGTATTTTAAGGCGAATTTTGTGTCTAAGCTTTTTTGGTCTTTCTCTTAACTAATCTATTGATGACACTAGCATCCGTGCGGTTCTTTTAGATTGAGTCATTTCCTGCTTAAGACCGGATAACAAGTTACTATAATTTCAAATACATTACACAAGAAATCTAGGAAACAACAACAAGCACAAGCATACAAAGAATATACATTCACACAGTCATAGCAAAGTTTAAATCAATATAACTAATTTTCAAACAAATGAGGGTAATTAGCCCTCATTATGTCCTCGTGTTCCCATGTGGCTTTTTGCAAAATAGGATTGTTCTAGAGTACTTTAACTAGTGAAATTAAGCGATTCCTTAGTGTTTGCTTTGGTCTTCGATTCGAGTCGGCCATTCTTCGTAAGATAAATTAGGGCGTAAATTAATATTGTTCGAATCCATCACAACTACTGGCCCTTCGCCTAAACTTTTTTTCAAGGAAGATATGTGAAAGATGTGACACCCCCAAATTTCCCTTAAAATAAACACGGGATGCTGACAACATGGGTCACGCACCCCCAACGTCAAGTGCTAAGTGTGTGAACATGTGACATACATAAATAAAAGCAACGGATAAATTAAGTCGATAACTAAGTAATAGAATTTTTAGAGTTATTTTACAAACCAGTTTAACATAATTTCTCCAATAAGAGATTTAATACAGTCATCCGGAATACAAATTGTACAAATACCTATTTATAAAAATGAGAAAATACTTCCCAATATAACAAATTATAAATAAATGTTCCAACAACGAAGCCGCCTCCTTAGGCTTAGCCTTCTCGACATTTGCATCCAAAATCTACGACGCCAAACATGGCAACGTAGGTAAGCATAACTCAAATAAACCACAAGATATAAAATATACTCATACACAACAACAATCTCACACATGAACAAGACACCGTATGCATGAATCTTAAAATCATCTTTCTCAAAATAAATAAAATAACCATACATGCCAAAATCCCAATTTGGCCCAAATTAAAACTCCAATAAAATCATCTATTATTTTCCCAGAAAATGATGTCCGTAAATCCATTAGAACCACAACCATTTTCACAGAAAATGGTCCACGTAAAACCAATAACTAAAACTCGCCACTTTCCAAGAAAATGGCATAAACATTCATTTTATTAATCGTATGCACCATGATCTCCCCTAGGGACCATCTGCACACCCTGGCTTTCATCATCACATCGAAAATAACGACCACGCATGTGACTTCGGAATGGACAATGCCTAGCTAACCGCGCCCAGCACGTACCAAGACCAGGCATCCCCTAGCTCTTGCTAGCAGAGGAGCCACGGAGTCAGCACGAGAGCGTTACCATCCCGTCCAATCCCTTCGTTGCCCAGCGACAACCCAAGGGACGTCACTCCGTATATTCGGCTCCCTAGTGACCAAAGGAGCTCCACCGAGATAATGCCCCATCTCGGCTTGGGGTCGTGATACACACGCACCTGAAAACTATAAATACATGAAAACCCAGTTTTCATTTCCAACACATGAATATGCGCGTAAATACACAATGCAGACGATCATGCATCAAATAGCCAACAATTAATAAATTCCAACAATAACCAAACACAATATATGTTGATGCCAAAAATATATTTAAATCTCAAAATTTATTTTGAAAATACTTACAGCGAGTAAAAACGTAGATTTCTAAGCAAACGCCAATCCGCAGAGTTCGTAGCGGTCACTTGTACGTTAGGATAGAGTGCTCGGTTTGACACCAAAATTTAGGAAAATACTCATTGATGTGGGGAATCTCATGGAGGTGGTGGTGTGGCGGTACAACCACTGGAAGGTGGCAGATCGGCTTAAAATGGGTGGAAACCCATTTTTGGGTTTGGGGTTGTATAGGGAAGGTGGGGCCACGGATGGGGAAATTGAGATAGGGGGTTGGTCGGCTAAGAAAGGGGAGTCTTTTGGTGGCAGAGGTGAGACACACGGCGGCCAGACGGGGGCGCAGCGAGGATAGACTCATTTAAGGACCCATTTCGGGTGGAGGAGTAAGTGGCTGAGTTGGATGGCTTTGGGTGGTGGGTTATGCTCGCCAGAGTGAGAGGAGGTTGCTGGTAGGTCGCTGGCGTCAGGGGGTGGTCGGCGGTGGCCAGAAAATGCAAGAGAAGCCAAAATATCTATTTCGGGTTTATGGCCGCGGATGGGCGGTGGGGTGGCCGAGGAGCACACCGACTGTTGGGGAGGCTCGCCGGCGTGCGGGGGTGGTGGTGGGCTGGGTGGGGAAAGAAGAAACGGCGAGGAAGAGAAACAGGGGAGGGGGGGCTCGAGCGGGTCTGGGCCGAAAACAGGGAGAAAGAAAAAGGAAAGAAAAGAAAGGAAAAAGAAGAAAAAGAAAAGAAAAGAAAAGGAAAAGAGAAAAAGAAAAAGAAGAAAAATAGGACTAACTAGAAAAAGCACAATAAATTAAATAAAAGCCGATTGAAAATACTACCATTCAATATCAATAAAATAAGATTTTTAAAGTCCAACAATAAACTAATTTAATTTAAAGAACAATTTAAATATAAAACACTAATTAATATTAAGAAAGCACATCGATTAAGATCACATAATAAAATAAAGGAATTGAATTCCAATTATTAAAATAATTACTTCACATTAAAATTAATAAGAAAAGCAACGTAATTCAATATTTAATTATAAAAATAACATAAAACTAATATCAACTAATCAATAGATCAAATAAATATTTTAAACAAATAAAATACAACTAATAATATTATTAAAATAAATTAAAATAATTAACACCGAGAATAAAATAATGTGTTAAAATACACGTAAATCTAGGATCTTATAAAAGATATTATGGACTCCTTGCAGATGTTCTGGTAAAGCTAGACGGTACGCTACCGGTCCCACTTTCTCTACAATTTCGTATGGTTCAACGTATTGGGGACTTAACTTTCCATTTTTGCCGAATCGCGTAACTCCCTTCATAGGTGAGGTTTGAAGGTATACCCAGTCACCTACCATAAAATCTAATGTTCTTCTTCGCTTGTCTGCATAACTTTTCTGCCTACTTTGAGCTGTTTTCATTCTATCCCGAATCATCTCAACTTGTTATATAACTTCCTGTAAATATTCGGACCCCAATACTTTACTTTCACCAACTTTATCTCAATACACAGGTGATCTACATTTTCTTTCATATAGTGCTTCGTAAGGCACCATTTGAATAGTAGCCTAAAAGCTATTGTTATAAACAAACTCAATCAACGGTAGAAGGCTTTCCCAACCACCACCAAAATCCAACACACAGGCTCGTAACATGTCTTACAAGATTTGAATAGCTCATTCTGTCTACCCGTCTGTCTGTGGATGATAGGCACTACTAAATTTAAATTAGTACCTAACATCTTTTGTAAACTTTGCCAAAAATGAGACGTAAACCTGGGATCTCGGTCCAAAAACAATCGTTTTAGGCACTCCGTGCAGACGAACTACTTCTTTAACACAAATTCGTGCTAACTTTTCCATTGAGTATGTTTTAGCTATAGGCACGAAGTAAGCACTTTTCATCAACCGATCAACCACAACCCAGATTCAATTCTTTCTTGCCGACGTTCTTGGTAATCCAACCACGAAATTCATGGATATATCTTCCCATTTCCATTCAGGAATCGGTAGGGATTGTAATTTGTTGGCTGCTCTTTGATGTTCCGCTTTTACTAATTGACACACTGAACATTTAGCTACGAAAATTGCAATATCCTTCTTAATTCCTTCCACAAAAACTTTTCCTTTAAATCTCAGTACATTTTATTGCTTTCACGAAATCCATAAGCTGTGTAGGGTGTACAATGAGCTTCCCGCATCAACCTCTATTTTAACTCTGGGTCATCGAAAATTACCTTTCTCTTCTCATAGTACAACATTTCATCACTAGAGATTGCAAAATATGGGGACCATTTCCTTCCAGCAATTGTTGCTAGATCTTTGCCAGTTTAGAATCTTTCTGTTGTCCTTCACGAATTTCTTTATATGTCAGAGGAATAATTTTTTGTATTACCATTAACCTAACCTCTTTTAACAACTTACCAATGAGTAGTTCTTTCATTACTGACAATATCGAAGGTTCTTCTATTTGTGTCTTCCTGCTCAATGCATCAGCTACCACATTAGCCTTCCCATGATGATATTTAATTTCACACTAGAAATCGCTGATAGTTTCAATACATCTTCTTTGCTTCATATTCAAAGTTTTTTGACTGAATAAATGCTTAAGACTTTTATGGTCTGTAAATACTTTGCACTTTTTTCATATAAGTAATGCCTCCAAATTTTTAATGCGAACACCACAGCTGCCAATTCCAAATCATGGGTAGGAAAGTTCCGCTCATGATTCTTGAGTTGTCGGGATGCATATGCAACTACTCATCCTTCTTGCATTAACACACATCCCAAACTCATATTTGAAGCATCACAATATATCACATATGGCTTGTGAGGTTCTAGTAAGGCCAAAATTGGTGTCGTAGTTAATCTCTTCTTAAGCTCTTGGAAACTCTTTCTGTACTAATCACTCTAAATATACTTAACATTTTTTCTTGTTAATGCCATCAAAGGTGTAGAAAGTTTGGAAAATCCTTCTACAAATCTCCTATAGTATCCTGCTAGTCCAAGAAAACTACACACTTCATAAGCATTCATTGGCCTTTGCCAATCTATCATTGCTTCTATTTTGGTCAGGTCCACAGAAACTCCTTCATTTGAAATAACATGGTCTAAAAATTTAACTTCTCGTAGCCAAAACTCACACTTACTGAGTTTAGCATAGAGTTGATGTTTTTGCAGTATTCCCTAGTAGGATTCTTAAGTGTTCCTTATGCTCCTCATCACTCCAGGAATAAATCAGAATATCATCAATGAAAACTACCACAAAGTCATCCAGATATGGTCTAAATATCCGATTCCTCAAATCTATGAATACTGCTGGTGCATTCGTCAGCCCAAATGGCATAACCAAGAACTTGAAATGTACATATCGAGTCCAAAAAGTAGTTTTGGACACATCTTGTTCCTTGATTTTAAGTTGATGGTAACCAGATCTAAGGTCTATTTTAGAAAACACTGACGCTTCTCATAATTGATCCAACAAATCATTTATCCGTGGCAACGGATACTTATTCTTAATGGTGGCCTTATGTAGATGCGCATCGTTCCATCTTTCTTCTTAATGAACAATACTGGTGCTCCCCATGTCGATGTGCTAAACCGAATGAATCCATTTTTTAATAGTTCCTTGATCTGCACATTCAACTCCTTCATTTCCGTCAGTGCCATTCTATAAGGTGTCTTATGAACTGAGCCGTTGCTAGTTCCAATTCAATTGTAAACTCTGTCTCCCGATCTAGGGCAATCCCGGCAAATCATCTAAAAAGACTTAAGGAAAATTTTTCACTACAGGAGTTCCTTTAACACCTTTAACTCCTTCCAATGAATTTAGCATTATTGCCAAAAACACCTCTGCTTCTTCTTTTATACCTTTTTCTATTCTTTTCACTATTACAATTGAGGAAATGGAATTGACCATCTCCCCTATGTAACAAAGTTTTTCTGTTGTTGGAAAATTAAAAACTATCTCCTTTTTACGATAATCAATCTTAGCATAATGCCTAGATAACCATTCCATACCCAGGATTAAGTGAAATTTCATTAAGTAGAATACTATCAAGTCGACGGTTAGCTGTAGACCCGTAACCTCTAAAGGACAGTTCCTCACAACATGGGCACCCAACTGCTTTTCCATCAAGTATTACTACTAGAACTTTTTGAGCTAAAGTTTTCACATCTAATCTACACTTCTGAACGAAACCATGTGAAATAAAAGACTTCATTCCTACAGGATCAAACAAAGCATATGCCATAGTTTGCATCAATCTAACTTTACCTAAACTAAAAAAAATGATCCTATAATTACTTCTAGATTCTTAGAAAATCCATACATCAACCAAGAGGTGGCCAGAAAATTACCAGTGATGATACCAGCATTAATAGTCTCATTAGCTTCCACGTCTATATCTTCTGGTGTAATTGCATATACCTTAGCCATTACGGGGGCCTTTGCTTTTGTTCCTAGTGCTTCCGTTCCTCTAGAGGTGTTTTGTGGACAGTCCTGAATCATGTGCCACATCTGTCCACACTTGAAGCATGCTCTAGTGGCCAGTCGACATTCACTACTATGTCTTCGCCCACATCTTCTACATAATGGGAATGAAACATACTTCCTTGACTAATTATCTTTCCTTTCCTTTTGTCTGGAGGATGAAAATTATTTCTTTTCCTCCTTTCTTAGGTGTTTGGGCTTGCATAATTAAATTTTTTTTGTTCCGCTTTAGCAATAGTTGCCACATTTACCAATTACAAATCCTTGGTTGTAATCTTGCTTGAAACTCTTGTGCCTGCATCTTTACCATGGCAATGAGATGAGGGGCAAATTTGCCAAAATCCATAAATCGTGTTGCATATTATTCTACTGTCATGTTGCCCTGCACCAGAGTGGTGAACTCCAACTCCTTTTGCTGCTTTACTATTTCTAGAAAGAAACGATCATCAAATTCTTTCTTGAACCTTTTCCAAAAGATCGTCACATTCTCTCCAGCGTCTGAAACGTACAAAACTCTTGCTTCAACAACTTCCCTTTTGTATCCCACCATAGTCAAGCTTCTGCTTAAAGCAAGTGTCCTACATACTGAACCTTCTGTACTTCTCTGCTACTGTTGATCTCAAAAGTATGTTCTAAATCCACCACCCACATGTTGGCTTTCAGAGCTCCTTCTGTTCCCTTAAAATGAGGATAACGATAAACTAAGAATCTTTCAAATGGACAACCTTGCATTTCACTTCTAACTTCATTAGAACGATGAATTTGACTTTGTTCTATCTGATATCTTACTACTTTCGTTATTTGACGAATAACTTCCACTATCGCTTGTCCCTCTTCTAGAGGAGAGTTCAATCCTACTCGTTCCTCTTTTCTCGGAGGAATGGCCACCGAAGGATTTTCTACTGCTTGCTCTACCTGTCTCGAGGAATTTGTGGCACGATGACCTTTTGCCATTTTATCTTCTTGAAACATATAAAACTCTTCGTAAGTTCCTTATGCCTTAGTAACTCCATGTCTCACAAATCAAAGCATCCACCTGATCCAAACTTTCAAATATTCAAGCCAATCCTTATCAGATCAAAACCTATACTATGTGGTTCTTTTCCTTGAACAATGTGGATTTACCCAAAGACGTATTACTTTGATACCATCACTGTCGACACCCCCAACCTACGTTTGGGATTTAACGTAAGTTGAAGTGTATGGACATGTAATACTAGGTTACATATCCTTCGTATATGTTAGAAGATAGTATGCCTAACTTACTAACAATATGTGATGCGTATCGCAGTCGAGAAAGGCTAATTCCTGAAGTATGCAAAAGAACCTAACTTTACACAATAATCACATGGCAAAACATAATCATAAACGCATAGCTTACTATTTACAATACCATAGAGTACCAAGTTATACAAAACCAAGTTCTCCTAAAATACCAACATGATTCATCATATAACTACCCCTCCTCACCAAAAAAGCTCATTCTTAACTTCTCTGTATCCACTTCCATAACAAAAAGATTCATACTAACTAACTTCAAAATCCTCTTGGAGGTATTTCCCTGCTGGCGTCACATAGACACCACTCAGGGACAAAGAGTCATCACGGCTCAAGGACAGGCAACACCCAACGCTAAGTCGCTCTTCTGCTAATGTGGATGCGTGTTGCCTTATAACCTCCAATAAGCAGTCATACACATGAGGGACAAAGTCATCAAAAAGAGAGTATTCAGTGGGCCCCTTAGGGCTCAGCTAAATCTCTTAGGTAGCCCGAGTCTCTTTTCCTACCATCTCATCCTGCAACAATGTCTATCATCCCAAAAGAAATGATAGATAAAATTCAAAAAGTGAGATTTCAAGAAATCTCAATAAGTACACAAATAAAGTAATACAAGCATTAACAGTATATATAGATAACATATAAATGCAAGTGATATGACCGTAAAACTTTTAACCATAACTCATGTATGACTTATGCATGACTTGTGTATAACTAGTGCACCTCTTTGAAAAAATTTGCATATTTCTAGAAAAAGACTTTTATTAACACAGGTACACCACTTTTCATGACTTGACATATCTTTTTCGTGAAATTCTTATTTTTCATGTTTTCATTCATATCCATGTAAACCTTAGTATGATAGCAGATCGAATCGCCTTCATTGCATATTTATTCCTTAACTTCAACGGTAAATTGAAACGTCTTAACTATTGGGTTCTAAATCTCGATGGCAAATCAAAACGTCTTCACTGATAGATTCCTTAGATTGACGGTAGATCGAAATGCCTTCATCGTTAGTTTTCTTGTTCACGCCAATCATATGACAGATTGAATCACCTTTACCGTCATGACATGAACTTTTTTATTATAGCGGCGGATCAAATCGCATTCACCGCTAGTTTTCTTAACCTTCGAAATTCTTACAAAATTCTTTCTCTTATTTTTTTTAAAAATATGTTATGCCCCAAAACAGTAAATCTTATGACGTAATGATCATGCATATGCTTTCATACTTTTTCACACATGCCACATGATTCATGAGCCATATTACATGTAAAATATACATTTCTAACTCATTACATATACATATTATACTTGCACAAATAATTTTTTTTTCAGTTAAAACATAAATAATTCATTTGAAAGAAAATTAAAATAATTCAACATAACCCCCAAAAACATTAGGCCAAATATCATAGGGAGTTAATTCAAGATTTATTTCTCTTTCCTTTAACCCCCTTATTCTGCTCTTAGCATATCTTGAAAATTCCATAACTAAGCTAAACTAACCCATAATCGAAAACCCTCATTCACTTGGTAGACTATTTTCTTCAACTACTTTCTTATCAATAATCATTTCACTACCACGATCTATATATATATATATATATCTTCCACTATTTTTCAAGAAAAAAAATCAATAATATAATTTCCCTTAATAACTTAACAATTCAAATTAATGATCATATAAGTCATCTAAAATTTGAAAACTCAAAATACTCTTAGGTATCTTACTAGGGCTGAAACCTATAAACCCCAAACATAGCTCTTTTGTTATCCCAACTTCACATACCATCATCCAATCTTCTATCCATAATTTACTAAAATAAGTTCTTGCTTCTTAGAAGATTGTCCTCTCTATCCACTCCACTACTTTCCTTTAGAGCAACTTAGCTTAAATATAACATAGATTATAGATTATAAGCATGTCAAGCACTCAAATAGAGCAACCAACATTGTGTTAATTCTATATATATATACAAGTAAATGCTAAGATTAAGTTATTAGTGCACTTATGAGAAATGATTTAACAAAGGGAATCTTGTGAGGGTGGTTTGCCTTTGAAAGTCCTTGAAAAATCACACCAAAATGCCTTGAAGAGAGGTTATTGAGACGAGTGAGTGGAAGAGATGGTGGAGAGAGTTCTGAACTTGTTTTGGCTGAGAGCTTTTTGTGAGAAATGGAGGGAATATTCTCCTATAACTTGGTCGACATCCTTAAGTAGAAATGAGTAGAAAAAATTCTAGAAACCTACACAAGTCCTCCCTTACTGCGAGCCATGTGTCCCACTTAGGTTATAGTGTAATCATCTCACCTCATCTTAGACTTAGTTGACAAGAAGTTAGATATAGGGCTTATCTTAAGGTAAGGGTGACACGTAATAGAAAATGGCAAAACTTAGATATGATATCATTTCCTTTCTTGAATAACACATCCAAGTACAATAAAAAATGAGGATTCGGCTACCCCATTCTCCTTTGAAGCCAATCTGAAATTTCCCATAGACATAGGTCCCTTGAGTGCCACTTGTCCCCACACTTGTCAAGCTAATATGTTCATTGCATAGGTATTTCAAAAAGACACTGCACTAAGTTGGTTACACATGCATAAGTTGGTTCCCACCTTGTTTCAATCCCATTTTCGTTTGCTATCCTTAGCTAGATGACAAAAACTCATTTTTACCTATCTCTTAGTTCTAGGCAAGTTTATCTTAAGCCAAGTGTCCTCCTTTGGTGTTGAATCAATTAGAAATTCTACTAAGACTCACCATAGCTGAAACTTGCTAAGGAGAAAATCCAATTGTTTGCTTACTCATTCCATCTAATTACCACTTGCCACCTATGGATTCTTGTCTTCCAAGCAAGGTGAAAAGGAATAGATTTTCCCTCCAAATATATCCAAACCGTGGCCTCCCAATATCTCTTGTAATTTCATTTGAATCTTTGTATCAATTTGATCTCCAAGTGTCACTATTCAATATAAGAGAAAGCTCCTTAAAGAAAAAAAAAATTATAGCAATATATTTTCAAAGAATTCCAACAAAATGACTAAAATAATTCTAAGGTAAATATAACTATCCCAAGTATGATAAGTCCAATAAAAAAAATCAGTTCATCACAGTTTTAGAAAATGGGATGGATTTCGTTCATCTTAAGATCTTTTAGTTCATACCCAAAGTGCAAGACTCCATGTTATCAAATAAGACATGATTTTACAATAAAAAGTTTACAGCGAAAAATATTTGATTTATAAAATAAAAATTCATTCATACATTTTCTCTTCTTGCTTAGACTGTCATACTCTCCCTTTTGGAATGTCTCCTTCCTGATGCATACTCTTGTGAGGGGAAGGGGCACACATAAAAATTAAAATAAATAAAAAACTCTGTAAGCATTACTTCATACTGTTTAAAATATAACGCCGTAAGTTTTAGTCATGCAATCATCACTCATACATTCATACATACATACATACATACAGGACAATGTATGTATTCTTTTTCATAAATATAACCCTATGATGCTTTCATTCTTAAGGATCTTGAAGATCCTTTTTTTTCTTATCAATTCCTTTGGGCCATTAACAAACAAGAAATCAACAGACAGACAAGCAATTAGCTACCAAGCAAGCACAACAATTAGCAGCTACGACCAAATGATTATCGAACAAGCAAGCCATTAATAATCAACTACAAACAGACCGTTAATAAACAAGCAAGGATAACAACCAGCAATTACAAACAATAGCAACCACCTAGCAAACAACTATTCATACATACCATACATTATGACATTCTTTCTTATTGTTTTCACTTTCTTTTGGGCCGTTGCACACTATTACGCCTCGTGTGCTGGGGTTAATAGATCTTTCTTTGGATCTCGGGTCTTCCTTTTTATCTTGATTCCACCTGTAACCGCGGGTTGAGAATCCATTTGGTCCGCAGTATTAGGTGCACTACCAGCACTATGTTTCGACATTACAATCTGCCTTGTCCTTTTTCCTTTCCTTTTGCTTGGGTACCCCTCTTGCATTTCTTTCTTTTCATTTGATCATTATAGCCCTTACGTATTTTCATGTAACATAGCATTCAGTTATTCATTTCTTTCTTTCTTCATTTCTCTTTCCTTTTCTTTTTCTTTCTTTTCTTTTCTTACTCAATTCATTTATAGAAATATCATTTAGAAAGCTTATGCATGAACTAAACGTATACGCGTGAACTTAAACATAGTCAGGACATAGCGTCATCACATAGGAACATCACATAGTGTCATTGCATAGCATCAGTTCATGGCATCCTCTCATAAAATCATGAGACAGAAATCTCATGTTTTCATTTTATTTTTAAGAGAATACATCTAATAGTTACTACGTATAAGCATACAATCACAAGTATACAAATACATACTTGGGGTTCAATTAAAAGGGGAATGGGCATTACGTACATATACCTAAATAGTAGTACTTAGCGTCTTTTCATAAAATGTGATTCTTTTCATTTTTATAAAGCATTATAAAAAAAGACATTTTCTGTTTCTTTTTCATTTCTTTATTATTCTTTGGTAAGCTCTAGAGGTGTATGAACATAAAAGTTATTTAGTGTCCATGCTATTTTCATACCATGCAGTCCAGTCACATGTGTGTCAGATAGCAATCAACTTACATACATACACATAAGTAGCATCAATATTTATCTAGTACACATGCAATTAAACTAGGGAAGGATCTAGACTTTACTTAGGACACTCTCTTGCTATTCCCATGTCTTGAGTCTTCGTTTACTATGCTAAACCCAGCAAGGACCTACTTACGGACACTAGAATACTTTGCATCTATCCTTGGGTTTTCACGTGACCCTTACTATACTCAATCTTCGATGATCAACTTTTGGACAATACCTCTTCCAAATTAAACGGCCGTTCTTGAGTGCTTGTCTACTAAAGTGAGGCACATGATTCACCTTAGGGTCAATATACTAGGATCTATACCTTACTCTTCCGGAAAAACCTCATCCCTATGCATGACTTCAACCGACCAAGTTACGCATCCCAATACTATACAATACACCCAACATTATTGCACTCGGGCTTACGCCTTATCCTCATTTTTACCCATGCATACCATGGGACTTTAAGCAAGTCTTAGGGCTTAACATTGCATATCCTTGTTCAGGACAGAGTATCTATTACATATAGTAATTCGTCCGATATACGTGTCACTAGATACACATGTAGTCTACCTCATTATCACCTAAGATCAATATATAATACATTGATTACCTGCATGTGCAAACAAGCACTATACATTGATAGCAACATTCTCCATGCTGGTTGGCAGGATTTTTTCTACTTTTCGGCCCTTTAAGAGTTCATCCCAATGCTTAACACGACAAGATCCATCTCAAATGTACCTTTGTTGCATAATGTAATTCAAGACTACTATCGAGCTATGCTATTATCGACCACTTCACATGGCATTACACCATGTGACTTCTATATAACTTCTAACTCGACATGAGTACAAATCCTCATGTACTTTTGTCATATCACGACATCCTGTCACGTTTCCATTATTTTACTACTACACGACTCCGTCGCTTCGCACGTACTTCAAGACATAATATGGCTATACAATGACACCCATTACTAGGACTATTGGTCACATCACAACTACTCTGGGACACTGTTCCATAATTTTTGACACTTCACACGTACCACAACCACACACTACCACACGGTGATTCTCATCACTGTGACCACACGGTCATATCATAACTCTCGGGACACTGCTCTGTAGTTCTCAACACTTCACACACTCTATGCTCCTCAATCACACAACCATCTATCTTCGTTACACGACTTATGGTGCATCACGACTATATCCCATGGAGTACACTCCATGCGTACTCCACTTCATCCTTTCTACACCATGTAGAGTACACTCTACATATACTTTCTTCCCAGTATATTACACCATATCCTATACAATATACTCTACATGATGCATCACTTTACCCCATAGTGTACACTTCTCGAGTACTCCCTACAAACACATTGCTTCGCATCACCACAACGGCACATCCTTGTTAGCACAGTCAGACAACTACACAACTACACCTAACACTTCAGTACACAGCCACAACTACCACAATACAACCAACCAACTTCACACAACGACCCAGCGGACTCCACAATACTAACAGTACAATCCACAATCAATTGATCAACTAACATAAATACAGGAGCGAGAGACTTCTACCATCGAGGGGAAAACCCTTACACTGTTGGCTTCCTAGCAAAGTTAGTGGCATTGGAAGCCACTAACTTAAGCAGTCACCACTCCATCGAAATTAATGTCGTGACCTCAAAATGGGAATATCTTGGGGTTTTAAATATAAGATTTTGGTTATTAGCTCTAGGTTGTGTGAGGGTGGCCATTATGGTAGGGAGTTCATTGGTAGAGGTAGAAGGATCGTACGTGACAGCAAACACCGTGTATAGGGACGGTCCACCACGTACCATGGCGGTTTGGGCTAGGGTGCTCGGTACATCATGGGGAGCTAGAGGGAGACTCATCGGAGGAAGGGAGATTTCATGGCAGTGGAGGTGAGGCGATGCAACCACTAGAGGGTGGCGGATCTACATGAATGGGTGTAACTCGTACTTGGGAGAGTGAGGGAGAGTGTAGGAAGGTGGAGGCATGACTGAAGGAGTGGAGCTAGGGGGAGGTCGCCTGAGGTAGAGGGAGCTGTGGGTGGTGGTGGTAATGTTAGTGGTGGCACTATGGCAACGCTAAGTGGAGAAAACCGTGGGTCACATAACCTATTTCTTGGGTTATGCATTCCAGCCAAGTGAGGGAAGAGGAGGCCGGGGGAAAGGGCGAGGGTAGGGCTGTTCACCCGATCCGACCCGACTCGATAACCATGTATTCCGAATCGACCCGAAAACTTCCCATTCCGATAACCGGTTAACCGATTATCCGATAACCCGTTATTTTCTTCTTGTTCTTCGTCTTCGTCTTCTTGTTCTTCGTCGTCTTCTTAGTCTTTTTCTTGTTTTTTCCAAACCACTCAACAATCAACGGCTTCTCCAAACAAAATCTTCATCAAACAACACCAACCTAAAACCCTAATACAAAATCTTTATTCGCACCAAAAATCAGCATAATCAAAAACACCCCATCATTCGCAACACCAGCCCTTCAGAAATCCCTAACACAAAACTTCATCTGCACCAAAAATCAGAACAATCAAAATAATCCCCTTCAGAAAATAAAAATCCCCATCAAAACCAAAAAAACCCAAGAACGCCATACAAGAATGTTATCAGCTCGCTCCATGCCGCTTGGCGCATCGTGTCCTCGATCGAGCAGAAGGAAAAGGGTCGCAAGAACAAGGATCGCATCACACTCGTCAAGAACTATCACTCCAAAGTTGAGTCGGGACTCTCAGAGGTCTGCGCTGGAATTATGGGGCAGATTGACTCGACCTGGTTCCGTTAGCTTTTACCAACGAGTCCAAGTATTTTACCTGAAGATGAGGGGGACTAACATCGCTATTTGGCTGAGTTCAAGATCGTGGAGAGAGAGAGAGGGGGAGAGATCACAGTAACGAATTTTAATCGGTGTTCTGCGAATCAAAAAGGATTTTAATCGGTAACGGGTATTCAGGTAATACCCGTTACCGAATTCGGGTCGAAAAAACGAGTCGGGACTGTGTCGGCAAAACGGGTCGGGTTGAGTGACGGCCATTTTGTTCAGCCCTAGGAGAGGGTGATCTTGGTGGTGCTCGATGGTGGCTAAGGCCACACAAGACGGTGCTAGGCTGCGCGACATGAGGGGCTTAAGAATGGGAAACCCATTTGGATTTGAGCTCACATGAGGCCTCGGTGGGGCTACAAGGTGCTATCGACGGTGGAAAGGTTCGCCAGCATGAGAGGATTTCTATAAGGTGGGCGGTGAGGCTAGGTGGCCAACGGTGGTAGTGGGCTGAGCTAAGGAGGAGTTTGGCTATGGGAGAAGCATAGCGCACTCATGAGAGGGGAAAAAGAGAAAAGAGAGAGGGGAAAAAGGGAGGGGCTAGAGTTTCCTCTTGGGGTATTTATAGGCCATATACCTTGGTGTGTTCAAATGAATAGACGATGAGCTTTAAATACTAATTTGCAAATACGTAAAACTAACTTAACTTAAAAATACTGAGATTTAAACTTAACTTCAATTTACAAAATAATATTCTTTCATCCTTAATTAAATGATGAACATTTACTAATTATTTTAAAAGAATAATGCCATATATTTAAATCAGAGATTTAAATCATAATTCAAATCCGATAATATTTTAAATAACTAAAATTATGTCAATAAAAAAATTTTGTAAAATTAAAATATTTTGGAGCTCTTCAAAATATTATAATTATATTTTCTTAGAAATCAAGCTAGGTCCAATAACACTAAATATGATATTCCAGACTACGTGTATTTTTACGTATTGTTTTATTCTTGTTGTTGACTGTTTTAATTTATTTTAATGATATTATTGATTGTGTTTTATTTGTTTAAAATTATTATTTGAGCTATTAGAAAATTAGTATTAGTCTTACGTTATTTTTATGTTAAAATATTAAGTTACTTTATTTTCCTTATTAATTTGAATGTGAGATAATTATTTTAATGATTGGACTTTAATTTTCTTTATTTTATTATGAGTTTATTTGATGTGTTTTTATTTATTATTTTATCTTAAGTAGTCTCTGCGTTTAAATTAATTTATCCAGCTCTCTGTTTTGAAATTCTTTTTATTGGATCAACTCTGTGAACTGAGTTGTGAGGACTAGATCTCGTTTATTTCCTTCCCTTTATCTTTTTCTCTTTTCTTTTCTCTTTTTCTTTCTTTTTCTTTCTTTCTTCCTTATTTCCCCTCCCCCAGCCCGTGCCTCCCCTATTTCCCTCTCCTGCCCGTTTCTCCCATCCCCACCCAATGCCACCGTCGGCCATCCTTCGGCGCGTTCACTGGTACTGGAGGTGTCACCTCCGATCACCCCACGGCCCCTGGCCCACCACCTCCAATCACTTCGGCGAGTTCTCTTGCATTTTCCAGCGCCATCACCGGCCGCCTTGGCCCACCACTACCACCACTACACTCCCCACCCTCCAGAGTACAAAACCCACCGCCGGTAACCACCCTAGCTCCTCCCTTCCTCCTTCACCCGAAATGGGTCTTCAAATGAGTTGTTCTTCGCCGCGCCGCCGTCTGGCCACCATAGACCTCACCACTGCCGCCAAAACACTCCCTTGCCTCAGCTGACCATCCCCCTAACTCAGTTTTCCCATACACGGACCCACCTTCCCTGTACAACCCCAAATCCGAAAATGAGTTTTTACCCATTTTGAACCCGATCCGCCACCTTTCGGTGGTTGCACCGCCACACCAATACCTTCATGAGAATCACCACCTTTCATTAAGTATTTTCCTAAATTTTGGTGTCAAACCGAGCATTCTAGCCCAATGTACAAAGTGATCGCTATGAGTGCTGTGGACTGGCGCTTGCTCAAATATCCAAGTTTTACTGCTGTAAGTATTTTCTAAATAAATTTTAAGATTGAAATATATTTTTGCATCGACAAATATTGTGTTTGGTTATTGTTGGGATTTATTGGTTATTGAATATTTTGTGCATGGTCGTCTGCATTGTGTATTTATGCACATGTTCATGGTTATATTTGGAAATTGGATTTTAGCATGATATTGGATGTTCATGTGTTGGAAATGAAAACTGGGTTTTCAAATGTGTTAATGGCTTTCGGGTACGTGTGTATCATGACCCCAAGCCGGGATGGGGCATTATCCCGGTGGAGCTCCTCTGGTCACTCGGGAGCGGAATATACTGAGTGATATCCCCTGGGTTGTCGCCGGGCGACAACGGGATCGGACAGGATGGTAATGCTCTCGTGCCGACTTTGTGGCCCTTTGTTGGCAGGAGCTAGGGGATGC
The DNA here is from genome assembly GCA_036559045.1 of Platycarya longipes. Taxonomy (NCBI): domain Eukaryota; kingdom Viridiplantae; phylum Streptophyta; class Magnoliopsida; order Fagales; family Juglandaceae; genus Platycarya; species Platycarya longipes. The sequence continues at coordinate 36,743,479 of CM071799.1, forward strand.
CTGGTTATGGTACGTGCTGGGCGCCGTTAGTTAGGCATCACCCGTTCCGAAGTCACATGCGTGGTCGTTACCTACGGTGTGATGATGAGAGCCAGGGTGTGCGGATGATCCCTAGGGGAGATCATGGTGCATACAATTAATAAAATGGATATTTAGGCTATTTTTTGGGAAAATGGCAGGTTTTGATTATTGGTTTTACGTGGACTATTTTCTGGGAAAATGGTTGTGGTTTTAAAGGATTTATGTGTATCATTTTCTAGAAAAATGATGGATGTTTTATTAGAGATTTTTTGAGCTAAATGAGATTTTGGCATGAGTGGAGTTGTTTATATTGAGAAGGATGGGTTTTGAGATTCATGCATACAGTGTCATGTTCATGCGTATTATTGTTACATGAGTATATTTTATATCCTATGGTTTGTTGGAATTGTACTTACCTGCGATACCATTTCTGGCGTCATAGTTTTTAAATGCAGAGTTTTGTGGAGGCTGAGCCTGAGGAGGCGACTCCGCTGTTGAAGTATTCTTATTATAAATTGTTTTCCCCTTTTTATAAATATGTATTTGTATAATTTGTATTTCGGATGACTATATTAAATCCTGCTGGAGAATTTATATTAAACTGGTTTGTAAAATATTTTCTGAAAATTTTGGTACTTAGATATTGACTTTATTTATCCGCTGCTTTTATTTATGCATGTCACGTATTCACACACTTAGCACTTGACGTTGGAGATGTGACCCGAGTTGTCATCATCCCGATACCTCGATTTCCGTATTCTTTTAAGGAGAATTTGGGGGCGTCACAGGTAGTATCAGAACAGTTGAACTCTGGGTAAATCCGAACGTTACCTAGGAACTGTACCAGAAAAACTTTTGTTTTAATTATGTTTGTTTCATTGTTTGGTTATTTTACTTTATGTTATTGTTCTAATCGTTCTCTAAGTTTTGTCTTGCTAACTTATATTGTAAGATTTTCGATATTTATTTCATTGTGTTGTACTTTTTATTTTAATATGCATTTTGTTTATTATTTTCAGAGTTATCTTAATTATGTTTGGTTGGTTTGCTTTGCTTTAATTCATTTTAATATTTGTTTAATATTGTGATTGGGTAGTAGTCAAGATTTTAGTTAGTTGATTTTATTTAGTTAAGGTGTTGAGCATTTATTTTTATATATGTATTTGTTTTGTTTAAATTGGAATTTGGATCTTTCAGATTATATTATTATTTTATATCTTTCATTTTATTGAATCCTATATTTTGAATAATTATATTATGGAATCCCTTGTTTTAAAGTTATTATTTTGTTGTGGGTTATTTTGTTCTATTAAACTTTTGTGCATTTATAATATGGATTTGGTTTTGTTTTAATTTCATTTCATGAGTTTCCTACACGATAATTTTTGTTTTTTGGTTATTATCTTTTTATTTTAAATACGATATTTTGTCTCTTAAATATCTTAGAACTTTGAGATTCATTGAGACATATATTTAAAAAAAATTGCTACTATATTTTCTTTTAGAGATATACCTTGAGATAAGCTTTTAAATTTATTATCTTTTCACCTTTTCGCTTGTTTTATTTTAAAAGTTTACCTATTTCTTTTGACGAGTAGGTTCGTTTTGGCGATTTGTGAGTATTTAGTTATTAACTTATTTATTTATTTATTTTACTATGGTTCGTTTCTTTAAAGGTTTTAAATCATAGAGTTTTCTACAATAAACTTGTTAGAGTTGAACTTCAGGAGAATTTCGAAACTTTATTTGTCATTTTATTTCCCTGTTCTTCTTTTAATTCAATCTTCTTGTTCTATGTAATAAAAACTTTTGGTGATTTTGTGTTTATCAAGGGAAGTGGACTTGTTTTGTTGAATGACTGGCATTTATGTATTTACTTATTTATTTATTAGATCTTTTTCCCCTTTTTTGTTTTTATATAATATTTATGTGAATTACTTAAATTTTATTTAGTGTTTGGGTATATTACTATATCTTTGCAAGATGGATTTGTTTTGATAAATCATTGGTATTTACATGATTGTATTTCTTTATTGATATTTTATATGCTATTTATGTGTATTATCTGGACCTCATTGAATGTTTGAGTTTCTAAGTTCTAATTTGATTTATGGGAGATTGCTGAAATTGTATTCTAGATGGACTCTTCTTGGGAGTGTGGAATTTTTGGTCATTGGCATATTGTTATAAAAACTATTTTAGGAATATATATGATAGTAGGCGATTATTTGTTTCTTTGGTGAACTTTTAATTTTATTTATGGATGCTTAGAGATTGATGTATAATAATTATTTGTGTAAATTTTTAGAGAGTACTTGTCTTTGATTTGTGTTTGACTTGATGGAAGTTGTTTTGTTAAGTGATAGAGGTTGAATTGATGTGATGAAAATAAATTCAAAAAATCTAAATTTTAGGCTTCTTGGCAAATTGTTTGGAGTGGATAATTTAAGTATAATATTTTGGAGAATTTAATGGTTAGCAACATTTGTCGAGGTATTTTAAGGAATTAGTTGTGACTTGAAGTCACATAGGAATTTGAATATTTGAGATTATTCTTTCTCTTGGGTATTGAAGGTTCAGTTGAGTGAGAGAATTATGCGTATCATGATTATCCTACTAATTAATTTGATTAGAGTGATATGATTTTTATGTACGTTAGAGCTTAGGTGTCAACCATAGTAGTATAATCAGAATTAGGAGATATTAAACTTTAGAATTTGGAAGGTGGTATAGGATTTCTTGTTAATAGGTGTCGAACCAGTTTTTACTCAATGGTGATAATTTATAAGGACTTAATTTTATACATTCAGTGAGTTATTAGAGTGCGCGCAGAAGCGTGATGTCTTGTAATATAATTGGAGGTTCAAGTCTTGTGTTGATTTTGAGAAATTAGTAGTGACTTAAAATTTGGAATGATACTTGTAAGGAGAGATTTATCTCTGTGTTGGATAATTTATGTTTATTGATGGTTAAGTAGGGAAGATAAACTTCGGAGTTACTTGAGGATGGCATGATTTTTGTATGGAGTTAGTAAACATTAGGATTTTGGGAGATTGTACTAAAGTCCTTGTACATATAGAGATTTCAGACTACTTTGCTACCTTAGGAGTCTTGGAAATGAAATGTTATGTGGAGATTATACGTTTATGATGGAATAACATTCATTTGTATTTGAGAGAAGTAGATGATTGTGCAAATGTTTGTAGTGAGTATTGAGTTATGTGGTAGGTGAGTTTTTGGAATTTCTATTAGTTGCAGTCGAGCAAATTTCGAGGACGAAATTTATTTTAAGGGGGAAGAATGTGAGATCCCAGATTACGTGTATTTTTACGTATTGTTTTATTCTTGTTGTTGACCGTTTTAATTTATTTTAATGATATTATTGGTTGTGTTTTATTTGTTTAAAATTAATATTTGAGCTATTAGTTAATTAGTATTAGTCTTACGTTGTTTTTATGTTGAAATATCAAGTTACGTTATTTTCCTTATTAATTTAAATGTGAGATAATTATTTTAATTATTGGAATTTAATTTCTTTTATTTTATTATGAATTTATTTGATGTGTTTTTATTTATTATTTTATCTTAAGTAGTCTCTGCGTTTAAATTAATTTATCCAGTTCTCTGTCTTGAAATTCTTTTTATTGGATCAACTCTGTGAACTGAGTTGTGAGGACTGGATCTCGTTTATTTCCTTCCATTTTTCTTTTTCTCTTTTCTTTTCTCTTTTTCTTTCTTTTTATTTCTTTCTTCCTTATTTCCCCTCCCACGGCCCGTGCCTCCCCTGTTTCCCTCTCCCGCCCGTTTCTCTCATCCCCACCCAGCGCCGCTGTTGGCCACCTTCCGGCGACACCGCCCAGCCCACGACCCTCCCCACCTGCAAGCGAGTTCACTGGTACCAAAGGTGTCATCTCCAGTCACCTCACGGCCCCTACACGACCACAAACCCGAAATGAGTTTTGTGGTTTCTCTTGTATTTTTCGGTGCCACCACTGGCCGCCTTGGCCCACCACCACTGGCCGCCTTGGCCCACCACCCTCTGTAGTACAAAACCCACCGCCGGTAGCCACCCTAACTCCTTCCTTCCTCCTCCTCCACCCGAAATGGGTCTTCAAATAGGTTGTTCTTCGCCGCGCCGCCGTCTGGCCACCGTAGGCCTCACCAAAGCCTCCAAAACACTCCCCTGCCTCAGCCGACCATCCCCCTAGCTCAGTTTCCCCATACACGGCCCCACCTTCCCTATACAACCCCAAATCCGAAAATAGGTTTTTATCCATTTTGAGCCTGATCTGCCACATTTCGGTGGTTGCACTGCCACATTACCACCTTCATGAGATTCTCCACCCTTCATTGAGTATTTTCCTAAATTTCGGTGTCAAACTGAGCACTCTAGCCCAACGTACAAAGTGATCGCTATGAGCACTGTGGACTGGCGCTTGCTCAAATAGGTTTTACTGCTGTTAGTATTTTTCAAATAAACTTTAAAATTTAAATATATTTTTGCATCGACAGATATTGTGTTTAGTTATTGTTGGGATTTATTGGTTATTAAATATTTTGTGCATGGTCGTCTGCATTGTGTATTTATGCACATGTTCATGGTTATATTTGGAAACTGGATTTTAGCATGATATTGAATGTTCATGTGTTGTAAATGAAAACTAGATTTTCGAATGTGTTAATGGCTTTCGGGTGCGTGTGTATCACGACTCCAAGCCGGGATGAGGCATTATCCCGGTGGAGCTCCTCTAGTCACTCAAGAGCGGAATATACTGAGTGATGTCCCCTGGGTTGTCGCCGGGCGACAACGGGATCGGACGGGATGGCAACGCTCTCGTGCCAACTCCGTGGCCCCTCTCTAGGTTGGGGCTAGGGGATGCCTGGTCATGGTACGTGCTGGGCGTGGTTAGCTAGACATCGTCTGTTCCGAAGTCACATACGTGGTCGTTACCTACGGTGTGATGATGAGAGCCAGGGTATGCGGATGGTCCCTAGGGGAGATCATGGTGCCTACGGTTAATAAAATGGATGTTTACGCTATTTTCTGGGAAAATGACGGGTTTTGATTATTGGTTTTACGTGGACTATTTTCTGGAAAAATAGTTGTGGTTTAAAGGATTTATGTGTTTCATTTTTTGGAAAAATGATAGATGTTTTATTATAGATTTATTTGAGCTAAATGAGATTTTGGCGTGAGTGGAGTTGTTTATATTGAGAAGGATGGGTTTTGAGATTCATGCATATAGTGTCATGTTCATGCGTATTATTGTTGCATGAGTATATTTTATATCCTATGGTTTGTTTGAATTGTACTTACTTGCGATACTATTTCTGGCGTCATAGTTTTTAAATGCAGAGTTTTGTGGAGGCTGAGCCTGAGGAGGCGACTCCGCTGTTAAAGTATTCTTATTATAAATTGTTATCTTGGGAAATTGTTTTCTCCTTTTTATAAATATCTTTTTATAAATATATATTTGTATAATTTGTATTTCAGATGACTGTATTAAATCTCCTGCTGGAGAATTTATATTAAACTGGTTTGTAAAATATTTTCTAAAAATTATGATACTTAGATATTGACTTTATTTATCCGCTGCTTTTATTTATGCATGTCACGTGTTCACACACTTAGCACTTGACGTTGGGGATGTGTGACCCGAGTTGTCATCATCCCGACGCCTCGATTCATGTGTTCTTTTAAGTGGAATTTGGGATCTTCACACTAGAAGTACTACATATAATATTTCCAGAACATTTAAAATATTCAAGAGCATTATAACACTGGGCATATTTTAAAATCAACTACTATCTTTTGAAACACGCCGTCGAGGCATGGCACAATCAAAGGAGAGAGAAACAAACTATCGCATCATTCATCCTTGGGTATCACTAACAACTAAGGAGAAGAGAGCGGGTGTTACAGAGTGCGAAGCTCAGCATTGGAGGGAGTTAGGCTCAATTGCATAACAGGCAAGCGTGGGGCTCAACTAGGGCAAGGCGGAGGCTCGATTGCGAGGTCAGGTGGCCCGCATCTTTGGCATGACGAAGGTCTAGTAGTTCGCAAGACTGGACTCACCTTTCCATTGTGAGGAAGGTCGAGCAGTTTGTAAGATTAAACTCAAGTCTTTGGAGGAGGTCAAACAGTGCATTCAGGCCAAACTCACCTAGTTTTCCCTCGCTGTTGTAAGAGGGATCAAGCAATACGTTCAAAGAGAACTCGACCTAAGTCTTGGAAACTTTCAAGGAGGTCGGGCAGCACAATCAACTAGACTCATCTCGTTGGCCCTTGCATGCGCAAGGGAAGGTCGAGCAATGCATTTAGATTGGAGTCGCCCTATATCTTGTAAACTTTGAAGGAGGTTGAGCAACACATTTAGGCTAAACTCGCCTTGTTGGCATGCCATGTGGTCATGAGTTTGAATCTCATAGATGACGCCACTATTAATGCCTAAAAATAGCACAACATGATATAAAGGTCCAGATGCATGTTATAATGATCTATTTGCAACTATATAAATAAACCTCAAATGTATTTTCATAATTGTCGTGTATTTAAGCAGCATCCAACTTGACTTATATGTACCTAGTTGTCTGATCTTTTTCTAACTTGAATTTTGGTTGGGGGAGAAAACTTAAAATTTTGACGAATAATATTAGTTAGTGCTATACTTAAATTAGATAGATGGCAATTAGCAGCAATATTTGTTCACTACTTAAATTAGACCTTCCCTCTCTTTTAATTTGAGCATTTCCTCCAGGATCTCTAGCTTGCGTGTTTTCTTTTATTTCCTTTTTGTACGTTTTTTAACCGACTTTACAAACAGTTCCCAAAAATAAATAAGTGGAATGTAAAATGGAGCTACTGAATAAGTTATATATGATCATTGATCTCATGAAAGTGCTCGAATATCGTGGAAAAAAATTAATTAAAATACAAAACTGAAAAATAAATAATTTGAGCAACTATATATATATAAAATATATAGTACTGAAATATATATAACTTGCAAGTGTGGAGGAAATTAAGGATATTGATGGCATCGATCTGTGTTAATTTGTTTCCTAGTTTATTGAAAACCTTTGTGATCACCATTGTTTTGCGTATTAATAGTGCGATCCAAACCTAAGTTTCCATGATAAATAAAATAATTAAGTACTTTATGACCACTTATTTTGATAATAAAAGAAAGAATATAATAAAAGAAAGAATATAATACACCGTAGTTTATTTTAAGAATATTCCAAGGGTTAGGCGTTGAAATCATAGAATTAGAAGCTTGCATGCATGCTACATTTTTGGATGTGTTTTTTGATTGAGAAAACACATAGAATTCGACTTCTGATTGAAAATCTAAGAAGAGAGTCCATTTACAGGAGACAAAAACAGATGCCACGCACAGACGGCAAATTAAAGGAGGAAGGCTTTGTCATAGTAGATATTCTGAGCTGCTTAGTGATCACTTCTATCGTATTACGTACGGAAAGATAAGTTCTTTCAAGACGCGCGATTAGGGATGTAAATTACAAGTCGAGTTAGAACGAGTAGGGGATGCAGGTCTAGCTAACATTGTGCATTTAACAACTGTTTCTTCGAACATGATTCAAGTTTCAATATTTAACGAGTTAGATTTTAAGTTTATGAACAACTTATGTAATATAATTCGACTGAGTTCAACTTTATTCACAAGATCCGTCATTTTAATTAGTAGATTATTTATATTACATTTAGTAACTTTATTTAAAAAAATTGGCAACCAACTTACTATGATCTTACTATGATCTTTATAAAAGTTATATACACGCATATCAATGATTATATTATAAGGATTTCAAATAACATGTTTAGTATTCAGAACATAGGTTTTAGTCTCTTTAAATACTACAAATACTATGATTAGAAATATAGAGCTAATACTAAAAATATAATAAATACAGAGTTATTCAAGTTTATATAACGAGCTTCTATGAGTAGAATCGAATTATATTTTTATATTAACAAATGGCTCATTTATTAAATAAACCGAGTACTTGAAGTCGAATTTGATCGATGGATCCCATTTCAAGTGGCTTATTTATTTACCGCTCTTATAAAGACCATCACAAACCACAAATGTCTTTCTAGCTACGAGATGAGGGGACCAAGACCTTGACAAAAGTGCACAAAAATGCAATAATCTTCCAAGTAGGTTTGTGCATAAAGGGTTTTGGCCCAATCCATCCCAAACACCCAACCCAGGCAACCTGACTAAAAGCGGGTTCAGTGAGTCAAAGTTTAATGTTAGGTTTATACATTAATCAACCCATCGAACCTGTAATTCCTCTCTAAATCTCTTCTCCGCCACTGCGAACTAGCAACTGTCGCCCTCTGGAGCTTCTCTCCTCTTCATTTCAGTTCGCTAGTCTTCACGCCTAGCACCACCAATGCCTTGCCATTGATAATCTCTCTCTCTCTCTCTCTCTCTCTCTCTCTCTCTATCAACAAAACACAGTTATGTCTCTTTCTACAAGATGAGGTACCAAGTAGGGGTGTAAATGGTCCGGTCCGGTCCAGTCCAGTCCGGGAAATTTGTGGACCGATTCCATTCGGTCCAAGAATTCTCTCACCCTGGACCGGACCGAACAGGAATTCGGTCCATACCGGTCCGGTCCAATTCGGTTCAGGGGCGGTCCAGTCCGGTCTAGGGGTGCCCCATATGATTTAATGGGCTAAATTTAATCTAAAATTCTACAATGATCAAATATTTTTTTGGCCCAAATTTAACTACTATAAATTATAATATGTTAATATTATAAAAATATATATTATATATTAATATGTTAGTATATATTATATATTAAGTATGTTAGTAAATTATAACTAATAGTCTAATAGTCTAATAACACTATTACATTAGTATATGTTAATAAACTATAACTAATAAATAATAACATTATTACAATTTACATTAGTATATTATATATTTATATGTTAGTAAATAGAGATAAATTAGTAATAATATATTAAATAATAATAATACACTTATTATTTATATGTTAATATTATTATAAGAGTATATATTATATATTAATATGTTAGTTAATATTAAATATTAAGTATGTAGTAAACTATAACTAATAGTCTAATAATACTATTACATTAGTATATGTTAATAAACTATAACTAATAAGTAATAACACTATTACAATTTACATTAGTATATTATATATTTATATATTAGTAAATAGTGATAAATTAGTAATAATATATTAAATAATAATAATACACTTATTATTTATATGTTAATATTATAAGAGTATATATTATATATTAATATGTTAGTTAATATTAAATATTAAATATGTTAGTAAACTATAACTAATAGTCTAATAATCTAATAGTCTAATAATGCTATTACATTAGTATATGTTAATAAATTATAACTAATTAGTAATAACACTATTACAATTTATATTAATATATTATATATTTATATGTTAGTAAATAGGAATAAATTAGTAATAATATAGTAAATAATAATAATATACTTATTACTTATAAGTTATTACTAATATTTTATCTAAATATACTATAATTTATATTTTTATACTATAACTAGTTAACTACTAGTCTACTATAAATCATAATATGTTAATATTATAAGAGTATATATTGTATATTAATATGTTAATATATATTAATATTAATATTAAAATTTATAGATTATTATTTATATATACATATATTTAAAAATCAAAATTAAAAAAAAAAAAAAAACTATGGATTCGGTCCGGTCCAGGGGGATGAACTCCCTGGACCGGGACAGGACCGGAATTTTCCGGTCCATACATTTTTTGGACCGGACCGGACCGGACTCCAACCGGTCCGGGACAACCGGTCCGATCTGGTCCGCCGGTCCGGTTCGGTCTTTTTACACCCCTAGTACCAAGACTTTGACAAAAGAGCACAAAAATGCAATAATCTTCCAAGGGTACATATTTTCTCTTCCTGATTGATGCTAATTGTATGTGGACTACTATAAAATGACTGGAATGAAGACTGGGAAGTTCTACACAACCCTCATCCTCCTCCACACACCACATTTTTATTTTTTTTTTTCAAAAAATTTTTGAATTTATTCTTTTTAAATTAATTAATATTTTTTTTATTCCTTATTCATATATCACATATTTAATAAAAATTAAAAATTAAAAAATTAAAAAATTAAAAAAAAATGTGGTGTGTGGAGGAGGTTGGAGGTTGTAAAGAATTTTCCATGAAGACTACCTCCTTCAACACAATTATGGACCCCAACCCTCTCCTTACACAACACAAGATAGTCAACAAAGGCACAAATATTCTTCCATAGAGTCCATATTTTCCTTTTCCCATAATTTTCATCCTTGAATTGCTGCAAAATTGTTGGGGAAGTAGGGCGAATATGAAAAAATGAGATCAAGATCTCTAAAGTTCAACAAATATTGTAGAGTTTACTTTACGATTATGACCCTGCGGTCTAGATAGTGAGATGAGATGAAATGATTTTAGATGAAAGTTGAATAAAATAATATTATTAGAATATTATTTTTTAATATTATAATTATTTTGGAGTTTAAAAGAGTTGAATTATTTATTATGTTTTATATGAGAAATCAAAATTTTTGTAATGATAAGATGGGATGAAACCGTTTATGTATCCAAATAGGGCAGCTACATGCTCTCGAATTCAGACAAAAAAAAAAAAAAAAACATTTTCCAAATAGGCCAATCAATGGTAGGCCACTCATGTAAGATGGTTTATAAATAGAACATTTAGGCTTTAAGTATCATACGCTCTACAAACCAAAACAATGGGTTCATTAACCATTAAGAAAGTATTTTCCCAACTTCTCATCAAGTTTGTCTTGTTGTCCAATTTGGTTTCATTACCAGAAGCTGCATTTTCATATAATTCTTCCAAAGAAGCTACTGCTCTTCTTACATGGAAAAACAGCCTTCAAAACCAATCCAGATCTCACTTATCTTCATGGACTTCGGTTTCTTCTTCCAATCTAAATCAAATTAGGAATCCGTGCAAGAATTGGCTTGGTATTTCGTGCAACTTTGCTCATGAAAGTGTCATCCGAATAAACCTTACCAACTCTAGTTTACAAGGTACGCTTCATGAATTTTCATTTTGGTCATTTCCGAATCTTGCCTATGTTGATCTTTCTTGGAACGCTCTCTTTGGGACCATTCCATCTCAAATTAGCTACCTGTCAAAACTCAATTATCTTGAATTGTCGTTTAATAAGTTTTCAGGTAAAATCCCCCCAGAAATTGGCCTGCTAACTAAGCTTGAAGTCCTCCACCTTGCTCATAATAAATTGAATGGCTCAATTCCTATGGAAATGGGGCGTCTAAACTTTCTAACTGAGCTTGTTCTTTCCAGAAACCATTTAGACAGTTCCATTCCTTCTTCTCTAAGCAATATGAGCAACTTAGTTAAGTTGTTTCTCCAAGAAAATGAACTTTCTGGTTTCATTCCTGCAGAAATGGGAAACCTCTCAAATTTGGTCCAACTGTTCATTCATAAGAACCACTTGACAGGTCCAATCCCTCCAACCTTTGGGAACTTGAAAAAGCTAACCACTTTGTCTATGTTTGGTAATTTACTTTCCGGTCATATACCTCCAAACATTGGAAGTTTGAAGTCCCTTGAAAAATTAAGCTTGTACCAAAATAATCTTTCCGGTTTAATTCCGACATCATTAGGAGACTTGGAAAATCTTACACTTCTTCATCTCTCTGGTAATAACCTTTCTGGACCCATTCCTTCTAATTTAGGAAATTTGAGTTCCATCAACGATCTACAATTGAGTGAAAACCAACTGCATGGTCCTTTTCCAACTTCATTTGCTAATTTGAGCAACTTGAAATATTTATTCCTTCGTAATAATCACCTTTCTGGTCCCATTCCTCAAGGAATAGGAGATCTTGTTAACTTGGTTACTCTTCAAGTGAACATAAATCAATTTATTGGTCATCTGCCTAAAAACATTTGCCATAGTCGATCACTTGAGAACTTTGCTGCAAGCAACAACCATTTGGATGGTCGAATCCCCAAAAGCTTAAAAAATTGCACAAGCTTAGTCAGAGTCCTCTTGGAAGGTAACCAACTTATTGGAGATATATCTGATGACTTTGGTGTCTATCCAAACTTGACTTTCATAGATCTAAGACACAATGAATTTCATGGAAAAATCTCAAGTAATTGGGGAGAATGTCATCAATTACAGACCCTACTAATTGGTAGGAACAATATTATTGGTAGCATACCACCTGAGATTGGAAACTGGACTCAGCTTGGTGAACTTGATCTTTCTTCAAATCATATAGTTGGGACGATTCCAAAAGAATTTGGGAGGTTAATTTCTTTAGAGCGATTGAGGATGAATGACAATCAACTCTCTGGTGCTATTCCTTTTGAATTTGGATCATTGACAAATCTTGAATATCTTGACTTGTCCTCAAACAAGTTGAGTAAGTCAATTCCAAGTAATTTTGGGGACTTCATGAAGTTGATCGACTTGAATTTAAGCCACAACAATTTTAGCGAAGGGATTCCAGTCCACCTCCTAACCTTATCTCATCTCTCCAAATTAGATTTAAGTTATAACTCTTTAGATGGAGAGATACCAATGGAAATTAATAAATTGGAGAGCTTAGAGAGTTTGAATCTCTCCCATAATAATATTTCTGGCTTCATTCCGAAAGCCTTCAAAGAAATGTATGGTTTGTTGCATATTGACATATCCTACAATGAGTTGGAGGGTCCCATTCCCAATACAAAGGCATTTTTATATGCTCCCATAGAAGGGAACAAGGGACTGTGCGGTAACGTTACAGGTCTACAACCTTGCAATTCTTCTGTGATACACAAATATAGCTCAAAGAGGGGACACAAGGTCGTGTTTCTTCTCGTTTTCCCGCTTTTAGGAGCAGTTTCTATTCTACTTTCTTTCTTTGGGTCTTTTCTATTTATGCGAAGAAGAAAGACAGATCAAGAATCCAAACAAAGAAAGACCGAGGGCCAAGTACTCTTTCTTTCAATATTACATTTCAATGGACGAACATTGTATGATGAAATCATAAAAGTGACCAATGGTTTTGATGCTCTATACTGCATTGGGAAAGGAGGACATGGAACTGTCTATAAAGCAGAGCTAACTTCAGGTGATATCGTAGCCGTGAAGAAATTCAATCGACCACTGCATGATGTTGGTGAGAACAGATTTCAAAAGGAGTTCTTGAATGAGATAAGGGCTTTGGTAGACATACGACATCGAAACATTGTTAAACTTTATGGTTTTTGTTCCCATGTACAACATTCCTTTTTGGTTTGTCAGTATCTAGAGAGGGGTAGCTTGTCCGTAATCTTGGGCAACGAAGATGCTGCTAAAGTATTGGATTGGAGTAAGAGATTGAATATTGTCAAAGGTGTGGCTTATGGCTTGTCTTACATGCACCATGATTGCTCACCTCCAATTATTCATCGTGACATATCAAGTAGCAACATCTTGCTAGATTCTCAATTTCAAGCTCATATTTCAGACTTTGGCACTGCTAAGCTTTTAAAGCCAGACTCATCCAACTGGACTTCATTTGCAGGCACTTATGGTTACATTGCACCAGGTAAGTTTTTTCCTTCTTCTAGCATAGAAAAATCTTGCATGTATTAATTATTTTTTCCTTTCTTGTCGCCTTTTTTTTGTTCAGAGCTTGCTTTTACAATGAAGATAACTGAGAAGTGTGATGTATATAGCTTTGGGGTATTGGCAATCGAAATCATTAAGGGAAAACATCCGGGTGATTTTATCTCCTCACTATCATCTCCATCAGCAAAGGAAAACATACAAGTGAAGGATGTGTGGGACCAACGCCTTCCATTTCCAACACTTCAAGTTGAAAATGAACTTAAAACAATTGTAAAACTTGCCTTGGAATGCTTAAATGTCAACCCACAATCAAGGCCGACGATGCACATGATTTCTCAAGTGTTATCAACCAATATTGCACATTCCTAGAGCCATCCATATATGCGGTGACAAGATGAAAGTCGAGATTGGAAGGATAGGTTATTGAGTACCGATACTAAAAAATAAGGACAAATATATGTGCTGCAGTCATGTTTTAGTCCAAGATTCTTACTTATTAGAGCATTTTCTTTCCATCCCAACAATATGTGTTTGTAACCCCAGTTGGCTATTATTGTATGAATGTTTTTACAAATCTTATCTTATTTATAAATTAAGTTATGTTCTTCAATTTAATTCTAATTATACTCTCCATTCTAGTTGAGAAATACTTTAGTCACAGAGTGACTACCAAAAAAAATCTATAAGCTGATATGACTTTATGTGGTACGTCAGATTGTAAAGTTATTTTTATTATAAAGTAGATTGATTTAACAGATTACATGAACCCACTCAATTTATGAATTTATTTTTTGTGTAATCTATTTGTGTCTATAATAGTTCTCAACGCAGTTTACACCAATCTCCCTATGCGCATAGTGTCTTTTGGGAGCTAGTATATTTGTAACAATTCTTTTTGTAAGTCAAAGGTTTGTTCTTCTCACTAAATTTTAATAAAAATCCCTATGGAAGCTTGGGACCCAGTTTTTTTTCTTCTTTTTATGGAAGTTTATATATATATATATATATATATATATATATTATATACATATTTTTAGAGACAAATTAAATTATATTTATACCTTCTAGCTGTCAATAGCAAAACAAAATAGTAGCTCATGGTGGGCATGAATATAATAGCAGATGGTGGCGGATAATTCCCAATGTGTAGTTGTCATTCCATACAGAGGGAGATTAGTAAGTGTTTTTAATACTATATCGTACCGGAGGAAATATACCGTACCGTACCAAAATATTTTATTTCAGTGTCTTGACTAATATGCCCATCGATATGGTATTTAAAACATTGAGATTTATACTCTTCACGAAGATCATGGCTACCAAGCAGAGGCCGCGAGATCTTCTGGCTCATTGACGCTCATATTGTAGTTGTTAGTATAAAAATATTGTGTCGGCATATTTATTGACAAAACTAATTTAATTAAATTGTAATTAAATGGTGGGTACATTCTAGGCTAAAGTTGTTTAAGCAAATTGCAATTATATCGAATTTGCTAGATCAGTTTCACTAGACCTTGGAAAGATAATTGCTAATCCTTTCTTGAGATAGCTGAAAGACATGATTAATCTAGCCAAACACTATAAAAATTAATGACAAGACATGACTAATCTAGCTAAACACTAAGAAAAATGAGTATATGTAACAAATATAACTATTTCTGACGGGAAATCAAGGGCTCGTTTTAGTATAATATAGATGTGCGCAACAAATATCTGACTACAATTAAACTATTTTTCTTATAGTGAAAAATTCCAATAGTTTTTCTAGATGTTGGATAGCTGGGTCAAGTAAGAATTCCGGATTTCTTAGTCGACTCATAAATCAAGAATTTTCACTTGACTTAGCTAACATCCACAAATACTATTGGAATTTTTGGGGTTGAATAAAGTGTTGAGGATTATATTTTTAGATGCTCATAGGACCCGTGATTGAGGGAACTGGGCAACCAGCTTCATTGTCAGGACGTTTAATTTTAAATAGTTTGACTCTAATTTGAGTCCTTCCTATATAGTCATCCTTATACAATATAACTAATTTCTACGTGTAGATCTACACGTAGAAATTTTAGAAATCGAAACTTGTTTCTTAATATATGAGAAAAGCTTATTTATATGAGACTTATGTTTGGAGAAATGGTTAGAGTTAAGTTGTTTTATTAGATTTTGGAAAATAAAATAGAAAAAGTTGATATTATAAAGTTATAATATCGTTATAATATTATTTTTTAATATTAGTACTTTAATTTTAAAATTTTGAAAAAGTTGTATTGATTTTTGTACTTTATTTAGATGTTTCGAAAAATTATAAAGATTAGGTAATAAATAAAAAAAATAAATTTCAAAATTTGAAATTGAAAAATATTTGTGTTTAAGTGCTATTTAAGAAAGAAATTATAGAAGTTCTAAGATGAGATGGCTTGTTTCCAAACAAGCCCTAAGCTTAGGACGGTTTTGGGAATTTTTTAGATAGTTACCAACTACCAAGTATTCATAGGTTTTACTACTTTTTATTCCCAAACATGCAAAGGTGAAAAGTATCCTACTTCGAATTTACAACCGCATGCAACTTGGTAACTGATCTTGAACTTCGGATTTTCTTGCTCGTTCGGCTTCGGATCAACAATCTGGTACGTGGGTTAATTATAATGAAATCCCAAGGAAGCTTAAAGGAATATTAAAAGTGGACAAACTGGGCCTTTCGGCCATGCGATTCTAGTAGTTCTGTCCAGATTGAGTATTTATGCTAGGATACGTTTGGCCTTTGTGTTGGTTTACGTCTAGTGAGATTGACGCCTTGGCTTGCTGGAACGACGTATTGTGCTTTTTGATTATTTTCGTTTGGGTTTGTGGTTTCTTTCGCGAGGATTGTTCCGGTTTAGTCTTTTGTCGTTTTTTATTTAATTCATGATGCTCATAGAGAAGGTTTTTTTATGCTTGGGTCGGAATTTTTTTTTTTTTTCTTTTCTTGTAACCTCTCAAGTTTTATGATGTTACTATGGTATTTCTTCACCAAAAGTGAGGGTATTTTTAATAAATTTTGAGAGAACCACTCTTAAACATGTGAACTTGACTTTTCTCATAAAAAAAAATACTGATCTTGAGCTTGTCCCGCCTGACCCCTTATACTAATGAGCAGTGCCACTCTGCCTTTTGGATAGCACCTCTCAATTTGACACCTGGTGTAAATTTTCATTTTTATTTTTTTCCGATTTTTTTATGCTGATTTTTTTATTATTTTAAAATATTATTAAAAATATAAAAAAATAAATTAATATATTAATAATCACTTTCTTAATCATTAAATAAAATTGAGATTTGGACAAACTAGCATTTTTCTTTCCTGATAGTTGCAACTTGCATGCATCATGTCATGACAATCCCTACAACAAAAAGCACTTTTTCCCGAGAAATAATCTGTCCAAAATACTCACTTTTGTTGCCGGAAATAGTTTATTCTAGTATTTTTCATTTGCAAGAAAGTCGCAGGAAATAACTGGCCTAAGAAGCCTTTTTCCTGCGCCATTATTTGAATTGCCAAAAATGTTAGTATTTGTGACTAGGGGTGTAAAAAGACCGAACCGGACCAGCGGACCGGACCGGACCGGTTGTCCCGGACCGGGACCGGACCGGACCGGTTGGAGTCTGGTCCGGTCCGGTCCAAAAAATGTATGGACCGGAAAATTCCGGTCCGGTCCCGGTCCAGGGAGTTCATCCCCCTGGACCGGACCGGACCGGACCGAATCCATAGTGTTTTTTTTTTTTTTTTTTTAATTTTTAATTTTGATTTTTAAATATATGTATATATAAATAATAATATATAAATATTAATATTAATATTAATATATATTAACATATTAATATACAATATATACTCTTATAATATTAACATATTATGATTTATAGTAGACTAGTAGTTGACTAGTTATAGTATAAAAATATAAATTATAGTATATTTAGATAAAGTATTAGTAATAACTTATAAATAATAAGTATATTATTATTATTTACTATATTATTACTAATTTATTACTATTTACTAACATATAAATATATAATATATTAATATAAATTGTAATAGTGTTATTACTAATTAGTTATAATTTATTAACATATACTAATGTAATAGTATCATTAGACTATTAGATTATTAGACTATTAGTTATAGTTTACTAACATATTTAATATTTAATATTAACTAACATATTAATATATAATATATACTCTTATAATATTAACATATAAATAATAAGTGTATTATTATTATTTAATATATTATTACTAATTTATCACTATTTACTAATATATAAATATATAATATACTAATGTAAATTGTAATAGTGTTATTACTTATTACTTATAGTTTATTAACATATACTAGTGTAATAGTATTATTAGACTATTAGTTATAGTTTACTAACATACTTAATATTTAATATTAACTAACATATTAATATATAATATATACTCTTATAATAATATTAACATATAAATAATAAGTGTATTATTATTATTTAATATATTATTACTAATTTATCACTATTTACTAACATATAAAT
The DNA here is from genome assembly GCA_036559045.1 of Platycarya longipes. Classification (NCBI taxonomy): domain Eukaryota; kingdom Viridiplantae; phylum Streptophyta; class Magnoliopsida; order Fagales; family Juglandaceae; genus Platycarya; species Platycarya longipes. The sequence continues at coordinate 36,761,730 of CM071799.1, forward strand.
ATATAATATACTAATGTAAATTGTAATAATGTTATTATTTATTAGTTATAGTTTATTAACATATACTAATGTAATAGTGTTATTAGACTATTAGACTATTAGTTATAATTTACTAACATACTTAATATATAATATATACTAACATATTAATATATAATATATACTTTTATAATATTAACATATTATAATTTATAGTAGTTAAATTTGGGCCAAAAAAATATTTGATCATTGTAGAATTTTAGATTAAATTTAGCCCATTAAATCATATGGGGCACCCCTGGACCGGACCGGACCGGACCGCCCCTGGACCGAATTGGACCGGACCGGTATGGACCGAACTCCTGTTCGGTCCGGTCCAGGGTGAGAGAATTCTTGGACCGAATGGAATCGGTCCACAAATTTCCCGGACCGGACCGGACCGGACCGGACCATTTACACCCCTATTTGTGACATTACTACTTGGCCGAAAATGATCAATTCTGACAGTAAAAACTGTAGGAAATGACTTCTTTAGGCATTATATTTTTTCGAGAAATAGTCTTTTATGAAATTAAAAAAAAAAAAGTAGAAAAATAATATCTCTCTTCTTACAACCTTATTCCTAAAATATATAAAGAATGTGAACAATATATTACAAAAAAAATTATTACAATATAAATAAGAATTTCTAGATAGTTTGAAAAGAAATGAAAAAAATAAACACAAGTACTAAACAATGCAACATCACACAAGTACTAAAAAAATAAACACAAGTACTAAATAAAGAATTTCTAAGCCAATGTCTGAGGATAAAACCCATCACGCACCATCATGGCCACCAGTGAACAAGCAGATTTGAAACATCTTAAAAAGTTAAAACAATCGATCATTATATTATAAGACACAACATTTAGGGCGAAGCCACAAGACTTCATGTTTTTGAATATTTCTACTGCCATGTCACTCTGCATGCCAACCAGAAATGGAATGGGCAAACACGTTATAAATAAGCCTCATGCCTCGGAGAAATAGCAACTAGAACAATCACATAGTGCAGGTACCACTTACAGCATAAAAGGTTCTCTGTCACTCGTAAATATTGGATCAACTCTCGTATCATTCCCTCTGCTCCAAGAGCTATCAACTGGAGAGAAGAAAAAAATGAATGAGTACCATAAATGAGGTCCTGAACAACAACAGGAAAAAAAAGTCTACCACATTAGCTTCAGGCCAAATGATGGTTGTGACACTCTGTTATTAAAATAGAGGTGAATGCAAGCAAGATATAAGGGGTGATCATTATAAAGACAGTTGTTGTGCCCATCACCCTATGTCCTAATTCACAACTCATAGTTTACAAACCTTCACAGAGAACTTATAGATTTTTGTGGGAAAAGGAACATTTGCCAGCATCTCTTTTGGAGCATCCACAGAAATAATATCACCAGTTAGCACTGTGACCATTGTTTGTAGTTTCAAACTTGAACCGTTGAAAATAATTGTTGAAAGATAACAAGCTGCCATTGTGAAAAATCATACTTGGAGAAAATCATAGAAGCATAGAGAGAAAATATCTTGCATTTGGAGCACTTTAATTAAGTGAACTTTTTATTCAGAGATAACAAGTTGCCATTGTGAAAAATCATACTTGGAGAATATCATAGATTCATTACCTAGTGATGCACCTTCCCCAATTGCTTTAGCTATTCCAGACAGCATGTTTACAGATATAACACTCTCATTGGCACTAAACCACTGTCCACAAACTTGAACATGTATACCTACCATATTAAATTAAACAATGTAACATTTCTGAAAACTAATGTTGGAAGATAAAAGAATTCCGCAATCGATTTTCTGCAATGCATGAAGAACAAGATGATGCAAAGAAAATATTAGGATCTATAACATACATAAGTTCTAAAGCAGGAGCTTTGCTCCCTGTTAAGCCACCTTGTTCCGTCTATAAGTTTAAACATTTAAATCTAAACAAATGTTTTTTAGATGAAAGATCTCCTAATATTTTTAGCAAATTGAAAGAACTCCCAAATTGCTTCAGCTATTCCAGACAGCATGTTTACAGATATAACACACTCACTCATTGGCAGTAAACCACTGTCCACAAACTTGATGATGTATACCTACCATATTAAATTACACAATGTAACATTTCTGGAAACTAATGTTGGAAGATAAAAGAATTCCGCAATCGATTTTCTGCAATGCATGAAGAACAAGATGATGCAAAGAAGATTTTAGGATTTATAACATACATAAGTTCTGAAGCAGGAGCTTTGCTCCTGTTGAGCCACCTTGTTCCGTCTATAAGTTTAAACATTTAAATCTAAACAAATGTTTTTTAGATGAAAGATCTCCTAATATTTTTAGCAAATTGAAAGAACTCCCCAATTCCTTTCAGCAATTACTCTCGCTAAAATTACAGAGATTTCTGCAAACTCTGATTCTTTAACAACGAAACCCAAAATTCCCAAATCCCCACATCATCATCCTTTCCCACAAATCCTCAATACCCAAGCCATCAACTTAGGTCATAATCATGAGAATTACAAAACTTTGCAACTTCGAAAGCCTAATCCTCTGTTTTCGTTCACAAAATACAAACTAAAAAGGACCAAAATTAGAGAGAGAAACACATAGAGAGAGGAAAAGAGAGACGAACAGAGAGAGGGAAAGACTGTTAAGACCTCAGATTTCCTAAGGATAATGGCACACGCACAGAGGTTAAATGCACAAATAACTTTCACTTCCATCTCAACTCGTGTGTTCTTCAAGTGAGTAGGGTTCCTAACAAAGGAAAAGCGTCTGAAGAGAGAGAGAGAGAGAGAGAAATACTCACTTGCTAGAAGAGGTGCGACGGCGTGGGAAGGGGCGGCAGCATAGAGTGAGCAAGAGAGAGCGCAGGCGAGAGAGCCAGAGCGAGAAAGAGAAGTTAGGGATTTTTGGGGGGAGACGAGTATAGTTTTTTTTAAAAGACTCTTTGCGACGTTTTATTATCGCCGCAAAACAAATGTTATTCTAGCAACAACAGCAACAAAGAATTAAAAACCACCATTTCCTACAGTATATTTTTCTCGGGAAAAGATTATGGCCACAAAACCTCTTTTTAGTTGTAGTGAACATGCGGCCGGAAAGAAGAAAACGGAGCACCCAGTAAGGACTTCGATACTTAAGTGACCTTAAATGGCAAGATTACTTCACTACAAATAAAAAAAAAAAAATGTATTTGTGATTTTAGTTGCAATCATAATGATTATTTGTGGTGAAAATAAATTTTTTTTATTATAAATAATTATTTTAATTATAATTAAAATATTATAAATATTTTTCTTTTTTTTTTGTAGTGCTTCCTTATAAACACGATTCTCGATATAATAACTTAGATTTATTTCTCATATCAAAATCTTATCGTGATATGGTTCGTTATGTTCCTATGTCAGTTATGTCGGCTAGGGTTTATCTTTGTGGATGAACTCTGACAATGTAGGGATACATGTTTAACTTTTATCTCTAAACCCAGCTTTTAATATAACTCGATCATTTAATTGCCTTTGTCACATGAACCTCTTGCGATGCCTTTAGTCGCCAATGGCTCCTTCCTCACCAATTCATGAACATAATCATACCCAACAATTTTTATTTGCTTCTCCGTCACAAAGAGGCCTTGGGTAAGAGTTCAAAATTTGTTTAGTTTCTATATTTCTGACTGTCAAAATAGTTAGCTAGTTTGTGACACATATAATGTAAATCACACACACACACACACACACACATATATATATATATATATATATATATATATATATCTATATAGTTCCTCTTTGGGGTAGGCAAGGTGGTATAGGGGATTTACCAGCCACCAATAAAAACAGAACACATAAGTGAGTTACACTATAAAGAAATAAGGATAATTGCATGTGATTTTCAGTAAAAAAAAATAATGGACTGGAATCTGCAATCCATTTTCTCCCCAGATTTCTTTTCTCCCTTCATCCTTCAGTGTCTCCATCCCCTGCCAAACACCGAGGTCCACATGCCGTCGAGCCGCGCCCAAGATCGCTGCCATCGAGATACTTGCTCAGACCCAAATCCACCGCCAAGTAGATTTTTTTGTTCATGGTATTTTCTGTTCTTTCCCCTTTTCGATTGGTGTTGGATTTGGCTGGCATGAAGAAACAAAGAAAACACTCAATATAGAAAATCCAATCTTGGCCTTTTCTGGACAGAACGATTCCCTCTTTTTTCTCTCTCTCCATCATTTTCTCGCTTCCTCTCTGTTCCACTCATTGTCTTCCATCCTTTCCTTCTCTCTGATCTCTACGATAGCTCGTCTGGACAGTCAAACTTGAAGGTATGCCCTACCAAAATCCTACACTCATTTCTCTGTCGTGGTTTCATTCAAGAAGCAATTATTAAGCAGTCATGATTTCGTCGAAAAAAAATGATTCTTGTGTGTTTTGTTTCTTAATGAATTTCTTTCTACTGTTATTTTTCTTGTTTTTGACATTAAAATCCAAGTTTTAGTGGATTTGGAAATCTATGTTATTAATTTTTTTTCCTTCATTTGATATATAATGCAATTACTTTTTCAAGATTTTCCAATATGTATGTATTTATTTAGCATGTTAAACACAGAAATTGAATATCAGGTTTATGCATGTGTAAGGGCTGCAAGTTGAATAGTGTGGAGTAGAGGTGTTCATCTATATCCAGGTTTTTGCTGGATCCGGATTGAAATCCAAAAAGCCAGATTATCCGGACGGTTATCAGCCCAGATTAAATCCAGGCGGGTATGAAATTTATTATACCCACCCAGATCCGATTACAAATCTGGATTTAATCCAGTTATCTATAACTAATTTTATTTTAAACACTACTTTCATAGACAGTGTCGTTCTTGCCAATTGCCACTTTTAAAACAACATTAAACCCTAGCATCTCTCAATTCTCCAGAACGACACTCGAAGAACACACTCTCACAGCCGCCTCCATCTCTCAACTCTCCAGAAACCCTAGCATCTCTCAGTTCTAGAAATGTTCACCGTCACTAAGGTTCTGCCATTTGTCATTTAGGGTTCCGTCATTTGCTTTATCTCTCTCGAGTCTCAACATCTTTGCCTCAAAATTGACTTCGACAGAAACCCTAGCCTCTCTCTAGTCTTGAACAGTTGAACTCTCTCGATCTCTCTCTTCGAAAAGTGCTGAAGCTGTCTTTATTCCCGTCTAGCGGCCGATCCAGTGGTGTACGAGAAAGTCTTGAAGCTATTCTTCGTTCCTGTCTGGTGGTGGTGTGAGAAAGAGCCCTTCATGCATTGCTCCAATTGCAACATTTTCTTCCTTCCCTCCTACTTGTTGTCATCGCCGCCAGCGGATTCGGATGACCCCGACATCTTGAGGTGCCCCTTTTGTGGATCTGCTCTGTGAAAGGCCGGTGGAGCCCAATTTCAGTTTTTGCCCCTTTTGTGAATCTACTTTGTGGGTGTCCCCAGTTATTTGGCTTCATGTGAAATGGATGTGGGTAAAGGTTACGATGAGAGCCTAGAGCGTTTAGGGTTTTGGTGGGAGTTGTAAATTTGTATAATGAATTGTAGAAAATGTCTTCATTTTAGTGTTCAAAATTAATAAAATCCGGTTATGTTTAATCTCTTCAGTGTTCGAAATTTTCGATGTGTGTGGTAATAGTTGATCGAAATTTGAATTTACAAGCCTTTGGAGAGAATGAATTTTTATTTCGAGCAACCAATGCAATATCTGGGAAAAAATAAAAATGACACTTCATGTTACAGAGCAAGAGAGAGACCAGGTTCATAATTCGGATATCCGGATTTTGAGGGCAACAAAATGTAAAAATCAGGTTATCCAATTAAAATCCGGGTATCCGGATTTGATCCGGTTATTTGTCCAAATTGAAACTAGATCCAATCCGAGTGAATAACCACCCGATTTTTAAAATCCGGTCCAAATCCGGTTATGAGCGGATATTCGGATCTGACTCAACACTCTTAGTGTGGAGACTGGGAAGAGAAACGAAGGATCTTGAAGAGAGAGAGAGAGAGAGAATTTTCTGAACAAGTGGGTGACAAGTACGTGGTAGATAAATCTAATTTGAGTGACAAGGCTACAGGTTGTCTATGTCACATGCCTATGTTATATTTTATAGGTTGCCTTCATGTTTAAACATCATTAGAATGTATTATTTGGCCTACACCACCTTTGATGTTTAGAATATTTCCTCATATACATATGACGTGCTGCTAGTGAAATTACCGCCATTTGGCCCATTAATTTGGGTGGCAGTTAGTCCTCTTAATGGGACGTCTAATTAAGTGTGTTCTTTGATTTATTTTTTGTTTTTTGAAAAAAAAAATCTAAGCAGGTCATGCAAACTCTACCGCTTTATATATAACACTACTATATTCAATTTTGTTTGCTTTCGAGTTTGTTGTTATTGCGCATAGCACATGACTGTCAGGTGTCATGCATGATCCTAATATTTCAAATCTTGGACCAGAAACCGTTAATTTCTATCAAAAATTCCAAATCAAGGATTTCAACCAGATTCTGGTAGTTATTTGTGTTAAATATTTTAACATAATATTAATAAATAGATTTTAAATTTTTTATGATCTATAATAATAAAACAACAATATGAGAAACGTACTTTTTTCTATTTGATTGATGAATAACTACACTGATTATGAGAGATGGATCACCTTAACAACTTTTACCTCACAAGTATCTCCCGATAGCTAGAGGCACTTTAATGTTGTAGGTGAGAACTCTTGAACCTCCCAATACTATTTATAGACTTCCGACCATCAAGAAATTTAAGAGTTTATATCTGACTATAATTAGAGATACAGAGTTTTAATCTTATCTCTTATGAGTAATTATCATCCTTTCATAACTCAAATGTTAACGGATAAGATTTTGAAATATTTCAAACTGATAAGATAAGTGTGTGGGACACATAATTTAAATAAAACTCTTACGTTCTCCCACTTGGCCCATACACTCATAAAATAATTTTTTTCATTCATAGGTTTATCACAGGAAATTAATCACACTGTGCAAATTTATTTTCTGAAACTTTTCATAACTCAAAACACATTTCATGAGTTCCATAATATTAATGTTAAACTAGATATCAATGCGAGTTATAGCGGTTCTTTGTTATATAATCAACAGACTCCCTTCTATGTACCACAACACCAGTAACTAAATTTAACACACGATCTTTAATTGGGATAATTAAAACTAATACTATACTACCTTTGGGTTCCAATTCATGTCTATTGTAGACATTAGCTTGTCATCATTCATTCACGTCTTTCAATATATATATTAAGTGGAAAGACAAGAAAATAGAAACAATCCTAATAGATATCTTTTAATATCCAATAACAAAATACTCATTGTATCAATTATTACTTCATTATGTTCACATTATGGGTATAAACATACAACTCATCTTTTCAACATGTCTTTTTAAAGTGTAATTACTAACATACGATTATTATGAACATATTTGTTTTTGTACTTTCTGCTTAACACTTAGGTATTTAAAATTTTATTAAATACTTATCATTTGGAGAAAAATTACTCTGAGGACATACATTCTTAGCGGCTTGGCTATAAGTCAATAATTCTAAGTCCTAAGATAAATTTCCTCAGCCATAAGTCATATATTGTTACCTCCAAGCACGCCACAAACTCAGAGCAACTATTAAAACATAGTCTGAGTATCCAGTGACCTCCAAACTATCAGTTCTTCTAAAGGTAAATTAATAATCCTTAGTTCCTTGCAGGTACTTTAATATGCTTTTTAATGCTTTCCAACAATGAACAACTTTTCATACAAAATTTCTCAAGAACTTTTTCTATGTAACTTTTCTGAGACAATCCCAACAATTCTTGTTTTCGATCTTGAAAAATTTCGATTCCGATTACAAAGAATGCTTCACTCATATATTTCATTTTAAAGTTCTTAAAGAGAAAACCCTTGGTTTTATAAAGTAAGTTAAGATCACTACTAGCTAACAAGAAATCATTAATATATAGTGTGATACCCTGTATTTACGTGTATTTTTATTGAATGATTATTTAAATTATTATAATTAATCGTTCTTTTGTTTTAAATTAAAAGTATTTTTCATTGTATTGTTTTATGTTTTTGTTAGTTGTGGAATTTAATTTGATATGCTTTCTTTATATTAATTATTATTTTGTAATTAAATTACGCTTTGGTTTAATTTATTTTATTGTTGGACTTTAATTATTTTATTTTATTTATATTGAATTGTAACCTTTTTCATTTGGCTTTTATTTATTTTATTGTGTTCTATTTTTAGTTTGTCTTCTTTTCTTTTTCCTTCTTTTTTCCTTTTTCTTTCTTCTTCTTTCCTTTCCTTTCCCATTTCCCCCCCAGCCCGCATGACACACACACATACCCATCCCCTAGTCGTTCGGCTTCCAACCACCAGCAGTGCCACCATCGGCCGCCACCCCTCACGCCCACACCGCAAGCCTCCTCACTCGTCGGCGAGTCCACCGGTATCGGAGGTGTCATCTCGGGCCATCCCACCACCCCTGCACGGCCACAAACCTGAAATAAGTTTTATGGCATTTCTTGTGTTTTTCGGCCACCGCCGGCCACCCATGACTTTGGTGACCTACCAACAACCTCCCTTCACTCCGGCGAGCAAAACCCACCGCCCAAAACCACCTAGTTCCGTCATTTCCTCCTACACTCGAAATCGGTCTTCAAACGGGTCTCTCTTCGCCGCGCCGCTATCCGACCACCGTGAGTCTCACCTCTACCACCAAAACGTTTCCCCACCTCAGTCGACAACCACCCTAGCTCAATTTTTCCATCCGTGGTCTCACCTCCCTTGTTCGAGCATAAACCAAAAAATGAGTTTCCACCCCTTTTAAGCTAGATCTGCCACCTTCCGGTGGTTGCACCGCTTCACCACCGCCATCATGAGATTCTCCATTCTCTAATGGATATTTCTCTAAAATTTGGTGTCAAATCGAGCATCCTAACCCAACATACGAAGTGACAGCTATGAACATTGTAGATCGGCGCTTGTTCGATGATCTATGATTTTACCCACTGTAAGTACTTTTTAAATAAATTTTAAGATTTAAATATATTTTGCATTAACAACTCTGTGTTGGTTGATGATTAGACTTATTGAATGTTGGATATTTTGTACATAGTAATACGCATTGTGTAATTGCACACTTAATCATGTGTATATTTGATATTTGGGGTTTAGTGTGAGACTTGATCTTTGGTATATTGAAATAATTTGGTTGAATGGTTTTAAAAGTGAGTTACTGTAGAGATGATGGTAAGTAAGGATGGTGGTATAGTCTCGCCTGTAATTCCTGCCTACAGTATTATTGGATTTGTGGATATTAATGGTTTTGAATAAGTCATAACCGGAACAGCGATACGTAACGTCCGCTATGATGGTTCTGTATATGTCATAACGGGTCGGCGAGACGTAACGCCCGCTATGATCAGAGTGTGTAAGTCATAATGGGGACAGCGATACGTAACGCCCGCTATGATTGCAGTGTTTATGTCATTACAGGAACGGTGATACGTAATGTCTATATGACTGGCATGAATATGGGGGTAAGTAGGGACGGTAATAGAGTCACGCCTGTGATTCCTACCTATGGTGCATGCGGTAGGGATGGCGGTAAGCAAGGATGATGGTAGAGTCCCGCCTGTGATTCTTGTCTCCAGTGCATACGATAGGGATAATGGTAAGCAGGGATGATGATAGAGTCTCACCTGCGATTCCCGCCTACAGTGTCGATTAGTTTTATGGGTCATTTTCTTGGAAAATGATGAGTTTTGGTTTATTGAATTTATGTGTACCATTTTCTGGGAAAATAGTAGTTGTTTTAAATGGATTTATGTTTGGCCAAAATGAGATTTTGGTGTGAGTGGAAGTTATTTATTTTGAGAAAGATTGATTTTGAGTTTCGTGCATATGGTTTTATGTTCATACTTTTGTTGCTACATGAATATATTTATATCTTGTGGCTTATTTAGATTTTACTTACCTACGGTACCATTTTCGGTATCATAAATTTTGATGCAGATGGCGAGGAGGCTGAGCATGAGGATGCGGCTCCGTCGTCGGATTGATTTGCTGTAATTCATTATCTTGGGAAATGTTATCCCCGTTTTTTATAATTATTTTTTTTAATATTTTAATTTTGTGATAACTGTATTAAATCTACTGTTGGAGAATTCGTGTTAAATTGATTTGTATTATTTTAAGAAAATTATGGTACATAGTGATTGACTTCGCTCATCCGCTGCTTATTTTATTTCACATTTGTTGCTTGTACACACATTTAGCACTTGTCATTGGGGTGTGTGACCCGAGTTGTCATTATCCTGACGCATCGATTCTTGTGCTTTCGTATGCAAGAGTTGGGGGCGTCACAGGATCAAAATTATAAACTTACTTTCATTGACCTTTAGGTATATACACCAATCAACGATGCTTTCTTTAAAATCAAAAAGTAGTAATGGTATCGCTAAACTTTAAGTGCCATTGTCGGGAAGCTTGCTTAAGCCCGTATATTAATTTCTTAAGTCTACATACTAGGTGATCTTTGCCTTTTTCTGAGGGGCTCTCTAGCTGTTCCATATAGGCCATTTCATCCAAACTTCCATTTAAAATATTGTTTTCACATCCATCTAATGTAACTCTAAATCATAATGAGCCAGCAATGCTATAATGATTCTAAATTAGTCATTTTTAGATACTAGAGAAAAAATCTCTTTATAATCAATGCCTTCTTTTTAAGTGAAACCCCTAATAACAAATCTGATATTATGTTGTTCGATATTGCCTTTTGAGTCGCATTTACTCTTAAAGACCCATTTACATCTGACTCTTTTACTCCCTTTAGGCAACTCAATGAGATCCCAGACTTGATTTTGATCCATAGATTTCAACTCTTCTTTCATGGTATCGATCCATTTAGTATAATCACTTCTCTCTATAACTTGTGAAAATGTTAGTGGATCTTTACTTATCCTAATGTCAAATTCAGATTCTTGAAGATACACCACATAATCTGTCGGAATAGCAGGTCTCCGATCTCTTTGAGATCTGTGCAGAACAATCTGTTTTGGTGATTCTGAACTTGGTTCATCAAGGGTATTATCATTCTGAGATGGGTGATCATTTATTTGTTCCAAGGTATCATTGTGATGATCAATTAGAGGAACTATTATCTTTTATGAGGATGTGGGTATAGGGACATCTACCCGCATTTCCTCAATGATCACATCTCTGGGTTCAATTCTCCCATTGATCTCGCCAAGTTCAATGAATTTGGCATTCTCTGTTTCCACAATTCTCGGACTGTGATTAGGATAGTAAAACATGTACCATTTGGATCTCTTAAGGTAACCAATAAAATACCCTCTTATTATTCTATAATCCAATTTCTTTTCATGTGGGTTGTAAAGTCTCGCTTCGGCTAAGCAAATCCAAACATGCTTATATCTCAAACTTGATTTCCTACCAGTCCATAGCTCGAAAAGAATTTTTAGAACTGTCTTACTAGGAACTCGGTTTGAGATATACATTGCCGTATTTAATAGCTTCACCCCACAATGATTTGAGGTAAGGTAGAATTACTTACCATACTTTTGACCATATCCAATAAGGTTCGATTACGCCTTTTAGCAACTCCATTCTGTTGTGGCATTCTGGGCATTGTGTACTGTGCAACAATGTCAGGCTGTTCAAGAAGTTTGGTGAATGAACCCGGATTATGATCTGATTCATCATACTTTTTATAGTATTCTCCACCTCTATCCAACCTAATGATTTTCACATTTCTATCTAACTGTCTTTCCACCTCCATGAGAAATACCTCAAGTACCGATACAGCTTGAGATTTCTCATATAATAGATAGATATATCTAAAACGTGAAAAAATCATCTATAAGGTGATGAAATACTTTTCTCCACCAAAACATTCTATGGAGAATGGTCAATATATATCTGTGTGAATTATTTCGAAAAGCTCTTTACTTCTTGTGGCACATTTCTTAGTATGTTTAGTTTACTTTCCTTTTATGCAATCCACACACACTTCAAGATTAGTAGAATCAAAATATAGAATAATCCATTCTTTTACTAATCTATGTAACATTTCTTTGGAGATGTGCCACAATCTTTTTATGCCACAAGTCATCAAATTTCTTTTAGTTCCAAAAAAAAAATTTTCATGGTGCTGTGTATAAGAATTTTAATAAACGTATTATCGAGACACAATCGATATAAAACCATCGGAGAAAAACCTAGAACCAATAAAAAAAATTAAAACAAACTTAGACTACTATCATGGAACGAAAATGAATAACTATCAGTTCTAGTTTGGATAGATAAATCAAACCATGCTTCATTGAAAGCACATTTATGAAGGTTTAAGATTGACCGGTATTTAAAACTAAATGAAAATTTCCAATAGCTAAAACTGCGACCTTATTTTTATTTTCTATAAAGATAAATACTCAATGGAGTCTAGTGTTTAGCTTGTAAGGTATCTTTCATAGTTATGATAACATGAACATTAACACATGAATCTAGCCACCAAGAATTAGTATGAACATTTACAAAGTTTGATTCAAGACATACAAATGTAAGTGACTTATCCTTCTTTTCAAATTAAGCCTTACATTTTGGACACTTAGCTTTCATGTGTCCATATTCCCTGCAAAAGTAGCATTTGCTATTATTGTTCTGAACTTGATTAACTTTCACACGTTACTTTACTTTCGGTGGTCCAATTCGTTTCTCTTTACCATAATCATGCTTTTTTTTTCAGCTTCTTTATTCACACAATTAACAGAGTAATCTTCTTGTTGTTTCAACTTAGCCTTTCCTAAACTATATTACTTGCCAATTCATTCACATTCCATAAATCTTTAATAGCATTTTAATGCGTCTGGATTTGACCATACTAAGGTGGCAGTGAGTTCAAAATAAATTGAACAACAAGAGAGTTCTCTACTTTCATTTTCAGGGTTTGTAATCTGGCAATAATATTTATCATATAATGTTTTGAGTTAGACAGTTATAAACTGTAATAAGAATTTAAAAGATTATGGATGAACTAGTAGTATCATCAAGACCCTTCTTTGGGAGTAGATTTTAACACACTAAGTGTTCATTCCGGTATTAAATTCTATGAATGAACTAGTTGTATCATCAGAATTCTCCTTTGGGAGTAAACTCTAACATACAAAATATTTCCTCCAACCGTACTTTTATAGATGAACTAGTAGTGTCATCAAGACCCTCATTTGGGAGTAAATCTTTACACACAAGGTGTTCCCTTCAACTTTACTTTTGATGAATAAACTAATAGTGTCATCAAGATCTTCCTTTGGGAGTAGGTCTTGATACACAAGGTGTTCCCTCCATCATATCCACCTTATTATGAGTTTAATGATTTGTCACCAAAGTTAAGAAAATTTTATACCTTTGGGCAACCAATCTTTTATTGATTTTGAAGTAAATCATTTGTTCCATATTGGATAAATAATAAATGGCAATAATGACATGTATATAACTTTAATGAAATTTTCATACATGTAGATGACAATAATGACATGTATATAATTTAATGAAATATTCATACATGTAGGTTACAATAATAACATGTATATAATTTAATAAGAATTCCATACATTTGCATAATAATAAAGCATGCATAAAAAATGAACTTTAATTAAAACATTTCAAGACCTTGATGAATTTTACTGCATATATGAATAATATTGTTAAGTAAGTTCCCAGGAAAGATTAATCTTTCCTAAACAGAACTTCAAGATTTCCAAAAAAGATTGGAGGGTCATAATGGATACACTTAGAATTTTCAATCTCCTAGACAGAATCGCCTTAAATTGTACATATACACACTCCCTCAGCAAAGATTATAAAATTTTTCATGTTTAAAGCAAATAGATTTTACAAGAAAATCACAATAATAACATGTATAGAAATTTAATAAATTTTTCATACATATATGTAATAATAACAACATGTACATGAAATTTAATGTGTTTAATAATAATAACATGCATAAATTTAATACACAATAACAATCATGTAAAATAAAATTTAATACATGTGCATACAATAATAACATGTATATAACAATAATATGCATATGAGAGAATAAATATACAAAACTTTATTTATTAAATTAAAAATAAATAAATAAAATATTTTATTTAGTCTAGGTCGAAACTGGTTCAAATCAGCAAACCGAGTCACAACCCAATTTACTCAGAGGGTCAACTGTCAAATAGTTGACCTGGGTCAAGCTTAATTATGTAGGCTCAATTCCATTGTCTGCCTTTAACCATTGGACTGGGCCAGAGCCCATCCTCAGCCCATCAGTTTTCCTTCCTTTTTTTTTTTTTAAAAAAAAAAATCGAGCTAGGCCACAACAGTGGCCATCCCATTTTCCTTTCTTTTTACTCCATACTGGACCAAAGCCCATGGCCTGAAAACAAAACTCTAATTTCTCTTTATCTTCAATCTTTAGTAGGTTGAGCCGCCGACCACCTTTCTGGTCAAACTTTGAGCTACCGCGGTTGTAGCACATCGTCGACGACGAAAGGACCACAAGGGTCTCCGTCCACCTCTGCTGGCGACCTCCAAGTCATGATCGCACTTCCCTCTTTATTTTGCTTCTTTTTTTTTTGTCGTTTGTATAGTGGCATAAATGGCCTTGGCTAGAGGGCTTGAGGGCCCTCTACCGCCGTTACAGACACGCTGGTGAGGAGGTTCTCTACCTCTTTGCGATGCCTACCTCCTCTTCGGCCGATAAGGACCTTAATGGACTGGAGCGGCACCCATTCGGGACTTCACACCCACTGCGCCGCCTAGCCACCTTCTTTACACCATCGGCGTGTTAAGCCACTGACCATTATACCCACACCGACGGCTACCCAACGCCTTACTATTACAAAACCCAGAGGTTCACGATTACAAAACCACTCAACACTCGTATTCCCATCGCAATACATAATATGCAATAATATATCAAAAACAACAAAGTAAATGAGAAAATCAAAACCAAGGAGATGCATCAATACATAATTTCTCTTCCTCACATAGATTCAAACGGCAAAGTGAAATCCAAAATATATACATAATGTCATTGCATGAGTGTGGGCTTTCGTAAAGTCAAATCAGAATAGGTTGAAAAGAATAACATCATAAAACTTGGTCAGATTGAAAGGCACTATTTTTTTTTCGCAATCTTACATATATACCCGAAAGCACATATAAAATAAATTTTTATTTATTGTATGTTTTATCAAGATCATAAAAAATCTACAACCTGATACTCTGATACCACATGTTAAATATTTTAACATGACATTAATAAACGGATCTTGGATTTTCTATGGTCTACAATAATAAAACAACAATATAAAAAACGTACATTTCTCTATTTGATTGATGAAGAACTACACTGACTATGAGAGAAGGATCACCCTAACAACTTTTGCTGCACAAGTGTCTCCTGATGGTTAGAGGTACTCTAATGTTGTACGTGAGAAACCTTGAACCTCTTAGTGTTATTTATAAACTTCCGACCATCAAAAAATTTAAGAGTTTGTGTTTGACTATAATTAGAAATATAGAGTTTTAATCTTATCTTTTATGAGTAATTATTATTCCTTCATAATTCAAATATTAATCGATAAAATTTTGAATTATTCAAATTGATAAAATGGATATGTGAGATACGAAATTTAAATAAAACTCTTATAATTTATTCCGTCGAGTACTATGACTATATCCATTAATCAAAATTGCAATATATTCAAATTCTTTTCGAGATCTTTATTTCAGTCTCGTACGCACGAGACACTTAATAATAAATCATTTGTTCCCGGAATCTCATCATGGGACTATTTAGAAAGCACCAATTAAAAACTAGAAGATCCACGTACAATATCTCAATTAATAGGACGCAATCATATTTGATTCTCACTAAAAACCCCATGTACTAAAAAAGACCAAATTTGTAGCTAAATAAACAAAATTTGTACGTCTGTGTACGACAATGAAAGAAACAAGCGCCACATATATATCATTTATAAATCCTTAAGCTTTTGGTTATCACATCGATCTAGACTAGAGACTTTGGAAAGAAACAAACGCCAGATCAGATGAAATGATCTCTTATTGACGACAACAAACGATGATAGGCTAGAGACAGAATGGAAATACATATCAATGGAGAAATATTTAATCACAAATAGATTAAATAAAATTAATTTCATAAATTAATTTAATTTCATGTAGTTCATGAGATTATAAAATAACTCATGTTATTATAAGTTAGATCTAATAGATTACATAAAATCACATTATTTTATAAGTTATTTTTATATAATATTTTTATAATTACAGCAATCCTCATATCAATTATTATGATTGTATGTTTATGAACGATATTGGTGCTAGAACCACGCGTGCATGCTTAACGTACGTACAGAATGCAAACATATCACATATATAAAGGCTGTAATTGTGTTCGTTTGGATGATCCGAACTGAGCTGTTGGAGACATGTCATGAGATTCCAGCCCCCGGAGACGGGCTTCCAGGAAATTCATACAAGAATTGAAGTTGGCTGGCTCCGGGGGACGGGCTCCCGATGAAAGTCAACCTGTACTCGGGAGAAAGGCTTCGGATGGCAACAGTACTGCTCGATGGGGCTATTGTACTCTCTGCGATTCAGCCAAGGTAATCAAATAAATAAGATAACTTACTCATAGGTCTCTGCTACGTAGCTGGTAGTACTACTATTATCTTCTTGACAAAGAATTAAAAGAATATAAATGGTCCCATTTGGATTCGACGATGAAATGAGTTGAGATAAATTTATTTTATTTTTTAATATTATTATTATTTTAGAATTTGAAAAATGTGTATTAGAATTTAAAAAATGTGTATTAGAATTTGAAAAATATATATAGAAATTTGTATTTTGTATAAAAAAATTATAAAAATATAATAATGAAATGGAAGTGAGTTGAGATGCTTAACTCACTTTTGAATCCAAACAAGGCCTAAAAGATTACGGCGATCGAACATGCAAGCATTACAAAAAAAAAAAGATATTTGTGATCAAATATTTGCAATCAAAATGATTATTTGAGATATTGAACAATGCTAGAAATTCCTATTTTAGAATTCTTATTTTTGGATTCTTACTTAGAGATTCTTATATGAGACATTTTTTTTAGTTTTTTATTTTACATGATTTTTATATAATTATTTTAAAGTAATGTTTTGATTTTTTTATATTTTTAAAAAATAGTTTAAGATGTTAAGAAAATCATGTAAATAAAATATATATCTTAAAACATTTAAATTTTTAATTTTTGATATGATTTTTTTAACATCTTAAAATATTTTTTAAAAATATAAAAAAATCATAACATTGTTTTAAAATACTTATATAAAAATTATGTAAAATAAAAAACTAAAAAAAAATCCAAGTAAAAATTTGAAAGTAAGGATTCCAAAGTAGGAATCTCTAATATTTTTTTTTTTTTGAGATTAGAACAGATTAATAATGAATAAAATTGATTATTTATAATTAATAAATAAAAATAAATAAGCAGATCGCTAATAGGACATGAGAAGAGAGAGAGTAATGAAATTACCACTAAGAACTCCCCTGATTTGTCGGGATGCAATTCCAGGATTAGCGAGGACGACAAACGCAATGAAGCAAAATACAATGGCAGTAGAAACTTTGAGAACCATATTGTCGAGTTTGATGGGTGGAAGAGGAATCCACACCATCTTCCTTCTTTATAAGACTTCTCAAGTACGACCGAAGCTCAGGGTTGACGAAAAACGCAATCAAAGCTTGTAACACGGAGCTAATTGATGGGACGGGTTAGCGCAATAACTGGAAGGATTCTCTAATATAGAAACAAAAATATATATATATATATATATATATATATATATATTCTAGAAATGAGCTACTTATTTTTAGTATGGTAAGAGCATCTATATTCATCTCATTTTTTTTATTATTATGAAAAGTTGATAAAAAAAATACATTTTTGTACACATAATAAAAAAATTTCAAAACATTTCACCATATTTAATTAAATATGACAAAAAAAAAGTATGAAAAATAATATAAAAATACTTTTTACTTAATTTGATAATTTACTATTTAAAAATTAAGTAAAAAACACTTTTATATTATTTCTCATACTAACTTTTCATCATATTTAATCAAATATGATGAAATGTTTTTTTAATAAAAAAAATAAAACCAATAAAGATGCTCTGAAGTAATTATAAATTATATACTTTTATAAAAAAAATAATTAGAAATATTTTTTTAATCTGTCTTATAAAATTAACATCATTATATATATATCCTTATTTTTCTATGTATATACGATGTGCATTTTATCTCGCACTCCTAATTGAATTTTGAATGCCCAATAAATTGAGGTTTGCAGTGTTATTATATTTCTCAGTTAATTGTCGTGCAACCACGTGGCCCATGTAAATTCCGTGCCCAATCGAGATGTGCTCAAGCGACATGCTGAATTTCACGATGTGTTGAAGTCCAATTGAGAAGAAAGCAAATTGTGAAAGGTAACGTGCGGCGTCTCTCTTCAAAGTAAAATCCGGCCCAGTAAAATTGAAAGTGGAGTGCAGCCCAGGTCAATTTTAACAACAATTGCAGGCAAAAATGTCAACGAGTTACGGCCCTGTCCGAAAAATATTGAATATAGTTGTTGTGTGCCTTGCGATGCTATATATTGTTTTAGATCAAAGGTCAGGTTTCGGCTAGTGAAGCTCTCAAGTGGTCCCGTGCGTGGAGTCCGTGAGACCAAAACTGCTGGGCTGTTATGAAGACTAAGTGCGGCCCTCTTTGAAAATTATATCAAATGTGGCCCATCAATTCTCCTCTATCAATAATCAGTCTCATTCTTTTAAACACAAATAAATAAATAAATAAAAATAAAAATAAAAATAAAATAAAAGAAAGCAAAACTAACAATTTTAATAAGTAAAAAACTAATAAAATCGTGTAAAAAATACACTTATCAAAGGGCCACGTCGAGATCCTAATTCCTCTCCCGCTCTATCTTTGCGCAGCGCAAGGCTAGTCGAGTAAGGGAATGGAACGCATTATTCTAGCCCGCTAGTTCTTTTCGGCCATCCATGATGAACGATTGACCCAAAGAAATATGCCAAAACAAAAATATCAAAACAAATATATGCCAACAAAAGCTTGAAGAGAAATCAAAAATAAATGATTGACCCAGAGAATAACTCCTTAAGCCTATTGTTGATCTCACAAATGCGATGGGCACAATTGCCAAGAGCCACCGATTGAGAGGCCTTTGGGATCTCATCAGCAACCGACACATCTACGCCAAGGATAAAGGGGACTCCCTCAGTTTCTTTTCCAACGGCCGCCTCCACACTGGCTCTCGTCGGCGCTAGGATATCGCCACACACTCTAGCCAAGGCTTCAACTCCAAGCTCCAGAGATAGGATAAGGATAGTGTTAGTGATGGCCAATGGAACCCCAATGTTGGCAATAACTGTTGAAACTTCGTTGAACTTCACTGACACCATCATAGTCTCTACCAGGTATGTCCGTAAGAACTCACTCAACCCAAGCAATGGCCCCCACTACATCACCCCCAGTCAAGACAATTTCAGCTTTAAGAGAGCAAAGTATGGGAGACTCTAGAATGAAAACTTGGTCAAGGAATCCTTCCTCCTTAGCAAGACACTCCTCGGGCAAAGGCGAAGGAACCCACTCAAGGTCGAGGTCTAGGAACAACATGAGCTTGGAAGATCAGCCCGAACTTGTTGGAAGGGCACGACATATGAGGGGTGGAGGGGGCATAATCACTACTAGTTCCTTCGATGGCGGTGACTTTTGTTGAATAACGGGCACCTCCATAGAAGGACCACTGGAGGAATGAAAAAACCATCGAAATCGGCTTTGGCAGGGGACTCGCTCTGGGGCTTTTTCCCTTTCTCATCCACTAGTGGGCTAGGACAATGCCTGCAGACTTGAGGAGTGACCGCCCTAATTGGAATGGACAAGTTAGCAAAACATAACTTAGCCAAGTGGGTCAAATAGCTACAACAAGTACCAAAAGTAATAAATATATAACACAGATTATATAATGAACCGGAAGATTATATACTCTAGGTTTTCATTGTATTGGTGTATATTTTAGTATGCTCCAACGTTTGTTGTGTTGGTTTGGGCATTGCCTTTTGATGAATTTTGAATTTTTAATTCAACTATACACTTTATTTTGGTTATGGCTATCAAAGATCATGGTTGTGTATGTTTTGTAAGCCAGAAGATAAGTATATAAACTTCTATGTTCGAATTTTATATAATAATTAGTAGATAATTTTTTGTTAAGTTGCGTATAGGAGACATGAGCGTGGCCACCCATATCGGGGAGAGGGGGAAATACTGTTAAAAATGAGTGTTCATATTAGGGGTATACTTTGACTCCGACAGAGTCGGAATGGTAATTTCTGACCTCCGACTCCGGGAGTCGGAGAAAAAATTTCCTCCGATTCTAACTCCACAGAAGTCGGATTCTGACTTCGATCAGAGTTCTCGAAATTCTTGGAGTCGGAGTCGAAACGTCGAAGGATATTTCCAAAATATTGAATACCCACACAAAAATCAAACCAAAGCAAAATATCAAACCAGCAACAATCAAAAAACAAACCAGCGACAACGACAATCAAAAACCAAACCAAATTGAGAGAAATGAAAAGAAAATAAACATCTATCGACGATTTGGGATTTTCACTAGGAAATATCAAACTATTTCAACAAAAAATAAACCAAGCCAAACCATCAATAACACTAGGAAATATTGCGATTTGTGAAGAAGGAAAACTCCAGCTCTATGGTTTCATGGCTCATGCGCTCATCTCCGTGAGTTGCCACTGCAATCTGCGACCATCTCTGCGATCAATATGCTGAAGGGGGGAGGGAGGAAAGGAAATATGGAGGGGAAGAGAACCTGCTGAAAATGCTTAAGATTAGGTCGAATAAGTTTAAAAGATGAATATATAAGTCTTAAAAACGGCATTCTTTTATGCTTTTCTAAAAGAAAAAAATTGTAAAACGTGAATTGGCTAGGACTTGAACACTGGATCTAAAGGTAACAAACGAAAACTTTAACCATTAGGCCACTTAATCATATCATGTTTTTATTACAATATATTATATATAAAGTATAATTAGTCAGAAGTTGGAGTCAGAGTTCGGAACCATCACGGCCTCCAAATTCAACTCTGACTCCAACTATGGCGACTTTCGAAACTTTCGAAACTATGGGAGTCGAAGTCAGAAGTTCGTCGGAGGTCGGACGGAAGTCGGAGGGCAGAGGTTTTGCACATCCCTAGTTAATATACTAAATATTATATTTATCTTTTAAAACCATTTTATTGTATTTTATCATTGTTTATATTATGTCCGCTTTAGCTTTACTTTGCTCAAGCTCGCGCTTGCTAATTTACGCCTAGGCTCTAGGTGGCTTGCGCGCTTAAGTGCGCCTAGCGCTTCTAACAATACTAGTATAAGGTAGGAGTGGCAATGTGAGATGCGACACGCTAACACGAAATGAACACGACACATTAAAAGCGGATTAGTGTTTAAACTTAACGGGTTTCGGGTCAAATCATATCGACCCGTTAAGACACGATTTGATAACGGGTCATAATGGGTCAAATCCGTTAAGACCCGTTAAGACACGATTATATATATACATTATTTTTAAATTCTTAAAACATTTCAAAAAACCCTAAATCCTAATCTAATTACTACGCCGCCCCCTTCCCCTGCAATTTATTTTCATTTTTCTCTCCCTTTTCATATAGTTTCCCTCCAGCCTCCCAGTGCTCCCACAATCCCGACTCCCACCTGCGTCACTCGCTACGATTCTGCTGTGCTCCCTAAGGGACTCTGCACTCGTCGCCGACTCGCTGACATTGCCATCCCTTTCTATTTCATTTCCCTCCAGCTCCCACAGACTCACAGTCCCTTTTCATTTCGTTTCCCTCCCCCGAGTACCGACGCTTCCAGACTTCCAAGTTCCAGTCGGCACTCTGCACTCGTTGTCGTCGGCAGCCCACGCCACTTCCGTCATTTGACTCGGCATCTCTGTGACCTGTCCAACACTCCGGGCACTTCTCTCTTTGCGGCATCGTCGATCCATGCACGGCCTCTCCTCTTCTCACAAATGCTTTGTGACAAACCCTAAAGGTAATTTACTAATTTCATTTATTGATCTAAAAATGAGGGATTGATTTTGTAACTTTGTTAGAGTTAGGATTTAATTTTTGTTTGATTGAGTTGTTCTTCATATTCGACCGAGTTGTTCTTCAGAGTGATTGCTTGCTAGTAAGTAGACATAGAGCTTTTCTTCGTTGTTCTGTTTCATCGATCCTTCTTGTTGTTTGCTTGTAGATTATTCGTAGAGGGAAACTAATTAAATATGCTTTCTTAAGTTTCACATGGAGTAGTAACTAGTACATACTAGTTTCGGATTATTTTTTTTTTAATTTTAATTTTAGTTCTGTGAGCAAACAAAGAGAGAGCACAAACATGAGCTTAATTCAAAGACATGAGAAAGTGGCCATGCATGGGGTTTGAAGATGAAGTTAGGATCTAACTGGTGGGCCTGCACATGATCTTGTGAGAAATAAATTAATGTTCTTAATTATTATTATTATTTTTTTAAAGGCAAGATAACTACTTTGAATTCAAATAAACGACAGTCACTAATAGATGATTCTAGTGTTAATACTAAGGGAAAACAGTGCTTGCTTGAAACTAGTGATATGTAATTTGATTCTCTATATTTTATACATGGATGTGAGAATTGGTATTATAGTTTAGAAATTTTATTGCATAATACTTGAAACAACAAAAGGCAAAGAATATCAATGCGACAATAATAGCTGTTGGATTGGCGAACCGTTCAAGCAAAATGAGATTTTTTATGTCTATTATTTTAAAATTAATATTATACGTCGTATTTTCATCTCATTTTTATGTTATTATATAAAGTCTCATTTTATATATGTCACATTTTGTATAATAAGATAAAAGTGTGATGGTTGCATCTAAATCTACTTTTAGTGTTGGTGGGCATATCATTGATCAGTTTCAGAGTGCACTAAAAGCAGATATTGTTGAAGCATTAGTCTGTACAAAAGATTGATTATATGACGATAAGCAATGTAAGATTTTGAGATTATATGTCAACGGTTTGGTTGAATAATGTTGGTTGAATAATTTAGTTACCTAACATTTTTTTTACATTGTCAACTTGTAGAGGAAATGCTTAATAATTTTGTTTACTGATATATATATATATATATATATATATATATATATTTATAGAAATACAAGAAAATTTTGAATTGGATGAGATAACCAAAGATGTAATGGAGTTGAATATCAACAAGGATAATGACGATGATCCAGTAGCTCTACCTCCTTCTGCAAGTTCTAAACGTGTTTAACTTTGTATTTTTATCATATTTGGGATTGTAAAATTAATTTGTTTACAATGTATGTTGTTTATTATTATTTATATTTGAGATGTAATTTTAATATTTTATAATGTCTGGACTGTAGTGGTGTGACTGTGGATCATATTGATTATTTGTGGTGTATTTTAATATTTTATATTTTATAGTTATTAGCCTATCATTTATAGTTTAATGCTTGTATAAAATAATAAGACAAATTACTCAGCAAACAAGTCTAATTAAACGTGTCAAAACGTGTTAACGGATCTAAACGTGTTAAATCGTGTCGTGTCGTATAAATTTGTTGTATTGATTAACATATCTTAATGTGTCGTGTCATGTCAATACGTTATATTAAAAGGTCGTGTTAGTGTTGAGATTTTTAACACGAAACTCTTAACGAGTCATGTTCGTGTTAACCCTTTAAGTGCAATGTATATGTCCTGACATGACACGAACACGACATGATGACACGTTTTGACGCCCCTAGTATAAGATAGTGAATGAGATCCCAAAATGTGTGCTTAACACTTGGCACTATTCGCTTAAGCTCTTTTTTGACATCATCGCCACATATTCAATAAAAAGGAACAAGGCAAGCTGTTATGTTTGTGAGTTTGATCTCTTAGAGCTAAGATTCTACTCTTCTTTTTATTTGGAATGAGGTGGAACCTGTTGGCACTACAGGAAATAAACTCATTTCCGGCGACTAAAAATCACCATAAATAATCCTATTTCGCCACAAATACTTATTTTTGACTAGAAAATGCTACCCAGATGTTGCCGCTATAGAAGAGCCAAGAAAAGGTTTTTTCGGCTAATATTGCAATAGCCACAATTTTTTTTTATTTCCAGCGACTAATTGTCGCCGCAAATAATATAGCATTTGGCCAGAAATACTGTTACATACATTCAGAAAATTTTTCCGTTAAAATTTTGCCACTTTTTATGCTTCCCATTTCATATTATTTATTGAATATCGCTTTCCAAATGATAATACTTTATCATAAATATGAACCAAAGGTGCAAATCATGGCGTGGAAGCATATAGAAAGAATCTTTTAATCACATATATGTTATGTATAGTTATCAATTTAATCAAATACTTGAAAAATTGAATCATGCTGAGTCAAGAGAAGTTCCAACCCATTTTATAAAAAAAATTGATTACAACAATAAAAAAGATATATCATAAAGTTATTTTTTTTTACAATAAAACTAATTTCACAATTTAATTAGAGAGAATTGAGAAGCTCAATAAAATCTGGTCAGAGAAAAGCGCATTAAATTCTTCCCTTCCTGTCGATAAATCTTGGAAGCAACCCTACATCTCAGCCTTTGGAGCTCTTCCTAGTGTTCAAGTTCAGGTGGAAGGATGACCTAAATTACATCTAGAAAAAATAGCAAAACTCAATAATGATATCATTAGAAACAACATCAAATCAAGAACTTTTGAGTCAAATTGCAGCAAGGTTCTCCACGTTTTAGCCACAGAATAAATACAAAGAAAAAATGCTTGAGGCAAAAATGGAAAATCAAAGACACATACTATCATCACTTTCACCTAAGGCCATCAGGTAATCATTAAAAACAATCATTACTTGTCAAGAATTTTTTATGCTCAAGTAGATAGGTAAAGTCGTTACTCCTCATAGATGAGTTAACAGATGTGAATTTTTTTTTTTTTCAAAGGTGACAGACTCCCGAAACCTCATCTGGTGGTAGTTGCTACAAAAATAGACCAAGTTACAATCGTCTTTTTTTAATCCATCACCCTTAACCTCATTCCAGTCTCGTGTTCAGATCTAAATATAAAGAAATATGAAATATTTGTAATTACCTCCAAAGTGATGACTCCTCGAAAATGCACTTTCATCAATAGAAAAGAAAATTCCCCAGAAAAATGATCTACAAATATGCGTCATTCACCAAGAAGAAATAATTTATCTAACTGCAAAGCATATCTCATATGGTAAAATATTGTAACAATGTGATATATAGCATGCAATAAAACCGGCTTGAATTTCATAACCAAAATGTTGTCCCCATTTTACTTTTAATTGTAGTGTATTCAATAAATAGAGAAATGAGGAATAGAATATCTACATTAATTAGCTCCTGGGGCCATATGATTCCACCCTCCAAATTTAGGAACAAACATCCAACCATTTTTTCTGTAAATGTAGTAGAATATCCAACTAGTTAACCATTTTTCCTGGTTTAATAACCATTATTTACCTTGTCTTCAAGTTGCTCCAGAAACAGGTCAGATCGTCTAATAAAAGTTGCAATGTTTTCATGAGTTAACCTAACACCTTTAGGATCTCTGCTTGTGCCACTCTTGTACATTATTGTGCTGATGTGGGAAGCCTAGGGTGGAATAATCTCCGAGGGGTTTTCTTTCCCCTATGAAAAACAAGTTCTTAAGATCAACCACAATAGTCTTAGCATGTCAAGCATTGAAGTGTTATTCTAGTGAGTGAGGATGAAAAATTTTGAGTAAGTTAACCCAAGATTTGGAAGTTTAATATCAAATCTTACAGCTTTTAAGGGGAAAAAATGAATGCAATCCCCATGAAAAATAGGTATATGAGAAATAAAAAACAAATTACATGAATAATTTATTACTGGAGAAAACCAAACACTTTATTCACATCATATGCAGATTCTTTCATTGAAAAGTCCATTCAAACAAGACATTCAAAAACTGACCATATGGAGGAACTCATTCCATGAGGAGTTAATCACTACCAATGCTAGTTGCTTTATTCTTCTCCTCCACTGCAAAGGAAGTGAAGCACATCATGACTGCAACAAAAACCAAACTCGATAGAATGTCTTCAGAGTAGCAAAATTCAATCTATTCAATCATTCTTACTTTTCAATCATTGAGCAGATCTACAATCAAGATTTAGTAGCTGCAAATGCAAGTACATTTGTCCGATCAAAACTATCAATTGCTTTTAAAGCATGAGATAATGTGGTTATATATATATCACAGCAGGTCAAGTATTTTTGAATTCTCACTTCTTTCACTTTCTTATCCTGGACAAATAGAAAATCAACCTCCGCATGATCTAAAGTAAAATTGACAGTCGCTGGCCCGACATCCAGCACAAGCTCAAGGACTTGATTAAATTTCCTGTTGGCATTGCAAGCCTACACAGAATTTGCACAAGATTTTCATTGAAAAATATCAAAAATAAATATCAAACAATAAAAACAACAATCGTTAAGACATTGATGAGCAAAACAAGATTGGAGAAGAAGCCAAAACAGATCACCTCCATAATAGTAACCCACTAAGGGTAGTTTTGACCCATAAATCCCAACCCTGGAGCCCTATCAAAGGAATGTAAATAAAGCCACAAAGAAATTAACCTCTTGAAAAGCCATATATTAATTATGCATCTAGTTATCAGATTTTATACCTCATCCTTGTAGTCACACAAGATTTTATACCTCATCCAATTTCAATGGCTCCTACATAAACAGATTCAATAAGAGGTTCTTACAATGAACCAAGGAAATGAAACACCTCTAGGTGACAAATTAATGGAATAAATAACGTCC
The DNA here is from genome assembly GCA_036559045.1 of Platycarya longipes. NCBI lineage: Eukaryota > Viridiplantae > Streptophyta > Magnoliopsida > Fagales > Juglandaceae > Platycarya > Platycarya longipes. The sequence continues at coordinate 36,788,950 of CM071799.1, forward strand.
ATAATTTTCAATTTCATATTTTAGTGAATTTACCTAAAGCCAAATATGGCATCCATTTAATTCCCAACAAATTAGTCTATATAGCTAGCTAGATAGCTGTTTTCACAATATCACAAAAGAGATATATCTCTTTACTACAAAACATAAAATTCAAACCTACTAACCTTTTAGGTATTTGTTCAAGGCTAAACACTATTCTTCCAAAGTAAATTTCCTAGCTTTGTTTCACTAAATTGCCCATTCTGTTTGAAATTACACTTAACCAATTTTCAGACTAAGACAAGGTAAGAAACAAACATGCTAAGACAAGTATGGATTGCACAAAGAAGTATAAAATAGCCAGACTAGCTTTCTCCTGCATTTTCAGACTTAAGACAAGGTAAGAAACAAACATAACCCAAGGTGACAACACTCTGCTTTCCTAGAAACCCATATATTTCAAATTTTTATTTGACATATAATGAGTACAATTAATACTATAATTAACTACTCATTAAAAATATGAAAAATACTAATTATTTAAGTAGCTATCAACCCAGTGAATCTGTCTTCATTTAGATGTTTAAAGGTATTAGATCAAACAAATGTGTTGATCTAATACCTTGAAATTAATTCCAAATTAACATACAACACTCCTGCACTTTACATATAACACGAGATAATTAGCATACCAATTACCATTTTTGTATGCCTGAAGTTACAAGAAAGTGAACTCACTCCAGACAAAAACCAATCACCCTCAGGAGTGGGAGTAACTAAAGATCATATTGCATCGGCAATTGACACAGCAGTTGATGCAGCTGAAGATCTTCCCCATTTTTTAGTCAACACACTGCCTTTCTGCAAATCAAAATTTACTTTTTAGCACCTGAAGCTGAAACTCTAATAGGACAATAGTAGACTTTGCAAATTCTTTAAACCACGATAATCAATAGTCATTATTCAGAACAAAAGTTCTCTTTGGCCATGATAATCAAATATGTATGTGATTGATGCATGTGATATTCAAAAGAAACTCTAAAGTGAATCTGTATTCATTTGGATGTTTAAAGGTATTAGATCAAACAAACGTGTTGATCTAATACCTTGAAATTAATTCACGAGGTACTTAAAACACTCCTGCACTTTGCATATAACACGAGATAAGTAGCAACAATTTCTGCAACGCACACTGAAAAGATCCAATACCAAAACAAAATAAATACACCATTATCATTGTCCTTTTGGAAATTATCATTGTCCTTTTGGAACTGAAAGAGATCTCATATAGTTTATATGAGTAAGAAAGCAAACCGAATGCTGAAGATGCCATGTGTAATTTCAAACAAGTGATCCAGAACTCAGGTTAATTTTACCATAAATATTATTAAGACTAAACGAAGCTTATACAAAATGATTCATGTGTTTTGACTAGAGCTTTTTTTATATCGGAGATTGGAGAGAAGAGAAATTGAAAACCTAAAATTTCATTAATGTTCGTATTCTGAAACTTCACACGAACATGTAAGAAATGAAAAGGCAAGGGACAACCAAGCTCTCATACCTGCTGATAATGTGTGTGTGTATGTGTGAGAGAGAGAGAGAGAGAGAGAGAGAGAAAGCGAGAGTTACAGAGAAGCACAGGAGTCGGCGAGAAGCAGAGGCGTCGGTGAGTAGCAGTGACGTGGCGAGAAGCAACGGCATCAACGAGAAGACGGTGAAGTCTGTCAAAATCCCGCTAGGGAGAGAGAGAGAGAAAGAGGAGAGAAAAGGGGGAAAGGGGGTAAATAAACGCGGGCAGGGTAATTGGGGATCTTATAGAATTTATTAAGGCAATCTACATGTCGCTGTAATAAGTCTGACCAACGAAAAATAATGTGTAAACTTTATTACGACAACAATACTCGCCACAACAACTTACATGTAACGACGGCAATAATAACGACGACCCAAAATCGCCAAAAAAACCAATTCATTTCTGGACAAATTTCGAATGGACATCAGATTTCGTTTGGCTTAAGTAAAATTTCTTATTTCTAACTACATTAATGTCACCAGAAATAAAAATGATCCAAGTTGCTCATTATTTTTGTGGTGTGGGACTAGAAAGTCTAACAACAATGTGTAAATTAGTTCTGATTTGTTTGAAGAGATGAAATGAAATGAGATGAGATGAGATGAAAATTAAAATTAAAAAAAAAATATTATTGTAAAATATTTTTTTAATATTAATTTTATTTGAAGATTGAAAAAAGTGATTTTAGAATTTCAAAATTTTGAATTTTTTATTATATTTTATATAAAAATTTTAAAACATATAATAATAAATTTAAAAAAATATATATTTTAATTTTTTCTTCCAAAATAACCAGGCAAGTCAGAATTGAGATTTCATTGTAATCTTTACATCATCATTGGCCCACCACCAGATAAAGAAAAAAAAAATCTTAAAAATGCCGGGCTACTTTAACATAAATAACAGACCTTCAATAATATATTGCCACGTCGCTTCTCTATTTCTCATTCTATAGAACTGTTTCCAGATTTACAGATGATAAATGAAAAATCTTCAATTGTAAAAATCAAACGTTGCCTTTCAATTTTTATTTTCGCACTAATCTTTCAAATCTCAGACTCATACTGCACGTTAGGCCGGAGCGCACAGAGCGAGATACCTATAGAATAAAAAAATTATTATACATAGTTAGAATAGCTGATCCTAGAATGCATCCCAAGAGAATGCAATAATCCACAATGCCACCATGAATTCACACATAGAGACACAGAAGACGGAGTGACAGAGAGATAGGAGAGAGGCCGTGTTGCAGATCAAGAAAGGAGTGCCGAAGAAATCTCTCAGATTGGGAAAAATAAAGGATAAAAGGGAATCTGGTTGGGGAACTCTTCTTTTTATTCGTGGGTTTTAATCATGTGTGGGTTTGTATATTATGTACTATCGGAGATCTGTTTTTTTTTTTTTTTTCAATTATCAGTTGAGCTGGTCCAAATCGTCTCTAAAAAAATATATATTAGGATCACATCTTTTCAATTTTTAAGCAACCGCTTGGATTCCCTGGAGCTTCCTACTCGTGTTCACAAAATTGTGTTACTGTTTAGTTCACTGTTGGAGTGATGCCTGTGTTACACTTCTCTTTTCTTTTTTTGTAAGTATGTGCTACAAGTCTCTTGAGACCCACAAGCTGAAAAGAATAGGAGAGTGAGAGATCTTGGTTGGTTTTTGAGAACTCACCACATAAAAGATACATATTTCTCGGTAACCACGCAAACTTTGTGAGAAAGAGGATATGGGCATTGGACGGTCGGTACTTATTTCAGGGATAACAGGTGCCAAACTACAATTTTAAGCAGCTTGATGATTTACAAATTAATCTTGATGTACATAGGTGCAAAAAGGGGCTTCTTTAATATAATATAGATTACAGTTTTGGTAGATACAGATTAATACAACCCTTTTAAAAAAAATGCTCGAAATGGCTTTCTGGTGAAAGTGAAAACATTGGGCTTTGTGATGAATTATATGTTATTGTTAGGGCCGTTAGACACACACAAAGATTATGGAGACGAAGATTTAACATAATTTGGCCAATTTGACTTATGTCCATACAAAGAGGAGTTTTATATTTCACAAACCAACAATTATAGTAGTTTTTCACTCAACTCTCACAATACTAATGGTGCTTCATAATAATTACAGTAGTTTTAAGGATAAGATAATCATCATCAACGATAGTGAAGATCTTCAAACATTTCGGTTGTTTCCAAACAAGTGTCCCTCCACGTTTGTCTTATCACCAGCGGCCTTCATCATTGTTTCAGTTCCTTCAAGCACACACAACCTTCTTGCTCAAGAAAATGTAGTCAATCTTCATCAGTTTGAAGATTCAATCTTTATCTGTTTGGTATTGACTTTCAACAATTATTCCCCTTAATACCAAACAGAGAATATCCTGACACCGTTTAGTTCAAGGTGTCCAACCCGACTATGTTTCTACATGGCTCGAGTTTTTGCCATGTGATTACTTTTGTCATCGTATCGTTTTCTTGAAAATTTTCTGACTCCTTCTCATCTGTTAGAAGAATATAATTTGATTCCAGATATCTTCAAGATAGAATCAACATGCCTCTAGAGGATCTGTCTTGTTGAGGCTCATTAAGTGGAGGATCACTTAACAACTGTGATGATTTTACAGTTTCAGCTGGAGGAGGTAATGGCTCCCCTTGCTCAGTACTCATTCCTCCAATGTCATCTTCTCCTTCTTCTTCTGGAGAGCTTTCATACCTATCTCCAATATTTGAGGTAAATTGAAGTGATGGTAAATAAGAGGCTGTGTCTGAAGCACTTGACGTTCTTTCTTTTGTTCCATACAACTGGTTTTCATGGAGCAAGATGTCTGTGATTCTGATGACCTTTTTTGCTTTTAGATCCCATAATTTGTATCCAAATTCTTCATCTCCATAGCTAATGAAGATACAAGGAGTAGAATTTTCATCAAACTTCTGTCTTTCCTTCTTGGATATGTATGCAAATGCTTTGCACCCAAATACTCTTAGATGAGAGTATGTTATCTTGCGACCGCCTAACCACACCATCTCTAGGACTTCGAACTACAATGGAACTGATAATGCTCTGTTAATCAGGTAGCAGGCTGCTCGTACTACTTCATCCTAGAATGGCTTAGGCAGCTTAGCCATACTTAGCATGCGCATATATATATATATATATATATATATATCAAAGTGTGGAAGCATCATGGATACAAGGATGCTTTGGTAGCACCCCGAATGGATTTTTGCATCTCAACCACAAGGTGAGATGCATGTTGGCTTCGTTGGAGTTTGAGGGCTTACTTTAAATTCAAACCAATCGCTGGTCATAGGGGGATTTGAAGGGGACAAGGTATCTTTGGGATCATGACAAGTTGGCAAATCGGCATCCTTCATTTGTCGAGGGGAAACAATATGGTTAGCAAGGATGAGAAACGCAATGATGCAAAACACCATGGTAGTAGAAAGTTTGATCAGAGCCATCTTGAGTTTAATGTTAATGGGAGGCAGATGAGGAATCCACACCAGCCTCCTCCTTTATATAATAACTCTTCACCTACAACCAAAGGTACCTAGGTTAATTTTCAAAATAGTACTTGACATAGTCAACGCTTGCAAAACACGTTAAAACATTTAAAAGAAATGAAAAAAAAAAGTAGTTTGAAACATTGATGAGAGCTCCTTCCAAATTATATATACAACATATTGTATTCAAATTCTAAGTACTTTTTTTCATTTCACGAGGATTTTAAGAGATTTTAAATATTTGGCCAGAGCCATTCTATTTTTGTCTTCATGTTCATATCTAATTAGTTCCAATGATCCTCGATCGATCCATTTTGTTCATGGTAATTCAATATTGAGATTAGTATTTTTATTTACGGTAATTCATGATAACGTTATACACTACAACAAAATAGGTATTTTGAGATGAAAAATCTCATCACAAATTACAGGGATTTCATCCCAAAATATTTTTTGGGACGAAAAATTTTTGTTCCAAAAGATATTTTTGGATGAAAATTACCATTTCATCCCAAAATATATCTTTATGAAAGTGAAGGAAACCGTTCGAACGGGAAATTTTTCTTCTCACGATTACAATTTGTCCCAGAATATAGTTCGAATGGTTAAAAATTACGTTCGAATGGTATAAATTTGTTTGAACGGTTGCAAAATACGTTCGAACAAAAATAAAATAGATACACGTTCGAACAGTATAACTAAAGTTTTCCGTTCGAACGTTAAAAGGATTGATCAAATGGTATAAGCGTTCGAACGGATGAAAGTTATATTCAAACGCCACAAAACTAAATGAAGTTCGAACATTATTTGATCGTTCGAACGGTATAATACATGGTGTTCGAACGTTATGTAGTTGTTCGAACGATAACCATTTTATTTAAACTCAATAATAAAAAACCAAATAGATATTCATAAAATTTTAGAAAATACATTAGAAACTGTTTAATGCTCACAAAAGTTTTTTGATAAATGCAAACTAAATAAATAAACGTGAGATTGACATTGTTCATACATAAGTAGATAATTAATCCCAAAATCTATACGTAAAAAACCATTAGTTGCTTGGAGGCCTATACTATTGCGTAAGTTGTTGCATTTGAAGTTGCATTTGTCTTCTAAACTCTTCTTGTTGTTCTTCATGTTGTTTGATGCGCATCTCCATGTCTGCTTGTTTCGCCAATTGCGCCTCTAACTCATGTTGCCTTACAGTCAATTTTTCGATTCTGGAATTCGCATTTTCTAGTTCTATAGAGATTGTAGAGGCAGCCCTGAAAGAAGAGAAAGAGGGAGAAGGCTTTACACTGCGACCCAAACCCCTCAAATATTTTGAATGTTGACCCAAGGCTTGTCTAAAAATATCAACATCACTTGTTGAGGAATTTTAATCTGACGCAGATTCAGCACGTAAGGCAACTATTTTATCCTAGACATGTGTAAGATAAAGAATTAATATCGTCATAAATATTCTAATATATTTAATTAAAACAGTTTATAATACTTACATAATTTACGTGGGCATTAGGATGAGCCCACTCTCCATTACGATTAGTGTGCGATGCAACATATAATTTTGTCATATCATAATTGGTATCTGAATCTTGCTACAATAAATATGTGTTAAGATATAAAGTTATTATGATTCATCCAAATAATTAACTATATCCAATAAAAAAATAGCAATACCAATTTCTTAGAGAGACGATGGAAAGATCTTGAGCATGCATGATGATTAATTTTCAATTTTGATCTATTTGTTTTGTTTATAGAACATCGCTCCTGCAAATAAATTGAAAATATTATGAAGCGAAATGATAAATAGGACAAGTAAAATAATTAATTTAATTATACCTCATATGTTGGATCCTCAAACATGTCATAAAATTTGACCTACTCAGAATGATGGACATCCTGAAAAGGATGTTGGCATGCATCTTCCTTGTTCTCAAATTTATTATAATGCTCATGACATCTCGCCTTATATTTGCAAAATACATTATTCATAAGCTCTTCCACAGTCTTACGCTCCTCTCTCCGACCAAAATTTAATTCGAAATCATCCTTAAAAAAATAGTCACAAACATATTATCATTTATAATATTCTAAATTTAAGTAAAATATAGAAATTTATTCTATTAAATCAACATTTTAAATATTACCAAACAACGCTTCTTGATAAGCTCTTTAACATCTTGGGGGACTTTCTTTCATGAAGTCGTTGCCAAAGGTGCATAAGTTCGTGTAAGAGCACCCACATGCGATGCAAGCCAAGTTGCTGGTTGTCCTTCGCCTTCGGTATGTTCGTCAGGAATGTTAACCTTGATATTACCCACCTTACGATATTTTTCCAACGTCATGCCTCTAGTTGTGCCTCGATCTTGACGAGATTGTACTGTGAACTCTATAAAATATAACATTGTAATCAATTGCTATTATATGTCTATTATATGACCTTAATTAATAACTTTTTTAAGTACTAGATTTTTACCTTTTTGTAGAGTTCATCTCTAATGGTAAGTCTGAATGAGAGTGATGGAGATGGATTTCGAACTTCCTTCCTCTTTGGTGGCAGAATTCCAAATTACTGTTATGTTCAATAAGTAAAATATTTTTCATCAAGTGTAATGTTAACACATAATTGGTCAATCATAATCTGTATCAGTTTTATTTGACAATTCACTCTCATCATCTGTAGATACTTCAAATGATTCAACATTCTTCTCAATTGTCGTATCAATATCAACAATTTCAGCCTCAATATCTTCTCTATTTAATGGAATCATCTCATACTGGCTCAAATCCACAAATAAATTTAAGGCAGGTTGATTCTCTTGGTATGCTTCTTGAGAAGAGGAGTCATCTTCTTCTTGATATTGTCCTTCTGCCTGAGGGATTATATCAAATATATTTCTTGAAGAATATTTTTGTACTACTCGCCATTGATTTCCTAACTCCGAATCATCCAAATAGAATACTTGAGATGCTTGAGAAGCCAAAATAAAAAGATCATCTTCATACTATTTTTTTGATGTATTAATACTCAACAAATATTCATCATCACGTATTCCAATTCGAGGATTGCTTAAATCCCACCAATCACACTTAAACAGATACACTGCAAGCTCTCCCAGATATTTCATTCCAATTATATCGACAATAACCCCATAGAAATCAAAGTTTGTTGGTCCAGATGCTCCCCCGTATGACGGGACGAAAAGCATCAAGCAGGCAGATCTATCTTCTTTCTTCAAGATCCTAAATTTGATAATCGCTAACAATATTGACCCGCGGCAGCACAAGACGGAGATTGGCATTGATCGGATGATTATGATACGGGTCGCTCGTGGCATTCCTATCGATTTGGTGGGGTATATATTCGATAGGATTCGATCAGAGTCCCGATACATTTCGATGGATGTATAGCCATTCGGGATCCTGATCACCCGATTTCTTCTATATGCCAATGTCGCGCCTGATGTTGCCGAGCGTAAACGGGAGCCGACAGGACCCTCTCACCCAACATGGGACACTCGAGACTGCGACTTCGTGGACATGTTCCGGATGTGATTGATCCTCAGAGAGATGCATAGCCAGGAGATCATGGAGCATCGGCTGCTGAGACATCCACACAGGCCAAGGCATCAGTACACAGCGCTACTTGTGAGGACATGGTCGAGATACTACGTGCAACGATCAGCGAACAGACATCAATGCTAATCGATGCAATGCGTACGGAGGTCCGTACTGCTGTGTCTGAGTTTCGTACAGAGATTACTGCTAGCATCTCTGAGTTACGTACGGAGCTTGATGTCATGTCTGCGACTCGGGTCACCATCAGTACTCGATTGACACAAATAAAGGAACCTTAGCTGCAGTCGAGGAATTGTGCAAAGACTTTGGGACTTAGTACTTTTCATCTTTTATTCATTTATTTTTTTGTTTTTTAGAATGGACAATATTTTGTGTTTTGTAAATTCAATATTTAATTATGAATTAGTATTATTTTATATTTTCTGAACTAATTATTGATTTATATTATTCATATTATTGAATTGATAAATTTCTTATAATTATTAGTTAATATAAAATAATTATGTAAAATATATATATATATATATGAATGTCGTTCAAACCCTACAAATTATGTTCGAACAGTGCTGATTCACCATTCAAACGGTGAATCTTTACGTTTGATCAATTTTCCGCAAAAATAATTTCACTTAATGCGCCAAATTGCACGTTTGAACGGTTAAAAAACACCAAAGTGTACATTTGAACGGTTAAATTTAACCGTTCGAACGTTAAAACATGACGTTCGAACAGTTTTATTATTAGGGATAAAATATTTCATCCCTAATTATACCATTCGAACGCGTTCGAATGGTATTCATTTTATTAGCACGAAATATGAAATTCGTTCCCAAATCTGACTTTTTGGGACGATTTTCATTTCGTTCCAAATCAAAATTGTCCCAAAAAATCTTCTTTATTGTAGTGTTATTTATTGGCTGTGTTGTATTAACTGACTTATTATATATGATCGTACTAGCTAGCTCGGTAGTCATATTTCTTAATTCATTGACTGAAATCGTTTTTCCTTAACTGACTTTTCCAAATACACCCAAATACCAAAACAACATGAAAGTTACTTCCAGAAATCGTTTTTCAATGAAGTTACTTCCTCTCATCTTTTTCTTCGAGCCATGCATATAGGCCAGCATGGACATCTCAAACTTGCATGTGGTATATCTTGTTAGCATTTGAAAGCAATGTGATTGAAGCTAGGATTTTCTTCTCAATTTGTTAATCGGATGTGTGAAGTTAGTAAGTGACTCAATGTTAGTTAATGGGATTCCAGGGGATGACATTTTACCATCTAGAGACTTGAGACAAGGATATCCTTTATTTCCATATCTTTCTTTGATCTATGTGGAGAGGCTTTCTTCATTGTTACAAGTGTCTAAATTGAATGGAGGAATTCAAGGAGTCCTAGTTAATTGCGTATAACGATAAATCATCTTTATTCGTTGACGACTGTGTTATCTTTTGCAGGCTAAAAATTGAGAAATGGTCTAGAATCGTGTACATTTTTCAGTCTTATTTAATTGCTTCTAGTCAAACCCTCAATAAACAAAAAACATCTTTTCTCTTTAGTTCTAATACTAGAGCAGATGCAAAATCTTATATCCTTCAAAATGCTATAGGTGTTTCTTGTGATGATTACAACAAATATTTGGGCCTACGTACTATTGTAGGGTCTAAATATAACACCTTTTGAAGTCTCGAGGAGAATATATGGAAGATGGGAAGACTAATTCTTTTATCTGCTACAGGCAAGGAGATCATCATTAAAAGTGTTTTGCAAGCAATCTTAGCATATAGCATGAGTATTTTTAAACTACCTAGGGTGTTGCTTAAAGAGATAGAAATGATATTCACTAAATTTTGATTGTGCCACAACAAGGAGGTGAAAGGAGTCCATTGGAGAAGTTGGGAGAGTTAGTGAGTTCTCAAATAGTATGGGGGTTTAGGCTTTCAAGATTTGTATTGTTTAAATCAAGCTTTACTTGCAAAACAAGTATGGAGGATCATCCAGAATCCTTCATCTTTTGTGTTTAGAGATTCAATTGGTGATCTCCAAGTAGTGTTGGCCGCTCAGAGAGGTTTTGACAATTCAACCTATCTAGCATAATGTTATGGACTTCTTTATATATGTATTAAGTTGAGTTTAGAATGTGTTGAGTTTGAGGGAGATGCAAATTAAAGTTGGTTATTGACCCGGTAACCACTGCTACTTTAGATTCTTCTTGGCCAAGACAGCTCATTGAGGACATAAGGCATGTTATGTCATTACATCCAAGATGGAAGCTTTCTTTTGTTAGAAGGGATGGCAACAAAGCAGCTCATCAAATTGCTCAATCTCTTTCATTAGATACATAATTTGTTTGGATGGAAGAAGGGCCTAATATGGTTTTATCTTATATTGCTTTTGATAAGTCATGTATTCATTGATTAATGCAATAAAAGTATTCTCTTTTAAAAAGATAAAAAAAAAGTTGAATATTTGGACGTTCCCAAAATTTATTTTTATATGATTATATTATGACCTATTTATTATACTATTTTTATAGAAACTGAAATATATTTTTTCTAATTATATTAATTTAGCGTTGTATCTCATATGATCATCCAAACCGGGTCTTAAATTAATTAATAATATCTACAGTACTATCGAATGCTAGTTGTGGCTTCCTGCCTGCATATAATACAAATGATCGATCATGTCTCCAATAACACTTAGTAATCTGAGAACCCAAACTCTGTACGTAAACTTTCTCTGAATCACTTCCAATTTAAAATATACATTTTGTTAATTAATTTGGTACCAGTAAGTACTCTTTGTTAAGATCTGAATGCCCGTTAGATAAATTAAAAAATTTTTAAAAATGACAAAATATTTGACAAGATCATAAAGCTTAGATCTTAATGGAGTCTACAAATTTCTAGGAAAATGATATATTATAGTTAGAGGGGAATCAAAACCATTTTGTAAAGAGAAAAGCATGATGCATCTCTAAACAGAAAAGCAGCAGCAATAGAAAGTGTTTGGTGGAACAAGGGATATCTAAATTAGAGCGCATTATATTCTTTTGATATTTAAAAAAAAAAAACTTGATATGTATATAATATATTTTACGGCTTCACTTTACACAACTCACAACTCTCTCTCTCTCTCTCATAGACGCTTGGGCCTTTTGAACCGTGGAGATGGTTCCAGGGGCGGAACTATCCCTGATTTAGGGGGGCCGATAACCCCTGGTCTAGGGGGGCTATCGCCCTCCCAAAAAATTATACATAGTGTATAAATATATATAATTAAAATTTTCACACCAATTTATAAAAAAATAAAAAAATTTCCCCCTCCCAATTTTTGGATCTCTAAAAATTTTACTAAAATTATTTTTTCAAATTTTAATATTTTTCTAATCTCATTCTAAATTTTTACTTCAGTGATGGTTGACACCCAAATTATCTCTCTCACTTTAGCTTAATGTGCTGATACAACTAAATTTTTAAGATATGTTTGGATTATCTAAACTATGTAGATGACTAGAAATATGAATTTTTTACATATCATTTGCTAATTTATATTGAGAAAAAATTGTCAATAATTTCACTTTAGAAATGATAATAGATGAATTTTATTTCATGAAAGATCATTGTTGAGCTTAATTTGTAGGAGAAATCTTAAATTCATTTTTTTTTATATAATGAGCTCTAACAAATTGCAAAAATTCTAAAAAAAAAAAAGATGATTTATAAACATGTATTTTTATATATAATTTTATAACATATGATTATTGTTTTTATATATAATCATGCGCAAAAAAAAAAAAAAAAACTTATATTCACATATATCACATATTTTGTCAATCGCCCCCTCCCAAATATCAAATCCTAATTCCGCCCCTAGATGGTTCCTACCTTTCTGGTAGTACTGTTCCTCTAGCAATTTTAATTCCACCCCCCCTTTCTCTCTCTTTCTATATATATTTAATTAATGTTCAATGATATATATATATATATATATTAACGAATGAAAATTGGATTAAATAGGCCTCTTTTTAGTTTAATTAGAACATGTACCTACTTTTAAAAAATGGAGGAAAGTGTAATTTACTTTATTAGCCTTAATTAATATTGGAATCCCAAGATTTTAGGTATATCCGCATATGCTAATTAATTACACTGCACGCACTCAATCCCATTAACAAGCCATTATTTATACACATACATGCATGCATATATATATATATACATAAATATGTACGTATATACTTATATATATTAATATATGTATATATAAGGTTTTAATGTTACATCTAGATGTGATACAAATAGCAAAACCTCATCATATAAAACGCGGTCAGACAAATTTTGCAAGCATGTTCTAAAATGTGATTTTACCCTTAAAACTCTTCTTATTTTATTTTTTTCAATTTTAATTCCGTCTCGATTGGATAAAATTTGGCCCAATCAGGTCAGAGTTAGAGTTAAGAAGTGCCAAATTTGACCAGAATCAATAACTGATGAGTCAATCAATCCAAACTCATGAATTTTTGATTAAGATCTAATAATTAATAAATTAGATAAAAAAATATATATATAATATTAAGTTTATAGAACTAACAAATAGATCTCTATTGAATTATAAGATTTTATAAATTTATAAATAATTAATATTTAGCTAGTTGCTATTTAACTATCTATAATAACAATACATTATATGCTTACATAAATTACTACATACTTACATAAATATGATAACATATATCATTTTCATAGATGATTTCTACATGTGGTGTATGAAATTATTAAATCTTATCAATTAAATGTTGTATAAATTATAAAATATAAGAATGACATATATTCAATATATAGACATGATAAGTAATAAAGTTACACACTTTTTTTTTTCTCTAAAATGCTCTAAAAAATTTGCCCAACGTCTCTTCTTAAGAAGTACCATTTTCCACATTTAAATTTATTATACATAGATTTTCTTCTTCATTTCCCCTTCTTTTTCTATCTAAGCACATGAGATGCACACAAGGATCAGATATGTGGGATTGGGCTAAGAGTGATAAAATGACCCATATTATAAGCAGTCACTCCACCATTATCGACACCCATTTGTCTCGATAATGGGTCTCCTCGGAAGTCCAAGAACAATGAAGGCCCCATAGTGTAAATTGTTGACGGCCTTGATTTATTGGCCAATATTATAACCACATTTAAGAAATTACACATGATTTCATTAATTCGTTTATTCCACCATGAGAAATTAATGCTTTTGCCACAAATAAATTATATGACTTGATTTATTAGGTTAGATTGTAACATTACTTTTATTTTAAAGTAGATTTAACATATCACATAAAGTCATACTAATTTATGAGTTTATTTCTATAAAACCAATATATTTATCACTGTAGCAGTTCTCATTCATCACATCATATGATAGTAATAAGATTTATTAAAAACATGTTTCTTATGGGAATACATAATAATATGTGTGTGAGAGAGATTCAAGGGGAGACTGTCATTATAAACTCTAATGAAGATGAAAATGAGATTCGAGTAAACCAATCACATTGTATTGCCAGAGAGCATACTGTCCTACCTGCACTTTTTTTAGGTAGGAAATGCAACTTGCTGCAAATTAATGGCTAAAACATCTGCTTAAGCCAGAAATATTAATCAAGAACCATAATATATTTGATACACAAGAATATTATTTTATTTCAGATGATTTGATTCATTAGAAGCCACTTCATGTGTGCCTATAAAAAACTAGGCAAGATTGTACTTTGTTTCCTCGTATGCGTCATTCCACTTGGTTAATAATTTCAGACAGAGGGATCGAAGTTTATTTGAGTTAATACAAGATTCAGAATAGCCAATCACATAACTAGGCCGTGAAGATCAGATACCAGCTCTGGCGCCACATGTACAGAACCAATATATATCGATCGATCATGACATGCAAGTTATTATATATACGTACTTAATTACAAGGTCAGAATCTATATATATATGTGTGTGTGTGTGTGTGTGTGTGTGTGTGTGAAACCATAGTAAGAGATATGAGTAGTTAAATATGAATGCAGGTTCGTGTTTATATGTATATATAATATGAGAGAAGACTGTTGGTCATAATTGATGCTCCCTAGCTCGATCCGAACTAATTTTCCCATGCATGCAGTTCAATTAACAGATGGTAAAAATACCCAAAAAATAAAAATAAAAGTTTTGGGTGGGAGTAATTAATTATAATGCAAATTACATTATCTCTTGTGGGGGGAGGGTCGGGAGGCCCACCCAAGTAAGGAGGGCACATGCCCAAGATGGGATAGGACACAGGCCCAGTGTAAAGAAGGGGTGCCCGAGGGGCGGGCACCAACCCGATGGGGACATATCTGGGCTTTAGCAACATAAACCAGCCAGCCGAATAATGAATGCTTGACCCAGGAAAGGTCGAGGACCCATAATAAAGAGCGCGCCAGAGGTGAGGGAACAAGACGCACCTGACATCGCATTAAATAGGAGATCAGCTGAATATCATGACATAGTAAATGCTAAGCAGGTCAAAGCCGGCCTCATTAAATGCTAAGTGAGACAAAGCCATGCCGCATTAAATACAAGTTGGAAATCCCGGTCGCACAATGGTAGAAAGTGAGGGTTAGTGTAGCCCTAACAAGACATCCACCCCCTGACTCTTCTCGGTAACCCTGCTCGAGGTAGACCTACTCATCTTGACAAGGCTAAACGGATGATGACAGAGTAGGTGGATGGGACATCTTCATTATTATTCTTCAGTAATCTGGACTTGGGTGCTCCTATAAATAGTGCCACATTCTTTAGAATTAAGGTTATGTCTTCTAATCTCTAGATATTGTCTATTTTTCCTCTACCATCTTCTAATCTCTAGATATTGTCTATTTTTCCTCTACCATCTTCTTCCTCTACTAACCTTACCATCGAAGCGATCAAGGACCCCAATTCCCCCTTTTCTCTTCATCTATTTTGCAAACTCAGATAGTTTGGACCAATGTCGATTAGCCTAGATTGCGAAACACAACATTAACATCTCTCTAGCTAACTCAAATAATATTAGATATATATTGCTCATGCGCCAGCCTTCGTCAAGCTTTTAAATTAAGGTCAATTAATATATATATATATATATATATATATTTGTGTGTGTGTAGAAATTAATGTTGTTGTCTTATAAGTTAAAACCTGAAATTCATGTGTTATCCTTGATTATGAATGTTAGATTTAACAAAAATAGTTAGTAACCAACAATATTATGTATGAAATATGAATTAAAATAAACATAATATTTAGTTACGAAGGAAAACCCAAAATAACTCTTCAATAATAAAACTCTATAGGACAACCAAACTTAGGAAAGCCAATTTTATTAGATTGAGATATTACAAATAAAGTTATCAAATTACAAAAATTTTGCAACTAAACACTCTTACTTGCCAAGATAAACGAACCGCTTGCCTTCTACTGTAGTAGTTGTTAGAATCTCTGACATCTCCAATCCATTATCTTTCCTCTTGAAACCTCCAGCAGGTGAAACACAAATACTTTAACTCCCCCTTAGAGTATGCTCACACTCAAACCCTACGACTTGAGCAACTAGAAAATTATCCTCTTGAGAATTTTTTCTCACACAAATACTCTAAGTCACTCTCGGCTTCAACCTCTCAATAATACTTGAAAGTGTTTGTAAAGTGTTGCTTTCGGTGTGTCCACCAAAACTTCAGTCAAACCCTTCCTTAAATAGGCAATCTAGTGATTGAATTAGATTAGGATTCTGCTGATGGTTTTATTCAATTATCCAGTCTATTACGTTGCTAACGGTTTGCCAACGTGTCATATGGGAACACATCTACTGGATGTCTTCGAGTTCAAATCTGCTTCGATCTCTTTATTTAAATCTTTCATTTCAATCTCTTGATCTCATTAACCAATCTCCAGACTTCAATGTCTATTTAGAACTCTTGAATCTCTTATATTTGAATTTGAAAGTGACAAGATAAGAGTTATATTACAAAACAAATTCTTATCCTTTCAGATATCCTATAAGTCCTATTTAAAATTACATTCATCCAATGTTTAAATTTAAATTCAAATCATCTAATCCTAGCCAATCCACAATTATTTTACAAAACTCATAAAACGAATAACACTTAGGTTGCGTTTAGATGTCAGGTTGAGTTAAATTGATCTGAGTTCTTTATGAATAGTAGTGAGTTGAGATGGTTGGGTGAGTTTTGTGAGACCTACTTAAATGAATTTAAAATGTTTTTAGATATTAGGATGAATTTATATTTATAAGAAGTTAAAAAATTTGTAGGACCCATAACTGTTTACTGGCAGTTGTATGTTGTACTGTCCTACCATCGCGCCAACCTACAATTATATTTTGAAGGAAAAAAAAAGACGTGCTAGCCGAAAGAGAGAGAGAGAAGAAGGAGAAGAAAAAGCTGTCAGATAGAGAAGAAGAAAAACTCTAAGTCGAGAGAGAGAAAAAAAAGATTAATCACATCAGTTATAATAAGTAAATTCACTTGAGTTCTGTTGAAAGTAGTTTAATAATTGGCATGTTTAGATGGTTGAATGAATTTAAAATAGATTGTACTGAATGCAGTTTGGGAGTCAAACTCAGCCTTAAAATTTAGTGTCATGTGCATGCATGTGCGATATTGCTTCAATTAAGTCAAATTCCAACAACTTTGATGTGTATATCCTTAATTAATGAACTAATTATCTTAATTCTCTGATAATGTACGTATTATATTTATATATATATATATATATATATATATATATTCTACCGTCATCACTAGTAATTGCACGTAAGTACACGAGTCATATACATATACATACATATATATTATATACATGATGATGAAATACTTCTACATAAGTGGATCTAACTTAAAAAAAATGCTAGTATGCCTACTTATTTTGACACTTTATACATTTTCATTTTTTTTAGTTCTTTTTTCACTTAATGGTTAGGAAAGTGATTATTAGTTTATTAATATATTTTTTTTTAATTTTTAAAGATGTTTTTATAAGATGATAAAAAAATTTTAAAAAATATAGAAAGTCAAAAAACAACTAGGCGTACAATGGAGTGGTGTATGAGACGATAGAGTAACACCGCTCCTAACTTAATGCACCTACTCAAGTGCACCTCATCGGGTAGAAGTTTAGTCATTGTAAAACTAACTTAAAACATGTCCAGAACCATATATATGCAAGTTGGTTGTGGAAAATTATGATAATATTTGTAAGTAAAGTTATAGTTAATTTTTTGTCATGTGCCTGATATATATTATCCCATTTATACCATATAATTATAACGATTATTGACATCCTTACTCACTAGCTGTCAATATATTGATCTATCATATTGCATGCCATAAATAGTGAGTTGAAAACTTATGCGTAGCACCTATAGATATTCTTCCATCAAGCTAGCTAGCTGCTACTTTCAACTCCTTTAACTACCATTCCAACCTCCTAATTAATTAATCTCTTTCATGATCTAGTCGTATATATTAGCCCCATCTGACATTCTGGTTGTATTTTTTTTTTTTTTCACACCATACACCCTAATTCATCACAAATCATGAAAGTAATGAATGTTAGTTGTGGGTATTTGATGCAGGGGGATCAAGTTATATGATGATATTGAGCTGGCAGGTAATCTAATGTTAATAGCTGCTTTGGACTACCTCGAGAAGGTAGATTAATGCAAAACTAGTGGGAAGACAAGATGATCAAGATTCATTGTTTGAGCATAAGGCTGAAAAAAACCTGTAAATTAGTAAATCGGACCAAACTGAACCTATGGGTTTGATCCGATGCTGGATTTGATTCAATTCAATACCGATTTCATTTTTTTCAAATGGGTCAAAATCAGTCTGATTTAAGATTTTTCTTTTTCTAACACCGGATGGAACTAGACGAGACCTTAACTTTCATATATATAAATATATTAACTTTTTATATTATATAAATATTTTTCATATGATATTTTATATTATATCTATTATGTATAATTATATATAAAATAATTTTGTGCCGCATGATAAATTATTGATTAATATAATATTAACTTCTAAAACTTTATATCACTATAGTCTATAGAAAATTATATTATACAACAATATATTTGTCATTATATTATTATATATTATAATATATTATATTATATATATTATATAATATGAGAAGCAATCAGTGCCATAACGATTTTTCAAATCTTAAAATTAGTTTATACCAGTTCAATTATAAAATATGCCTAAAATTAGATCAAACTAAACTAATTATACTCCTAATTAGGCGAGAAGTGGTCGACATTTCTCCACTGGTGAGAAAATGAGAATAATATTGTGCATGTACCAGTATTTTAACCATAATTTTGACTAGATATGTTAAAATTGTGCATATCATCCAAATTGGAAAAGCTCTATTTGACTTGCACATCGTTAAGACTAGCTATATTGCCTGGCGGTCCCTATATTTTTTAACCCAAAATCGCTCTTTCGAATTTCTTTTATAGTTATTTATTCATTATTTGTTGTTTTTCTTTTCTGGTGATATTTATTTTGAGGAACAATTTTATTTCAGATTTTCAGCTAGATTTTATCATGATTATGATAGTACTTATTTTATTCCACATTTTATTATCAGATCATAATTTTAATTTTGTCTCTTTTTTCCTAGCTATGTAAGCCCAACTTGTAGGATTCGTAATTTATAATTATCTAAATATTTTTCTTGAAGTGATCTAAAATTTTCTCTTTGTTTACGTTTTTCCCAATCTCAACAATGTCGACTACGAACAGTGATTCCGTAGTTTAGTACGTCCATACAATTCTGACAAGAATTTTAGGGAACCTAATCCAACCCTTTTAACTTAATTGACCTGTTCTGAATGCAACACCAAGAAACTTGATCACCTAGCTATATAGCTACAAACTGCTAGCTCTTCGAGCATAACTACAGGCTTATACGTCAGATCAGCTAGCTAGCTCCATTTACATGACCATGATCACCAATATCTACGGGGGAGATCAGTTGCAATGTCTTTGTTCAAATAAAATGTTAAAATGAAGGAAGAAGTCATCATGTTGCTGTCAGAAAATTAAAGCTGGAGATTTGGATCAGCTAGAGGGAGAGAGAGAGGGGCTTATACTCAAGTATGCTCTAATTAAGAAATAGCAAATCATTGTTC
This sequence comes from Platycarya longipes, assembly GCA_036559045.1. Taxonomy (NCBI): domain Eukaryota; kingdom Viridiplantae; phylum Streptophyta; class Magnoliopsida; order Fagales; family Juglandaceae; genus Platycarya; species Platycarya longipes. The sequence continues at coordinate 36,808,847 of CM071799.1, forward strand.
ACTCTCATGATCAATGAATATATAATATATCGATCTCTTGATTTTTAAAATATACCCTACATTACACGTCATGAGTTACGATAATTGATCAATGCCCTACATTTATCTACGTACACAACTTGCAGGTCGGTGCTTCGTCAGTTATATCAACACAACCCCATATATATATATATATATGGGGATTTGCGATTAAATAAAGAATGCATGAAACTAAACACGAAGATATATAGTTTGGATTATTATAAATATAATATATTGATTTTGAAGTAGAGAGATGAGAAAGCATGAGTACGTATATATGAAGATCATATCACTGTGTATCTTTCTTGGAGGACTCTCAAAATTACTTACAAACTCTTCCGATCCCATTAATTCCAAGCTCTAGTTCTGAAGAAACAGCCGGCCCCACTTGATTTCAAAAATTAAAAATTAAAAAATAGGGTCTCCTCGTGACATTGAGCAGTACGGTCCTCGCAGTCCATCCGATCCAAAGTTCATGTGCCCCGACATGCACGCTGCTGCGCTGCATGCGCAACGTACTAATACTACTACTTACTACTCGATCCGTCAGTACTAGTCCTGCGTGGGCGTTAAAACCCTCATGACCAATCTATATATTCATGTTCAACATATATCAGAACATGAGCTAGGAAATCAAGCATATATATATTGATCATTACTAGTCATGTGATCTGTTGTTCCATTTAATTATATTATATTTGAATCTTAATTAATTTGTTTCTGTCTCCCTCCTTCACACGACTACTGGCTGTTTAATTAGTGCTTGTTTGAGCTGAACTAGAGCCAGGATTTGCCTATCAGTACTCGATCATCATCATGTGAAGTATCTTAGGATACTTTCAGGAGTTTCTGCAAAGCCACATGAGAACATTTGGCTAGATTCAAAAACAATTACAAATGGATCAAGGTCGATCTGCTGTTTTTTTTTTTTTTTTTCAAAAAAAGGGTCTTCGATCTTGTAATTATTTACTTCTAGCCTTTGTTGGTCTATTTTGCCTTCTCATTCAGAACATGCTCCTAAGGACCAAAGGAAAGAGATTCTAGAATTGAGCTAGATATATTATTATTATTTTTTTTTTAAATCTTGGAATTTCTTCAACTATCTGTTCTTTTTGCAGGGCCAGGCAGCTTCGATGTTATAAGTGGAGATCGAGTCAAAGATTCGTGGGATAAGATCCCTTCTATTTTTAAACACATATACAACAACAAGAAGAGATCAGTTAAGATTATGTTTGTGCATGCAATTGACATGCACAAAATGGATGATCCCTAGCTATTCTCAATTAAGATATTGTTGTTCTATTTCTGTCCATTAATAATTAGTGTTACTCATGAAATATTGTGAAGGAAAAAAGAAGAAGCATGCTTTTAATGAATCCATTTATAATACTTAATTACAAGCAACTGCATATAGGTGATCATTGGATTTTCTATATATCTTTCACCATAAAAAATGGAACCGACTAATTAATTTGAAGTCTCTCATATTAAGAACTAATTGGCAATGCATGCAGTTGCTAGATCAGTACTTATAATTGCCTGGCTTATAATTCGAGCCCTGATCTTAGAACTAATTAAGCTACAAGCTGTACATATGTTTAATGATATTCCCATGCAGTACTGATCTTCCGGCCATTGAAAGGCCAAAAGTGAACTTATTGTAGATTATGATCATGTTCGATCGGTGCCCGGCCGGGGTGTCTCGGGAAAAATATTAGACGAACTTACTCTTAATTTTAAATTAGGAACATCACGACGTACAAGAATATTATAGGTTGTAAATTCCATGTAACATGCGTGGCTTGTGGTTACCTTCCAGCTTATTTTAATCGGTTAATTAATACGCTATACATATATATATATTAGTAAATTAAAGCTAATAAACATAGGATTCCAAATGGGGTACGTGCGTAAGCTATCTCTTACCTCGAAGGAGGGAATAACATATAATATATAGATCAAGACGATCAAAAAATGATTTGGATGCTATTATTTTAAGTAGGTTGTATATTATATTATATTATATTATATTATATTATATATATATTATTTTAATATAGTATGCATACACATAATTAACAGGTCGGCACACAAATTAGAAAACAATAAAGTGTCATGTGCACAGTACGTACTCGTATATATATACGTATATTATATATATTTACTTGTCAATTAATGAATTTATAACTCAGATTAAGCAAAACCTACAATGTTTGCCCTACATTTGCAGCCATGTTGTTGCGAATTAGTTAACGAACATACAATAACCAAGAAATCTAATCATTGTGGTGAATCATTTCACTATAAATTAGCTGCAAAATGTAAAAGGGATTATATCCAATTCTGGGGGACTCGGATAACTAGTTATATATATATATATATATATATATATGAGAAATGTTATTATGCTGTCTTAATTTGCCAACTCATTTAATTGATCATTCATGTATTTTATTTTAGATTTTTTTTTTTTTTTGGTTAATGATTAAGAAGGTGACCATTAGTGTATTGGTATATTTTTTTTTTAAAATGTTTAAATATGTTTAAAAAATATTTGAAATAAAAATAAAAAATAAAAAATTTGCAAACTGCAGTATAAGATTCACAAGAAGTGCGCAAATTGAGAGGGCATATAAGTAGCACTACTCTATATATATATATATATATATATATATATATGTATTTGCTTGCAGTGTACGTATGTAACACCTCAGTACCTGCAGGGTTAGGGAGTTACTTGCAATGTGGGTATATTATATATATATATATATATATATATATATATATATATTTGCTTGCAGTGTATATTGATAAAGTTTTTTGCTATTATTTCTTTGATTTCCTTTGTTGGGTGTCCAACAATCGTATTTGTTTGCATTGTTATCATATAGACATTTGATTACGTACTCTTTTGTTGGGTTTTGGTTTATCTTGGTAGAACTTGATTTTCTAGCATACTTATAGTTATGGAAAACATGAAGAGAACCTTTCCAAGTGAACCTAAAAGCAAATATTTGGTGGGCAAAAACAAAAACTCACCATCCAATAATCCTCATCCTTTCACACTCCATACCCTCATTTTCAAAGCAACCAACTAGAAACTAAAAGTGAATAGAATTAATAAAAATTAAGGCTAAGTGTGTGCGGGTTCCACCAAAATGCATGGTACACTTCAAGAGGATAGTAGCACAGAAAATAACACAATGTATGGTTCACCAAAATCATTACCTTGTTGAGGAAGGGACGACGACTTAAAGCTAAGGAAGGGGATGGTGGTCTCTCACTAACGAAGACTATGACGGTTTTGAGCTAAAGAAGGGCTCAACTACAACATTTAAGGGTTTTTGCCAAAAATGGTTATGGTGGCAAAAAATAAAGTTTTCGTGGATAAATTGTTTTTCTCACTAATTTGACTCGTGGGAGGTCCGTGGCGTATAACTCATCGCAAATAGTAGTATTTGCCGCAAATTAATACTTTTGTGGCAAATTGATGCTTTTCCCCACGACATTTCCCGTGGTAGTAGTCAATTTTGCTCGCAGGAATAAAATTTAAAAATGTTATGGCCTTGTGGCTATTATCCATTTTCTACAAAATCCAGTCGTGACTAATAAATTTGCACTATGAAACAAATCATGGTAAAATTATTTTTGGCACCATATTCTCTCTTATCAACTTGCTTGAATAGATCTTTTACCACCAAGTCTGATCGTATGCATTTCTTTATGCCCATGGGAAAGTTTCATGACAAAAAGTAGCCTTCTGGGGGCAAAAGTATTTTCCACGAGTTGTTTTCACGGCAAATATTAAAAGATTTAAAAAATCATAAAAATTGTAAAAATCATAAAAAAAAAATTCTAATATAAGCTAAAAAATTATATATAAACCTTAAATATTCAAATTGATACTAATAATAATTTCAAAACAACAACTAAAATTATGCGACTATGTTTACAAGAAAAACTCTTAACGAGAACCCGAGACCAATATATATTGAGGAACCTCCTAAGAGCAAGAGCAAGAAAAATTCTCATGCATCCAATATTTTGCACTGCAATGCATCCATTAAGTAGCACTTCAGACCAGAATAACTAATTGAGTTAGACTAGCTCCAGGACTTATCCAAATCTGTGAAAGAGTAAAACATAGATAGTATTTTACCATTAAGAACTACTTATAAAAAAATTTATCCTTAAGAACTACAATCATGCATAAAAACAAACTTTAATATGTAGTACACACCAACAACAATCCCAACCAACAAATCACTTTAATAGTTAATACCAATCCATATCATTTCACTTCACACTCCCATATATATAACTCAAAGAGTCAAGTTGTAAGACATATATCAACATGTTGCCCATGTAATCCAATCCAACACAAATGTAGATATTTTATTCATCTAACACATGAGTTCAACACAATAAATAATACAACTGTATAATCATAAACAAAATTCACATATCACAAAATCTGAAAATATATACATACAACAAAAATTATTTATACTTGAGAAGGAAAGGTCGAAGCTTACACATAACAAGAGAGAAAACTAAGACAAAGAAAGGGAACCTAATCTTAGCGGTGTAGTTCCACTTTGGGTGTAGGAAGACTAAGATTTTGGTGAATTCTTGGTGTTCCTATGGAGTTCTGAAATTAGCAACATATTGGATTCATCTAACACATGAGGTGTTTCTTTAGGGAGCAACCCATCACAGTGCGCTTATATGCTTCACTTTAATCTCCAAAGCATCACTCCATAAGCCTTACAATTTAGTCCCTCCTCACTATTAGATCACCACCAAGATATATTACCTATCTTCCACATGCACACAATGTAGTCCAACAATAGTGAAAGAATGCTTCCACCACCCCACAAAATTTAATTGGTTTCAAATACAAAAGATGTCTTCCAGAATCTAGATTACTGTTAACTGTACAAAATTTAAGCATATTAACTAAATTTAATTTTCTGAACTGATGTAATTTTCTTCAATATCAACTAAAGCTAAAGAAATTGAAACCATAACAAGTAAGCTTGCTTTCCAAATAATAGGCTTATGCAGCCTCTCTACAAAGGGTTTTTAGCCAAAATACTAATCATTTTTTTATGTATCAAAAACCCCATTCAATTACATCACAAGGCAGAACCTCGAAAAAAATAACACTACATGTTATTTGGTAACTGAAGATTACAACTTTTGTGAAACCTTCAATCGTGAAATTTTTCAGCTTCCAAAAGAATCAAAGAAATTTTGAATCAAAGGCCCAAAACACAAAATCCTAGGAATTTTTAACTAACCTGAAAGATACGACAAGACAAACCTCCTTCCAAATTTCATTGGTAGTACTAAGTTCCTTAATAAACCCTAATAGCGGAGATGGCCTTCTATCATGCTCAAGTCAAGATCCCCATATACATCGATGAAACTGAGAAAGAAAATTAGGAAAATAGACGGAGAGAGGGAGAGATCTTACCAAAGAACGGCGGCGCGACGGTAGGACCAAGCCTCTCAAGTCTGGCGACTTTCTCCTACCATTTCAATTTGTCGACTTTCTCTTGTTTTTGAAGCCGTGTGACAAAAACTCAAACTAAAAAGGAGATAATCGAGCAGTAGGGGCTTACCAAGTTAGCTAAGGAAATGGCTCCTGAGGCCTCCATACTACCGATAGGGCAATGTGGTAGGTAGAAAGAGGTCATGTGGGGTGGGGGGGAGCCATCGCTAGGATGAACTACTCTGAGAAGTGAAGAGTTTAATTCGAGGGTTGGGTTATAGGTCACATAGTGTAAAACGGTGTCGTTTCTTTGGGGGAAAGATTTTCACTCAGGCTTATTTGGGACAACAACAACTCACCGCAAAAAATTTATTTCATGGCAAAATGGTTTTTCCTTCAAGTTTTTTTTTTTTTGCTGCAAAAACTAATATCTTTCAAAGAAACCATATCATCTATAAATTTATTAGTCGCAACACAAAGTCATGGAAAAAAAGGTTTTTATGACCCAAAAACCTTTTTCCCACAAAATTTTTTCCTTGTGGCAAAATGAAAATCAACAAAGACTACATTTTTTTGCCGCAACACAATTTTGCAGCAAAAATTATTGTTTTCCGTAGCAAAATATTTTTTTCTACAAAACTTTACTTGTCAGCATTCTCTCATGACAAAAAGCTTATTTATTTTCCCATCGACACTTTTGGTGTCATTAGTATACTATTTGCCACAATCGTATAGGGTGGAAAAAGAATTCGTGACAAAAACTCTTATTTGTTTTAGTGAATGGGTCTTGCACCGAGGAAGAAGGAAGGGGAGGGATGTCAAAATATGTTTTCCCTCTTTACACTTTGGTGATTCCCTCTTTCCTACTTAATGAAACACATCATTTTAGTAATGTAAGGCGTGCGTAGACTATCTCCATTCGAGGACTACAAATATTATTTTTTTTATTTTTTATTTTTAAATTAAGTGCCCAAAATTTGTACACCCTATAGTTAGGACTGTTATGTAATTTGCCTTGGTCTTTAATGCCATTGTGGTGGATAAGACAGGTAAGTATCAAAATTGTGGTAAGACAATATGGACTATGGTCCTAGGCCGTCCAATCCTTGTTCTTTTCGACAGTTCTGAAGTAGTAACCATTCATTCATAATCTGGTGAATAATCACAAGAATTTGCAGGATCATGGACATCTAAAAGCTAAAGAAATTGAAACAATTCGGTATCCAATTTTTCCTTCAACTTAGGTTATAAGTCTTTAATGCCTCATGATTAAAGTGTGTACTCACAATGATTTGCGGTCCATGAAACTAAATATATTGTTACGATCCAAAAAACTAATACCAGGTGCATATGTACATTTTTAGACTTTAAATTAACCCGTTTTAATAATTATTATACGTAGTTAGATATTTCCATCTTGAATATATCCATCATTGAAGCTCGAGAATAATTAAATAGATTAAAAAAATAAAAATAAAAAACTATCGTCCAGTGGCTCAGAATTTCATGTGATACTCCAAAAAATAATCATGAATGTGAAACTTTAGATTTTCGATTTTAGCGTTAGTAGAACAGTAACCACGTGGAACCTATTACTAAACTTAAAAAATAAACAATGTGATGGAGTACAAGTAGCTAGGTTGTAACGTTTGGGCCTTATGAGGCCACGTGGCAAATCCTCAATGCATCTAGCTAAAGGTAGAACATGGCCGGGTGAGCTAGGCTTGACTGGTCAAAATAATTCACCAACTGATCCTGATCATGATCAGGTACTCTAGCTCTGGCTAATCCTTAATTAGATCGAGAGATTATATATATAAATATATATATATATAACGTAAAAATAAAAAGCTTAATTAATTCCAATTAATTCCAATTATATATAATTCCAATTATATATATATAATTCCAATTAATAGCTTTGAGAAAAAAGCAATTAATTTAAGATTGTTAGGAGTAAGAAAACAACATGATATTGCTTTGTGGAGACTGACACATACACACAAAAACAGAGAGAATCAAGTTTCTAGAGATCTGCCATACTGTCTTCCCACTGTGTTTTCCCAACTTCAGTTTCATCTTATATTGGACTCTCTCTCTTTCTCTCTCCAAAAACCCTATTTAAATAGTGCTTCAGCCCACTTCTTTCTCCCATGCAATTGTCTTCCCCACTAGGGCCACTACTTGTGTTCTTGTGCATCTCTCTCTCTCTCTCTCTCTCTCTCTCTCTCTCTCTCTCTCTCTCTCTCTCTCTCTCTCTCCTTCATCTTCAAAGCTCCATCATCTCTATTGCCATAACTTGTCTCTAGAAATTGCTCTGATATCATTTGTCTTTGAAGTTCTACTACGTTTCGTTCTGATTACCTCTTAGTTTTTAAGAACTTCCTCGATCTCAAGTATTCATTCACATTTTAGTCGTAGTACTGCATTATTAATCGACATCATGTCTAGCAGAAGGTCTCGATCGAGGCAATCAGGTGGCTCCAGGCCGATCACTGATGATCAGATTAATGATCTTGTTTCAAAGTTGCAACAGCTTCTTCCTGAGATTCGTGAAAGGCGTTCTGACAAGGTATATACGCACATATTTTCATCATTCTCAATTTCTTTCTTCATATATATATATATATATATATATATATTCCCCATGCATTCTGCATTATGATAACGATGATGATAAGGTACTGCAGGTTTCAGCAGCGAAGGTGTTACAGGAGACATGCAACTATATAAGAAGCTTGCATAGAGAGGTCGACGATCTGAGTGAGAGACTGTCTGGGCTGTTGGAAAGTAGTGACACTGCCCAAGCTGCAATTATTAGGAATTTACTTATGCAGTAGTAGTAGTACGTATGAATAAGTATGAAACTAGCTAGGGAGTTCCCAGCTTTCTCTTTTGTAGTAGCTAGTACTGATCCTAGCTGTCTCCTCAAAAAAATAATCCAACGATTATTAATCTCTTTGCAGCAAAGTCCTGCTAAAGAGTAATAAGTTATAAAGAACTCCAGCATTCAGTACAGTTCTCCTCCAGCTGAATTTTAATGTTCTTATCTGTCAGTAGCTAGCTAGGTTAATTAATTATCACATATGACATTACAAGAGAATGGATTTTTTGAGAAAAATGAATTAGTCTCAAAAGGTCCATTTTTTGTCCAAAAATAATTTTAAAAACAAAAAAAATTCATCTCAAATTCATATTGAAAACCCTATCTCAAAAAGTTTTTAGAGATGAAAATTTGTCTTGAATTTCGTCTCTAAAAATAATTTTAAAGACAAAATCTCGCCAACCCGTCCGAACCTATGCGAACAGGCATTTTTGTTTGAAACAAAACATATCCATTTGGAAACATATCCATTTCCAAAACCTGTTCAAATAAGACCTTTGAAGTTTGAATTGACACGAATTGTTTGAATCAACAAAAATTTTGATTCGAACAGATGGCCATATTTGATACCATTCGAATGAACTCGGAGTTCGAACATATCTTATCCGCTTGAACAAATAAATTAATTGAATTTATGCCCGTTCAAACGGTGGTTTCGATGGATTTGTGTTGTTCGAACAGACGCTCGTATTCTTTCACTTTTCATTCGAATGGGTTATGTTTCATTCAAATTGGTCTTGTTTGTTTGAATGAATTTATAAATTGTAATATACCATTCAAACAATATATTTTCTATTCAAACGGTATTGTTTATACAGATTCATATTTAATTAAAAAGTCAATTAAAGAAAAACTCAAGTTTTAAAATTGTGGTAATGACATAGAGTTTTGAGACATCATCTGCGATTCTACAATACATTTTTTGATTATTCAACTACAATCTCTCTTCTATTTTCGCTTCTAAGTCCGCTACTCTATCTAACCTGGTCAGCAACTCTTATTTCTTGGACCTCAATTGTTCTATCTCAAGTTATGTTGTCTCTAATTTCTTAATATTATGGGCATTGGATCTAGACTTAGAAGAGGATGATGATGTTGAGGATTGCTTCACACAACACCCTAAACCCTTCAAATATCCAGAACGTGACCTAAGAACTTGAGATAAAATTTGAGTATCGTTGTCAAATGATTCATTGGATGGATCCGCAGTAGCTTCCTTTAGAGATATCATATTGTCTTACAAAAAGAAATATTAAAGTTAATATAAGCAATAAAAATATTGTATTAAACTTGACTTAAATCAATTTAAACTTACATAATTTGTCTCAGCTTTAGGACTGGTCGAAGCATCATCACGATTTTTAAAGGAAAATCTATATTTATGAGATCGAGACTAGTTGTATTGACCATTTTTTGGTGAAACAATAAAAAATCGAGAACTCACAAGATGATGTATCTTGAAATTTGATCTATTTTCTTTGTTCACAGTAATCCATTGCTAAAAAATATATATATAAGTATCAAATTCTAATACATCTATCATATACTATTATAAAAGACAAATGCGATATTACCTGATAATTAAGCAGGATGTTCAAACATATTACAAACATTCTCCCACTCATTTGGTGGCATTGCTTGAAATGAATTTTGGCATATCTCTGTCTTAGTGCTGAACTTTAGGTAGCGCGCATGACATTGACTTTTGTATCTCCGAAATGCATTCGACATTATTTTCTCAACTATTACTCAATCCTCTCGTCTATTAAAATCAAGATCAAATTCATCCTTGAAAAAAATATAAACCATTAGTATAAATATAATTAACTTTAAATTAAATTTATACTTAGTTTATTGGATGTGGCTCATTATTATAAAACAAATTTTTTATATGATCTTTCACATATTGAACAACGTTAGTCCAGGAAGATAGCCATCAGAACATACGTGCAAGTAAGGATACCAATATAGGTAGCAAGCCATGTTGCTGAATACTCAAACCCACCGGTGTGACCCTCAACATAGGTGCCTCGACCTTAATGTTAGCTTACAACAACTACATGTATAGTAATTAAAATAGATGTATTAATTTAATAAATATATTATTTACTCACAAACATGTAATAAATGTGGTATTTAATCTGATAAAATACCTTATTCTGGGTCTAGTGATATTGCTCCACTATTGATGGTAAGTGAATCACATGCAAGGAAGTCGACAATGAATGGAAATGGCACACGCACTGTTTTGCGTTTGTGAAGCATATCTATTTGAAATTTTAATAAATTAAATATAATATATAAAAATATTGTGGATATTTATAAGATTTACACTTACACAAATATTAAATTTATTCACTATCAGTTTTGCTGGACCAGTTGCCCTTATCATCAGTAGACATTTCAGTGGATTCAAGTTTTTGCGACATTTTACTCTCAATCACTTCTGGTTCAATGTCTTCTCTATACAGTGGGACCATATCATATTGAGTCACTGACTTAGGTCAATAAATAGATTGATGCTTGATTCATTTTCTTGATATGCTTCATTATTTGTCAGTTTATCAAAATTTTCATGTGATTCATCTGCATCTAAAATGTAATTATTAGTGCTGCCAGTGCTCTGAGACAGCACTAGGGGAGTTCACTCAGCCCCTCATGACTAGACTCGAGGATTTGAAGACTAAGATGAAAAATATAAAAGAGGATCTTGATCTTATGGAAAAATAGGCCGTGTTTTTATTTACTATTTTAGTTTTATATATTGTATCGAACAATATTATATATTTGATTGTAATTAATATGTGATTTTTATTTTTAGTGTTCATAGTAATTTTTATTTCTTATTTTTTCTCATTTTACTAACCACTCATGATAATAAAATAAATGACATTTTGAAATTAATTACATAAAATTAATTTGTGCATTTATAAATATTTTAAACGCACCATAAATAATAATATATAATATATACACATATTTAATATTTTAAAAATGATAAAAAGAAATTAATGAAAAAAAGTATATACAAATTAATGAGGATGAACAATTCCTATATAATTTCCAACCTGGTTATTCGTTTGAATGAATACATGTGGCGTTCATACTCATCTGCATGGTGTTATTGATGTTCGAATGGGGTTGCAATCTTCTCGCCCGTTTTTCCCGCAAAATCACTCTCATTTGAACAAATAATTGTCCCTTTTAACAGATTCTCATTGTTGAGACAATTTTTTTTTTGTCACTAAAGATTTTATTCGAACGAATTTTTGTACGTCCATATGAATTTAGAATTTTGGTCAAGTTTTGAGACGAAATTTAACACTCGTCTCTAATAATTTCTTTTAGGGATGAAATTTAGTTTATCCCTAACAAATTTTGTCCCTAAAAGTTAATCAACTTAAATGGGAAACAAAATAATAATAATAATAATTGAACTTTTTAAGATATTGATTATTTAAATTTGTTTAAATAATAAGATGAGATAAAATAAATTGAGATAATTTATAAATAATAATAAAATTATTACTTAAAATAATCAGGTAAAATGAGATAAAATAATTTTTTATCTCATCTATGCTTGTATTCATTTGAAACAATCAAATTTCTATACCCATATTTGTTAATGGCTAAAAATAAACAAATAATTATGCAAACAATATAAAAGAAATATATAACTAATATGCATATTCATGATATATAGAAGCCGGCCGATCGAAGCCATTAATGATATATCATGATTCGTATTTATGATCGTAGTAATATGCAGATCGATGCGCCCGACAATAAAATTGGCCTTCGAAAGTAGTTGACAGATAGAAAGCAGACAGAGCTAAATTGGTATTCTTTTTTTTTTTTTTTTCTTTTTTTTCTTTTAATGCAGCTTGGTACTTGATGATGACGATGAAGAACTACGCATCCTGCAATTCATGATCATCTATTCAACATTATTAATGTACTTCTTAACCATTATTAACCATTAACTAGCTTGCCTCCACATAATTATTACCAAAATCACTGTTCTTATCTTGTCCATCATCAATATGTACGGCCTTTAAATGCATTACAGTAAGAAATTATTATTCCGGTCCCGTTTGAATTCGAAGGTGAAATGAGTTGAGATGAATTTAGTTTATTTTTAATATTATTATTATTTTAAAATTTGAAAAACGTGTATTGGAATTTAAAAAATATGTATTAGAATTTGAAAAATGTGTATTAGAATTTGAAAAAGGTATATAGAAATTTGTGTTTTATATAAAAAATTATAAAAATATAATGATGAAATGGAAGTGAGCTCAACTCACTTATGAACTTACTTCAACTCATTTTATCTCCAAATTTAAATAGGACCTTAATAACATTTAGATTTGAAGATGAAATGAAATAAGTTGAATTAAGTTTATTTTTTAATATTATTATTATTTTAGGATTTGAAAAAATTGACTTAGATTAAAAAAATTATATTAGAATTTATATTTTATATAAAATTAAGAAAAAATAAATGATAAGTTTGAGATGAGTTGAGACGAGCTCGTCTCGTCTTTGAATACAAACAAAGCCTTAGGCTTAGTTTGGTTACCAAACTCTCTTCAACTCAATTCATCTTATCATTACAATTTTTTTAAATTTTCGTACACTTTTTCAAAATTTCATATAAAATATAATAAATAATTCAACACTTTCAAATCTCAATACACTCATAATATTAAAAATTAATATTTTAATAATATTTTATTCAACTAAATTTGACTCAACTCAATTCAATCTTACATCTAAACGCACTTTAAGGATTTGATTTATTTTTAGAGATAAAATGAGATTAGATAAAATTAAAATTAAAATTAAAATATATATATTATTATATAATACTTTTTTATTATTAATTTTTTTTAGTATTTGAAAAAATTATTTTAAAATTTAAAAAAGTTAAATTATCTATTTTATTTTATATAAAAATTTGAAAAAATATAATAATAAATTTAAAATAAAATAATATGAGATGAGATGATTTGTACAAACAAACCAAACTTAAGTGGTGAAGGCTTTGATTTTGAAGCTTCAATATTTCAAGATCTATAGTTCAATATCTCAAAAGTGTGAATAATTTTTGGGGTCGCACCTCCTGGTAAAAAGCCAACAACTTATTATAGGAAAACTTATCATGAAAACTTATCATGTGCCTTAAAAAAACTTATAAAGATGTGATGTACAGGACTAGAATTTATTCTGCAGAAATAAATCATGTCTTGGAGAGGTTTCTTGGAAAAAAAAAGGTCCAAAACAAATGAAAAAACAAACAATAGAACTAAAAATATTCGTTGATCATGATCAAGTATATGTTCCAAATATTTAATTATCAGATCAATCGTTATGTAACACATTAATTATGTTCCAGTACCATATATATTTGCATGCATATATATAGTACATAATGATTATAATCAAGAGTTAATAAGATTAGGATCCCTTTAATCGAGACGTGCATAATCTTGTATAATGGACAACGATAATGCAAATTTTTGATAACATCCTTTTAATTCAAATTCTCCATTATTTTTGAATTTTTATAGTGGCTAAAATCCACTTTCATATGTGTTGAATCAAAGGTTTCAAATTTCGTATTTATATGTAGATTTTGATGATAACAAATAAATTCAAGTCTCAATTTCAAATTATTTACGTAATGGAGTAAAGTGCATATTAAGCATAAAAGAACAAGTCTACAAATAAAGCTCACAGATTATTTTTGTACATCTCTTGATAAAATTCGAAATTGGATTAAGGCTCCAAATCACTTTTTTTTTTTCATAAAACATCAAATTAATTTTTTCACATATGCAAGACATTTTTAAATGTCTTAGTTTTGAAAATTATGTTTTTCACATGTGCATAACATCATCAAACAAAATAATTTCCAAAATTATATTTTTTTTTATAAAAATTTGAATTTATAAGATGATTGATTATCATATTTGACATGTGCATATTTTGTTTGAAAGTCTTGAAGGGAAGTTGTGTGTTTTTTTGACAAATGCAAAAGGTAGATGATTTTGTTTGAGAATCTTAAAGGGTGGTTGTGTGTTTTTTTGACATATGGAAAAAAAAGATGATTTGGTTTGAAAAATAAATCATGCTCATTTTGTCATGTATGAAAAGCAAAGATTAGGTTTGATTTCTTTGAAAAATGAATTGAGTTTGTCTTTGACAAATGCAAAAATGAAATGTTTTTATTTGAGTTTTTTGAAAAGTGAATAGTACTCTTATTTGATATGGGAATCTTTTCAAATTTGAAATTGAAGACTCATTTACCAATAAATAACTCATTTGAGTTTTGCAAAAATCACAACAAGAGCTTACACATTTATTGCTAAGTTTTGCATCATTCTTTCAAAACTCTCATTCTCTCTTTTCTAAAGTTTTGAGTCTTAATTCTTATTCTTTTTTATAGAGATATAAGTTGCGCTGTATTGTTCTATCTCACTCATTGAACAGTGTACTTTGATAGTCTACGCACTATCAACTCTTGTATCAGTAAGAGGGTGGGTATAACCCATGTGTGTGTAGAAGGCGATCTACACAGGGAATAGTTGAATCACCAAGTGTGAGGTGATTGGAAGTATAGAGAGTGTTCTACATGGATTCTTTAGAGCGGTGCTGCTCAAAGGTGTAATAGGTTTCTATCTCCACCTAAAAGAGATTGAATAGTGAATTTGGGATCCTCAAGGAGTAGCTTGAGGCGAGGACGTAGGCAGTGGGGCTGAACCTCGTAAAAATACTGAGTTTACTTCCTCTTACCCTACTCTTTACATTTCTTGATGCTTTATATTCTGTTTATATTTTATATTGTGTATTTGATTTATAAGTGTTAATTTTTATAATATAACTCAATTCACCCTCCCTCTTGTGTTAGCCATCTGGGCAACAATATGTATAATTATCTACAAACTTTGTACTCTTTCCTTATGTCTTATAATAATATTTTATCTTGCTCAAAAAAATAAAAATAAAAATAAAAAAATCAAAGTGGACGTTTAGAACTAACACATGAGGGAAACCACAAAATATATATGAGAGACACTGGGGGCCGGTCGGGCTGCCCCCAGCATCAAAAGCAGTCTAATAGCAGTTGAGCTGCTTTTTAAAGATAAGTACACTAAAATAAAATAAAGCACAATAAAAAATATGATAAAATAAAATAAAATACAATAAAAATATAATAAAAAAATAAAATGAAGAAAATATAATAAAAAATACAATAAAAAAATAAAAACATAATAAAAAATACAATAAAAAATAAAATAGAGATGAATTTTAAGAGCATTCAGTCTTGGTTGCAGCCCGCCGCCTTCGGTGGGCGGTGGGCGACACCGCCCACCCCATCAGGAATCGACGGGCTCCGACGAGTTTACCCCTTCAACGGCGAGATCCGGCGATCTCCAGTGTGTCCTACGGAGACTTAAATCTGAAATGGGTCTGATACGCCGATCTCGATGAAGTGGGCGGTGGCACCGCCCATCGAAGACGACGGGCTGCTTTTAACGAGGAGATGGGTCAGACCAACCCCTAAGAAATCCCCTAAGAAATCCCAATATTTATCTAGAAAATTAATCAGTTCCGCTTTGGGTAGGCAAGGTGTTGTATGGTATTCACCAGCCACCAATAAAATAGGCCACGTGAGTTACCCGTAAGGAGCATTGCATGTGATTTTCAGTGAAACGCTAGCAACCCGACGCCCATCCCATTTTCTCCCTAAGGACTTTCCCTTCACCCATCGGAGAGCTCTCTTCCACCTTCCCAGCACCACCCATCGACGACGAGACAACCCCAGCGACGGTGAAAGCACCCAGAGACCCCCAGTCCTTCATCTCAGACGGCGACTTCGAAATCCTTCCCCCACCGAAATCCTTCCGCACCGAAACCCGTCGCCATCTTCGTGCACTTTGGCTACCAGTTTTTCACTGTGAAAGGAAAAAAAAGCCCAAGGCAACCTGACCCAGAACCCGCAAGACCTACCCAGAAGTCTCGAAAGCATAAGAGCAGTAGCACCGACCAAGATGTCCGACGGCACCACAGACACCAAGAGACGTCGCCGACGGCCACAGAAGAAGCTGACAGCCGCACACCCACGCACAGACGACGCCGACAGTCCCACCAGACGAAGCTGAACCATCAAACGAACTCAGACGAAGGCATTGAAGTGCCAAGATCACCAGGAAAATGTACAAAGTGCGTCGACAAACTGAAAGCAGCCCCACAGAACCAAAACACGCCACCACAGAAGTCGCAGAGAAGAAAAAAACCAGATCAAGCTTGCCGTGTGATAGTCACTAAGCACGAGAACACCAACAACCAAGGCTGTGCGCGATTGCTTGCTGGAAGAGAGGCTTCAGCCCTCAGGTACCCGAATGCTAGGGATTTCAGTAACGGAAGTGCTTTAGATCCTCTGTGTTGCATTCCTACAAGTAGTCGAATAGATAGTCTACGTGTCAGGATATCATTTTCAGGGTGGTATTCGGCCCAGAGCACCATTTTCACCTAGAAGATTTTCTCGAAATTAATATGGATTCGGCCAACACGTATTGCAACTTTTTGTTCTTCTGAATTCAGTTTTGTGTTCCAAATGCTTACAATGGGCCGGCGGGCTATGTCCACAGTAACTCAAAGTTCCATCCAATAATGGTATCTTTTGGGCTGATATTGACGGCCATTTGTTTGGAATTATTTTTTTATGGGAATTTATTTGGAATCTGATAAGTAGTCATCAATATATCGATGCATGCAATAAATTAGGGGATGCGTCGCTTTAATTTTTATTTCTTAAAATAAATAAATAAATAAAATGCAAGGCCGACTTGTTCGTAATCTGTGACATGTTGTTCATCACAAATTAATTTTTTGTCTTCCGTTTGGAGATTTATTTTCAGGGATTGACACCCAATTATCTAAATATAATATATATTGTTCTAGATCCATCCAGGCATGTTCATCTAGATTGAATTTTGCTTGGCCCAGCCTTGCACTTAAAATATATAAAAAAATTACTCATTTTTTAAATTCGAATTCTCAAATCTAAAATTCGGATGAACATGTCTAATTCATATATTTCATTTTAAATTCAATCCTTATGATTTTTTTAGGTTTGTCTTACTTGCAAAGAAAGTTATCAAAGGAAGGATATCAACTACTACTCAAGTTTTCATTAATAGAATCTTTGGAAAAAAAAAAAAAGACTTAAGAAATTAATGCAGGTCATGATCCATTTTAAGTTTAATTTGTTTATTTTATAAGCTTTACTTAAAAAAACTACGTTTTTCCTGAATCAAGTGACAAACACATCTTTCTTAGAGCTATATAGGGATAAACAATAATTAAACAATAAATAAGCCAATATCTAATCATTTAATATCCCATTATGAGATAATAAGAAAACGATTATATAAATGATAATAAGCAGCATGAAAGACTTTCAAACTCCTCCTATGCAATTCTCTTTACTATCACTCTTGATTAAGTATTTATAGAGCCAAAGTTATTTGATTGTGAACGGCTTACAATTTTTCTAGATAAGTAGCAGTGGTGGAGTCGCGTTGGTCTCAAGGGAGGCCATGGCCTCCCCAAATTTTTATGAAAAATTAAAAATTTTCCTAAGTTTTATACATAATTATATGAATATAGAAAATGACGGCCTCCAAAAAATTTATAATCTCCATATGTTCTATAAAATTTTCTAAAACTTCAATATACCAATAAACTTAAAAATGTTTCCCTCTATTTTCTTTCTTATAGTCCCAAAACTTTGTTCAATTTCTATATATTATTTATTTTTATGGATGTGACCTCTCCAAAATTAAAATTAAAATTAAAATTAAAACTAAGATTAAGAGAAATAATAAGGTTATTAATATAGATCCCAAAATTTTTTGATATACAATATTGGACTTCTTAAAATAGAATCTAAAGTAAATATAAAATAAAATTATTTAAAATCGATTATTTATATGAAAGATAATTGAGATATTTTATCCTTTAGACTTCATTAAACAAGAAAAGATTTTTTTTAAACTTTCAATTATAGCATTATATTTTTAATATAGTACGAAAATATCTAAATTGTGCAAGAAATCTCATTAACTTACATATTAAAAAAAATAAATAAAGATGACATCCTAAAAGATCTTTTGATAGTTTATATGAAAGATAAATTTTAAATATTTCATTGCAAAAATAATATGGATGAATATTATCCATAAAACAATATAGTTAGAATTTGAAACATATATTAAGTTGTGTGTTTATAATTTTATTAATTCTATGTATATGTAGCAAATTATAGAGATATAATTTTATATGTAGTTATATTTTTATGTTTTTTCAATATCTTTTTAATTTACATAAGTGAAATGATGTTGTCAGTTCTAGAATGTGCAATTCCTACCCAATCTCCCTAAAAACAAATAGGTAAATTTAGGGCCTACATGACAAAATCATTTTTTCATAGTGAAGCCCACTTTTTTTTTCAAATGGCATGCGCAGAAATTGTACACTTTACAACTGTATCTAACATTATTCTTTACATAAATGTGTTGCACAAAAAAAAGTTGGCACCTCAACATAATTGCTAGTTCCGTCACTGATAAGGAGTGTTTGATAGAACTATAATTTCAACTTATTTATTTATTGAAAATTCTTACTCATCATGCTCGTACGACACACCACAAATCGTATATAATTTTTAAATTTTACTCTCTTACTAAATGTGTGGTGTATGGATTATGAGTATATATAAGAATCTAACATCCTGGTCCTAGCTATCCACAAAGTTAGCTCTTATAACCTAAAATCAACTTCAATAATACAATATTAAAATAATTCAAAAACTCCATATAACACTACCTTATTTGGTTAACACAAAAATCCATGTTCTTCCTTAGAAATACTAAACAATAACCTCAATTAAATAAAATAACATCTCCACAAAGACTCGATTATCCATAATTAGATGTACAAAAAAATCATCATCAATAACAAATCTACTAAATATAATCTTCCAAAAAAATACTTGAACTCTTAGCACTTACTCATCATAAAACATTTTCAACACTTCCTACTCTTGTTCTCTAGCTGAACTTTAAAATATATCTTAAAAATATTATGAAGGTAATGGACGATTTATCAACAACTCAATAACTAAAGAATATATACTAGTATAATGAGCGTTTACAAAATTTAAAGTACAAAATAGAAACATTTACTCTCTGAATACAAAATTAGAACATTTATTTTCAAAATATAAAATCTGAATATATTACCAAAAAAAATTAGAGCAAAAGTTTAAAAATATTCTTATTTAAAATCTCTTTAGCATAGCATAACAAAATATTTTAACACGAAATTTCATGTTGAACCTCTTGTGGTAGGGTTATACAAACCTTGATGGCCAACTGAGCATAAATAGTATGTGAATCTTCCCTTTACTATTCTTGAATCCTCGAGTGTGCACACAAAAAAGACCACACCAAAAAAACTACTTTGCTTCCAAAGTGAGTGTATCGAAAATAAAAAAGTTGGTACCAACTTAAACAGAGACCACAATTTTACACCTGTGATATGGTCAGAACTAAACAAAAAATAGAATAGGATGTCATGCCAGAAGTTTTTAGAAATCACATCATATCATATCAAAGTACAGAACATATTCACAACATAACAAAATGTATCACAAATATAATCTATGGACAAGATTTCATATTCGCTGCCTTTTGTATAATTCAGAGAAAAAATGCCAAAATAGGTTATCTCTACACCAATCAAGCTTGAAAATACTTAGTTCTTATATAGAATTTCATATATATGCAAAACAAATAATTGAAGTGGTTTTAAATTTTCTTTCATCACAAAACATGCATATTTTTCAAAATTGACCTCAGTTCATTTCTTTTATACAAAATCTAGCATAAGAATTTTGCTTACCTGAATTTCTTAGATTTTAAAAAAATTTCTACTACAATGTTGAATGAAAAATTAGTCGCTCTTATAAAAATAGTCACATACTTCCATAAATTTCTGATTGAACACATACTTCATAATTAAAACCTAAAATATAAACTTCTATGCTTTTCCTTAATGTCTAAAAGTCTTAGGAACTCTAAAGTACACTCACTTTATAACTAATTGATCCCCACATAAATTTCTCCAAACAATTATCAAATAAGAATCTAATGTCATATTAATCCCATAATATGACCTTATAATCTTTCATTCAAAACTGTCCTCTGAACCACGAGAAATATACATAATAATTTCATATATTCCCCCATGGCCTAATAACATGTAAAGCTCATATAAACCCAATATGTACAATGATGGTGCGACAAAAGGATGATCGTGCGACTCTACCCTTTGTGTGTGTCCAGCACGTGATCTAATATTATGTAAGCCCCGAAATCAACATAGATAGGACCACGAGAGAATAAGGTGCAATGCAGTGAGAGAGGAGAAACAAAAGTATAGAGAGATCTGGCGGCAGAGCCCACCGAAAGGGAGAAGTACGTCGTGCAACTGTCGTTCCTTGTGACCAAATAGAGATCAACGACAGAAACCCTTCGAGAGGGAGCATGGTGCGTCGTTGAGAGAGAAACAGCTGGTGGCTAGCCAAAATGGAGGGGACTCGGTAGAGAATCACATTTGTTTGATCTAACAGGGGCTTCCAATCACAAGGTAGATATCTTCGTCGACATGTACAGAGGAGTTGGACTCGTGGGGAGAGTTAAGTGCGATGGTTAAATAAGTGGTTAGGTGGTTCTTGGTGGTGCAGGACAGAGGAATGAGGAAAGTCACTCTGTTTCAGTTTCCTAAAGAAAAGGATTGTTGTGGTTTTCGGTGGTAGTCATCGGGGAGGTTCTGAGTGGCGTAAGAAGCTTGTACACAATGGTGTCGCTTGGTGGTGCATGATGGCAAAGGGACGAGGTGGCGGCAACGAGGTGGATGAAGAGTACATCAACGTGGAGGAGGTTGACTTGACCAATAGGGAAAACTATGCTATTATGAACCCACTAAGAAAAACTTACCCTTGAAAACTGGTTTACAAGGGAAGGGTGCCTTGAGATTTATAAACCACAAATCAATCTCATAGTTAATCGATGTGGGATCGTAACAAATGTATGGGTATGTTGCTGTGTTTAGTCCTGGACATGGATTTCCCAAGTGCTATGATGTGGTCTTCATGGGGTTGGGGAGAAAAACAGAGTGCACATGAACTAAGATATATAACTGTCATGAAGAAAAACCTGCGACGTAGTCCTAGGGGTAGAAGCTTGAACGTGGAGAATGGTGTGAATTCTTGATTTTATTGATTCCATGTGATGTTGACCTCTACGTGCAAGGTGCTGCAGCATACAAGAGAGAGTCAAGGTGGTGTGGAGGCCTAATATTTAGAAGGAAGATGAACAAGAATCTATGTATATCTATCGGTGTTTGAAAATAGAAACCCTAAAGGGTAGGAGAGACGTGCATAAAGAGGGAAACGACGTTCATGATGTGGGGGTCAGAAAGAAGATGTCACGGGCTTGGGCTTTTGCCTATTTCAAATATTTGAGATCATGTTTTGGATAGTTTGTAAAAAAAATAAATGGGCCTCGATTTAGTTTCTAAAAAGAATCTTATTTATTAAAAAAAATTGTCTCGACCCATTAAAAGTTTTTAATCTAATTAAACCCAATGAAAAATAATAATCTACTCAAACAAAGATTTTAGGTCTGTAGTATAGTTTTGAAATATTATCCGAAAACTCAAATAAGCTTTTTGCATGTATAAATCCAAAAAATTTATAAAATAGCTTGGCATTAGGCCCGGGTGTTATAAAGAACTTTATTAGTTTAGGAAGAATAAAACTAAAAAATAAAAATAAAAATAATAACAGTTGTGGTGTATGGTGTGTGGGGTGATAAGTAGCCAGGCTCTTATTTTTTACATTAATGTTGTGATTGATGATGAATTACATGATTAAATAATCTGACGCTTATTCACAAGCTTGATCTAAATGTTAATTCCTTCAATCAAGGATAATAACATTTCATTAATTCTAATGTTTCACAATAATAGTTATCTTTATTATTAATTACCTAAAGTTTAATATTAATAACAAATCTTCTAAAATAAGTTATGTATAATATAATACATTTACTAAAATTTAAGGATGGCAATTCGTGTTTGAGGATCATATTCGTGTCGTGTCATGTCGAGTCATAAATATTAGACTATATGAGTCCACCTAAACCTAACCTATTTAATTACACTAGCCAGACTCTAAAATTTGAACCAGAACCGCTTGACTAATGGATGAAACGACACTACCTGCTTAACCCATTTAGTAATTAATATTTATTGAAATAACTTAGGTATCATCCATTTAAATTGTTTCAACCTATTTAACATGCTTCAACTTGTTTTAGATATATTGGTTGAATTGATTCGTATATTTATTTTTGAACCAATTATTAAAATAATTTCACGTACAATTCAATGATAACTATATAAATAATTCATAATTACAACCAGATTTATGATAAAATATTTTATTATCAATATCCAAAATAACAATATAAAAACAAATATTCTTATAAAATAAAATTACATCTTAACAAAAAATTTAATAGTCTGAGATATAACATATTCAATTAATGATATTAATATCATATAATCCCAACAACTAAAAAAGACATATAAGGCTAAACATTTAAAAATCTTAAAAATATGATTTATTTGTGTTATATGGGTTGATTGCTGGTTGACTTACAATAAATATTTTTACTAATCATGTCTTATCAAGTAAATATACTTTGATCCAAATTCATTTATATTAGAATATATTTTTAATAATATATTTTTTTAAGATTTAAAAAAATTGAATTATTTTTTGTGTTTTATTTATATGTGTGAAAAAATTGTAGTGATTGGGTAATGATTAGATAAAAAAAATTAAAAATATATTTGTTTTTTAGTGATGTTTAGGGTAAGATGTGATATATGAGATGAAATCACTTCCAAACAACCCTAGTCTTCTTATAGAATAAGTTGTATTGTTGATCCCTACAATTTGACCAACTTGCTCAAATTAGTCCTCTTGCATGAAAAGAACTAGATTTCATGGATAGCTATATATTAATTTGTTAATCTATTACATGATCAATTTCATACTTCCAAGTTATCATTACAAATATCGAAAGATAATGCTTTGCCATTAGAAAACTCAAATCTTCAAGAAATTCACTCCAATTCCATATCTTAACTACTCTAGTATTTTAAATATTTGAATTCAAACTTGTAATTATGATTTCCAAATATATCAGTAGATCTCATACTGTAACAACAAATGTAACAAACTCATCTATATTAATACATGTATTGTCATGTCCAAATTAACCTACCAATTCCTATTTATTGAATAATCTTACATAGTATTAGTTTTTAAAAGGCTAAGCACCATTTCTCAATCCTACTATGGATTTACTTTCATACTCTGCTAGTACCAACTCTTCTAGTCACTGCATCCATATTATCTCTTACCTTCGTTGCTTTGACTCTTTCCCACTTGCTTGCAATTATGATTGACAATTCCAACTACCTTCACTAGGTGTCTTAGTTTCTTCCTATTCTTAGAAATAAGGATTTCTTGGGATTTTAGTTGGGCCCGAACCTTGTCATTTGAAGTATTGCTTGAATGATTGCGGTATTCTTACTACCAGTCTCAATCCAACCTTTGTCCTTTGGACGAAGAAACACTAGTATCTATTAAGTTGGTTTATCACCACCTTGTTTGGTGATCTTTGCTCTGCAGTTTATGGTTTGGACAGGACCTATTTGTCCCCATAGTTTGCTTCTCGATCCAAGTCTCAGGTTTGTTCTCTTGAAGTGCCAGTTGCACACACTCCAACAAGGATCTAAATCCTATTCTGGGTACGTGAATCAATTTAAAATATGGTATGATCAGCTGATTACCGCTACCACACCAATTGATGGGATCCATTACATTTTCAACTTTTCATAAAACATTTAAACTCATATCTAAATACCTCATACATTTCAACTTAAAAAATTAAACTCATATCAACTTAAAAAATTTAAATTCATCTCAATGGAACCTTCAAAATACTACTATTCACAACTCAATTCAACTCATCTTAACGTCAAAACATAATTCATTTCTTATATCACGAGAAAATTGAATCCTAATCATCAACCATTTATTACATCTTATAATTTGACTACTCGTGCTACTCTTCTTCGCTTTGATGATTTCCTAATGGCTGAAGTTCAATTGTTCTGAGTATAATTGAATCCTAATCTTCAACCATTCGGAATCGCTAAACTATGAAATCATGATTGCATCTACTTAGCAATTGGATTCTATAGAAAGTGGCTTTGCCTTTATACTTAGAACAATAGTGCCAAGTTGAAGTATAATAATTCTAAGAAAGTCAATACTTCTTCATTATCTAAAAGGACTTTAGACTCTTATCTCAGATATGGTCCTCATGTTCCATGTTAGATTTGTGGTAAGAATGGCACCCTGCCCTCGATTGTTATCATAGGAAGGACTTCGCTTATCAAGATCATCACCTTCCCTCCAAACTGGTTACTATGGATACTAAGTTCTCCCCTTCTATGGAGGATAATTCTTGGATTGCTAATAGTGTGTTAATCACCATGACAATGGTGATCTCAATTAACTTTAACCACAGCTCTCCTTATTAGGTGTAATTCTAAAGTAGCTATTAGCAGTGACTTGGGTTTTCTCATTACATATAGTGGCCACTCTTCTTTCTCCATGCCTCATCCTAATTTGTTTTACATTGTTTTCATGCCATTAATAATTTATTATCTATACAAAATTTTTGTTTTGATAATAATTTTTGGTTTATGTTAACCTCTAATTTTATCATATGAATAACAATCACTTAGGGTAGACCCTTTTACATGGGCCAAGTATGGATGTGTTGCGTCCTATCCAATTTTCTTCTTCCAAGAATAAGGCAAATAAGTATACATTTTTCCTTAGTGGGTCTAATGACTACTCCATTTGGCATGCATGTCTTGGCCATCCAGCGCCTAAAATTTTCCAACTTTTTAAGCCTCGATTTCAGCTCTCTGTTAAAGGATCATCTCCTAAATCTTTAGTTTGTGAACCTTGTCAGCTTGATAAAAGCAAGTGTCTTCATTTTCTACTTCTGTTAGGTAGTCATCGAGTTCATTGGAACAAGTTTCTTCTGATATATGATGTCCTCCAATTATTTCTTTGAATGGTTTTACTTATTATGTAAGTTTTATAGATGACTACTTACGATTTTCTTAGAATTTTTCTCTTACATGCAAGTTGGAAGTATTCTCTTTGCCTTATTTGTTAAGTTTAAATATTATGTTGAAAATCGATTGTCTACTAAAACTAAAGCTCTTTCAAACTGATAGAGGTCGTGAATTCCTCTCCAATCTT
Organism: Platycarya longipes; assembly: GCA_036559045.1. NCBI lineage: Eukaryota > Viridiplantae > Streptophyta > Magnoliopsida > Fagales > Juglandaceae > Platycarya > Platycarya longipes. The sequence continues at coordinate 36,834,740 of CM071799.1, forward strand.
TTAAAGAATTCTTAGAACAACATTGTGTTTTTCATCGTGTGTCTTGTTGTCCCTACATCTCTTAGCAAAATGGTAATGCTGAGAGGAAGCACAGACATTATGGAGATAGGTTTAAGTCTTTTGGCTTACTCTTATATGCCATTTCCTTTTTGGGTTGATTCATTTTGCACGGTTGTGTTCCTTATAGATTGCACTCCTTTGTCTAGCAATTTTGTCATTCAAGTGACCTTATCAAATTCTATTACAAACGAACCCATGTTACACCTTCCTTAAATCTTTTGGATGTGCATGCTATCAAATGTCAAGACCTTATAACATTCATAAACTTATGTTTAGGTTTAAACGGTGCATTTTTTATACTCTAATTCTAATTCTCGGGGATATAGATGTCATCATCCCATCTCAAAGTGTATGTATCTAAGTTGTCATGTGGTTTTCGATGATAATAATTCCTTGCCAAGGTTTGCACTTAATTTATATTGAAGCCTTGTGTATCTAAGTTTGCTATCAAGAATGGTTCTTTTGGAAGTTTCTCATCTACAATTATGGTACCTCTTTATAATTCTTCTATTTTATCCGAAATAAATTCTTTTGTTTCATCTATTGCTTCTCCTATGCCATATGCTTCTCCTTTAGACTCACCTGTTGATCCCCTTTAACTCACTTATTGTTTCTCCTTTGCCATCTTTTAGTTCAGATGTAGCTAGTTTTATGCCATCATTTGCAGCTCCTCGATCCAATTCATCCAATGCTAACCCAAATTAAGATTGGTCCTTCTAAGCCTAAAACTCATCCTGATTTTTACACTTTTTACTCTACAAAATATCCATTGTGTGCAATGCATTCCTCTACCATTCCAATAGAACCTTCATCATACACTCACACATCAAAGTTTGCAGAATAGATACAATTTATTAATGCTAAATTTCAGGCTTTCTTGGATAATAATACTTGAGTTTTGTCTTGACAAGCTAATAAAAATTTATTAAAAACATGTGGTTATTTATGATTAAACAACGAGCTGATTGTATCATTGAGAGGTTCAAAACACGCCTTGTAGCTAAATGGTTTCATAACAAAGAAGATTTATATTATGACATTTATCCTTGTTGTTAAAGCATCTACTTTCCAACTTATTCTTGCTTTGGTTATACATGTTGATTGGCTATTGAGGCAATTAGATGTATCTAATGCCTTTTTACTTGGAGATCTCCTAGACTTGGAAGATGAGGTATTTATGGAACAACCTACTGGTTTCAGGTATCATTCTCAACCTCACTCATTTTGCAAGCTCCACAAGGCACTTTATGGCTTTAAACAGGCCCCTCGTACATGGTTCTATATCAGTATCATGATATTTACATTTTCCTTTTAGTTTATGTGGATAATATTACATTAACAGGCTTCAAGCTCTCTATTATGATGCATTTAATCATATCTTTACAAGTTGATTTTGGTCTAAAAGACCTAGGATCTTTTCACTATTTTATGGGCATCAAAGTTGTTTGCACTTCTTTTGGTCTTCACTTGTCATGTACAATCCAAGTGCATTGTGGGTTTGGTTCATCAAACTTGCATTGTTGGTACCAAATCATGTGCTATACCCTTATCAACATCTACTAAATTATCTGAGATTGAAGGAGATCCTTGTGACAAGTGGTAGGTCTTGTACAGTATTGTACACTAACTCGACCTAATATTTCATTTACTGTGAATCAATTGCATCAGTTACTATACAAAGCCAACTACAATACATTGATCTACTGCAAAGAGATTTTTACATTATCTTAAAGGCTCACTCCAGCATGGTTTGGTATATCGCTATGGTTTTCTTTAGCTAAATGCCTTTAGTGCTGAGTTAGTAGGGTTGATGACAGGTACTCAACCATGAGCTATACCATTTTTCTTGGACTTAATTTGATGTCATGGTTTGCTAAGAAGTAGCCTGTAGTTTCTTGTTTAAGCTAAAGTCAAAATATCAGTCCATGGCTTTTTTTTACAATTGAAATCTTTTGTCTCAGATGGTACTCAATAATCTTTGTGTTCCATTGTCTACTACTCTAGCTTTATGGTGTGATAATGTCGGTGCATTTTCCATTAGCCTCCAACCATGTGTTTCATGTTTGGACTAAGTACATAGAGTTGGACTATCACTTTGTCGGGAAAGAAGTAATACATAAGGATATTAGTCTTCATCATATCTCCACAATTGCTTATTTAGTAGATCTGTTCACTAAGTTCCTAATTGGTGCTCAATCTCATCTACTAAGAGACAAGTTACTAATTCGTGAACTCCTATTAAAACATGATCAATTGTAGAGCTCCAAGTCATCATCACAAATATCGCAAGATAATGCTCTATTATCAAGAAATTCAAACCTTCAAGAACTTCAGTCAAAATCTATATATTAACTACTCGTGTCTTTTAATACATGCATGGTTATCTTCAAAATAGGTTGCCAATTCTTATTTCGTGAATGATCTTACAAATATGATAAACACCTACATTCCCACATTAGTAATATATAAACTAATAAATTTATGTTTAATATGATCAAAGAATAAACTTGTTCTATAGAAAAGATATTCGATCTTTTTCCCCTCAATTGATCATATATTTTTCCTCTCAATAAAATTGTGTGTTGATGCTGCCTAGTAGTCATAACATTGATTAGTCATAATATTAATGAGCCATTATATTAGCCTCTCTCCCAATCTCTCAAACTCCTTATCCCTTGCTAGTTGTTCTCAAAATTTTCTCTCGATCTCTCAACTCTCATAATGCCATCATGTACTCCTGTGTCTCTATTAATCCCTCTTAATTAATTTGTTTCAATAGTAAAAGTGTTTTATCTCATCACATATCACAATAATTTTTTTAAATTCACACATAAAATATAATAAGTAATTTAATTTTTTTAAAAGTTTAAAATAATAATAATATTAAAAAATATTATTATAATAATATTTTATTTAACTTAAAATTTTTACTTAAAATCATCTTATTCCACCTCGTTTATATCCTAATTGTACCTTATTATTTGTGATATGATCATCTCTCCGTACATTTATGATTTATTTGTTGCAAAAAGTCAAAATTTTATTTGTTAGTGGTAAACTTCTATTTATTGAATGGGAATCAAAGTTTGGGCTCGTGTGCATATAACTCCCTCGCAAGTGGGCCCAAAGGGCTTAAAAGTTGAGTGGATTTTGGGCAGAATCAAAGGAAAAGAATTAAAAAAAAAAGGAATGAAATATTAATTCCAAACGAAAAATATGTTATTCTTAAAAGAAAACTATATGCAAAAAGCAGGTTCTCAAGTATTTTTAAGATAAATGAATGAGTAAATTATTTAATTAGTTCAGTACTAGACAAAGCAAAATTGAGAAACTATTACCTTGAGTAATAATAGACTCCTCATGTAATTTCGTTTTACAAATATCGAAGTAAATTAATATATCACGACCAAGTGTGAATAATATAATTAGCTCATATAATATTAGGAACGCAGCTTCACAAACACTTCATAGCGATTAAGAAAAATCATGAAATAAATCCAATAAACTGGTTTGATCCTTTAATATTAAAAATAAAATACAGTTCTGAAGAATTAATATCTATATTTTGTGACCAAATGCAAATAATTAAATTGAGACGTTAATCTTAATAATGATTATAAATTATATTTAAACATCCAATAAGAAATTTTTATTTAAAACTGGCTCTTGATTTTTTAGATGCAAAATACTAGTCAGATTTTTATCATTTTTCTAGTCAATTGATCGTCAGAATATCGCTAATCCAATTAGTTAACTTGTCACAATTCTTCTATAAAACACACAAACATATACATATATAAGGGTGTTCAAAAATTCCAATTTCCAAACTCCGTTTAACTTTCACTCCGATTCCGAATCTAATCGAAGTCGAAAGTCAAAATTAGAATAACTCTGACTCCAAAATCGGAGTTCGAAATTGGAAACAGAGTCAAATTAGCTCTAACTTTTAATGCCGAACTCCGAACTCTGACTATTTATACTTTATATATTATATTTTTAAGGTAAATACTAGTTGCGTAAATGACCTAGTGGTAAGACGTGTTTTTCATCTATCTCCATTCCTGAGTTTGAGTCATGAGTTATACTTTTGCTATTATTTTTTAAAAAAATTTTAAATTACGTCGTTTTAAGAGGTATATATTCATCTATTTTAATCTTAAAAAATTATAACTCTACATTTTCTCTCTTCGCCCCTCTCCGCACCACCGCCTCTAGCCATCGCCAATTCTGTAACTCTGTTAGACCAGTAACTAGAAACCCATATTGACTTCGTCCATTCGTCAGATGCCGACTTTGTTTTTCCAATGTTTCTAGTCTTCGACTTCGACTTTGAAATCCATGGGAGCCCAGTTGTTCGTGATTTCGTTTCCGTCTTGGTTCAACTTCGTTTTCCTAGCTGTTCGTTAGATGCCGACTTTGTTTATGATGATGGATTTTCGATTTCGTGACTTAGCCGGCGACAGAGTAAGAATTTGCTCATTTTATTGACTATTTTGTTTAAAACTTTTTATTTCTTCGTTGATTGTTGTGAATAAGGAGTATTAATTCTTTGATTAGTGGAGTTGAGCATCTCAATTTCTCAAATTTAGGATTTTTTTTTAACACCCCTAGAGTTTTTATTTTGAACAACAAAATTTCATCAAATTTCGATCGGAGTCGAAGTTGGAAGTAATTTTTGACTCCTATTGGAGCCAGAGTCAGAATTGAAGCTTAGCCCTACACACATACATACATATATATATATCGTTTTCCGTAGATCAAACTAATTTGTTAGTATTAATTTTGTAGTGCAATTTCTTTCTACGGGATATTCTTTCTAGAGTAATAATTATGATCATAAGTCACTACAAAAAAAAAAAAAAAAAAATTGCAACATATTAATTATTATGCAAGACTTGTACGGCAGACATTTTGTATAAAAGAAAAAAAATATCCCCTAGAGTGAATAGTTTTTTTTTTTTGTAGGTTTTCGTGGTGCATGTCATGTGTACTTTCTTATATACAATTTGTTTATTTGAGATTTGAAATTTAGAGATTGAGTTTTAAAAATTAAATAAAATATTATTGATCAAAAGATACACGAGATCGTATACCTTTAATATTACTCTTCTTAAAAAGAAGAGAGTGTTAAGTATAAGGCGTGGTTTGGATTGATCTCAAACTCATCATTACATATTTTTAAATTCTCATACAAAAAAATATTGTTAGGAGTACACGATCTTGCATTCCTTTTACAAAATCAGTGACATTGGCTGAAATAATAAAAAAAATATATTTAAAAAAACAAAAACATGATGAGAGAGAGAAACAAAAATAAAAAATAAAAAATAAAAAATAAAAAATAAAAAATAAAAAATAATGAAATAAAAAGATGCGTAAAAATTATATATATATAATATGTATGTAAAAGATACATAAATCATGTATAAATAATATTTTTATTTTAAGAATATGTGCACGAAAATAAAATTAGATTGAAATCTAAATTTTAGAAAAATACGACTTGGACATTTGATGTTGTGTAGTAGTTCAAACTTTGTGCCACGGTAAACTCAAATCATAACAAATAATATGATTAATTTAGGGGAAAAAAATGGGGGAAAGGATATTTATGGGTCATGTGAAAAAGAAGAGAAGAAAAATGATTGTGATTGGATGAAAATTGCGAGAAAAAAATAATGAATGGTATATAATATTTGAAACTTATACACTCCACACTTTATTTTTCAGCTCAACCCTTTCTTGTGAATGTTTTTATATATGCATTATAACAGTTACAACTTGTATGAACTAACAGTACTTTATTTATCATTAATCGATCGAGCTTGTTTCAGGCAACATCCCTAATACTTGAAGCATGATTTTTAAATATGAAAAAGTATTAATTAACTTTTTTTTTTTATATATTTTAATGAGTGAATAATAACCTTTCAAATATAATAAACATCTTATTCAATTAATGAATAATATAAGTCAAATTCAATTTTGTATTGAATCTATCTCCAACACGATTTTCTGAAGATACAAACTTACAATCCTATACTGAGTTAGGTGCAAGCATTTTAGAGTATTGGTATCATATCTATTATTGGCCTCATCAAATATAATTTTAATAATTCTATCTAAAATAATTCTATATTGAACTGGTCAAACCCCACCTATTCAAATTTTGAATTACAATAATTATTCATTTTCTTTTATATTTAAAGGGTTATTATTTATCCATCATAATATTTTTTTAATATATTTATTGAATAAATAAATTATAGATCATGCATTTGTTAGTTTTATAAATGATATATTATATTATTATTTTGATAAATTTAATGATAAATTTAATATAAAATCATAAATGTGGAAATATTAATTTTTTATTAAATTTATACTTTTATCAATTTTTAAAAATATATATATATCTAATGCCAATAATCTTGGGCCATTCTCTACAGCTAGCCTAATGCTTTGAAGCCCATTTAATACGACGGCTGAATCTTTAGCTACCTACTAGACATGAGTAGACATGATCATGACATATTAAGCTTAGGGTAATGCAAACCATAAAAATGTGAAAAAGTCAAGAAAGAGCTAGCTCGCTTCGCTCGCTCTGCACTTTGGACTTTCTTTCAAGGAATTCTTATCCCCAGCCGTTCCTTTCTTTTGACCTAATCCACTTAATTCCATCAAATATACATATATAAAGCAGCGTTTGGACCTTTTCTTTAATTTAACTCCCCTGAAGAAACCTAAAGAGAACTGAAAAAGCATAGTCGTCGTTGAAAAAGGCAACTCCAATATTGCATATGATTATTACTAACGTCTTCTTTGACTTGTAGGACCGAATCATCGATCAGTAGTACACCAGGTAAACTATCTCACCATTTTAAAATATTTTTAATATTATTATTATTTAAAGTTAATTTTTTTTTTAATATTATTATTATTTTAAAATTAAAAAAAAAATTAATTATTTATTATACTTTATATAAAAATTTAAAAAAATTATAATAATCATATAAGATAAGAGAAAATACTATACTACCCAAACAGAACCGGGTGTCAATGGATCTAAAAAAGGAATAATATTTTCACATATATTAAAAGAACTTGTATTTATTTATCGACGTCATCTTGGCATCAGGCGTTGTTGTAAATGTGGGTGGATTGACATAGGTTCTTGATCTTCCCTGTACAGTAGAATTTGTCTGCCCATAGAATAATTTGAATGGGGGAGTAGGCCCATTAGGTAGACTTTTTATTATAAAATATGTAGTTTTCAAAGAGTAATTATGGTACGGAGGTTGAGTTGGAATAGTTCCAATTGTTAATTGTTGATACCAATGAAACCCCATTTGTTTCCATCTGTGGGGGAACTTAGATATTTTTTTTTTAATTTTTTTTTATATGCAAATAAACATTGATTGACACAAAACTATTGATATTCACAGGTACCTCAATTTCCTGCATGCTAGAGAATTTGAGACGAAAATTGGAAGGATGATATTTGCTTTGACTTATTAAAATGGGGACATCTTGGACCAATTCCAAACTAACTCTGTTGGTCATTTATTTTATGGAACATTTGTTGCTCAAATTGGCCCAAGGTCAACACTTTCATGTCTTCTCTTGAACCATGGCCAACACTTGACATATAATTTTAGCTCTCATAGGTCATGTGTTTATCAATCTCTATAAGGTTTTAATACCATATAAAAGAATATATATATATATATATATTATATTCTTTTATATATATTGTGAAAATATCAATGTTAGTTTTATTGGAAGGTACGCATGAAACAGATATTTGTTTTTTTGGGAAAGAAATTACTAACGTTCAGGTACTATTCTTGAGGGAGGATTAATTTTATTTACAGTACTAAACCTACCCCCAATTCCCAACATTTATTGGTAGTAACATTTAAGGCTCTGTTTGGTAACAAAAATTAAGGCCTTATTTGGTTTTATATATGGACGATCTCATACCATTTCACCCACATTCTCAACATTTATTGGTTGTAACATTTAAGGCTCTGTTTCGTAACAAAGATTAAGGCCTCATTTGATTTTATAGATATTCTTGTTCCATTTTATATATCATTCAAACGTAAATATTTTTTAATATTAAATTTTCAAATTTTTTATTTAATAATTATTTAATTATTATAACTTTTTTATAATCTAAACAAAATAAAAGTAATTTAACTTTTTTAACTCTTTTATAAAAAATTATATTCTAAAAATATTTAAATTTGTATTTAATTTTTTCACTTTCACTTTTTATAACACATCATAACTAAAAAATTATTTTATTATTATTTATAAATTTCTCCAACTCATATTATGTAACCAAACGAGTGCTAAAGTTTTTAATTGTTTGTCACTGCCTGTGCCAGATTTCTGTACACTTCATCGATATTAAACTACCACTGTGGGCCCCTACTTCTCTAGATGTTGGTCCGCTGGAAAATCTAATTCTCTCTTTGCTATTGGACGGTAACGAAAGAATACGACCCTCGTGTGAGGATAACATCAGCCACTAACGGCAATTTGAAAACGAGGATGGCATAGCGCATAGCAGAGTTATCGAATACTTGGTCGGGGCAGTCGTAGGCGAAAATACAATTATAACCCTATTTACGGGTCATTGTATGAGGGCATCGAGGTCAATAACGTATCGGGAGGTGCTCCCCGCCAACTGAGCACGTCCGAACACGTTGGCCTCTTGTCGTTTTTCGTAATTATCAAGAATTCTCTCTCCGTCCGTCTGTTTTCACTTTATTTGTTTCATGGCTCTCTTATAGCGTCGCTATCTGGCAATCCGTGTTTGTTTTCCCATTCGAATCTTATAAAAAGACCTGGTTTTTCTCTGTCTTCATGTTCTTCTCTGGAGCCTCTGGGGAGGAACAAGAAGCCAGAGAAAGAGACATAGAAAGTACTAAAAAAAATGAAAGTTGGAGAGGAAGTCTTTGGGTTCTGAGATTTCTATATAGAAAATCGGATACCGTACTGTATTCAGTTCTTCTTTTTTGGGTCTGGTCTGGTCTGGTCTTGACAAGTGTGTCTGTGCGCGCGTCTATGGGCAATTGCTTGGAACGTCGTCGTTCCTTGGTCGATAACTCTCCGAGCTCTCAGGCAACTTCCGGTAACGTTTCTGTGCCTTCTTCGTCTTTGTTCCGTTACATGCAAGTAAATGATCAATATGCTATGTTTATTGAGTTTCGTAATAGTCTGGGAATGAGAAGCTTGTTGCCAATCCGTATACAATTCTGTTTTGTTGTGGTTATTGTTTTCCTTATGGTTCAATCCTGTGTTTTAGGAATGTAAGAGCAGAATGGGGTTCGTTAAATCGTTTAATTGGGCTTACAAGTGGGTTGCTTTCTGTGGCTTGTTGGGGTTGGCTGTGTTTAAGTGTGTACCTTTGTTTATTTATTTAAATTTCTTTCGATTTGTTTGGACCTTTTCTTTGTGGCCGAGTCATAGCAAAATGTAAAGCTGTGGTTTTTCAACGTCTGATTGGAATTTGGGAAGTGGTAAATATATCAAGATTTGATGACTTCAATGTAAGTTTTATATAGTCTATGATAGGTTTTAAGCAGAACCGTTAATGGGTTTCTAAGAAAGCGTCAATGTTCCTGGAATAGACATTCTCTCAGAGTATTGAGCTTCGTATGCTCTGTATCTGAAGTTTGCTGGATGTAGCTTTCTGATGCTCATTCCGGCGGGCACGAGTGTCAGTTTCATTGAGTGGTTCTGCTGATTATGCACTTGGTTGTCGTTTTGGGCCCCTTGGCGTTTGCATCTAAAAATTGTGTGGCTAAGCGTTTAAAGGATTTTTACACTGAGTATATACTGTACATTTTGTTTGTGCTTTCTTTCGAATGCTATTATGGTTTTTATTGTTGTAACCAACATAAAAGAAAAACTAAGTTTTTCTATTTCATATAACACTTAAATGGGTAACTTTTTTATGTGCTTTTTCTATTATCTGCAACAAACGATTCCTGCATTTTTTATGTGCTTTCATGGATGCATTTGTTGCATGTAGCAAATATTGACACTTTTTGGTAGATTCATTTTGATCTTCTTATGTATTATATGCTAGGACTAATCTTATTTTTTCAAGTTTGGTAAGGATGTTGATCCAAATTCTCTTAGTATGGATATGAATAATAATTTATTATATAGCCAGTGATGCTCAAAAGAGTTCAATATTAGAGACCGATTGGTGGTAAAAAATTTAATTGAATGTATCATCTCACAACCGATGCTTGGAGTTGTTCAAATCATTGCAACCTTCACACTCTTTATGATTCATCAAAGCCTATGCAATACTTAAGCATTGCTGTAGGGCACACATTGACCAGTGCTTTCTTCAATAGTCAACCTAGTCTAGTTAGCCATAATTATAATCGATTGAATAAGTAATTGTTCTCTCTCTCTCTCTCTCTATATATATATATATACATGTATATAGATAGGTAGATAGGAAAATATCTTTCCACCCTCAAACTAACAGGGGCTTTATACTTTGCATTTTGTTCTAGTTGGTCTAACACATTGCACTCATTAACTACTGATTGTCAAATAAGACATTGTTCAATCTGTTTATGGGTGAGTAACCCTGTATTGCTTGTTAGGGTTCTTACTTAATATGGGTGAGTAACCCTTTTGAATCTAGGTCAAGGGTTTTCTTTAATGTGATCGAGGTTAGGGTTTTCATTTCCGTAGTTGAGAACTCTTGATTTGAACTCTTTCTTTCATCAATCTGTTTATGAAGCTTCTGGTAGAGTTTATACAATTATCCTTGGTCTATTGTTGATGTATGCACAGTGGATGCTTGGATAATGTGTGCTTCGATTCCGTGTTTTTTTAATTGAACTAAGGGTTGATTTAAGAAAGAGGAAATACTTAGGAAATCTTTTGATTGTGTTTTTCTCGTTGAATATGCCAAGTATCTATTTTTGACTAATTAGGTACTTGAGAAAAAAAATGTGCATGAGGATTTGAAAACCTTAATTGATTTTGCATTAAGGAAAAACCCGAGACCTAGAACTACTATTTCTCATTTGATTTGCTAAAAATCTTAGACCAGTTTTAGTTGTTTAAATATCAATTCCTTGTTGACACTCCTAAGTTGAATCCAGATTCATACTCTCCTTGGTTTCTAAATTAATCTAGATTTAGTTAGGTAATTATTAGTTAAACAGTAGACATAGTTGGTTCCTCTTCTACTTGAGAGGCAATAAATTGGGAGAATCGTCATCGGAGTGAGGGGAGATTGCGGGGAGGTTGCTGGCGCCATGGGTGGCAACGGCATGGCTTGGAAATGCAAGAGACCCATTTCAGGTTTGAGTCTTCACGTGAGAGGTGCCAAAGGTGACACCGCCATCATGGTTGTGCTTTTCGGCGGCTAACAGTTCAAGAGTGACCGGCGGTGAGACTTGGTGGTCAGTGGTGGAGCTTGGACGAAGCTAAGGCCAAACAGCCAAGAAGAGGGGGGGGGGGTGTCGTGCAGGAGAGAGAGGAGAGAGAAAGAGGGAGGGAGAAAGTGAGGGGTTTGGACTTCCTCTTTAGCTATTTATAGGTTCGATGCTTCGGGGTCTTTAAACGGACAAACAGTGAGCTTAAAATACTGATCTGAAAACACGTAAAACCAATTTAACTTAAAACACTTAGAGGAATTAACAGAATATTATTTTAACTTAACTTTAGTTTATAAAATAATATTCCTTATAATTAATTAAAATAATGAAGCTTTACTAATTATTTAAAAGAATAGAGTTATATATTTAGATCAGAGATTTAAAACATAATTAAAATCGCACAATATATTAAATAACTAAAACCATGGTAATAAATTGATTTTTTAGAATTATAATATTTTGTAGCGCTCCAAAATATTATAATCGCATTTTCTTATAAATCTAGCTTGGGTCCAATAATACTGAAAATACCTCATATAATATTTTTAGGACAATTAAAATACTTGAGAGCATAAAAAACTGGATGTATTTTAAAATCAGTATTATCTTTTAAAAAAGAAAAAATGTAAACAACCTCCTACTATTTACATAACCTCCACACACCACACTTTTTTTTTTATTAAATATTTAATATATGAATAATGAATAAAAAAATAAAATTATTTTAAAAAGAACAAATTCAAAATAAATATATTAAAAAATTAAAAAAAATAAAAAATATTGGTGTGTGGAGGTTGGGGAGGTTGTGTAGAACAACCCTTTAAAAAAACATGCTATTGGAATCGAGCACGTATTTTGAGACCCAACACGTGCATCGAGATTCATCTCAATCGAATGAGAGATGAACGAGTTGTTACATCATTTCGTTGAGATTCGCTAAGCCTTAGGGAAAAGAAGGAGCGGGTGTTACATATGTAAAAATGGTTTAATACAAATTCCCAACTCTGTTTAAACACCACAACCAACAGAAGAACAAAGTAAAATTGTTTTACATTTGAAAAAAATGACATTTCAAATCCCATCCTTGCTTGGGGCAGCATTTTGAGGTATTAAGAAATGTCATATTTATAAAGATTAACATTGGGACTAAACTTCCAGGTTTTAGGAAAAAAACATAGATAAATGTTTCAGATCTTGAAGGACTTGGAGTGTTTTTCTATTTATAGAAGTTTAGAGGACCGAGGAGCGTTCTTACAAATTCTTTAGGAGGCCGAAGAAGGGGAAGAGGGGGAGAATGTGTGGGGGAAAGGCATCGATGACTGTTACAGTACTAACTTCTAAATTAAGGGCACGAGCCAAGAGGCAAGAAATTAAATTGTTCGTTTTGCCATATTATCTTCTAATCTAACTTCTAAACTAACTTCTAGTTAGAGGGACATATCGTCTAGGGATGCTTCAATTTTGTATTGAAAACTTAGTTTAGGCATCCATTTAGCCTTTTAGATGTATATTAAAGGTTACAAAACTGAACTTGAGATATCATTCAATCTTTGCTTCAAAGAGCCCACACTCAAATAGAAGTTCTCCCGTCAAATAAAAATATGGTGATAGTCTTGAGATGCATGGGTCATACTATAATTGGTCTCTTGTGTACACATAAAAAAATATCGATCTCTTGTATGTAACAAGCTTCTAGCACATTGACTGGCAGATTCCTCGTTTACTACAATTTCAATCTTAACTTTACTGTTCTTGTAGGTGATGTTTTGATATAGCATATCATTAAAGTAAGATGTGTACTACTTCAACAGAATTTCTTTAGACCTAACATTTAAAACAGAAGTCCAGATATTTGAAAGTTAGATGTTTCTGTGCCTTTAAATTGGGGATGGATGATTAATTTTGGTTCTAAGACTTGTCCTGTAAAAGCACAAGCACAAGAAAAATCAACATAAGATCTGAGTTACCTCAGACTAACATCGGCTGTAAACATCCAGGAGATAAATATAGTGAATTTTAGTGATATTGGTCCCACTCTAGTACTGCTAGATAAAGCTGATTAGAAGTTATATTTGTGAAGTGGAAATATGACCAAACGGCAAGGGTTCTACATGATAATTTGATTCCATCATCTCACATTCCATCATTAGTTTTATGAATATTTTTTATGTGTCATCATAAGATGATAAGATGTCTTCATCATAACCAAACTTTAAACAACATTGATGAGTGAAACAAAGAGGCACTCTAAGAATAGAAGATTATTCACTGCATTTACATTAATAAACTGAACTTCAAAAATATTTGAGTGAAAAATCTTTTAAGAGTGATTATTTCCTATAAATATTTGGATCTTGGATCCCCCCTTAATTGGCAAGTCTGGCATCTGTCTGATGGTATGTTGAATATGGTCTGTAACACTGATGTCACCTATTAATTCGGGTTTATGTTCAAAATCTGACAGCCAATCATTAGAAATGGAAGTGCTCGGCATGTTATAGAAAGTGGTAAATAATGTGTACGTGTGTTTGTATCAGACTAGAACTTGTGCTAGTTTTCAGTTCTTAATAAAATTAATCATGCTTTTGGAACCAATTCTATCCATCGCTGGGCTTATGATTGTGGTTTCTTACTGTAAATTGGTGTTGTGCTTATATGGGCTCTATTTTCATGGTGCCTACTTTAGTGTCACAAATCATCGGCTACCCTTCCCTTTCAGGAGTCACAAAAGTTACCATTTCAGGAGTCACAAAAGTTACCTGTAGAAGCAGCCGTTCTTTTGATCCTTTGAGCCCATCCGTCCCAGCACATGGTGAAAAATACAAATCTGGAATGCTTCCTACTCCAAGATCTGAATGTGACATATTGGCATCACCAAATTTGAAAGCCTTCACATGTAATGAGCTTAAGAATGCTACCCGAAACTTCCGCCCTGACAATCTCCTTGGAGAAGGAGGATTTGGTTATGTTTATAAGGGGTGGATTGATGAGCATACCCTTAGTGCTGGAAGGCCTGGAAGTGGAATGGTTGTTGCTGTCAAGAAGCTCAAACCTGATGGTTTCCAAGGCCATAAGGAGTGGTTGGTAGGATCTTTGTTTCAACTGAATACTCCAATTTATATATTTGCGTTGGTCCATCTATTAATTTCTGTTGGTTGCAGTCTGAAGTGGAACATCTTGGTCAACTTCATCATCCAAATCTTGTCAAACTTATTGGATACTGCCTGGAAGGGAATAATCGGCTTTTGGTGTATGAGTATATGCCCAAAGGAAGTTTGGAGAATCACCTATTTAGAAGTACATCAACACTTCTGGTCAAGATAATTTTTAAAGCATGTTTTATCCAGCATGATATACTATGCTTGTATTTCATCATTAAACTTGCTAATATCAATTAACAAGCTACCAAGAAATTGTTTGGAATCATTGAATTTCTGTTTTTTACCCTACAAGTTATATGACATTTGGTAATAAATAAGTTAATAACTATTAATAATCAGGGAAAGGGTATTTCCTTAGTACAAAGGAAACATATATGAGAAAAACCAAACCAGAAAAGGGGAAAAGATTAGATGAAAGAAATATGTACCTTGTATTGATAACATCTTACCTTGGTTATTTCAGGGGGTGCCCGACCTCTTTCTTGGACAATTAGGATCAAAGTTGCCATAGGTGCTGCACGCGGGCTCTCCTTCCTGCATGACTCTGAACAACAAGTCATCTACCGTGATTTCAAGGCTTCTAATATTCTACTGGATTCGGTATGTTGATTAAAAACAGTAGTATGTTGATGTGGTAACAGTAGGCTTAAGATCACATGGGTGTGAGATCTTGTTACAGAAAAAATGGGGGAAAAAGAGGAAGTGAGGAAAGATGAGAAATGATCAAAGTTTCGTTCCTTTCATTTAGCTCAGTTTATGGAAATTCAATTTGACATACATCATCTAAGCTTGACCCACTTGTATCATTGTCTCCATAGCTTCCATAATTTTCTTATCATTCCAAGTTTTGTTGCATTTATAGTACCTTTTTTATCTATGCAGGAATTCAATGCAAAACTTTCAGACTTTGGTCTTGCAAAAGTAGGCCCCACTGGTGATCATACTCATGTTTCCACTCAAGTCATGGGTACTCAAGGCTATGCTGCTCCTGAATACATGGCCACAGGTCTGCTCTTTTCTGCCTTTTTTTTAACTATATTGTAGCACGCTTAAAGCAGTTGGACCCTAGTTTCTGTATGACTATTTACTGTCTAAGCAGCCAATGCTGTCCATTTACTAAGCACAGAATTGTAATTCTACAAAAATGTTGATCAGAATTTCCAATAGAACTTGTCTCGTGCTCGAAACTCTCAGGTCTTAGGCATGATTAACATGCAAGTCGACTGGAAAATTGAGTGCTGCATCTTAAAGTTCCTTTATTGTGATTGCATTTTCTACATATGTATTATAAATACAAACAAACCCTAAATACATCCCTCTATGGAGTTTAAACTACCACTCCTCTTCCCACAAAAACCTGTTGCTGGTGAAAGACTGGCTGTTTCTAGTTTTGATTCTCGAAAATAATCGCTGGAGCACTACAACAAGCTTTTATGGTATAAAAGCTATTAATGGTGTTGCATATAATAACTGCACTCTCTCTTCACCAAGCTTATTATATGATTTCTAATAACAATAATGACATTAATAGCTTCGAGGCAAAAATCTGGTGGTTGCATCAATTTTTTGAGATTACTCTACTTTATAATATGTATTCTTTTAAAGAAAGGAATGTACCTATTTCAATAATTGGGAATGTCATAGCACCACCTTCTTGCTAGTGTGCCCTAAATAATCCTTCTCTGTGGTCAGGTCGGCTAACTACAAAGTGCGATGTCTACAGCTTTGGGGTTGTGCTACTGGAGCTGCTTTCTGGACGACGTGCTATCGACAAAACAAAAGTTGGTGTGGAGCAGAATCTGGTGGATTGGGCGAAACCCTATTTGGGTGATAAGAGAAAGTTGTTTCGGCTTATGGACACCAAGTTGGAGGGCCAGTACCCACAGAAAGCAGCTTATGCAACTGCTGTTGTTGCATCTCAGTGTATTAGTGAGGCCAAACTCCGTCCACAAATGTCACAGGTTTTAGCTATCCTAGAACAGCTCCCAGTTGCCAAATCCTCAAACAGCCCTACTTCTAGTCCTTTGCCTAAGTCCCCTCTGAGAAAGAGTCACCCTTCACCTCTTAATATGAGCCTCCGAGGATCCCCGCTGCCATCATCACATATGCAATCCCCAGTTTTGAAATCCCCGCGGGGACGATGAGCAGGAGCAGATTTTCTGATCGACTTCCTTAATGTAAATCCATTTATTTTTGGGGGCTCTTTGGTTGGTAGTTCAACGAGTACATTTTGTGAGCATCTTTTGTGACTGAGTATCTAAGATAGAATATTTTCAGTAAGAGAGATTGTCCTCCTAATTTTCATCTCTGCCAAACACTCAATCAATAGCAATGTCATTATGGACATGTCTTGCTTTTCCATTGTCACTCACCTTCACTGTCATGAAACTTAACTAGTTTAGAAAAATGATGTTACCTTACTAGTATGGGGATTGCTGTTTTTTATCTAACATGCATGAAATGCTAATTTTGCTTTCAATAGGCTGTCATGTGGTCTATATCTCCAGTGTTCCAATGGATGGCTAATTTGTTGCATTCCGATAATGTAAATTTTCCTATATTTTCTTTTGCACCTTGATTGGCTCTTATTTTCTTCGTTGGAAGATTATGGGAGAAAAATCCTATCGGGTGGCTTTGTTTCCACACGGTATGATGTAATATAATTTATTCTTCTCCTTATCAATTTCTTGATAAAAATAAGATGAAAATTTGTTTTCCAGTAAATGGAAGCCCTCCCCTTAAAACGTTGTTTTCTTTGTTGGTTTTATTGAGAAACCATGTTACTAAAGCTTTACGGTACTTCAATTTTCCATGTTCAATAGGGGCAAAAATTTTCCTACTCGTTGCCTGAATTTGTTTGCCATGCATTCAAATTGCAGGACATTTTAATTTCAATGAACTTTGATGCCCAACAAGTGGTGCTGTGAACTGTGGACCGAGATCCTTCCTTGGTCCTTCCTCAATTGAGTTCCATTAATAATGATATCAACTACATAGATCAACACAAAGAGAGAAACATCTGGATGATAAAAAGAAAATAGAAATTAGTCAATTTGAGATTCTTCAAAGTCAAGACTAATTAGAAATTGAGACAATTTTTAAAAAGACATGCTCGTGGAACCTGTCTGAGGCAATAGATAACCTTGTAAAGCCTACAAATATGAGTAGGGTGTTGAGAATCGACAAATCCAACTAGTTGTTTCATGAACACCTATTCTTGTAGCCTTCCGTGCAAAAAAAGGCATTTGATACATACAACTATCTAAGAGACAAGTTAAAGTGAACAACAAGAGCAATAATAACTCTTCTGGTGCCTGGTTTAATAACAGAAATAAAAGTTTCATCATAATTTAAACCATCTTGTTGTTGGAATTCTTTAGCCACTAATCTAACTCTATACATGTCTATAGACCTCTAATATTTCCTTAACTTGCAAACCTATTTATTTATTTTTTAGTTGAATAAGAAGTTTAGCGGTCTTGAAAGGTTTTTTTGGTTTAAGAGAGTTGGTTTGGACCGGGTTATTAGCGAGTGAGTGGGCTTCTAGACTGGTGGGGGAGAAGGAATTCGTAGTTCAGGTGAGGCACTGATCATGGTGGAAGTTGCAGTTGGAGAAGGATGCACATTTACAAAGAAATTATAGAATCCACATTTCCAAACACTTTTTTCTTTTCTCAGCAAGTTAAACCTTCATTAATTAGAGAAAATATCTGGAAGTAGTCCAAACTGAAAACAAATTGGAAATAAATTAAATACAAGGTGGATTAAGTCTAATAAGCATTTGGGGATCTTGATCAGTGGGATCCTATCAAAGAGATTATTAGTAGCAGTTCATTGTGCAATAGAATGCACGTGTCAATTCTGAGATCAATATATATATATATTTTTTTTGTAAGCTTCACTTTGGTTGGAATTGTTGCACTGGATAAGTCCCCTTCTACCAAACACTCCTTTTTTCATTTTTATTTTTTTGAGCTACCAAACACTCCTTTCATTATTCTAGTTTTGGTTAAAAAATAATTTTTTTTCTAACCCTCAAATTTAACCATTTTTTAAAATTGAATATTTTTTTAACCATTTTTTCAAATTTCATATTTTGAACTCGTAAATATTATTATATTTTTATTTAGATAAAAAATAAATTTGGACACGTCACACAATTCTAATTATTTAGGATATAGTTTAAAGTTTTATGACTTTGGAGCGTAAAGTAGATAAGAAATTCTATTTGTAATAATAAGTAAGGAATTATATGTAAAGTCTCATTGATATATAGAGATAAAAGATTAAAAAAAGCTATTATTTAAAAAATAATATTATTGTAATTTAAAAAATTTTTAAACATAACTTATATTGACTTGTAAGAATAGTTTCTATTTAAAGATTTTACGTAGAATAATTATAAAATCAAATAGGCGCGGATGAAAATCGTAATTTAAAAAAAAAGGATTAAAAGTTAAAACTTAAAATATTAGCGGATCGATGCCGGTGAGTTATGAAAGTTCGGATATGGTTCCAAAATAGACCCATGAAATTGAGGCCTTTGACCCGGAAATCCCAGAACATACCCGATCCAACACGCCCCATTCCGGTGCACTGGTGACTGGAATAAGTTGCCGTTTCGATTGTCCTTAATACACCGAAGGATTTGTATTTTGATTTCCATGCCAGTTTCTTCAAATCAGTCAATCCCCCGGTAACGATCTCTTACTCCTTCGATCATTAACTACTTCAGTTCAAGTATTTGATCCATTCTAATAATTTTAGTTTCGCCCCTGATCGAGGACTGTTTTCTTTTTGGGGTAATTTTTTTGGGTAATCAGGCATTAAATTATACGTTCGAGGATGATTAAACTTCTCTGTCTTTTGCAGATTTACAAAGTGGGTTTTTGAGGATGGTTCTGGTGTTGGCCTTGGGGGATTTACATGTACCCCACAGGGCACCTGATCTGCCTGCAAAGTTCAAGTCCATGCTTGTCCCTGGCAAGATCCAGCATATCATTTGCACTGGAAATCTTTGTATCAAGGTATGGCTTCATGCGTTTGATACATCTAATGGTTTTCTGGGCTTGTTTGATTATTTATTATAATGGGTTCTTGAGTTAGTTTGGCTGGGTCGTTCTTTCTGTTTGGTTCCTCAGAAGATTTTCGGAGTGGGGAAAGAAAAAGAATTGTCTTCCGGGTTTTGTTAGTTTATTGTAGTCCTCTCTGTTAACTAGGACATGGAAAACAATGGGTGAGCACGACCGAGGCTAATATAATTAATCGATTTTTTACCCTTTCCTTCTCTTTTATGCTTCTGCATGTTTAGAAACCAAAATGAGACAGAGACGGACTTTAGGCTCAAAATAATTTTTGTTTTCTTTTTATATATTCTCAGGAGCCAGAAAGATGGCAAGATTTTCTATAGAATTATAGGTCGTTGAATCCTTTGCAGCATTTTCTTAGTTTTTAAGATGCATTCTGGGTAGAGTCATACCTTGGATCTTTACTTACGGTTCTATATGCTTGCTTTTTGTTATTGTTTGCGCTTAGATGCGTCTTTATTTGTTGTGTCAACAGTAGTTTAATGTAAGGCAGCTTTAGATAGGTGGGGATGGCTTCAAATGATGGGAGGTTTGTGTGATACTTTACTATTGTGGTATTGGATTTTGCTAAAATGTTACAGAAAACAAAATGGCTAATTCAATCTCCATGAAATGTTCAGAAACTCTGTCAACGAATCGCTTATGGGTATGGAGAAATGAAATTTGAAATTTCTTCTTTGCATCTACCCAAATATCTCTATTTAACAATGGCTGTGAACCTCATCTTTGCAAATAAAGTCTGTATTCAGCTCGATTCTGTGATATGTAATGGTTTTTTTTTTCCCTCTAAACAAATTGACGTAGTAGAGCTGCCCAGTTTTTCCTGTAACCTGGTGCCAATTTTGCTATTTGCAAAAGTTGGTTCCTGCCAGGCTGTGGCAATTTCCCCAAATAGATTAGCATATTAGTCCCACGGTATACTATTCTCACTTTAGATTTTATCCCTTTAGCTCTGTTATTCTTTTTTGTTTACAAGTTTTTTCTGCACATTTTGGAATGAAGCCCTCTCTCTTTTTTAATTTTCTTTTCGTAGTTCTTCAACAGTTGGAAGTACTTCTATGGTCCAATTTCCAAAATGAAATTCAGAATAAAAATGGTGATTTTATATTCAACTAGACAACCTTGTTTGTGCTTCTAAAGAGTTTACAATCAGCAGCAATTATGTGATTCTGGTTTTGCACGTGCCATCAGGGAAATAGAATTGTGCCTAATTATATTAATAACACACTAGTTAAGCTGATTGAAATGTCTGGAAAGAGTTTGCCATGGGGTTCAACTTTTGGAGCTCTATATTTTGAAGTACAACTTGTTGCTTCGTTTTCTTTATTGTGGATTCAGATTCCTTCCATATGTGCTCTGTTTGTGGGTGTCATGTATGTTTGTAGTCCCCCATCTGTAATTGATTGGTGATCAACCATTTGAAATAGGAATTCTGTTCCTAAAGGTGATTAATTAAGAGATGCCATTTGACATGGCATAGTTTTGTTTTTGTTTTTTGTTTTTTTCCCCTCTTGATTTTGCTTATTGAATCATTTATTATGGTTGCTTTGCGATTCTGACTTATGCTGACCTGTGTTTTTTTTTTGAGCGTATATAATTTATTTCTGTCCTTCTGATTATGGTTGACTAAACAATGATTTTTAGCACCTGATTTGTAGATTGTCTCTAACATTTATTACTTAAACTAAGTTCTTGCTTCTGGAGTATATCCTATGCCGTTCATTCCATATTTAGTCTTACTGTCCCGTACATGTTTAAGTATTTGTACAAGTTTCCTGACTATTTTTTCCAAACTACATAATTATAGTGAATGTGATCGTTTAGTTCATTTTGGCAATTCTTATTAATTCCTGATTATGATAACTAGGCACTTGCTTGTAATTTTCCTCTGATACTCCCAGGAAGTTCATGACTACTTGAAGACTCTTTGTCCTGACTTGCATATTACCAGAGGTGAATATGATGAAGAAACACGCTATCCAGAGACCAAAACACTAACCATTGGCCAGTTTAAGCTGGGACTTTGTCATGGTCATCAGGTTTGGTTCCCTTTGCTTCTATATTGTTTTATAAATTCTTGCTTTCTTCGTTATCTCAAAGAATGTTTATGACAATTCAGATAATTGATATGCATTTCTTTATTGCTTTCAATCATTCATGACCTTTAAGCATAATCTAATTTTGTTTTTCTTATAAAGATGTGCAAGTTATTGTTTTTTTTTGTTAATTTTATGAGATATTACTTCCCATCTTTGAATCAACTTAGTTACTAACAAAATTAATTTTAAGAGACTGTCGATTCAACACGAGGATGCTTATGATGATGGGTAAAATGGATAGAAATTATAAGCCTGACATCATTTGTTCTGGTCAGATGCCTTGGAAAATTGTTTGTGGAAAATTAATAGTAAATGTTTTTGAGTTTATACTCTATGCATGAAAACAGAGCTTATACTGGTGACCTCGTGGTACTACTATGGTTATTTCAAAGCTAATCTTGGTTGTAATATATGGATATTGATTAGATGTGCTGAGGTCTAGAATGAAAAAAATTGCACTTCCATGATGGTTAGATTCCTGAAATTTCATTCACTGCATTATGCATTTTAAATCTGTTTTCGTTTTCAAATTTTCTTCTTCTTTCTGCACCGAGGCAACAATCTCTTGCCCATTCGTTGAAATTCATATTCTGTTGAGAAGAATGAGGTAACATTTGGTTAACTGGCCAGGAATAATGGATTAGGCTAAATGAAATTTTCTTGAATAAACTTTTGCTGAATGAAATTTTCATTCACTGCATGTTGGTTTTGTGGCGAGCTGTATAAATTGGATGTCCTGGTTTTGAAACTTTGCATTCACACTCTTGAGGCTTTAAGACTGGGGACTTTGTCTTAAATTAACTGAAGAGCACTTGTGGGAACTTCTTGTTGAGGGCCTGTGCACTCGAAAGTGCACTCCCGGGATTAGTCGAGACTTTGTCCTGGACAACTGGTGCCATTAAAAAACAGACTTTTGCTGCATGTGTCATTCTGAAAAGTAGCATTTGGTATTATGCTGTAAAATATAGTCCTAAAAATAAAAAGTAATGGGAGCCCATTGTCCACGGTTGGGTGGATTATTACTTTTTTTTTTTAAGTAAATGTGGGAGGGGGTGGCGGGTTCAGGGAAAAATCTGCTTGTAGAAACCTGCCTGCCTCCCTTCCTTTGTATAATCATTTAGTTTTTATGAAAAGTGAAATGAAATTAAAAAAAAAAAAAAAAAAGTCTAAATGAAACTATTGGTAGTTAGTTTTAATTATTATTCTACCATTTTCCTTCTCACTTCCGCTCTTCTGTTGTTATTGAGAGATCTTCTTTTATGATGATGGAGCCATGTAAAATGCATTTACAACTTAGTCATTTCCTAAACTGAGAGAGGTTAGGTAGAATGACTATGAAACGCCTATAAACTAGAGTTATCAAACACGCCAAAAGAAACAAAAACAGACCTGCTTTGAAATGAATATTTGTAGAGATGCAAAAGGACCCTGAGTCAAGAGTTTACTATGAATGTGTATGATTAATCCTTGAAGTATTTGCATTGAAGCTAGTTGTGATGACATAATTATTTTGATTTATCTGAAGGTTATTCCTTGGGGTGACCTAGACTCGCTAGCCATGCTCCAGAGGCAGCTGGATGTAGATATCCTTGTAACAGGTCATACGCATCAATTCACGGCTTATAAACATGAGGGAGGTGTCGTGATAAACCCAGGGTCCGCAACGGGTGCCTACAGCAGCATCACCTATGATGTTAACCCTAGTTTTGTCCTCATGGATATTGATGGCCTACGCGTCGTGGTCTACGTCTACGAACTCATTGATGGAGAGGTTAAGGTCGACAAGATCGATTTTAAGAAGACAACTACTGCGAGTCACACTGCTCATTGAAAACAGCTTCTTTTGTGGTCATACAGACATTTTCTTCTTATCTTTCTTTTATTTTTATGTTTTGTTGGGATTTAGGTAAATCTGGTACTGCTTCTGTGATGCATGGTGATCACATCATTCGTGTATGTGCAAGATAGTGGAAACTCTGACCTTTTTAATTACGATTGGACACAGGATAGACTTGTATGATTTCTCTGGAATCTGTTTAACAAACTACTTCTCTGGTTTTATATACAGAACGTGAAGTTGAATATTACTTGGTAACTGGGTATTGGAGCCCCGGACTTGCGTTAAGGGGGGCAAAAGTTGACCTGATTAGCCTCTGATTTTGGATTGAATTCTATGTAAAATGCTTGTTATTATTTGATAGAAATAGCTCACTTCGAGAGAGCACCTCCAAGAAAATGGGAGAGAGTAAGAGGAAGTAAAAGAAAGATGAATAACATTCTATTTCATTTCAGATGATCCCGTTGAGCACCCATGCTTCTTACATCATTTCAGATGATCCCGTTAAGCACCCATGCTTCTGACATATGGTCATTGTTGACCCACATATGGGCTTAGTCTAACTACAGACCCCAGCCCATTAACTATTACAGTCAATAGAAGTAAATATAAAGGGAAACAAACAAGTAATGAGCCCAAATTTATCCCAAGGTCCATGGCCCATATAAGAAGTAGAGGTAAATACAGCCCATATAAGAAGTAAAGGTAAATGTAAAGGGAAACAAACAAGTAATAGCTTGTTACATTCTATTCGTGTATGTAAGATGAGTGATGATCTACAGCTAGGCTAAGGATAATCTAATCTACAGCTAGGCTAAGGATATTTTAACAGCTTTTGGTTCTGGAATAAGATCATCCACTCCTAGACATTAATTTAGCCATCAATTTTTGCAAAATGTAATATTAGTCGGAGGTTGAAACAATTCAGTCAACCATGAGCTGAGCTTTATTCTAAGCTTAGTGGTGCTAATTGTAGATTAAAAAAAAAAGGTATTGACAACTTGCTTGATCGATGATTCCAATCAAATCTTAGAATGGAAATAATTATAAATATTCTGAGCTTTATTCTAAGCTTAGTGGTGCTAATTGTAGATTAAAAAAAAAAAAGGTATTGACAACTTGCTTGATCGATGATTCCAATCAAATCTTAGAATGGAAATAATTGTAAATATTCTATATGCATGTATATTGGTTTTCTGCTGGCTGAAAATGTAATCTAGATTCTCTCAAAGTAGCCGAAGAATAAACCCAAGCAGGTTCCTTGGGTTCCAACTAGACACACATCCCCACGATTGCCGGCTAAGTCTTTGATAATCAAATGGTAACCCATCAAAACCATTGTTATAAGTAAAATCCACGAAACCTATTCAAACCAAGTCGTGTTACACTCACAAGAGTGATCTAATTCGACAAATTATTTCGATAAGGTCATTTGGCTCTATTTTCTTTTTAAATTTCTTTTACAAATTTTTTTTTTTATAACCTTAAACATTTTAAAAAACTCATAACATCATTAAAAAAACAATTCTTTAATCACAAAGTAACAAAAAAAAAAACAGTCGGGGATTTTTATCAAGACTCAACTGATCTACTGATCTCGATTGCTATATTATTTTCTTCAGCAAACTTGGGGTCAGATACGTAATCTGTTGGTAGAATTATCACATAAAAGTAGGGTTTTGGCTTCAGTTTGTACTTTGTAGTTGTTTGGGAGACAAATTTATTAGGAAAATGCTTAAGCGGCCACTGATGAATTGTTCTGATAAATTCTATTGGTTTAAACTTTTTCTATTTCTTATTGTTACGTTTGAATGTTGTGAATGTTTGAGAGTATTTGTAAATAGTAGTAAAAAGTAGATAAAAAATAATAATAAAATATTGAATAGTAATGAAAAAATAATGAATAATAATAAAAGTAGGTGAAAAGTAATAATAAAATAGTGAATAGTAGTAGAAAATATTTGAAAGTGTTTGAAAAGATTTTGTTTCCAAACCTAGAGAAAGTACATTTTTATCATTTTTGGATTTTTTTAAAAAGAAAGATTCAGAAGTTAAAAGAGCAATAATATCTACTCATAGGTTTAAGATTGGAATGTGATAGATATAATTTTCCAATTATAATATAGTTTTAATTGCAAAAGGTTGAATCACAATTCAGTTGGTTTATATATACTCGATCGCCTATATATGTTTTTGCTGAGATCACATCGTCACATAGAGATCAATTCAAACTGTACAACTATATATCCCGGATATCTCTCAGTCAACTCTCTCCCAGGATATACTCATCTGCAACAACAAACATATTTAGTTTGAATTTTCAAATATTCTTAAATGTTTAAAATTCAAACTATATTATCTTATCATTTTTTGAATATTTACGTAAGGACTAATATTGCCATCATAGAACTTCTATACCATATATAATTCACATTGAATAAGGAAAATGTTATTATATATGCCGCCTCACTTTATCAACTTATTTTGACCGTTTATGAATTTAATTTTCTTTTCAAAAATTTGTCTTTACTTAATGGTTAAAGAAATGATTATTAGTGTATTGATCTTTTTTTTTTTAATATTTTTTAAAAACGTTTAAACATATTTAAAAGATGTTTGAAATAAAAAGTAAATAAATAAAAAAAATGCAAATTGTACTAAAGGACACAAGAAGTGAGCAAATTGAGGAGGTATAGTAGCACCACTCTATTGTATAACCGATTTGTGAGATTTAAGTTTAAAATTTATATCTCAAATCAAATTATACCATGTGTATAATATGTGGCGTACCAAAATAGGGTTTTCCATATTTGTGAAATACGGAAACAATTTATAATATTCTTCTTTTGTACCTAACCTTTTCTCCTCAAGTTCCTTTCGCTACTAGATATATATATACCCAGTTGAAGATAGTGTAAAATTCATGTTTACTCAGTTTGGTTACGGATACAAACTTCCTAATTACAACTCATTTCGTAAACTCAGTTTGGCGTAACAAACTTCCTCAAGTTCTTTTCATTTTTACGGAATTGATTTCATGATCTAATCCATTACATCTATTAATTTATAATAAAAGTAATTATTTTACAATCTGACAAAATCACATAATCAATTTGTGAGATTATTTTTATGTAATACTATTGTGTTTAAAATCTTTAACTTTATAGATTGACATCATGGAATCATGCACAAAAATACCCTAGTATCGCTCGGCTTTGTTCTTGGTTGTTTTGGTTGCCAACCACATCGATCGGCAATTCTAAATGGCTATCACAAGATGTTCAAACATGAGCTTAACATATATACGAAGAACGAACAAAATATAATAACTAATTATTTCTAAACATCATTATAACGTCTCTTTTTCCTAACACAATTGACACTGAAAAACCAAATTAGTTGATCATGAATATTCACCTTGAACATTTTGCCTAAAAAAATTCCTAATTAGCTGTGAATCTGTAAACCATGGTATGCTTATAGGTCTCTCCAGGATTAACAATCTGTGAAGGGAAATTTGGGTGATTCACAGAATCAGGAAATCCCTGTGTTTCCAAGCAAAGACCCGCATATTGCTTATAAACGAAACCACCTTTTCCCTTCTCATCGTGCAGCATATTACTCGTATAAAACTGCACTCCAGGTGCACTTGTCCACAACTCCAGTTTCCTACCCGAAACACTTTCCTCCACAACAGCTGCCTTCCTCAAGTGATAGGGACTTCCGGCATCGAGGACATAGTTTATGTCGTATCCATTGGCTAGCTCTTTGAATCTGCTGCCAATCGTTCGGGGTTCGAGAAAATCATATGGTGTTCCTTCGACGGAGAGGATTTCACCGGTTGGAATGAGTTGTTTATTAACTGGAGTGATATGTGACCCAAAAAGCTGGAGATTGTGAGAGAAGATGTCCCCACTTGTGTGGCCACCCAGATTCCAGTAAGTATGCTGTGCTAAATTCACCGGTGTAGCCTTGTTCAGAGCCTTAGCTTCCATCTTTAGGGCTAATTTGTTTGTATCAATGAACATGTATGTTGCTGTGACAGAAACATTTCCAGGAAAGCCTGCATAAATTCATCACACATTATTGTCCCTGCAATTATGGTGTGTGATATATATATATATATATATAGAGAGAGAGAGAGAGAGAGAGAGAGAGACTGTAGTCTATACCTTCTTCACCATCAAAACTGTCATATGTGAATGTTATATGACTATCTTTGCTGTAACTCTTTACAGTCCAAATAACATCACCAAAACCCTTAAGTCCACCTGATATTAAACAGTACAACTACTTTAATTATTCCAATATTTATAAATAATTCAGATTCCCAAATCGAAGTACAAATCATATATATACACACATAAATTAGAGATTGAATATACCGTGTAGTGTGTTGTTTCCATCATTAGCCACTAATCTATATTTGATTCCATTCAAAGTGAATTCAGCCCCTCCAATTCTGTTAGCAACTCGTCCAACAATGGCTCCGAAGTGGGTTGTATCATTCTTCGAATGTCAGACAGAAATTCAGTATTAATTAAGTCTACCAAAATATATTTACACAAGTACAAACTATTGAAAAGGACATTAACATCTATATATATATATGTATGTGATTAATAAGGAACGAATTAATTAAAGAGGAAAAAAAGAAAGAAAAGGAATCTGACGAATCGTACCTTGTAGTCCTTTGCTGAATCGTATCCAAGAACAACATCATCTAGTTTCCCTAATCAAAGAAAATAAAACGGATTTATATGGAAACAATAAATCATGTTTTCACTTGATCTGCAGGGAACAAAAAACATATATAGAAGTTGGGAAAGCATAAACGAACCGTTTTTATCAGGGAGAATGACAGAGATCACAGTTGCACCATAGTTGGTGAGCTTCACAGAAATATCTCCCCTCTTCAACTCGTACACTCCAACTTCTTCATTCGACTCGGAACCATTAATCTTAGCAAACAAAAAGAACAGCACAAAGAAGGCATGCGACAACGACACAGCTTTAGCCATGATAAACAACAATATATTAATTAAAAAGAAAAATACAAAAAACTAATGGTTAAAACGTCAAAGAGCAGACAGGCCCTCGTCATTTATATAGAAATCAAGAGGAAGGAAATTTGTTTACAGTGTTTTCAGATAAGGATCACGTGTTTTTGAAATATGTTCTGTTAGCAAAATTTTAGGATAACTGTTTGACTAATCAACTAAGAATTATTTATCGAATATAAAATGATTTTATTGATATTCTTTTTTTGAAATCTTATCTATACCCAAATTCCACGTATTCATAATATATAGTTATAAAAATATCATGAAGATAAATGAATAATGCGAGATATAACTCCATGACATTCTATCATGACCTGATATTCGATCAGCTTCAGTCACCCAATGAATTGAAGAGGACCGTCAGAGCCCGTACGTAACAGAACTTTTCTGATCCGGATCCGGAGAATGCTGATACCATGAGAAATGATGTGTTTAAATTTTCAACAGACAATTTATGTAAGTTTTTAAATAAAGTGAATTATATTTATTTATTTATATTAATAAAACTTACTTTTTATAAAGAATTTGTCTTGGAGTTGGATAAGAGTTTTCATAATTGAATTTGAGATCGTACTTGTCGGATGCGAAGACTTCAATTTTCCAGTACGTGTTCAGCTCCGAAACGGACGGGGGTGTGGAAGGCCATTTAACACCCACCAATAAAAAAAAGACCACGTCAGAACATTACAAAATTAAAAAAATAAAAAATATTTATGCAACCATGAATTAGTAACCACCGCGTACCACTTTGAAAAAGATAAAGTTTTGCTACACGGGCAAAACATACACTACAAGAAATAACCCTTGTAAGGGCGTTTTACAATTTGCCGAAATTAAAAACGACGACAAAGGATTCTTATAGCAGCACAAATAAGAAATTTGGCGAATTCTAATTTTAACGGGGCGAGAATACTTTGGTTTTTTGCGGCGCATTTTATGCCTATTTGTGGCGCTTTCTTGGCGCTGCAAATAATTTTTTAAAATTTAACCACAATGATCTTTCTTTTCCTTTTTCCCTCAATTCCTAATATCTATTTCTCTCTCTTTGCGCCTGATACCCTTCCTCTCCCCCCTTGAACGCCGATTACAAAATTCGAAGCTCACCTAGCCTCTGATCCTCATCGCCGACTTCTAGTAGCTGTGCTTTCGTCGCCTTGCTTCCAAGGTGTTAGAATCCCAAAGTAGTTGGGCCGGGTTTGATGGGCTTCTTATTATCTTGTATTGATTGTTAAGTTGTTGGTGGCCATTGGGCCTAGTTAATGAGTAGAGTTGGGTCATTTTAGTATCAGTTATCCTACGGGTGCAGAGGCATGTTGGTTTATCATTTTACAAGAATTAGTTACAAAAAAAGACCTATATAACATAGAGGTAAGGAGAGGAAGGGATATCTTGTATTAGAAAACATTTAAGAAAGTTGAATACATTGGAGGAAGAGCACCCTCGAAGTTGCTCGGCGTGAATCACGCATTTATCGATCATTTTTCATCTCTATTCTTGCATTTACCATTGAATTTTCCTGCATTCCATTTCCTATCATCATCACCATACCATAACTGCATTCATCCGTTATTTCCATACTTCATCATCTATGGGAATCCTTACAATTGGTATCAAGAGCCTACAGTCCTCCATGGCAGACGACGTACGATTCAACAACTAACATGAGAAAATGCAACTGATTCTCATGGATCTGATACAGTTCAGCCAACAGCAACTCGCTTTGATGAAGACATTGCTCGAAAAAGTGCAGAAGCTTCAATTCTCAGTCAATTAATACCATGGAAGCTTCAAGGTTTTCAAGCAATCTCTCTTGGAATTGCAAGACCAGGAGGACGATGAAGTTGCTAACGAAATTTCCCACAACGATGCTACAGAGAGAAATACCAAAGTCGCAGTAGTGGAGACTTGGAATGACGGAGAAGCTGATGCAACAATAGAAAATGACACAAGGAAAGAAGACAATCATGCAACAATAGATACTTCAGTGACAGAGGAGATGATGGCGGACGTCGATAACAACGAAAATTCTTACCACAAAGTTTCCCCCTATCTTCTCCCTACCCAAGCCCTAATCCTCTCCCAAAAACAGATCAGAATCATCTGCTCTGACCCTCGACAACAACATCACTGGTTTCGTTTTCCACAAACCCTCATCCTCCAAGGCCATCACACACACTGGTTATTTTCCCAGCCCCTAATTTCACCCCCGATTCATCGATTGTGGATTTTCGATCCTGGGATTTACACCGGTTATTTCTCCACAAGACAGATTCAGCCACTATTTCAAGTGGAAGCCCTTAACCGCACCATATTATTCGCCCTCAAAATCGAAGAAGAAGTGAACAACGGGAAGGAGCTCTCTCTCATTTTCTCATTTTCTCGTTTCCGGACCCTTGTAGAAGTAACGACATCGCAAGAGATTCAGAATGGAGGAGCCATTAAGGGTATGGTTTCAGATGCCATGATTCTCACTATAGTCAAGTTGCGATCACTGGTTGAGGTAGGCGTAAAATTCTTCTCAATTTTTGCCTTTCGGTTTGTGGAAATATATGTTAATAAGCTCTTTGTCTGCTAGGATGAATTGGAAGGAAGATAGGAAGTGATCACCATTGCTTCAACGAATAGAGTAGATATTCTAGATTCCCATTTAAGACCCGCTGGTGCTAAGTTCCACTTGGGAACAATTTCACATCTCGTTAAGCTTGTGTTTGAAGTTGAAGAAGAACCTATTGAAGGCTCTGTTCTGCTAACAGCTCAGGAAGCTCTTTCAATTGTTCATGATAAAGTGGATGAAAAAGGGAATAATGCACCTCATCTGCTTGATAAATTGCCCTTTAGGGATGTGTGGTGGTATAGGACATTTCTCAGAGTTGGATCCTTGAATTGTGCTCACGTTGTCCTTGCACATATTTACTTTAAGGATTATATCGAGGTGCTTTTGTCCTCTCAACTCCTCCAATTACCAATTCGTTTATCTTTTGACAAGGGAAAACAATTTCATGGGAGAGTTATTGTAGCATTGTGCTATGTTGAAGGGCAACTTCTGGAGTTTCAGGAAATTATAACAGTTCGACTCCTAGGTCCTACTGTGAAGCTGCTGCTACAAGTATTGTGTAGGATAATACAAATCAAGCCTCATTTGCGCAATGATTTGATACCCTATTACACTCCAATTCTGGATATAGAGGAACAGTTCTTGATCAAGAGTTGGCCTAGCACCTGTGAACAAGTATATTGTTCGGGAGTAATTGGGTTCCTTTATATTGTTTTGATTTTTCTCAAGTGTGTTGTGCTGAGGTATCTCTGGTTTGACCCATATGCATCTCTGTGTGGAGGATTGGAAATGGTGGTAGAGGTAATTTATTTTGCTTGTGGTTCCGTTACTATCTTGTTTAGGGAATATGAAGCTGTTAAAGAGATTAAATATGGGTGGAAATCTGGTAGTTTGTTTGAGGTGGCATCTAATGCGTGTTTGGATTCTATTGGATTATTAGGGGCAGCCGAGTTCTTCTGCAAGATTCCCAAGCTTTATCTGTCATTTTCCATGCTTCCTGCTGCTATTTTCAATTGTAGCATTGCATATGATATGCCAATAAGGACGGTGCATTTGAAGTTGTTCTAAGATCTCTTCCCAGGTTTTTCTTGCAAATCATAGTGTATTGTCCAAATGTTAGTTAAATGAACCTTGGGGAAAAGGTTCTTTAAGGGGGGGGGGATTGTTAGGAACCCAAAGTAGTTGGGCCGGGTTTGATGGGTTTCTTATTATCTTGTATTGATTGTTAAGTTGTTGGTGGCCATTGGGCCTAGTTAATGAGTAGAGTTGGGTCATTTTAGTATCAGTTATCCTATGGGTGCATAGGCATGTTGGTTTATCATTTTACAAGAATTAGTTACAAAAAAAGACCTATATAACATAGAGGTAAGGAGAGGAAGGGATATCTTGTATCAGAAAAAATTTAAGAAAGTTGAATACATTGGAGGAAGAGCACCCTAGAAGTTGCTCGGCGTGAATCACGCATTTATCAATCATTTTTCATCTCTATTCTTGCATTTACCATTGAATTTTCCTGCATTCCATTTCCTATCATCATCACCATACCATAACTGCATTCATCCGTTATTTTCATACTTCATCATCTATGGGAACCCTTACACAAAGTGAGGCTTTCTCTCCACCGTCCCTCTCTGCGTCATCTCTATGTTTACAGTTCTCGATTTTGGTTTTTAGGGTTTCGGTGGTAAGGGCTAGAAGGGGCTCAAAGTGGTTCGTGTTTGAACACCATCTCTCTCTCCGTTTGTCTCTCGTTCCCTCTCTTTGTTTGTCTCTCTCTCTCTAGTTTTTTTTTTCGTTTTCTCAAGGAATAGCCCATCCGATTCCTTTCTTCTCTCTCAACTTTATTTATTTACTTACTTTATCCTTGAATTCGATGTTGCATTGCTCGAGTTTGTGATAATTGTTGGTTTGGATTCTAGATTTTGATGGCAGAAATTCTATGATGTTGTTTATGTTAAGAATTTATTGTTTATTATCATACATGGTGGCAGTGCTAGCGTGGAATAATCTTTATTTTTTTGGTGTGAGGGAGATTGCGCCCAAAGAGAGTGCTCATGGAAGAGGTATTATTGAGATGGTTTTGCATTTTGGTTCTTATTGTTTAGAGAGAAGGTGATATTGTGCATGGGTTTACTTTATATCTTGCTGACTACTTTAAAAGGCCCCATTTCTCTCGCTAGTTTTGTTCGATGAATTGCAAATTTTACTTTAATGAAACATTGTGAATCCCAGCTTATTGAGTTCCTCTTTTATAATTGTGCTCCTTTTATAATTGTATTTTCAGGTGCAAGCAGTAGCTGATCTTAACCAGCATGACCTTCAAACTCAACTGGAACAAGAACAAGAAGAGTGGCGTGTAAGTATTTGTTTTGTTGTGCTTCTTGAACATTAATGCTTTTGTTTATGTCTTTACATTTACAAATAATGCTTATCTATGTCCTGGTTCCTTTTACTCTTTTTATTATCACTAATTTTATCACCCATTATAGCTATTTATTTACATTTACAAATAATGCTCATCTATGTTCTAGTTCCTTTTACTCAATTGTACTTAGTTTAGTATAAGTTCTTGGGCTTATGCCTATTTCTTTGGGAATAAAATATTTTATTACTTATAAAAAAAAGTTGTACTCAGTTTATTTTTGTGGTTAATCTTGTTTTGGATTCAAGTTCAAAACTGAATGATTGGAGCTGTATCATGTAAAATATTAGTTTGAGTTGGTAACCATGTTTTTTGATTAATTCCTTCCTTGGGTAACTACTTAATTTCCATATCTTCAGTTTGTAACTAAATTTGGATTTTTGAAATGCATTCTTGGATTTTTGTTGTTTTAAGAGTGGGAACTTCTAAGAGGACAACTAGAGAGTTATGGGTAAACAATATATGCCATGGTATAATTTATTATGTACGATTGAGAATTTATATGAAGTTGGTTCTATGTGAGAATTGATGCAAAACTTGGCTATATGGCATAATAACTTGGCTATATTGATGGTTTATTTTCACTATGTCTTGACTCTTGATAGTAGAACAACTTTTAATCTTCTTGGGCTTAGCTTATTTCTATAAATGAAAACCTTTTGATTACCTATAAATGAACAGCTTTTGAATAGCTTTTATGCTACCGTGTTGTTTATGCTGTCATTGCTCTTGATTTAATTTAAGTAGCAAAATAGTTTGAAGCCGTTTTATTTATGCTGCCTTGTTATTGCAAAGGTGAACTCCTACTTATTGCCCTTGTCTGATTTTTATTTATTTATTTAATAGCCCCAACAAAAAAGAATTTGAGCTCCATGCCATAATGAATTTTTTTATGCTACCATGTTTATAGATGGTTTCCGAAGCAATTTAAGAAAATGGAATAAGCTCAATCTTATTTAAATTTAGAATATATTTTTAGCTCATTAGCATTGCAGGTAACCCTTCTGTTTTGATCTTCATGGGAGGAAAATACCGATTCAATTCTAAAAACCCTCTTTACATACTCGGTGAGTTAATACCTACCCAATCTTCAGATTCTATTTTTGCTACTTGTGTGATGCATGCACAAATAGTTAATTTTAGCAATAAATGTTTATAGGAGGGATTAGAAGACGAGAATAAGTGAGATGCATACACCAAACTAACATAAGTTTGCTGTTAAACATATAATAGATTTTATATTGAGACCAGTTTCCACTTACAACTCCAGTTAGTTCTAGATTCCACAACACATAAGCAACTGAGATAGACATTTGTTAATTTATTTTTGCTTGCCAGTAGAAATAACAATTTGTGATAACATTGTTATAGTTTAATTGTTCGATTTTATTTCTTCCAGCTTTCTTCTTTGATAGTCTTAGAAAATTATTTATCTATTGATCTAGAATTGTTTTTGATAGTCATCACTTATTTATCTTAAAAAATTGGAGAGAAGACTAGGCACTTCTTTTCTTCCCATTTTTTATTATTATTAACTGTTCTTCCCATGTTGGGAGGATGTCTCAATACTTGAGTGGCTTTGGGCCACTCGGACCTTGTTAGGTTTGGCTAGTTCTTTATCAAGGTTTGTACCTATTCAATCTCATCACAATCAACAATGTGATTGTTGTTGCTGTTTGGTCTACCTGTTAGTGACTAGTATCATCCAGAATTTTGCAAGTTCATGTTGAGAAGTTCTATTATCATTCATTTTGAAAGCTATTATTCTTTTGAGATTAGTCACTGACCACCAGCCCCTCATTGCCACTACCACTAATCAATTTTACCTAATTACTGTCCCGTTTTAATTTTTGAAGTGAATGGATATTATATGATACTGCCCTGTTATATGATACTGGTTTGTTACATATATATACGTGTGGAATTTGTAACTTATTTGTGCTTCTATATAGAAATAACTCAGCCTCATGTCATTTTTCTTGCCATCATTTTTATTTTTGATTAGCTTAGACAGAAAAAACCATATCTATATCTGTAGCATGCATTTGTTTTGTGTATTTAGTAATGACATGTATATGTTCATATATATTGTGATCAACTTTGCCTTATTATTTTTCAATTTGTTTTGTCTTAGTTTTCACAGCTTGCACATGCCTCCTGATCAGATTAACCATTATGTAGATAAGGAAATGGATAATTAGCTGATGATTGGTTTATGATCTATTTGGTAGAGTAAGTTCTGCTTGATGGCATATGATCTGTTTGGTAGAGTAAGTTCTGCTTGATTTGATTAGTTCTTGCTAAATTCTGCTTGATGGCATAGTAAGTGTGAATCTCAGTGGAAAAGAAACATTTATGTTACCAATCTTAGATTAATTTAAGTTGAGTGTTCGATGGTAGAAACTTATATTTTCTTCCCATTTCAAACAAATTGAAATGATTGAAGTTTTTCTAGTTGGAATCCCATTGGAATGAATTTAATATATGTGCATGATATTAAATATTTGGCTTAGTACATAGCAGAAAATTCCCCCATTTCACTGTTTATGTGGACATAGTAGAAAATTAGAGCTAAATGAGCATGATGGCCAGATTTTTACTTAATTTTGTGTTGGTACATGAAAAAATCATCCTAGAGAATTCCAGTTGCCACGCCACATGCTTTTTGGGCAGCTTTTAAGGCACTTTTTGTAGAGTTTATTAATTTATGTCTATAATGCATCACATTTTCAGACTTCCCAACTTCAGGAACTCTTTCTCATAAGTTAAATATAAGGAAAACTTGAATGTTATCATTGCTGCACTAATAATGTGTTTTAACAAAATACTACTGACACAGGTGAAACTGGATCATTAGTATTTCTTTCTTTTTTTTTTTTTGTAAAATGCAAAAAGGGTGGAAACTCGCCGCAAATGGGCTTATCCCAAAAGTCTAACCAGGGTTAACTGATTATGTGTGGCAATATTTCACCTTTTTGCGGCAAACAAAATTCGTCGTAAATAACCTTAGAACACTTGATTGATAGGGAGAGAGCTGCAACCGCTCGATTATAGCTATTTATTATTTGTCGCGATTTTAAGGCTTTTTTTGCGACGACTGGAAGTCGCCGCAAAAAGCCTTATATCTTGTAGTGAGATTCTACAAAGTTTTGCTTCCTTCAAGAATTTGTCTTTTTTTCGCTTCCCTCCTCAAGTGCCAAGAGCATCATCACCATGACCGACTGGCTACTACACCTGACTGCCACATGTCGTCGAGTCCTTGATTTTGCTTTCATCACATTATGGGAGAATAATGTGACGTAAATGTTGAAAATGTAGTCAGTTAAGAAGAAGATGCAATCACTACAAGAGAATGCATTTTGTGGGATGAAAGATTTTGCTCCAAAAAATGGCATTTTCATTAAAGTTTTGAATTTCGTTTCGGTGATCATATCGGTTGAGGTACTGAAATGAAATTTTTCGATATCAATATTGTTTTGAAATAGACATTATACAAATAAACTATGTATATAATAACTATATTCTATATTAAAACTAATACAAATATGAAAAGCATACAAATATGAATATTTTTGCTGAAGCGTTGGCAAAAATGGGGAATGCAACAATTGGTGAATCATCAGCTTTTCTAGAAAATCAAGCACAACTCGACCTAGCTTTCAATGGGGTGGAACCTTATTTGCCTTGTTTTTGTTGCTCTTGAATCGAACAGGCTCGAGATCATCAATGGAAACTACCCTTCTAGTATTGATCTTTTTACAAGTTTCCCAACTGCTATATTCAAAATTATAAGAGGACAATTTGGTTGTTGGGTTGTCTTTCTAGCTGTTTTAGCAAAACTCTTCGACCTTCAAACTTTTCTTGCTGCTCATTTTCTACTATTTGTAATCACTCCTGATGGATTGGTTGATGGACTGAGGGACAACCTCTTTAGTTGTATCTTTTGTCTCATAATTGGAGAAGGTAATTGTCAATGTATCTGCCACTACTTTGCTTCTTGTCTTGGTATAGTTTTGTTGTTCTACTATACAATGCAGTATCTGTGCTGGATAACTAAATAGATGGATTTTCTTGAGCTTTCTCCAAACTTTGTGATTGTAATGAATTTTCTGTGCAAGTCCCTACAAACTTCAACTCCTTGTGAGTTTTCTTTTCTTTTCTTTTCCACCTCAATTCATGTTCCACATGAAATAAATAAATTTCAAACATGAGGAATTCAGGCCTTGATTTTTATCTAAAAAAAATAGTCAATACAAGTCTTAAACACACATATTTATAAAACCTAATACAAAATTCTATATTTTTTAAATAAATGGTATTCTCTATTAATGCTATTCTTATTATTTTAGTAAAACTTTTTAGGAGAAAAATAGACTTTTATTTTTTGTTAGAGAAGGAAATGATTAAAGCTTAGATTATTTGTCAAAACGACTGTGCGGCACTTGCACTACAAGTCCTTAACAATTTTCTTCTTTGATCTCTACCAATGGCATCGTACTTGCAGGCCGTCATGTCTATATAAACCCCCACCTAGTCCAACGCTCTAAAGGATCAGAAAAAGCTCAGCTTTGTTTGCTTCTCACTTCTCTCCCTCTCGGCCCATTTTTGTTTTCCTAGGAAACAAAGATATCACGAGCTTTACTCATTGCATCTAGAAGCTATTAAATATGCCGATGAAGGGAATGAGGAGCTTTTGCCATTTTCTTCTTCTTCTTCTTTTGCTGCTTCTGAATCCAGATGAAAAATGCACCCCACCTATATCTAGCCGAAATCATTAATTCGGCCAGAAATTTGGAATCTAGTCGGAATGGTTCGAAACAACCCGAGATAGCCTGCATTGTGGCCGGTACAAAATACACCATCATTCTGGTCACTATTCTTGTGATAACCTGAATTTTTAGGTGTCCTTCTTAATTTTCGTGCTTGGCATGATTATATTTCTTTAAAATTATTTTAGGAAACTTTTGTAATTTTTGGAAATATATATATTGCATATGAATTTTTTTATTGGTATTAAGCCTATATGTATTGCAGGAAAAATAATCGGGAATTATCTAGATGTTAGAAAAATCATTAGAGACACTAAGTATAATAAGAAGATACGGATTTTAAATATTCAAGAATATATTTAGAAATTGAAACAAAATTGACAAAGGAAGTCAAGTGGTATAAATAATGAATATACCACATGATATTTTCGGATTAGGAGATTTTAGATAGTTTCGATGTCCTTTGGTAATTTGGGAATAACTTCCTCATCTAATTTTGGATTGAGATGATTCAAGATTCTATGCAAAACTAAGAGTAACACCTACAACTTTTATGTTTTGAGTTTTAAGAGATATTGGCTTAATCAATGACGAAATTGGGTGTGAAGCTGACATGTCTAAAAATGGATCCAAGTAGCCAAATTTCACTTTTGTTTTGTATGTCCAAGGAAGGATAAGGAAGTGACTTGTACCCAAAGGAAACTAGATGACATGTATGCTTATAGAAATTCCTGCATAGAAATTGATTTAGGTGGACCAATACCATAAGAATATTAGTCAACCAAGCAAAGAATATTTGAAGAAGCAAAATTGGATCTTTCTTTGTGGAATTTCGGCCAAGGTAAGTTCAAAGAAGGCTCAAGTTGATTTTCAACTGAAAAGGAACACTTGGCATGATGAGAAGGTAGGGCTTTTGGAAATTCAAGGAAATATTGTATAGAATTGGAGTTAGAAAAGTAGAACACATGGTACACTCGGATTAGCTACTCTCGGGCAGTTTTGACATATTTTAGTAATTGGAACTAACTTTCTCATATGATCTCCGAATGAGATGATTAAAAATTATATAGAACACAAAGAGAGAGAGAGATATAGAATTTTTATGTTTTGAATTTTAAGAGATATGAAATGGATCAAAAACTAAAGCAAGTATGAAGTGGATAGGCAGGAAAAAGACTCAAATGGTAACCGACTTAAGCAAATGAGCATTAGTTTAGCCCTTGAAACCGACTTAGCATAGGAAAAAGATTAGAATTATCTTCTCAAGTGCCTTGAAATCATGCCAAGTGGAAGGACATGTGGCAAGAGGGGAGTTTTTCCTCTAGAAGCAGTCGACCAGCTCTAAGACTCCAAAGGAGCCGAACACATACATGTGACTAAATTTAGATTTCTTTTACCAACTTATGTGATAATATTACATAATCTAAAGATGAGGTTGATCTCTTAGGTGGCATAAGGTGAGCCTTTAGATGAATTGCTTGCCAACCAAGTCTACTAACAAAGGGGAATGATAGCCTAAAACCTAAGGGGACACATATGGCACATGGTCAAGGAAAACACTTGGAGCTCTAGAAACATTTCTACACTTTCACCTATATATATGGTTGATGACTCTAAGGGGAGGAGTTTTTCACCATTTTCTCTACTACAGCTCACGACAACCCTTAAACCCTTGCTTAATTCACCAATTCCTCCCAAAACCTTCAACAAGGGCATTTTGGCACTGAGAAGGAAAATTGGCCAAAGTTTGATATACTTGAAAATTGGAGTTTTGGAGAAAGTAGTAAGTGCACAAAATAACCTAACATTGGCTTTGAATTACTTGTTTAGTAGTTCTATAGCATTGGTTAGTTTCTTTGATTTCAAAGTGATGAGAATTGTTAGCTTGATTTAAGTAATATTTTGAGTTATGTTATCTTGCAAGAAATTGAGAAAAGACTTATTAGAAATTAAGAATTTATTTTAGATAACTATGGATGGAAGAATAGAGGAAATTATATAGGAAATTGATGGCAAAAGAAAATGGAAATTGATGACTAATAGGTTCGGCCTTTAGGAGTTGCTTTTGAAATATTTTAGTTTTATTACTTCAATTTTTGACATGTTTAGTGTTTGATGATATCAAGTGATTGTACAAATTCTATAGAAAATATAGATTTAATCATCCATAAAATTATGAGGAGAAAGTATTGAACAAAAGAAGTTATTTGAAATATATTAGAAGAAGTACACATTAAGTGAGTTTTTAGTTTTGATAATTTTAAGGTTATTTTATGCATCTTTGAAACCCAGCAAATAAGAAAGGAGCTTGAGTAAAAAGAAAATAAAGAAAATCCTAAAGAACCTAGGGGGTTTCGGCTATCATTGATTTCTTATATGAAATGTTTTGTTTTATGTCTTCGTTAAGTTAATTAGTTACGTTTTACTTGAGATGTGATACGTGATTTGATCAAATTATGCTATGCATTGATTAAACATGTTATATATGTCATATGATTTATGTAAGCATGATGCATGCATGCAAAAGATCTAAAAGTATATGCATGTCCCATTACGTCACAAGTTTTTACGTCAAAGGGCATGTCATACATTTTTGAGAAAAATAAGAAAATTCATGAGAATAGGAAAGGAACAACTAAAGATAAGAGAATTTTAAAAAGTTAGTCATGTCATGACGGGGACGATGATATATAACGCCCGAATGACTAATGTGCTGATAAGGACGACGATACGTAACGTCTGTCGAATGATAAGAAGTCAGGTCATAATAGGGATGACGATGCATAACACCCGTATGACTAGCATGACTAGCGGGGATGACAATACGTAATGCCCGCTACAATAAGAATGTTTATGTCATGACGGGGATGGCGATATGTAACGCCCGTATGACTTATATGAATTGGCGGTGAAGGCGATACGTAACTACTGCTATAATAAGTATGTTATGTCATAACGAGGATGGCAATACGTAACATCCGTATGATTGATACGAATATGAGAAGGCTCGTCATTGTCGAGACAGTGATACATCACGCCCATCAAGGTTCGAAAATAGTGATATAGCCTAACCATAGATAATAATAGTGGATATGTCCCAACCACAGGTAATAATAGTGGAGGATGAAAATATGAAAGATTTTCTTACTTTTACGAAAAGTTTTGCACCTGTTTCCAAGAAAAATTTTCTTATGAAAATATATAAGTTTTGAAGAGTGCATATGTCAAGCATAAGTAATGCATAAAATCATATGTTTAAATAGGTTAAGAAAATACATGGATAAGATAAAAATTTTAAGAAAAATCATTGCATGTCATAAAAGTTTATGTACCCATGTTCATATAAGTTTGTTTTCATGAAAATGTATAAGTCTATGTGAAAAATGGTACATTAGTCATGCATGAGACACGCATAAGGCATTCATGAGTTGTATGTAATGATATCTGCTATTTCATGTTATTGATATGTACTGATAATACCTTTGTTACGTTACTTGTGTACTAACTGAAATTTCTTGAAAATCTCACTATTTTAATTTTATATATCATTCCTTATGGAATGATAGACTTTATTACAGGAATAAGTTATTTATCATGAGACCAAAATGTCACTGGAGGTTCTGAGGTACCCTAAAGGTCCTACATAATTCTCCCTTTCTGTGGATTAATTTCTCACGTATGTGATCAAATGAGAAATGTTTTTTATAAAGAAGTCTGAAACAATCCCTGAGAGTGGAATAAGGGGAAGTTGGATATGATATATTACGCATGTGTTCTGAGACAATTGGGATGATATAGGTATTTGGTACTCTCCTGAATAACAAATTATGGGTTTATAATTATATTGTGCCATGTAATCACTTTATGCAAAAAGTTAGATCTCTTTGCATCTATTGAAATTTACCTTATTCCTCTATGATTTGCACTGCATTTAATTAGTAAGTTTAGATGCATGCATGCTACTCCTTTTGTTTGCGAAGGGTAGGTAGCCTTGTGATACCTATCCTGATGCTTTGATTTACGTTCAATCTCAGGCATAAAATCGGGGTGTCACAATTCTGGAAGAAAACTTTTCAACAATTCCAGCCAGAATGAAATGGTTTTAAAAACTTTGAATTTCATCCTAAAACGGTATTAGAGATGATTTTTTTTTACAACTAATTTTTCCTAAAAGGCCTGTCTCAAAATATTTTTAGGTAAAAAATTTGAATTCATTACTAAAAATACTTTTGGGGACAAAATCTAGCAAAATAAGTCGAAAGCATTCCCTAAAAGGGGAGGCACAATATGGGTCTTGGCTCAAGGTAGACTCCTTTCCAAGGAAGAATGGTGGCACAAATTTTATTGAGCTACTACAGGGGAAAAGGGGCAAGAAAGTGCTAGTGTATCCCTAAAATCATCAATAGAAAGAGGTACACCCTATGATAGAAGGTTTGAGGAACTACATGAGTAGATTGTTGAGACTGAACCTAATAGAGTAAAAGAGACCAATGGGAGGACTGGGAATGAATGAAGAGGAGCAAGGCAATTTGGTAGGGACACAGTTGAGTAATATAGGTGAGTCACTTATCCAGATCCTAATTATTGTTGGGAAGGAGAAAGGAAACGATATAGAAGGCCCAGTGGTCTACATGCAAAGTAGCATTGCTATGGAGCCACCAAAGAAAGAGGGAAATGGAATAGAAAGGCTAGGGAAAAATAAAGAGTGTCTGAGGAATCTTTGGAGGTAGGTAGTAAGCCTACCTTGAAACATAGGAAACAAGAAAAAGAGGCTACTAAAAGTGTAGTAAATAGCAAGAAACTCAAAACTGAGAAGGAAGTGGCAGAGAATCCCATTATATTGGCGGTGGCTGTTGAGCAACTCTGCCACTCTTCATGAAACTCATAAACTAGAATTGCTGAAGGCTTGAGAACTCTCAGACAGTTTAGGACCTTTGCTTTTTAGCAAGGGAGAAGTTACCCAACTTTGTCTTTTTAATATAGACAAAGATGATGAGAGGAATTGTTGATTGGTTGAAGCGAAAGGTTGGTTTTAAGAATGGATTTGAAGTTCTTGCAGTTGGAAGAGCAGGTGGACTTATGTTGCTTTGGCAGGATAATATTAACACTGAGATAACTAGTTTCTCACATAGGCACATTAATTGCTGGGTTATAGATCCTATTACGAAGGAAAGATGGTTACTTACAAATTTCTATGGCTATCTTGAGCTGAGTAAAAGAAGTGAGATTTGGAGGATGATTAGCTCTTTCAAACCTAGTAATGAAGTGGGCTAGTGTGTTGTAGGTGATTTTAATGAAATACTTACACATGGTGAGAAGATAGGTGGTAGGCAAAGGGGAAGGAATCAAATGGCCGTTTTCATGGAATTCTTGAAAACCAATGAGCTGCATGACTTAGGTTGGAATGGGGATAAATTCAGCTAGAGCAATAAAGATTCAGATGGAACCTGTTCTAAAGAACGCTTAGACAAA
Source organism: Platycarya longipes (assembly GCA_036559045.1). Classification (NCBI taxonomy): domain Eukaryota; kingdom Viridiplantae; phylum Streptophyta; class Magnoliopsida; order Fagales; family Juglandaceae; genus Platycarya; species Platycarya longipes. The sequence goes on from CM071799.1 coordinate 36,878,687, forward strand.
GCAGTAGTAAATACAAAATGGATGGAACTATATTCAGATAAGTGGGTTTCAATCTTACCTGCTAGAAGCTCGAATCATAGACCATTGCTGCTGCATGTTGACAGACCTAAAGAAAGGGGTTTAAGAAGAAAAGACCTTTCAAATATGAAGCTTCCTGGACCTTAATGATGATTGCAGTCAAGTAATAGAGGCTGCATGGAGGGGTGCAGGAAGTGAGGGAACATCTACCTTGAGGGCTCAAAATATGCTACTTAATTGTAACATTGCTTTGAGCAAATGGAGCTATAAGATGGACAATGATAGAGGCAAAGATATCTAGCAAAAAATAGAGGAACTTGAAGCTTTGCAAGCTGAAGAGAGTGGTAATAATATGCTAGAAATCAAGAAGGTATAGGAAGAGATTGTCTCTTTACTTGAACAAGAAGACCTCAAGTGGAAATAAAGGGCTAAAAGAAATTGGTACAAAATGAGAGATCGCAATACAAAGTACTTCCATGTTAATGCTAATCAGAGGAGAAAAAAGAATCAGATTACTCAAGTTAAAGATAGCCAGGGAAGAGTCTTTACTGAGATAGCATATGGCCTTCAATAAGTACTTCTCTGTTTTATTCACTACTTCATAGCCCTCGAAATCAGCCATAGAAGCTTGTACCCGCTACCTAAAATCAATGATCATAGCTGAGTTGAATAGGCAGCTCTGCTCACCTTACACCAGAATTGAAGTCGAGGAAGCACTAAAGATGATGGGGCCATTAAAATTGCCTAGTCCAGACAACTATGGGACAAGCTTCTTCCAAAAGCATTGGAGTATAGTGGGGGATCAAATTCAGCAACTGTGTTGGAGTGTTTGAATGGTGGTACTATTCCTGAAACTTTGAATTACACTTACATTGCTTTAACTCCTAAAGTAAATATGCTTTTGTTGGTTAATGAATATAGGCTTATTAGTCTTTGCAATGTAGTGTACAAATTATGTTCGAAAGTCATTGCTAATAGGCTAAAGGTTATCCTCCCTTGTATTATTTCTCCTAACCAAAGTGTTTTCCTCCCGGGAAGACTTATATTTGATAATGTAATAATAGCTTATGAAGTTCTTCACTCAATGAAAACAAGATTGAAAGGCAAGCAGGAAAGCATGGCTTTGAAGCTGGATATTTTTAAAGTCTATGACAGGCTAGAGTGGAAGTTTCTGGAAGCTGTATTGTGAAGATTAGGATTTGATGAGCGCTGGATTAACCTTGTTATGAGCTATCTTTCTTTGGTTAGCTACTCAGTGCTCTTAAATGGGAATCCAGGTGGTTTGGATAAACCCTCTAGAAGACTAAGGCTGGGAGATCCCATTTCTCCCTATCTCTTTATCCTCTCTACTAAATTTCTAAGTTGTATGTTGAATGAAACTGACCAGAATGGTGTGATTAGAGGAGTGTCTATGACTCGTGGAGGTATAAGAGTTAATCATTTTCTTTTCGTCGATGATTGTGTTTTGTTTGGAAGAGCAGCAAAGGAGGAATGAAGGCAATGGAGTATTCTGCTTTAGAAGTATGATAGGGCCTCAGGACAAGCTTTAAATAAAGAAAATTCCTCTTTATTTTTTAGCTCAAACACGGGTCTAGAATTGAAAGACTCTATTACTCAAATCTCTGACTTTTGTGGAACTTATGAGAAATATTTAGGCCTACCTGCAATGGTAGGTAGATCTAAATACAATACATTTAGGGGAGGGGGGGGGGGTTGAAAGAGAGAGTATGGCAGAAAATTGAAAGCTAGAAAAATAGTTTTCTATCTCAGGCGGGAAAAGAAAAGACTCTATTCCCTCTTTTAGCTTGAGTGTCTTTAGATTTCCTGGTAATCTTTTCAAAGAATTAAATGGCCTATACGCAAGATTCTGGTGGGGCCATCAAGACAAGAAGAAGGTGCACTGGTGTAATTCGGAAAAGACGTGAATTCAAAAGCTTAAATGGGGAATGGGATTTTGGGACATTGAATGCTTTAACTTAGCTATGCTAGCTAAACAAGGATGACACCTCCTTCATAATTCTAATTCTCTAGTGGCTAGGATTTATAAGGAGAAGTATTATAGAGTGTACTGTCGGTAAGAAGTCTTCTAAAAAGAGGGTTACAATGGATGGTAGAGGAAAGAGCATCAAGATAGGGGGGGCGAAATGGCTACCTACTCACTATACCAATTGTGTGCAATCTCCAAGACAACTTGCTTGGAAGGAGGAAAATGTATCTAGTCTTATTGAACCCTCTACTAAAACTTGGGATGAAGGCTTAATGAGTAGCATTTTTAACCAAGCGGAGGCTAGAGTTATTCTTAACATTCCCTTGAGTTAGTTGGGATCTGAGGATAAGCAGATATGAGGATACACCAAAGATGACCTTTTTATGGTTAGAAGTGCTTATCACCTTGAGGTTAGTAGGCAGCAAAGATCGAAAGGGGAAGCTTCCAATTCAGATCTGAGTGAAAAAGTGTGAAAGCAACTTTGGGAATTGGAGGTACCTGCTGTGGTGAAACACTTCTTGTTGAAGGCAGCCAACAATATTCTACCCACTCGAAACAACCTATTTACTTAAAAGATTGTGGACTGTCCATTATGTCCTATTTGTGGCCTTGGTGAGGAGTCAGTTATCCACGTTTTGTGGAGATGCTCCTCAACAACAGATATTTGCGCTGAATCCTGTAGTCCAGTGCAAAAGTTGGTAGTAACAGAGGGTGATTTTTTGAGTCTCTAGCACAAAGTGACTAATTGTTTGAAAAAATAGGAGGTGGAATGGATGGCAGTGATCATGCATAGATTATGGCTAAGAAGGAACAAGTTTAGATTTGATAACAAGTTTTCCAGCCCCAAACAAGTTATTCAAATGGCTTGTGAGGGTCTGGAGGATTTTAAATCTGCATAAGAGGATTTTTATAATACTAAGCTAGCTGATAGCTCTTCTCGACAGCCTCATAAGTGGAGGAAACCTAGGCCTGAGGAGATTAAAGTGAACAGGGATGCTTCATTCAACAAGAAGCAGCAAATCATGGGGATAGGAATTGTTTTTAGCGATGAGGAAGGGGAAGTGCTGGCTTCATTTTGTGATGTGAAAAGATATGTTGATAATCTTGTATTAGCTGAGAGTATGGCTTTGTGGAGAACTATTGAATTGTGTTGTGAGCCTTTCTTTTTTCAGTCCAAAGTCATATTCGAAGGGGATGCAGCTCCTATCATCAACAAAATTAACCAGGCAGTAGAGGACATGTCATGTTTGGGGCATATTTTTTAGGACATCAAGAAGGTTATCCACCAATAGGAAGGTTGGTCTGTTTGCTTTATTCCTAGGGAGGGTAATGCTGTTGCCCATCTGTTTGTCAAACATGCTCTAGCTTTAGGGGAGTACAAAGTCTAGATTGAAGCGGGACCTTATGTAATTTGCAATGTAGTCTTGCAGGATAGGCTTTGTAATATTTCCCTATGATTGAAGTAACACATGAAGTTTCCTTTCAAAAAAAAAAAGTCGAAAGCATTCAAATGGAATATGTTCTGTTCAAACTCTATCGGAACTTGATTAGAACAATGCGAGTTTATTTGATCTTGCTTGAATGAAATGGAGTATTCAAATAGTTTAATTCTGTTCAAACAAAACCTAATTTGATTGAATACGATTTGTATATGTTCGCATTGAAAACATATGTCCGAATAAGTGCAGGTTCACTATCTTTGTTCGAACGGTGTATGGTACCTTCGCATGATGAAGAATGTGTTTGAATAAAATATTATTTGTTTGAAGTATGTTTGAACAGACAATTAATATATTTGAATAGAACTAATAGTTCTCAAGTCCTAAAAGATAATGTTTCTAAGGAACAAATCTCTTATAGTAAGTAGATATAGTACTGCATGTGGAAGGTGTAGTGAATTTCATTTCCTCTTCCATTAGGTGTCTTTTGGAGTCATGCTAAGAATGATGGACCTGCTAGGAACAATTGCTCTTTAGTGAGGTATAATAGTAGAAAATATATTTTTGTCTTTTATTGGTTTTAATCTAATAACTTAATTTTTTGTGGTTCATTGTGTTTTATGTAAGAATCTTAGAGATACAACTGACAAAATATCTCAAAAGTTGGAGCTAGCTTAGTGCAAACAGAAGGTTGGGTGTTTAATCCATACTTTTAAGATTTTTGTCCATTCTTCTTTAGTAATGCTATACGCTACACCACCGTCCCACTGTATATAAGATGTTGCATATTAATTTATCACCATTGGATGTAAATAATCAATCAATAAAAGATAATTCAATAGTGATAAATGTGTCACATCTTGCGTAGTATTGGAATGAAAGAGAGATAGTGGTATGATATATAAAATTTTCCTTCTTCATGACTTTATTGATTTTTTTTTATCCACGGTAAATGACGTATATGGTCGGTGATGGAGCTTTTCAAGGTAAGTAACACATGGCTGCTTTTGGAAAGTTGTTTTGCAATTTTTTTTTGCTTGAAATAAATCTAGACAAATTTGGGTTATATGTTGACAGATTTGAATTTTTATGAAAAGTTGACAGATTTTGTGCATATTATGATTAAGGACAGATTTTGCACTTTTTGTGTGACAATATTAGATCTATACAGATTTTGTGCTCTTGATAGAGCTTGTATGATCCATGATAATAGTACCAAAAATACTGATCCACACGAGAAGAGGCATGTTGAGAGGTCTCACACGACTTAAGAAGAAACTCATATTGATTTTTATAAGAAATTATCACACTCCTCATATTAGACATTTTAAGGAGAGAAATAAGTGTTTCTTTATTCTATCAGAACAGGTCGTTAATCTATGATCGATGGTGTGCTCCTACGACCTATCTATGATGATGGTACTAGAAATACAGACCCACACGTGAAGGGACGTGTTAAGAAGTTTTACATGGTTTAGGAACAAACTCATCTTGATCTTCAAAATGAGTTACCTCATTTCTTTATTAGGTCTTTTAAGGGAAGAAATGAGTGTTTCTTTCTGATATCATAGTAGATTAACTTATAACCGATGATGGCTACTGCAACCTACCCACAATGATGGTATTGAAAATACCGACCCACACGTAAAGAGACGTATTGAGAAGTTCCACACAATCCACACTAGTCAAGTCTCCACTTTAATGTATCTCTCACTAGGAATATTGGTTTGGAAAATAAGAAAGAGAAAATAAATAATTAAGAAAAGCCCAGTCCTTTATAAGGTTTAATTTTTTTTTTTTTTAAATGAAAATTTAAAAATTAGAAAAAAAGATAAAGGACAAGACGTTTTAAGTTAACTAGTGAAATACGAACGCACACGCATCTGAGTTCTTTATAATATTATTCGTATGAGTTTTATAGTCAATTATATCTGCATCCAATCTTCTTGATGCATATAATATATTAAATTCTTGAATTTATATGCTACTTCAAAAATTAAAAAAATATTATACGCGCTTGCATTAGAGCATTCACAATAAACTCAACAAACTCGTTATTTAGTCAAATAATAGTTAGGAGGCATTAAAATAGGATTACAACAGTTTCAACAAGTGGCTAACCAAAATAACATTCTTTCTCTTGACTCAACAAATATAGTTAGCAAGCGAGTATTATCCAAATTATTTTTTAAGACTAAAAGTGAAATTTGGTGTAATAAAAAGTAGAATAACTACTAATTTATTTGATTTATACTTATTTGATGTAGTAAAAAGTAGTTAGCCAAAAATTAAAAAAAAAAAAATTTTTTAGCTAAAATCTAATTAAATAATAGCTAAATTATTGTGAATAGTCTTAGGCTAGATTTGGCTATAAAATCTTCTCAAATATTCTCAAACACTTTTTACTATTATTTACTATTTTATTATTACTTTTCACCTATTTTTTTTACTATTCATTACTTTTTTTATTATTATTTAATATATTATTATTATTTTTTACCTATTTTTTATTATTATTTATAACTACTTTTAAATATTCTTAACATTTAAACGTAATCCTAGGCTTGAAATTTTTACGCGTCATTCCAGTTACCTTAATTTCTACGGCCTGGCTTTTTTATCTCTTCAAAAGTGAGAAGCTTTTTCTCTTCAGCGCCTGTGAAAATTTTTACATGTCATGCTCCGTCATGTGCTAATATTTGAATAATGATGATAGTCTTATTATTTTTTTAATTTTTCTTTTAAAGTTTTTTTATTTAATGATGAAGAAAATAATTATTAAGAAAATTTTATATTTTAATAATTAAAGATATTAAAAAATACTTAAAAGAAAAAAAAAATACACTATAACTACTAAAATAGTGGTAAAAGAATTATAGGTCTATTATTATCTTTAATATTTTGTGGAGCCAGCTTACCACAAAATATGCAGTCCCTATAGTTGATGTGATTTGAATGTAGTTCCTCAAATTATAAAATGATTTTATTATAAAATAAATCTAATAAATTTTATGAAATTATATTAATTTTTAAATCATTTATTCTTTATTAATACCTTTGTGTACGTAGGAGTTTTCTTAATGCTGATAAACGAGTCATGCGCACTGCCGACAATATTAATGACATGCTCCTCCAATTAATTCTAGGAAGTTACATGGTGGCCGATACTCGACCATTTTTCCATTAAAATGCTTGAATTGTAACCGAGCTTCCCACTGAGTAACTGCGCGTTTTTGGCGATGAAGACATGCACATACAACTGATCTAAGGCATTATGCAAACCTAACTACTATCACAAAGACTTTAGTCTAACAAATTAGAAGAAAACAGATCAGACAAGGAACCCAAGCCGAAGACCAGGTACCAAAATAATTTAATCAGTATGCGCGCATGGGCTCATGTAATGGACAAAAACCTAACATAGCATTGAATCTGCAATAATTATGAGGTTAGAAAACAGATCAGACAGGAACCCAAGCCGCAGACCAGGTAGCAAATTAATTTAATCAGTATGCGCGCGTGAGCTCATGTAATGAACAAAAACCTAACATAGCATTGAATTTGCGATAATTATAAGGAAATTAGTAAAGAAACATGCACCCTATTTCTTTTCTTAATTAAAAGGCTTAATGTTAAGAAGTCTCACACGGTTAGGGTTGGACAAATAAGCCACCCACCCGACTCGACTCGTTTTCCCAATACATTTCGACCCGATTATTCGAAAAGTCAGAAATTGAATTGCCCATTATCGACACCCTTCGATTTTTGCATTTTCAAGTTTTTAATTCCCTCTTTCTCCACGCTGAATCTCCTCTCTCTCAACACCGATTCCTTTCTCTCTCTCTCCCTCTCTCCCTCTCTCTCTCTCCACCCTTGTTGCCACCTCAAATTGCTGGCGTTCACCTCCAGACCCTGTCGGACAGAGTTTCTTGTCACTGGCAACTTCCAGAAGATCATGTATGTGTGATGAGTAAGGGAACTATAATTTATGTATGTATGTTATCATAAATGCCATGCCACACCACGCCATGTCATCATCACATGTTTATTTGTTACACAAATTATTCTGTCACGAAATATTTGTCTGTTACACAGTAATTCTGCCACGTTTTGCTGTAGTTTGCAAGTATGTCATGTTACGTATGCTGTCTATTACATGCATGTTATATCATATAATACTCGCTGTTACATGTTATGTCATATTATGAAATATTGTCTGCTATCTGTATGCTATGTTAGGAAATATTGTTTGCTATATATCATGTCATGATATGAAATATTTCTATCTCAATAAAGTCATATCTCTTGAGTTACGTTCAACTCATATTATGTAACGTTAGAATTTTTGTCCTTTTATATTTTATTCAGGTTTCATTTCAAATATGGTTGTGTATTTCGAGAATAGTTAAGTTTCAAGTATTAGTTGAATTATACTACGGTCAAGGATGATACACACTATCTGGTATTGCGGTTAGGCTATATGTTGTCGAATACTAAGGTGAATGGGTATAATCTACCGTACTACAGATGAATCAATTAGTTAAGTTATATTACGATCAATTATGATACGTACTGCCTAATACTGTAGTCAAAGATATACGCTATCAAGTACTACGGTAAATGGGTATAATTTGTCATTTTATAAAAGGATGATATATGCTGTCTAGTACTACGGTCAATACTCTGCGCTACCAAGTACAATAGTTAAGGAGTATTATAGAAAGATGATATACGCTGCCTAGTGTTGTGGTCAAGATTATGTGTTGCTGAGTATTATGGTGAATGAGTATAATTTGTCATTATGTTATGTTCAAGTTCACGTCCACGTTATATTTCAAGTTCACGCTCATTTTATGTTCATATTATGATTCAAGTTCACATTCGTCCTATGTTTAAAGTCTATGTATGTTCAAGTTTATATTTATATTATGTTCAAGTTCACATTCATATTATGTTCAGGTTTACGCAGTTTTTATAATTACAAGAACAAGTGCAAAGGGAGATGATAGCACATATGGAGCATATTATATTACTGTAGCAGAATCGCGATGGACAAGAAAAAAATAAGAGATAAATTTCATCATTTTTTATTATTTTTAATTTTTAATATCTAACTTTGAAAGACAATGGTATGTTTTTAAATATGTAACATTGTATAATTTTGTATGCTTTTAATTTTTATATAATTTGTAACATGATACAATTTGTATGGATTTTAATTTTATTAAAATTTTCCAATTCTGACTAATACGTTCGAATGTACACAAGTAAACGTTTAAACCTTTATTCCAAGCAAGTTCAAATGTACACAAAATGTTCGAATGAACTAACAAAAATATTCAAATGTTCATCAAATTAATGTTCCAACTTTGTCATTTGTAACGTTCGAACAATAGCACTAACGTTCGAACGTCTGAGAAACGAACGAACTACTATGTCGTTCGAATGTTAGCCAGATGGATTTACGTTCGAACGTTATGTTATACGTTCAAACGTGACTTTGATGATACATTTGAATCACCACTAAAAGGTCTATCATTCGAACGTTACATCGAATGGAATGACATTAACCGTTATAAAAAATATTTTTTGTGACGGTTAAACAGTAAACTGTCATAAATACTTATATGTGACGCACTTATTGGGATGGTTCTAAACCGTTATAAAAAAAAAATTCGTGGCATTTTAACCATTTTTTGTGAAATTTTTATCCGTCACAAAAATTTAAATGTGTTGTAGTGAGTACTCATATGTATGTCCTAACTCATCATTGACCGAAATCGTTTGTCCTTGACTGACTTTTCCAAATACATCCAAATTATCAAAACATCATTAAAGCCCTTTTGTCAAAGTTACTGATCGAAGTTTCAACAAAAGAAAATGATATATATAAATTTTAAATGGTACAATTTTTTTTATAAAAAAGTAAATTTTATATTAAAGACAAGGAAGACAACGGAAACTTTGACGGACTTTTTCGTGGTGGAATCTCTCAATTAGAGTGACTTACATCAAGACTATCATGAACATGAATTCACCGAAAAAGTAAGGAAGACTTTGAAAAATTAAAAGTGCATCTAAGGAAAAAATAAAATAAACAATCTCGATCGTAGAGAAGATTTCTTTTTCTGGGCCGGAGCCCAGTTATATCTGACTAAAATGGTTGGGACGAAGAGTACTGCTGTCTCCTCCAACACATGAACGCCAACTATGTCTTTACACAAGATAAAGAATGAGTTCGACGAAAGTTCGTAAAAGAAATCATAATCTTCGCAGAGTACAAATTTTTATTTTCCCAGTCCTAGATGTAACGGGAAATGAAGCAATATGAAAGCGCCGCAATAATGAACCCATTAGACAAGAATTTTCAAGCATGAATTGCTGAGAAATTGTTGCAAGAAAGTTGAATGGGTAACAGGGACGGGAGTAATATGACAGCCTTGAAAACTGAGTTCTCAAACTCTTTATTTTAAATCTTTTGAAAATAAAAAATTAACCTAAATAAAAATGAATAATGCTAAATACAAATAGATTTGTAAATCATTCTTTTAGACCAATATATACCAATTAGATAGATGCCTTCATAAAATTTGACTTTATAACGAATCACGTGGGAAGAGTCATGCGGGTATTCGTGCTCAAAATTACTTTGCAATCAGATTTTTTCCATATAGAAGACCAACATATTATATATAAAAGTAACAAAAATAAAAAGAGCTGCCCTTGAGGGTATGCATACAGCATATACTTATGTTGTATATATCTAGGATTCTCGTCTCATGGATCTTTCTACGGGTGCCCCCCGATCCACCACTATCCATGCCGCAGCCACTCCATATACGGGGCTGAGGCTTGAGAGGAGCTGTGACTTTATCCATGGCAGCCGGGCTGTACTGGTCCTTCTTCTGGAACCCCAGGGGAGCTGTGTCTCCGTCCACCTATTAAACTAGCTAGAGATAGGGCATGATGACCGATCCCATGCTTTACATGACTCTTTTCTTCTGCAATTGAGGACAAATTATATAAGATGAAGCAATTAACTAAAATAGCTAGCTAGGTAAGGAATCTTATATTTTATTTATGTTTCCAATCTCGTTGATGCATATAATATACTGTAACACCCCAGTCCCGTAGGGATCCGAGAGTTACTTCCTATCACATACACTCACATTCAACACCATAATTAAATACTCCAAATTTCCAAATATCATATAGAGCTTGGTCTTAAAATTCATTTCCTCAATATCATAAATACTAAAAATGTTAAATCATCATAATACAACAATATTTTCTTACTAAACCTTATCAATATTCACATAAATTCTCTATACTTAATCAACCATTCTTAAGTCATCTTATCCAATGCTTGAATAATCCGATCATTGGCTGAAATATCCAAACTTATCTGAAAAATATTCAGAGATAAGAGGTGAGTTTAACCACAACTCAGTAAGCGGATGACATATATCAGAGTGCAAACATGAGCATTTACAAAAGTACTGAATGTAGAGCAGAAATAATTCTCAGACTTAATATGCGGAAAAAACACATTTTTAAACGTAACAGAGCGACAATTTTCAAATCATATAAAACACAAAATACTTTGGCATAACAAAAGTGAGTATCATTGTCATATCAAAACAGAGCATCTTACAGAGTAGAGACCATGTTTAACCCCCGTGGTAGAATTATGCTAATCCCAGTGGCCAAACCAGACAGAGACAGAGGTGAAACTTTTTCTTATTTGTTCTCGGAATCCCGAGTGTGCACACAATAAAGTCCACAATAAACCACTTTGTTTTCAAAATGGGTGCACTCAGAGACAGAGAAGTTGGTACCAACCCAAACAGAGCAGAGACAGAGCAAAGCAGATCAGAGATAGAATCAGATACAAACCAGTATACTATGCCAAATGTTTTTAGATCATCAAAATAACACATAATTCCAAAATATTTTTATAATCATTCTTATATAAATAAAATAGAGTCAGAGTACAATTTTTCAGATTTTCAACATTGCTCCTTTTTCACATTTCCAAAAACAACATGACAAAAACTAAACTCATGTCTGCACAATGCATGACAGAAACATTTTTCTTTCTTTCATATAAACTTTATGAGTAATACAAATAATTGACTGAAATTGATTTTTCTCAAGTTCTCATTTTATAATAAATCATGCACAGTTTTTTAGAAAGTCAATCTCAGTCTACCTTTATAAAACTAAGTATATGAATCCCGCTTACATAGACCTTTTAGCTTTTCAAAAATATTCTCAACAAGGTTGCACAAACTCAATCGTCACCTACTAATTATCACGCACTCCCGTAAATCCGCAAATGATCACAAACTTTAAAATCTGAGATATAAAATCATATATCCTTCCTTAACATCCAAATATCCTCAGAAACCTGAATATCAATTCTCCCCAATATTACTTTGAATTTACCAACTTCCTCTAAAACCTTAAAATATTATAAATTCTTCAATACTTCGATTTTCACTTACTATTCACTTAACCCAGTTGCCAACATAAACTAAGTCCCTTACAGAAAATCAAAACTCAATCCATTTAATAAGGTGCAACGCCACTGATCCGATCCAAATTAATTGAAAACCCGAATCCAAAAGTAATTTTTGAATATGAGATAAAAACACAAAAGCATTTAGTTTCAAAAAGAATTTTGTGAACACTCTAAAAAGAACTGAAACTAGAAGAAAACAAACCCACTGAAATATATTCTTAAAGCACTATGATTTAAAACTGAGGGTAAATGTATAATTTAATAAAACTGGTGTTTCCTACCACCTTCGTCAAATAGAAAACTCACGTTAGAAAACAAACTAAACCAGTACTCAGACTTGCAAGGATAAAAAAAACATTAGATCTAAAGTGTTCAAACAACTGAAACTCACCATGAGAGGAGAGTCACGATGGGGCTAGGTGACTGTGGTGGTGGAGACACGGCTACCGCCAAGTGGCTAAACACCGAGAGAGAGAGAGAGAGAGAGAGAGAGAGAGAGAGAGAGAGAGTTATCATGGAGAGAAAGAGGATCTACGGTAAAAGAAATCAACGTGAGAGGCGGTGAAGTTTCGGCAAGGCTTACCGTGGTGAGGCTGGGCGATGGACTAGGGGGTGTGTCATGGCGTTTCCTGGGTTTTTCTGGGGGTGGTGTGAGGTGCCCGATGGCATTTCCTGTGCAGTAAGGATGAGGTGTTTCGTGGCGGACTGTGCGACGAGAACCACTTAAAATGTGGTGGCTTGAATGCTCTGTTTCGAAAGATGGCAACAGAGGAGCAACTAGCCGAGTGTGGGGGAAAAATCTGGGTCGTGAGCACCAAGAGTTACTCCAGTTTTAAGTTGCAAAGATAGGGGTATTGAGGGCATGCCATGGTGGCTCGCAGTGGGATTTTCCTGTGTGGTTTCCGGCGTGGTGCAGAGCCTTGAGAGGGTGGCGCAAAGATGGATAGTGGGTGCTCTCAGTGTGGTGGTTTCGATGGGAGGGGGGGTGTGAGTGAGAGGGAGAGTTGAAAATCTAATCGGTTGAGGGTAAGATTTTGGGAGGAAAATAAGGTAACCGCATAGTCGTGGGAAGTTAAATTCAAATGGGGAGTCCGTCGAGAGTTGCCGAGTGATTGGAAAAGATATCTGCAAAACGTGAAATAAAAAAATATATTTGTTCTATTACACAAGTTGTTGCCGTGAGAATCGCCCGCCGGGGGGGGGGGGGGGGTGGGGAGTGGGGGGTGGTGTTGGGAACGTGATCGGTGTATAAATATATTGAAAACTGAGACCTCTAGAGAACAAAACAAAATTAGAGAAAGTACGTGCAGGTGTGGTGATCTGCCACGGGATTAACTAGTACCGTGAATGATGCAAAGATTGGGAGTGTGGGATGCCTAGATAAGTGATTAAATCCTTAATAAAAGGAAGAGCTGCGTATGCTTAGAAACCTGCATGGGTGGGTTAATTCTTGAAGAGAAAGGGGACTCGAGGGTTGTAACTTCAATCTATTCGAAAATACTAATAAACCTTTCAAACCAAAACATGAGCCAGATCCCTAAATAAAATAGACCTCAACTTAAAACAAAATAATAATAAATCAATTTGTCTAAAAAGAATTTTTCGACCCATAAAAAATTTTTTAATAATCATCAAATCGAACGAGAAAAGATAAAATTTACTAAAATAACAATTTTACACCTGTAGTCAATTTTAAGATAAATCTTTGAATATCAAAAAAGAGTTTTTACTTAAATAAAATATTAAAAAAAAAAAGGTAATGCTGGAGCCGACTGTTACAATATTAAATGCATGAACTTAGATAATTAATAATATTACTCAAAGTTAAATACAAATTATGTTTGATTAAAAAAAAGGAAAAAAAAACTGGAGATTCATTATAAATCTCGATCACATTCACTTCATTACATTCACTTGTGCGGTTCTTGGGAATATAAGCGCAGGAAGAATGGTGGAGGCTGGTATTTGAAAATATAGGTTTCATTTCAAATAAAATCTAGTTAGGAATAAAAATATGAGATTTATTAATTTCAATGTGTAGAACCCAAGGTTTCAAGTCTCGTATCTACGTATAGATTTTGATGATAACAAATAAATTCAAAACTCAAACTTAAGTTGTCTATGCATAAAGAGAGCTAAACACATCAAGAAATCAAGCATGAGCAAAAAAAAGAACAAGTCTATAAATGAAGCTCATAGAGTAATTTTGTACATTTCTTAAAATTTGAAATTAAATTAAGGCTCAAAATTAATATTTTCTTATAAAATATCAAATTACAATTTTTACATTTGCATAAATTTATTAAAATATTTAATTTCGAAAATTATTATTATTTTTCTACATTTGTATAAAGATTTGAATTTGTAAGATGATTAATTGTCATCTTTAACATATGCATGTGTTGTTTGACAATCTTGAAGGGTGGTTGTGTGTTTTTTTGACAAATACAAAAGATAGATTTTGTTTGAAAATCTTGAAGGGTGGTTGTGTGTTTTTTTGACAAATGCAAAATATAGATTATTTGTTTGAAAATCTTAAAAGGTGGTTGTGTATTTTTTTGACATATGCAAAAAGAAGATGATTTGATTTGAAAAATAAATCATGCTCATTTTGTCATGTATGAAAAGTAAAAGATTAGGTTTGATTTCTTTGAAAAATGAATGAAGTTGTTTTTTACAAATATAAAAATGAGATGTTTTTATTTGAATATTTTGAAAAGTGAATAGTGCTCTTATTTGAAATGTAAACCTTTTCAAATTTGAATATGAAGACTCATTTGCCTATAAATAGCTCACTTGAGTTTTGCAAAAATAACAACAAGAGCTTACACATCAATTACTAAGTTTTAGATCATTCTTTCAAAGCTCTCATTCTCTCTTCTCTTAGTTTTGTACCTTAATCCTTGTTCATTGTGAGAGATATATAGGTTGCACTATATTGTTTTTATCTCACTTATTGAGGAGTGTATTCTGATAACCTACCCACTATTAATTTTTGTATTTGTAAAAGAGTATGTATAACCCTTATATGTGTAGAAAATGTTTTACACAGAGAATAATTAAATCACCAAGTATGAGATGATTGCAAGTATAGAGGGTGTTCTACATGGATTTTTTGTAGCGGTGTTGCTCAAAAGTGTAATAGGTTTCTATCTCCACCTGAAGGAGATTAAATAGTGAATTTAGGATCCTCAAGGGGTAGCTTGAGGCGAGTACGTAGGCAGTTGGTCTAAATCTCGTTAAAATACTGAGTTTGCTTCTTCTTACCCTTACTTTTTATATTTCCTGCTGCTTCATATTCTGTTTATATTTTATATTGTATATTTGGTTTATAAGTATTAATTTTTTAATATAACCCAATTCATCCCTCTCTTGTGTTAGTCATCTGGGCAACAATTTGTATCAGAACGAGGACTTTATTATAAGATTAATTATCTGTTGAGTTAATATCATATGACTAACATTGCAGCTACATTCGCTGAAGGTCAATCCAGTAGTCGGCCTCTGCTATTTTGTAGAGACAATTATACTTTTTGAAAAGCTAAAATGAGAATATTTCTCCAGTCGCAAGTAGGGCTGTAAAAAGACCGGATCGGACCGGTTGTCTCGGACCGAGACCTGACCGGACCGAATGGAATTTGGTCCGGTCCAGTCCAAATTTTACATGGACTGATTAATTCCGGTCCGGTCCCGGTCCAAAAGAATTCTCCCTTTGGACCGGACCAAAACGGACCGGACCGAACCCCACATATATATATATATATATTTATATATGTATATATAAAAATAGTATATAAATTATAATATTAATATTAATATAAATTAATATATTAATATATAATATATATTAACATATAATATATATTAACATATTAATATATAATATATACTCTTATAATATTAACATATTATTATTTATTGGTTAACTAGTTGTAGTATAAAAATATAAATTATAATATATCTATATAGAATATTAGTAATAAGTGTATTATTATTATTAATTTATCACTATTTACTAACATATAAATATATAATATACTAATGTAATAGTGTTATTAGTTATAATTTATTAAAATACTTAATATATAATATATACTAACATATTAATATATAATATATACTCTTATAATATTAACATATTATAATTTATAGTAGTTAAATTTGGGCCAAAAAAATATTTGATCATTATAGAATTTTAGATTAAATTTAGCGCATTAAATCATATGGAGCACCCCTAGACTGGACTGGACCACCCCTAGATCGAATTGGACTGGACCGGTATAGACCGAACTCCTGTTCGGTCCGGTCCAGGGTGAGAGAATTTTTGGACCGAATAGAATCGATCCACAAATTTCTCGGACCGAACCGGACTGGACCGGACCATTTACATCCCTAGTCGCAAGGTCGAGAAATCTAGAAATGTATTGTAAATGGACCTTATATTCCAACAAAAATTGTTGATGGAATAAAGGTCAACAAGGAAGAAGAAGAGTTTGATCATGAAAATGATAGAATTTATACAGTGAATGTAATGACTATGAATCTTTTGAATAATGCTCTCAATGGAAATGAATTTAACAGAATAATGACTTGTAGGACAGTAAATGAAACATGGGATAACTTGGAAGTAACTTATGAAGGAATTTCGCAAGTCAAAGAATCAAAAATTTATATTCTTACGCATGAATATGAAATATTTAAAATGATTGATGATGAATTTATTTCTTCTATGTATACTCGTTTTACTAACATTATAAATAGCTTGACAGCTCTTGGAAAAGTTTATTCTAGCTTGGGATAATAAGAAAAATTCTCAACTCTCTTCCAAAACGTTGGGAATCAAAAGTGACGGCAATTCTTGAAACTAAAGACCTCAAAAAATTCGAAGTAAATGAACTCATTGGGTCACTTATTACTTATGAGTACACATTGAAAAGAGGAGAAGAAGAAGGAAAGCAAAAGAAGAGTTTGGCACTCAAAACTGTTCCCCATGGAAGTGAAAGCAATAAAGACGAGGAAAGCAAGAACAAAGATAAAAGAGTTGCAATGATCACAAGAAGATTTCAGAGATTCTTAAAGAAAAATAAAGCTCCTCCAAGGAAATCTTTCAAAAAGTTTTCTAACAAAGATACAGGTAAAAACGACTCATTAATTTGTTATAAATGCGGAAAGCCAAGACAAATTAAGGCAGATTGTCCCATGCTAAAAAAAGATCGATACAAAGGTAAGAAAACAATGAAAACTACATGAGATGATGATTCAAGTAGCTCAGACAGCGACGCAAGTAATGAAAAATCTGCAAATATTTGTCTTATGAGTAAAGATGATCTTGAGGTAATAAATTTCAAAAATATTGAAAATCTTTCTTATGAAGAGTTGCAAAATGTTTTGGAAGAGGCATATGAGGAACTTGAAAAATTGGGTATCAAGTATACCACTTTGAAAAAGAAAAATTCTTCTTTAACAAATGAAATTGATATTTTAAGAAAAGAAAACATAGTTTCAAAAGATGAAAATGATGAGCTGAAAAAGAAAGTGAGTGATTTAGAAAAGATGATTGAAAACTTTACAAATGGAAAAAGAAACTTTGAAAAACTTCTTGGTAGTTAAAAATGTGTTTTTGATAAGGTAAATTTGGGATACATGCCAAAAGAAAAACTCAAATCCTATAAAAATTTCTTTGATAAACCGACTAAATCAAAATCAGATTTTCAAAATTCTTTTTATAAAAATAACTTTTTTAAAGGAAAATATTATCACTCAATATTTTCAAATATGTCACGTGTTATTTGTAATTTTTGCAATAGAAATGATCATAATTATCATGCTTTTCCTATTAGAAGTATACATACAATGACTATTAGGGTCATATGGGTACCAAAGAATCTTGTTTCTTCTAATACTAATAAATAAAGGACCCAAAGAACTTGGGTACCAAGAAAAGTTATTTTAATTGCTTTTACAGGTATGCATAAAGTCCTCCATAGGTAAAAGTAAATGATTTTTAGACAGCGGATGCTCAAGACACATGACAGTAGATAAAACTAAATTCATTGACCTCATTTCAAAAGAAGAAGGACACGTGACATTTGGAGACAATTCAAAAGAGAATATCATGGGAATAAGTAAAGTTGGTAAGAAGTCTTCTCTCATAATTGAAGATGTTCTACTTGTTGATGGTCTAAAATATAATCTTTTGAGTATAAGTCAATTATGTGATAAAGGATTTACAGTTACTTTCAAAAGGATAAGTGCATTATTTTGAATAATCATGACTACAATGTTTGTTTTATTGCTTTTAGAAACAATAATGTATATACAATCGAATTTGAAGAAATTGCCTCACAAGATACTATTTGTTTATCAGCTCAACATGAAAATATATAGTTATGGCATAGAAGGTTAGGTCATGCAAACATGAAACTTATTTCCAAACTTTCAAAAAATGATCTTGTGAGAGGTTTGCCAAAATGAAACTTTTTTAAAAACAAAATTTATGATGCATGCCAGTTTGGTAAACAAACAAAAACTTCTTTCAAAATCAAGAAATATATTTCCACTACTAGACCTTTGCAACTAATACATATGGACCTTTTTGGACCAAATAGGGTTGCAAGTTTGGGAGGAAAATATAATGCATTTGTTATTGTTGATGATTTCTCTAGATATACTTAGGTAATCTTTTTCGCTCATAAAGATGAGGTACATAATGCATTTACCAAGCTATGCAAGAGAATTCAAAATGAAAAGGGTTATACTATTTCAAACATCCGAAGTGACAGAAAGAAAGAGTTTGTCAATAAAGATATTGAGTCTTTTTGTGATGAAAATGGTTTGCTGCATAATTTCTCTGTTCTTCGAACTCCTCAACAAAATGGGGTAGTAGAGAGGAAAAATAGATCTCTTCAAGAAATGGCAAGAACAATACTTAATGAAAATAGTTTACCTAGTTAGTTTTAGACCGAAGCGGTAAGTACTACATGTTATGTTATAAATAGATGTTAAGGTCTAAATTAGATAAAATCTCTTATGAGCTTTGGAATGATAAAAAGTCCAACATTGGTTATTTTTATGTATTTGGATGCAAATGTTTTATACTCAATAATAGAAATAATTTAGGAAAATTTGATGTAAAATCTGATGAAGGTATCTTTTTTGGGTATTCAATAAATAGTAAAACTTATAGAGTATTCAATTAAAAGACTTTGACTGTACAAGAATCTATGCATGTAGTATTTGATGAATTTAATTCTCTACTTTCTAAGAAATCTATTGATGAAGAATCAGAAGGTACAAATAATACAAATAGTCTCAATCTCAACGAAGAGAATACAATGGAAGAAATCCAACATGGAGACATCAGGAAAGATCATCAAGACTTAGTACAAAATGCAACCAAACAGTGGAAATATGTGAAAGATCATCCAGTGGAACAAATTTTAAGAGAACCTTCACAAGGTGTAAGTACTCGATCATCTCTTAGAAATATTTATAATCACACTGATTTTCTATCTCAAATTGAACCCAAAAAGATTGATGAAGCACTTATTGATGAATCATGAATTCTAGCCATGCAAGAAAAGTTAAATCAATTTGAAAAAAATAATGTATGGACACTTGTTCCTAGACTAAAAAATCATGCTGTTATTGGAACAAAATGGGTTTTTAGAAATAAGAAAGATGAGTCTGGAATCATCACTAGAAACGAGACTCGATTTGTAGCCCAATGTTTCAATCAAGAGGAAGGAATTGATTATGATGAAACAAATGCACCTGTCGCAAGATTAGAAATTATTCGAATGTTACTTACATATGCATGTTATAAAAATTTCAAACTTTTTTCAAATAGTTGTTAAAAATGATTTCTTAAATAGTTTTATAAATGAAGAGGTATATGTTGAGCAATCTCCAGGTTTTGAAAATCATATTTCTCCTAATTATGTTTTTAGACTCACAAAAGCATTAGCTCCTAGAACTTGGTATGAGAGGTTTAGTGATTTTTTGATTGAAAAAGGTTTTTCAAGAGGAAAGATTGATATAACTCTTTTCATCAAATATGAATAGGATGATATTCTTTTAGTTCAAATTTATGTGGATGATATAATATTTAGTGCTACTAATGAAAATATGTGTCAAGATTTTGCTAAGAGTATGCAGTAAGAATTTGAAATGAGCATGATGTGAGAACTTAATTTCTTTCTCGGATTGCAAATAAAGCAAGAAAAAAGTGAAACATTTATTAATCAGTCAAAATATATCAAAGAGTTACTCAAAAAGTTTGAGATGGAAGGTGCAAAGATAATTGGAATACCAATGAATCCAACCACTAAATTTGATAAAGATGAAAGCGGTAAGCTAGTTGACTCAAAAGTATATCCAGGTATGATTGGTAGTTTATTATATTTGACAGCTAGTAGACCTGATATTATGTTCAATGTATGTTTATGTGCACGTTTTCAATCATCTCCAAAACAATCTCATTTGATATTATGTTTTTAGATATCTTGCCGGTACCATTGACCTAGGGTTATGGTATCCTAAGCACACTTCTTTCGATCTTATCAGTTATTCAGATGCAGATTATGCTGGTTGCAAAATTGATCGAAAAAGTAATAGTGGAACATGTCATTTTTTAGATCATGCACTCGTTTAATGGTTTAGTAAAAAATAAAATTTTGTTGCATTATCTACTGCTAAAGCAGAGTATGTTGCTGTAGGTAGTTGTTGTGCTCAAGTTCTTTATATGAAACAACAGCTTGAGGATTTTAAACTTATGTACAATCACATTCCAATCAAATGTGATAATACAAGTATTATAAATCTTTCAAAGAACCCAATACAACATTCTAGAACTAAGCATATTGAAATTAGATATCATTTTCTTAGAGATCATGTATAGAAAGGTGATATTGTACTAAAATTCACAAGCACACATGATCAATTAGAGGACATTTTCAAAAAACCCCTACCAGAAAATAGATTATGCATGATTAGAAGAGAAATAGGAATGATGTATGTCATGAATATCTGTTAAACATTTTTATTCCATTATCTCAAATGAATTACAAAAACTTGAGACTTCTAGCCTCATCTTTCAACTGCATTTGCTCTTCATAGATCGACATGTTATTCTCATCTAAAGGATTAGGCAGTCGAAATGAAGAGGCAAACAAGGATTTTAAATCCTTATTCTGTTGTTTTAATTCTACTATTTTTCTATTTGACTCATAAACAAGTTGTTGAAGTACAGAGACCGTTTCGCTAAATTTCTTAATTCACGAGTTTTGGACTGCAACTGAGTGGAAAAAGCAACAATGGAAGATGAGTATCGAGTCCCGAGACCCACAAGCTCATAAATGGCGTCATGATCTGATTTATTAGCCAAATCAGTTTCTTGCTACTTCATGGCACATACGACAAATGCAGAAATAGATTGATCATAAGAAGTACTGAAGGAAAATTGATGAGCCATTTCAAAATTGAAGAATGAAAATGGAGACGAATTGCGAAGATGGAAAGAAGATTTGATGCGAAATATATAAATCTAAGGATTGCTCTTTAGAGACGGGAATAAGAACAAGACAAACTATCATAACTTCAAATTTCTGCAATATCTTGTTTGTCAATAACGTCAAGCGGATTTGAATCTCCTTCCACACCGAATTGCTAGAGCTAGGCCTCCAGCCTTTGCAGGTTTTGTCGGCCACGGGTGACTCCAATTATTCAATTCTCTATAATTTCTACTAACGCACCGTTTTATTTGGTTATTGGTTATTGCGGGAAGAAATCTTACTGAAGCCAATTGCGGTTCATTTTTAATTATGCCAAAAGGGAGAGAAGTCTTATACTAGTATGATATTACCCTGTTATATATGCTAGAATCATGTTTAAATTTTATTTGACAATCTTACGCATATTTTCGAGGGGAGCTTAAGTATTACTGCAGGTCTTAGATTTCTACTAAGTATTTGTCATCATCAAAAATGGGGAGATTGTAAAACCCAAGGTTTCAAGTCTCATATCTACATATAGATTTTGATGATAACAAATAAATTCAAGACTCAAGTTCAAGTTGTCTACGCATGAAGAGAGATAAGCACATCAAGAAATCAAGCATGAGCAAAAAGAAGAACAAGTCTACAAATGAAGCTCATAGAGTAATTTTGTACATCTCTTAAAATTTGAAATTGGATTAAGGCTCAAAATTACTATTTTCTCATAAAGCATCAAATTGCATTTTTTACATTTGCATAACTTTATTAAAATATTTAATTTCAAAAATTATTATTATTTTTCTACATATGCATAAAAATTTGAATTTATAAGATGATTGATTGTCATTTTTAACATGTGCATGTGTTGTTTGAAAATCTTGAAGGGTAGTTGTGTGTTTTTTTGACAAATATAAAAGATATATGATTTTGTTTGAAAATCTTGAAGGGTGGTTGTGTGTTTTTTTCACAAATGCAAAAGTTAGATGATTTGTTTGAAAATCTTGAAAGGTGGTTGTGTATTTTTTTGACATATGCAAAAAGAAGATGATTTGGTTTGAAAAATAAATCATGCTCATTTTGTCATGTATAAAAAGTAAAAGATTTGATTTGATTTTTTTGAAAAATGAATCGAGTTGTATTTGACAAATATAAAAAAGATATATTTTTATTTGAATATTTTGAAAAGTGAATAATACTCTTATTTGACATGTGAACCTTTTCAAATTTGAATATGAAGACTCATTTGCCTTTAAATAGCTATCTTGAGTTTTGCAAAAATAACAACAAGAGCTTACACATCAATTGCTAAATTTTGCATTATTCTTTCAAAACTCTCATTCTCTCTTCTCTAAGTTTTGTGTCTTAATCCTTGTTCATTGTGAAAGAGATATAGGTTGCACTGTATTGTTTTTATCTCACTCATGGAGGAATGTATTTTGATAACCTACCCACTATCAGCTTTTGTATTCGTAAGAGGGTGCGTATAACCCTTGTGTGTGTATAAGGTGTCTACACAAGTAATAGTTGAATCACCAAGTGTGAGGTGATTGCAAGTGCAGAGGGTATTCTACACGGATTTTTTGTAGCGGTGCTGTTCAAATGTATAATAGGTTTCTATCTCTACCTAAATGAGATTGAATAGTAAATTTGGGATCCTCAATGGGTAGTTTGAGGCGAGGACATAGGTAGTAGAGCTGAATCTCGTTAAAATACTGAGTTTGCTTCTTCTTACCCTTACTTTTTATATTTCCTGCTGCTTCATATTCTGTTTATATTTTATATTGTATATTTGATTTATAAGTATTAATTTTTTAATATATCTCAATTCACTCCTCTTTTGTATTAGTCATCTGGGGAATACAACGTATACCCATGCAAGAGATAAAGTTAGAGTAAGCTACTAGTATTTTCATATAATTAAAGATATATTTCTGAAGAATTTTCTGTTGGCTGAATTAATTATCGGATAACTCACGAGTCATGCATGTAATTTGACTAATTGGTTAAGTTAAGCGGCCGGTAGAGACTATGTACTGGAAAGTCTCTGTAATATATATAGCATCAACCAAAAGATAAAGCTAGTGCAAAGCATGGATGTCGAAATGGATCACAATAATTAACATGCATGATAAGTGGGATTATGGCCGGATGGGCAACTGTTATATACTGTATTTCTGTTCACTTTTCAATCGTTATATAACTACCAAGTTATTAAAATACATAAATTTATAGAATCCGTTTTAGCTTAGTTTTTTTTTTTTTTTTAAAGTGTAGTTTCGAATTTCAAATCTCCATTTTAGAAGCCCGGAGATTATGTCATTAATTATGACCTTTGGCACGTTTTCGCTTATATAAAACTCTCATCATTATATATAATTGGATATTGATCATACAAATTACTAAGTTTTATTATAAATAATATAATAGTGATGTCACGCTAAGTTTTAAAATAATCATTTTATTAAAAATAACTGATCACAAATAATTTTTTTTTTTTAAATATGATCAATCATCGGTATTTAATAACAAATGAGACAGGAAAACTACATGTATTTAATAGAAGACCGTACACTTGGCGCGCGCCTTAAGTACATTAATTCATGAAATATATACATAAGCTATATAAAGGATTTCTGTCCCATGGTTCTACGGATGCCCCTCCCGTCCAGGTGGCCTAGAGCTTTTGACTCTACATCTATAATATGGAGCAACCGAAGGGAATTAAGCAGTACTGTGGCGATGGATCTGTTAAACTAGACAGGTTATGAATACTGCCATGCTTTACTGCAATGAGACCAGATTCAAATTACACGTATACAATTTGAAGGAAATAAAATTAGGTATATTAATTATAAGGGTTCTTCAAATTTTAATCGAAAACACACCAACCACAAACAAATTATACCAAAAAAAAAAAAAAATTCACAAATTAATATGACAGTTTGATGTGAGATTATTTTTATGTAAATCCTTCATAAATATAGCAGTATACTCGATTTTAATTGATTAATTTTGTTTGAAGAAAACGAATGCATGCGAGTGAGCAGCAGGCACAAGATGTCAAGATCACCAGTTTTCTTAATCAATTGCTTACTTGAATCAAAATCAATAGTGAAAATTATACGTATACCCACTGACACCGTGTTGATCAAGAACACCTTATAGTTATAAGAAAAATAAATATTTGTGATAGATTATTTACGATAATAATAATTATTTGAGATAAAAATGGACTCATTTAAACCAAAATAATTATTTTAAAAAAAATAATTAATCATAAATAAATAATTTATTGGTAAAGTCAATGCGATAAAATAGAATACAAGGGCGTTAAAGGAAACCTCAAAAGCCATATATCTTGTGTACGTATACGTAATTGATTGGAGCAATTAACGTCCCTTCGATTTTCTTGATCATTTTTAAGGGAGATGCTAGATAGTCCAATGGAGGGTTCATTTCTTGTATTTATTTAGTGTATTTTTTTTCTTTTATTTTTTATTTATTTTTATATCATTTTTTAAATACTCTTATATATTTTTAAAAATAGAAAAAAATTCAAAATATTAATAAATAATATTTTTTTAATCATTAAGTAAATAAAAATAAATAAACGCAGAGTACAAAAATGAGACTTCCGTCGGATTCACTATCATTTTCCCTTCTTTAAATAGCGCTTCTTGATCAGGTTGATTATCAGCTGAGCTAGCTAGCTACGCTCAAATTTGGAGCCAGCTATGAACTTGACCAAGCCACAAAATAATTTTGACGCGCCACTTTTAAATTATCAGGACCAAGTATCACACTGAAATGGAAGGGTTTAATTACCTGGTACCAACCACAAAGAAAATTGGAAAGCAGGAACTCTAAGCAAAAAAAAATAAAAAATGGTAGGAGGGAAGAAAAAATAAATTTTAGGTCTAGTAATTTTAGGTCTAATATAAACTTTGGAAGAGTCGATCAGTACATTTAGGTCTAAAATAAATAATTGAATAAAAAAAAATTAATAACGCATTTCAAACTTGCATTCTTTCATAAAATACCCGTAATTTACATATAAATTTTTGCGTATGTTGTAATTTATAGAAGAGGTTGTTGAACTATAAATATGCTTAATTATAAAAGAGTATATGTATAGCAGTAACGTTATTTATTTAAAAGTTTTTGAGTAATGTAATTGTACGTAACCATCTCTTCATTGAACGTGGAGCTTTTTTGTTAATATATATTGCTTTGCACAGATTAGGCCTGTGCAATAATTTTGACAAATTTTCCCAATTAATTTTGATAAATTTTTTTTTAAAAGGTTCAAGAAAATTAATAATCCGAGTTTCAGATTCGGGAATCTAAAACTCGGATGATAAACAAGTCTAGCACATATGATTACAAATTTTAAAAGAGAAATAATCTCATGTGAATATTATATCTTAATTTAGTTGCTTAAAATAAAAAAAAAATATAGGTATCATAAAATTTTAAATGAGACCAAATTCTCATTTTATGATATAAGAAGGATCTATTAAAAGAATTATTGAAAAGTTGCAATGCACCCATTAAGACTGATCATAGGCCAGCACTAGTCATGAATTATAAATAAGAACAAAAGTATAAAGAACTAATGAAAATATACAAATTAGATAAGATTATAAAATATATGTACATATGCATTTTTTTGGGGTCAAAGCCTGAGGGGCTTAGTAAGTATCCTAGTAGTTGGAAAACCGGACATAGGGGCCGCCTAGACGCACGGTAACAAGTCAGAGGTGATTTTTTATGCATGGTTCTAGAGCCACATACGACGGATCGATTGGAAATTCACCAAATGCAAAATTCTTTTTTTTTTTTAAATATATTTTTTTAACACTTTGAAATATATAAAAAAATTAAAAAAAATTATTATTAAGAAAACATATCCTTAATAATTAATCATTATTAAAAATATTAAAAAAAATGTTAAACCCTACATTCGAGATCCTTATTTATTTGATATACAATCGTGAATTGTATAAACGTTACGACTTGTCATTATTTTGAAAAAAGTATGAGATCCATTATTCAAAAATTAATTAATTTTATTTTTTTAATGTTGATCCCATATTGGATTTACTTTTCTCAAAATAATTATGTAACAGCTATACAATTTACCGTCACAAAACAGATAAAATTAGGCATGGTTGAAATCTACACGGAAAATATTAGATTCTGTTTACCAGAATTGCAGTAACATTACTTAAAAAAAATAATGACAAACGAAACATCTAGCTTTGAAAAAGACCAACGCGTCCATGACTAACAAGCAGGCCTGTAAATTATGAAGGGCCAACAAAAGTCTTACATACGGTCGGCAAGCTTCTCGGACTAAATAACACTCACAAACATTATTGATTATATCTTGGAAGCCCCAAATTTTGTTTATACATAAAACTTCCGATGTGCAAAGATGGAGTTGTAGACTCACTATAAAAAAAATTACTTATTTATAACTAGTTAATTTTAATGAAATGACTATTTATAGTCAAAATTAATCGTAAATAATCTTTTTGTTGCAATTAATTGATCACAAAAATTCGATATTTTTCTTGTAGTGACTTGGACTATGACTATTTTCTATTGTGATTTATTTGGAAGAAAATGAATGAAACTTTCATGAGGAGAATGAACGCCTAATGGATAAACTTAGATATTGCTTCTTCAACACATACTACAAGAAAAATGGACAAAAATAATTATTCTGTTGCATTCAAAAAAGGTAGAAAAAACTTAACAAACTATTTTAGTTATTTCTATCCATTTTTCTTGTAGTGACACAAATGATATTGGGAGATTGCTATAAAATCCTACGGATTTAGCTTTCAGCATTAATTTCTTGTGTGTGTGTATATATATATATATATATATATATATATATATTAGGTGGAAGTAACTTGCAAAGCACATTTGCTTAGTTTAATTATGATGTTATTTTTAAGAATTGATATTATTTTTATTAAGAAATAAATTTTGTTTAATAATGTAATATTTTTGGGAAAAAAAGAAATGTAATTTGTAATGAAAATTTAACAAGTAATCATAGTTAAGTAGATGATAAATAATTCCATACTTTATATATTATAAAAAAAAACATTAATTAAAACAATAAAATGGTCTCATAAATAAATATAGTCCATAATTTTATCAAACTTGTTTGAGATAATGCTTATTGAAGCTTCAAAAAAATGTTAGTTCAAGATATAATTTTTTCATTATTCTACGATGATTATCCAGCATTTGAGTCATTTTGTACTGTCTCAATAGAGAATACATCACAATTCTTATGCTTTTACACTTGAGTTAGTCAGGATCCGCATAAAGTCAATCATCCAAAATTTTTGTAAATTTTTTTTTACAAACTTTCCGACACCCAAAACTATCATATTATTATTATTAATTTAATATAAGTATAGTTAATTGTATATATCGTATATTTATCATCTCTAAAAATAAATGAATATTGTATTAATTTTAAAATTATAAAATGACTTTTAAAGAATTGAATTATTTAATCATATAATAAGAATAAAATTTTCATAAATGGAATTAAACTCTATAACAAATAAATTAACAGGAACTCGATTATATATATAATGAATAATTTAAGATATAGCACATGAATGAACGAAAAGGAACCATATTGCACGAAAGTGCAAATCCACGGCACCATTGATACAGTGACGCGGATCATGATCAGCATATATCATTTTTTTGGCAAGTCTTTAAAGCAAAGCCGGTTCCCACTTTAATTTCCATATATATTATTATTGTGTGTTTGATTTTACATAAAATAAAATTCCCAAAATGTCCTATACTCTCTTTTCATAAATTGAACATGTTAATACATTACCCAAAATCTAATACTTATCTAGAGAGAGTGCTAGTAACAAAAAATAAGAAAACAGAGATAAGCTGTTTTAAAACATAGATACAAAAAATAGGAAAATATACAAAAAATCATAGATATATCTTTTTGTGTTGTTCCATAATATATATTGGCAAGTATGATAAAATATTGCCTTAATAACCTAAATAATGTAATAACATGAGAGGAATATCTCGTAGTGTGTCAATAAGCTATTCCACAATGACTGTTTGCTTAGGACTCAGATAAAACCTAAGAGAAGTGGAGCATTAGAAAACTACAAATTCAACAATTTGAAACTTGGATTATGAATTTAACTAATTCAAACCATTTAAAAAGATAAAACAATATATAACCAGTATAAGATAATCACTTGTCATTGTTTTTAAAAAAATATAAGATAATAATAAATTTTAAAAATAACAAAAAATTTGAGAATTAACGAAAGTTATTGATCTAGATTAATACCTGAGTAATTGTTTGCTTGTAATGCTGTAGAAGGATGGACGTGAAGGACTGAGAATGACAACTTTTCTAAACTTTTCTTCTATTTATCTTCTTTTCTTATGTATTGTAGAAAACGATGGGAAATGAATCATCGGCATAATGCATTAATGACAGAATGCATTAATGGAGTTCATCGGCATTAAAGCTAATTTCATCTTATAAATGATTTTTATGAACATATTTCCGTAAACTGGGCTAGAAACATGAATCACAAATAAATTTCCAGGCAAAATGCATTAATGACAGAATGCATTAATGGAGTTCATCGGCATTAAAGCTAATTTCATCTTATAAATGATTTTTATAAATATATTTCCTTAAACTGGGCTAGAAACATGAATCACAATATTTAATAACAGATTTAATAAATTTATTCGCAATATTTAATAACAAATTTAATAAATGCAATTTTTAAATGCATTTTTAATTTATTTTCGATAAAGATCTTTCCGTAAACTGGGCGGGCTAAAAGCATGAATTAAAATGTTTAATAACAAATTTAATAAATTCATTTTTGAAATTTATCTCAATGAATTTAATAAATTGGATTTAATAAATGAATTTTAATTTTATTCTTTTAAAATTCTTTCCGTAAACTGGACATAAAGCATGAGTCAGACCGATTGAATAAATAAATTTCAAGGCTTGGGTCGAATGAATAACGCCGTGACTTTTGATTGTAAATGTTAACAGGATGTTGAACGAAAAAACAGCATTTTCTGTTAAACCAATAATTTCTATTAGATAAACTCTTTATATATATAAAAAAAGATATTAAGTTCTTCTTGACTGGAAGTCTAGATGCTCTCTCTTATATACATCTTCCATTTGTACTTGGACTACTGAGTACTATTCCTTATTATCAATAAAATTTCTTGTATACATTTCAGCAATATTCGGCACGTGTCTGAAGCATATTCCAGCAATGACAATATTAATATTATTGCATTGGAGAGGAAACATGGCAAGAGATTAGATAGGACACACGGCAAGAGATCCGCATATTGAGGAATACTACTACTCTACACCTTCATACTCTGTAAAAAAGCATTTTAGAAACTGATCATTTCGGAAATGTAGAATATACGAGAGGTCTTCATTCCAGACTTGAATCAAACACTTAGTGTGCATGGTTCCATAACTTTATCCTCCTCTTGATCAGCCACCTCCTCCTGGACCAGACGGAGGGGAGTTGCGAGTCCGTCCATTTATTAAACTAGATAGGACATTATGACTCCCATGCTTTAGCTGACTCGTCTCTTCTGCAATTTTAAGGACAAATTATATAGTATGAAGCAACTAAAATAGCTAGCTTTCCTTCCAAGCTGATAGAAAGAAAGAAAGAAAGAAAAAAAAAAGTAGGGGAGCAAAATATTTCTTGAAAAATACATGCATTAATAATTAATTAGTATGAAGCAACTAAAATAGCTAGCTTTCCTTCCAAGCTGATAGAAAAAAAGAAAGAAAAAAAAAAGAGTAGGGGAGCAAAATATTTCTTGAAAAATACATGCATTAATAATTAATTAGTAGTGAAATTACTTACGATGTAATTGATCAACAACAACCGTTATTTCTCTGGAGGCAACATCCTTGGGGAAGACGAGCAATGTTGCGATCAAGTAGAATACAAGGGCAAAGGAAACCTTGCAAGTCATCATTTTTATATTTGGAGCAATCTTCCCCTCGGCCTTTAAATAACCTTTCAAGCTAGCTAGCTGACAATTGGGCTAGCTTATGATCATCATGAGCCACTAGTCAAGTCTCTATTTTAACGTATTTCTCACGGGAGTGTTTTGAAAAAGAAAAAAGAGAAATAAATAATTAAGAAAAATCCCGTCTTTTTTACTAGTGTTATATCATGTCCAAACATTTTAATTACAAGATTCATTTTGTTAGTATCAGTTCTGCTAAATAAACTTAACATGATGATAAACGAGTCATGCGCACCCTGCCGACAATATTGACAAATGACAAGCTCCTCCAGTTAATTCCAGGAAAGTTACATGGTTGCCGAGACTCGACCACTTTTCCATTAAAATGCTTGAATAATAGTAGCCAAGCTTCCCAGTGAGGAACTGTTATCTTTTGGCGACGACGACAACATGCACATACAATACTAAGTCATTATGCAAACCAAACTACTATCAGAAAGAAATTAGTCTAACGAATTAGGATAAAACAGACAGAACAGAACCCAAGCCGAAGACATGTTGCAAATGTGGCACGCCCAACCCCCAGATGACGACCCAAATGTGAACAGGTAAAAATAGAGACACCTAGATGACGACCACACGGGTCACACACCTTATCGATCTATTCAAGTGTGTGCAAACATGCAATGTGTGCAACACAAAATATCGTAACGAAAAAATATAAACGGGTTGCCAAAACTAATGTACTAGAAAATTTAAATCTTCAGTCCAATCGAATACTCATAAATTATTACATTTATCCAACTAATAAATAAAGCGAGCACAAAACCCTCAAATCACAACTACTTACAATACTCTAGATCTTCACTCGTCGGGTAGAGTTAGTCCAATATTTAAACTCGACCTTTGCAATAAAACTACAGTTCCATGAAACGTAATCACATGTGGAAACACCACATAAGATTATGACATCTCAGCAAGCAATCAACCAAACACAACCAAGGGTTTAAAATCATATTCAAGCAACCATCACATTCCACAATTACACTATAATACATGTAAGAATAAATCCTTTATTTTCTCCGAAAATGACACATTTACTCACACACTCTAAAAATTCCGTTTTCGGCCTACAACAAACCAAAAATAAATGTATACCATGATCTCCTCTCAAGACCATCTATACATTTTGGCTCCCTTCGTCAAACCATGGGTGATGACCATGTGTGCGACTTTATAATGAGTGATACCTAGCTCTGCGCCCAGTGCGCATGTACCATGATCGGACATCATCTAACCCCCACCAGCAGGGGGCCACAAGTCAGGTCAAGAGCGTTACCGTTTTGACGGACCAAACTATCGCCCGGTGATAGCCCAGATGATGTCACATTAGTTTAGTACGTCCCTGAGTGACCAGAGAAACTCCACCGAGATAATGCTCAATCTCAACTTGGGCTCATGATCCATGCATAATCCATACAATCAGTTTATTATGCATGCACCATGGTCTCCTCAGAGAACCATCTGTATACATTGGCTCCCTTCGTCACACCACAGGTAACGACTGTGCATGTGATTTCGTAACAAGTGAAACCCAGCTCTGTGTCCAGCACGTACTATGACCGAGCATCCTCTAACCCCCACCAGCAGAGGGGCCATAGAACCGGCATGAAAGCATTGTCTGGTCCGATCTCATTGTCGCCCATTGACAACACAGGGTACACACAACACCCAATCCAGGATCGGGTCATAATACACACGCACTCACATAACCACCTACACACATCACCCTATCCCCAAGCTAACAACATGGCATCACAACAACATGGAATCATTTTCGAGGTCAAAATCCAATGTTTTTCCTTTTGGATTCCCATTTTTATTTATTCTTTGCATTTATGGTACTATCTCATTTATTATTTTGGAAGTGATTTTAAACTCAATTTGAGCCAGATTTTTGGCAAATTATTTCTTTTATTATGTACTTAATTTTGGCATGATTATTGAGATACTGCTAATTTCGATAAAATTCTGATAAGGATGATTTTTGGCTATACAGTCCGGCTTGTAGACTAATTTTCGATATTGTTTTATTTAATAATTTCGATTGAACATTAGAGACATTTTCTCTATGTTTATGAGAGATTTTTTTGTATTCTTTCCTATGAATCATCTATTGAAACTAGTTTGTAGAATACTCGTTATTTTGCCCGACATGATTATAAGGTGAGTAGTCCAACAACATGGGATATACCTGGCTGCATTTTTTGCTTTATTATGATTATTATTATTATTATGAACTCTCACATGTAATGATCAATAAAACTTAAGAACGAGAAGTTAAACTAGTGACACTACAAAAAAAATAGGTTTTTGTGACTAATTATTTATGATGAAAATAGACTCATTTTAACTAAAAATAATTGTTACCCAGATGACTAACACAAGATGAGGGGTGAATTGGGTTAGATTAAAAAAAATCAACACTTATAAAACAAATGCGCAATATAAAATATAAATAACATACGAAAAAACATGAAATATAAAGAATAAGGGCAAAAACAAGCAAACTCTGTATTTTAACGAGGTTCAGCCTCATTGCCTACGTTCTCGCCTCAAACTACCCATTGAGGATTCCAAATTCAGTATTCAATCTCATTCAGGTGGAGATATAAACCTATTCCAAATTCAGTATTCAATCTCCTTCAGGTAGAGATAGAAACTTATTACACCTTGCAATCACCTCACACTTGGTGATTCAACTATTCCCTGTATAGAATACCTTCTACACACACAAGGGTTATATGCACCCTCTTACAAATACAATAGATGATAGTAGGTAGATTATCAGAGTATACTCCTCATTGAGTGAAATATGAACAATACAGCGCAACTTATATCTCTCTTAAAATGAATAAGGATTAAGGCACAAAACTTAGAGAAGAGAAAATGAAGGCTTTGAAAGAATGATGCAAAACTTAACAATTGATGTGTAAGCTCTTGCTGTGATTTTTGCAAAACTCAAGTGAGCTATTTATAGGCAAATGAGTCTTCATATTCAAATTTGAAAATGTTCACATGTCAAATAAGAGCACTATTCACTTTTCAAAAAATTCAAATAAAAACATCTTATTTTTATATTTGTCAAAAACAGCTCCATTCATTTTTCAAAAGAATCAAATCTAATATTTTACTTTTCATACATGACAAAATGAGCATGATTTATTTTTCAAACCAAATCATTTTCTTTTTGCATGTCAAAAAAACACACAACTACCTTTCAAGATTTTCAAACAAAATTATCTATATTTTGCATTTGTCAAAAAAACACACAACCACCCTTCAAGATTTTCAAACAAAATATGCACATGTCAAAGATGACAATCAATCATCTTACAAATTCAAATCTTTATGCATATGTGAAAAATAATAATAATTTTTGAAATTAAATATTTTAATAAAGTTATGCAAATGTAAAAAAATGTAATTTGATGCTTTATGAGAAAATATTAATTTTGAACCTTAATCCAATTTCAAATTTTAATAAATATATAAAATTACTCTATGAGCTTCATTTATAGACTTGTTCTTCTTCTTGCTCATGCTTGATTTTTTGATGTGCTTAGATTTTTTCATGCGTAGACAACTTGAGTTTGAGGATTAAATTTATTTGTTATTATCAAAATCTATACGTAGATACGAGACTTGAAATTTTAGGTTCTACAATAATAATTTTTTTAATAAAAATAAATGATCGTAACTAAACAATTTTTTTTAGTGTGATGGGTGATAAGGACTTGGCTATTTGAAGTAATCTCTTGTGGTGATATTGTATTGGTGAAGGTGAATTTGATTTGTTTGTTATTCATTGCATTTTTTTCATCCCAATACTACCTCACGTTTTGAAGTATTCGCTTTTCAAGTTATCATTGAGGATTTACTCCTTTAATTTTGCTACTCTTACTTATTTTTCCAAGTGTGCTTTTCATAATATTGCATGTTGGACTGAAGAAGGTGGGCTCTTGATCATTTGTTGAATAACGTCATCATATAAATATATAATAGCATAGCATTTATGCCCAGTGGTGGTTATAATATAAATTGCAATTTGAATGAATTACTTTTGTCTCTAAAAACTTAAAGCTACATATATAATGATTAACCATTCCCATGAAACTATTTTAAAAAGAAAATCTAAGTAGAATGTTCGTTCATAATTAGGACGCTGCACGAAAAATGAGTTTTTGTAATTAAATAACTGTGACGAAAAAATTATTTGTGATAAATTTTAATTATAAATAATTATTTTGTTATAATTATATGACTGTAAATAAACAATTTTTTTATAATTACATACGTTCATCACAATCATTGAAAATCATTAACCAATTTGGAGGTGGCCGCTGTGGTTAAAGGAAAAGAAAATCTAATTAGTTCCAATAATCCTCGATCGATTTATCTTGTATTTTTATTTATGGTAATTGATAACGTTATCTTTTGGCGCGCATTAACTAGTGACGTGTATGAATATCTTACTAGCTAGCTCGGTACTCTTTCAAATACATCCTAATTACCAAGCTGACATCATCAAAGCCCTTTCGTGAAAGTTAGAGAAATCGTTTTCCAACAAAGAGAAATGATATACAAGCCCCAAATATATAAAAAGTGAATTCCATTATAGAAAAGTGAAAAATAAATTAATTAAGGAACAAGAAAAGAACGAACACTTTGACGGACTTTCTCGTGGTGGAATATCTGATCATGCTCTCTACTTAATTACAGGGACTTGCATCAAGACTACTATGAACAGGAATTCACCGAAAAAAAGTAAGGAAGACTTTGAAAAATTAAAAGTGCATGTAAGAAAAAAATAAAATAATCAACCTCGTAGAGAATATATTTCTTTTTCCGGGCTGGAGCACAGTTATACTTAACTCACTTTAATAACCATTTATTAAGTATAAATAGTTTATTTCAGTCATTATTAGTCTATTTTAATTACAAATAATTATTTTGATCATAAATATTTAGTCACTAATGTCCATTTTTCTTGTAATGACTAAAATGATAGGGACGAAGCCGTACTACTGTGTCCTTCAACACACGAGCCCCAACTATGTCTTTACACAAGATAAATAATGAGTTCAACGAAAGTTTGTAAAAGAATGAGTTTTTTTTAAGTAAGTATTTTTAAATAATATTGTAATTTTTTTGTATTTTTAAAAAATATTTTAAGATGTTAAAAAAATTATGTAAAAAACAAATGTTTTTCTTGTATAATTTGTTTAACATCTTAAAATATTTTTTAAAAATACAAAAAAAATCACAACATTATTTAAAAACATTTACGTAATTATAAAGTAAAAAAAATGCAAATCGGGATCCAAAGTAGCACAAGAAAAATGAGTTTTTGTGGTCTTTTAATCAGAGGAAAAAACTTTTTTTAGTCAATTTTAACTGTAAATAACCATTTTGTTGATATTAACTAGCTGCAAATAAGTAATTTTTTATAGTGTAGGAACAAATAACATTACCCAAAGAATTTATAACATTGATCGATCATTAGTACTTGTAACAAAGGACACATGAGAACTTATATACATATATTTCATTGACATCCGTACACTATTTGGTATGCGCTAGGCTTTGTTTGTTTTCTCAAACTATCATATATCATCTCAAACTCATCATTACACTTTTTCAAATTTTCATATAAAATAAAATAAACAATTCAATTTTTTCAAATCCCAAAACAACTTTTTCAAATCTCAAAACAAAATTAATATTAAAAAATATATTACAACAATATACTATTATTTTTTTAACTTTTATCTTATTTTATCTCATTTCTAAAAACAAATCAAGTCTTGATTACATAAATTAAATACATAAGTTATATATGAAGGATTTATGTCCCACGGCTCTACGGATGCTCGTCCCGTCCAAGGGGCGGAGGGCTTATGACGACTGCATGACATTTATGATATGGAACCACTTGAAGGGGAGCAATGCGACTCTTCATCCATTATACCGCCATGCTTTACACTCTTTTGTTCTGCAATGAGACGAGATTCAAATTACATCGTGTATATTTACAATTTGAAGGAAATAAAATAAGGTATTAATAATTAATCACTATAACAAATTTGGACTTTTGTGACACACAAAAGAGTCACAAAAAATGGCCAAAATGTCACAAAAAGATTTTGTTGACAGTGTGAAACTATTACAATAAGTGTGTCACAGATAAGTATTCATGACATTTTACTGTTCAACCATCATGGTTGGTGTCTTTTCGTTTGATGTAATATTCAAACGTTAGAACCTTTAGTGATAGTCAGAATGTATCACCAAAAGTCACGTTCAAACGTATGAAATGACGTTCGAATGATAGAATACTTCGTTAGGCGTTCGAATGTTAATATTTTCATTCAAACGTAATGTTGATGTTCGAATGTTTAATGTTCGAATATTAATATTTTCATTCGAACGTTGTTCACATTCGAACATAATGTTGACGTTCGAACATTAATATTTTCATTCGAACGTAGTTCATATTTGAACGTAATGTTGACATTCGGACGTTTGTTACACAAGATTCGAACGTGGCGTAGGAACTAGGAACATTAATTTGATGAACATTCGAACGTTTGTTCAGTTAGTACGAACGTTTTGTCATTCATTCAAACGTTTATTTTATTCATTCAAACTTGCTTGTAATAAAGGTTCGAATGTTAAATTTATACATTTGAACGTACTAGTTAGAAATGGTAAATTTTAATAAAATTAAAAAGTATACAAATTGTATCATATTACAAAAAATAAAACAACAAAAAACAGATGAAATTATACAATGTCTTGTGGCAGGGAGTGGTAGCCATTTAGTAAGGGCATGGCTTATGGCAGGGAGTGACTCGTCTTGTTGAGTCAACTGTGAACGCATGGTTTGCTCTTAAAAAGAATAGCTCTTCTTCTTCTTTTGCCCTTCTCCTCCTCATTCCTTTCCTTGAGCATTGATCAATGCATGGGATCCTTACAAGCTCATGAAGACTAGTTAGTGACTTCGCTTCCCCTACGAATCTTGCTAATCAGTAGCCAGACTTACCTAATTAAAAAGCATACAATGTCTTAGCATATCAAAGTTGGATACTAAAAATTATAAATAGTAAAAAGATGATCAAATTTATCTATTTCTTTTCCTCGTCGACTGCAATCCTATTGCAGTGACATAACACGCTCCATTTGGGCCGCCATCTCTCTCTGCACTTGGTCTTGGACTGTAGTACGCATTCTTTCCTCACGCTCTCTCTGTTGCTCCTGCATGCGCGTCTTTAGATTAGTATGTTGCTCTAAGAGAGAATCCAACTCCTGCTGCCTCAACCTCATAATATCATTTTCTCGTCGTGCTGCTTCTAAATCTCTAGTGAGATTATTAACCCTTGAAGTCGAGGAGCTTGTGGAGGATGAACCAACTGAATGCTTGAGTGAACGTCCCAATCCTCTGACCATGCTAGACTTGGGCCTGAGTACTTCCATGAAAATGTTGATATCACTAGGTGAGGATTCCCCAAAAGCTTAATGCAGCTCCAACATTCTGTTCTGCAATTAGAAATAAAACACACATTAAGCAACAAAATTAATTAAAATACGAACAAAAATAAATTACTATTTTGATATTGCATAATTTATTTAACAAAATTAAAATTGCTTACATAATTTTCTTGAGCAGCAGGATCCATCTACTCACTATGTTTATTAGTGTGAGCAGCAGCATAGACATGAATAAGGAAAAAAATTTCAGGATCGTAACGTTTTTAACAAAGACACATTAGTAATTGAAAATTTTAATGTTAGTAATTAAATAACAATAAATATCATAAAAAGAGTAGAATTTTTAAAATTTATTAATTACCAACTTATCAACAAGACGGTGGAAC
Source organism: Platycarya longipes (assembly GCA_036559045.1). Lineage (NCBI taxonomy): Eukaryota > Viridiplantae > Streptophyta > Magnoliopsida > Fagales > Juglandaceae > Platycarya > Platycarya longipes. Next base: position 36,917,137 of record CM071799.1, read on the forward strand.
GACGTTAAACCAGCATGATGGTGGACAGTGAGAGTGGATCTATTAAGTGCATTCGTCGAACTTAAGCTCTACAAAATTAATTAATAATGTTATTATCAATTAAGAACGAATACAAATGTAAGAAACTAAGTAATTTAAAATACCTGATAATCAACAGATGCAAAAAGATCACAACACTTCACTCAATCATCTAATTTCATCTTCTGGAAAGGGAATTTCGCATCCTCTTCCAATGTTTGAAACTTCTTGAAGTGCTCATGACACCGGCCCTTGTGGCGTCGGAATAATGTAGACATCAGTCCGTTCACAGTTCTTACATCTTCGATCCGAGTAAAATCAAGGTCAAACTCATCTTAAGGGGTGAATTAAGTAAGTAATACGATATGCTTATTGAGAATAAAACAATATAGTTGTAAAATTATCTCACCGGCACATGGCTCCGTATGTGATCCTTAATTTCAATAGGAACATCTCGTCATGATCGCACATAAAAATGAGCATAAGCTCAAACTACTCTACCGATATAAGAGGAAAGTACTACCACATTATCATCAACTCCTCCAGAGGAATTTTCAGGAATCATGACCTTGATTTTTTTTTTACGTTTACTTCTCTTTAAAGAGATACTATGAGTACAGCCACGACCACATCGAGAGGACGATGCATCAGCTAACATATACAACAGCATGATATTAGTTATATATGTTATTGAGTATTAAAATATAGCTAATTAATTACCAACGACATTTCATTACTATTAGGCGTTGACTGGTTATCCATCTATTGCATGTTGATTTCTTCAGGTGCGCATTCCTCTGGGGGTGAGTCTAGAGCGGGTTCGGGACTTGGAAGATGTGTTACATTTCTTCGTGCTCTCTTTGGCGGCATCCTTGAAAATGAATAAACAAATAAAAAATTGTAATTATAACATTATTTTTAATAATATAATATTGACAATTTAACTTATATGATTTTGTACTCTTATTCTTCTTCTTCGAATGAAGTTTCCATGGTTGTTTCAAAATTTCTCTCAACGGACCCCTCAATGTTATCTTCCATGTCTTCTTCTTCTTTTTCGTCTTCTTCATCTTCTTCTTCTTCTTTCTCGGACTCTTCTCCTTCCTCCTCACTCACTTCAAATAGATGAGCGTCTAGTTCGGATGGGTCGAGGTGGACAGGTGCCACATCATCTCTAGATAAGGAGAGCATCTCAGGTGCACCTAGATCAACAAACAAGTTAATTTCTTGATCTCTATCTTCTTGGTAAGCACCTACAATTGGAGTGTCATCTTCATCTCCATTGGACTCATGATCCGCACTCGTTCCTGCCTCATAAATATTCCTAGGAACAAAGTTTTGCACGACTCACCAAGTTATCTCTCTACTACTTTTATCAACGCCTTTTAGTGGATCATCTAAGCAATAGATTTGCGTAGCTTAAAAAGCCTATACGAATAGATCATTTTCATACCATTTTGATGCAGTATTGACGCTCGTGAAGTGATTATCCTTATGCATTGAAACCCAACCACCACCTAGATCCCAACAATCACATTTAAAAACATATGTTATATACCCACCCAGATATTTCAATCCAATTATATCATGTATGACACCATAATAGTCGATATGATCTGTCTCATGACTCTCCTTGACCAACACACCACAATTTTGTGTCTTTCTATTTCATTCACGGTCCAAAGTATAGGCTATTATATCAACTATATAGGGTTTGAGGTTAAGTCTAGGCTTATTTGGAGTTTAGGGTTTGGAGTTTGGGGTTTGGGGTTTAGGGTTTAGGATTTGGGTTTTTAAATTTGGGGTTGGGGATTTAGAGTTTGGGATTTGAGATTTGGAGTTTGGAATTTGGAATTTGGGGTTTAGGGTTTGGGGTCTAAGATCTAGAGGGGTTTAGAGTTTAGGGTTTAAGGTTTAGGTTTTTAGATTTGGGGTTTTGGGTTTGGGGTTTTGGGTTTGGAATTTAGGATTTGGGATTTGGAGTTTGGGGTTTGGGGTTTGGGGTTTGGGGTTTGGGGTTTGGAGTCTAGGGTTTAGGGTTTGGGTTTAAGGTTTGGGTTTTTGGGTTTAGGGTTTGGGTTATTGGGTGTAGGGTTTAGGTTTAAGGGTTTAGGATTTGGGTTTTTGGGTTTAGAGTCTAGGGTTAAGGGTTTGGGGTTTTGGATTTAGGGTTTAGGGTTTAGGATTTAGGGTTTTATGGTTTAGGATTTTGGGTTTAATTAATACATGGTTGCAAAAAATGCACAATTCTAGGATTTAAGGTTTGATGTTTGGGCATTGAGATTCCGAGGTCTAGGGTTTAATTAATACATGTTTGCAAAAAATGCACAATTCTACAAAATTATAGAACCCATCATAAATATGCAAAAACACACACAAATTGTCACATCCAATATGCAAATATATTCACATTCAGATATATCATAAAACACTTTCAAATAATCATCCAACATATTTGAAAAGTTTCAAGTCAAAGAAATAAACTTTAGCGCTACTAAAAAAATAAAAATATTTAATGCTACTAATATATACAATGACCAACTATGTACAATAACCAAATATTTTTATCACTCAACAATCACTTAATGAATAAAAGAATTGACAAATATAACATACCCAACAATAATATTATACCTAAAATCCGTGAATAATATTATACCCAATATTTTTCAATATTTATATACTTGGAAAAATCATTAAACACATGGAAAAAATAACTAAACAATGCATACCCCTCACATTGCAAAATAATACAAATGTCATAATATGCTTAAATCCTATCATAGAAAAACACTAAAAAATATACAAATCCAAGTCTTTATGCTTCTAAAATTAAAGAAACTAATTTATTACACAAATATAACATCCACAACTATAAACAAATCCTAAAATATACAATGAGTAAATGAGAAATATACCTAACAAAGTCACTAGACTTTCTTCACAACACCTCAAATACACCAGCAAGCTCTACAAAATAATATACAATGAACCATTAAATTCACACAAACTTGGATATTATAATAAAAAAAATCTCTACAAAATTCACAAGTGAAGTTACATTTGACAAGAATTGAAGCACTTCACTAGGGACATCTCTCTCTCTCCTTCTCTATCTCTCTTTAGCCCTCCATATCTCTCTCTCTCTCCCTTTATCTTCTTTTTAGCTCTCTCTCTCTTTCCCTCTATCTTCTCTTTAGCTCTCTCTCTCTCTCTTTCTCTCTTTCTCTCTCTCCCTCTTTAGCTCTCCCTCTCTCCCTCCCTCTCTCTCTCTCTCTCTCTCTCTCTCTATCTAACGCACGGAATGAAGTAGAAAGGAAAATTTTGCTTCATCCCATGCCTATTTGAATCTGTCTGAGTTTAAGTATGTTCGAACGTTCCTATCTAACGTTCGAACGTACTTAAAAACCATGATCAGGTTTGAACGTTAACTTGTGACATTCGAACGTCAAGTATTTACATTCGAACGTGAGTTAAAATGCTTAAAATATCCTAAAATGAGGCACAAAATATTCGAATGTCATAAAGTTAAGTTCGAACATTTCGAAAAGTGCGGGAAATTTTCTGCACTTTTTTTTTTATCGTTGGAACTTAAAAACATAACATTCGAACGTTATTTGTGAAATAATTTTTTATGGTGAACATCCACGTATTTGTTTATTTATTAAACCAAATTATATTAAAAATATATAATAAAATAATAGATATTATAATAAATTATTATATATTTAATAATATAATATATTTTTATATTTTAAGAAGTTTATGCACAAAATTAATTATATAGTCAACACAATATAATATTATGTTGTTAAGTATTATATAGTGTTACATATATATGTGTTATTTAGTGTTATAACAAAATAGATAACACAATATAATACTAAGCAACATAGTATTATATAGTGTTAACTAATCATATTTTAAACATCACGTTATATATTTTATCTACTATATAGTAACATCATACAATACTAAGTGATATAGTATTGTAAATAGTAGTCTATTGTAACACTATATAATGCATTATATAATAATTAATACAATAATATTATATACTAAGTGATATAGTATATAATCTATTTAACTGTATTATTTTAACATGTCATTTTATATTTTAAGGTAATTTTAATTTAATTTAAAAATTAAAAAATACATTCGAACGTTTCATCCTGACATTTGAACGTTAATACAAACGTTAGAACGTTCATAATATACGTTCAAATGTAGAGAACACTTGGCAATTAATTACTAAATTTAAGTTCGAACTTGTCATTTTAACATTCAAACGTTCATACAAACGTTAGAACGTTCATAAGAAACGTTTGAATGTAGAAACAATTAGGTAACAATAGAGCTAGTTATGTTCCAACGTTTTAACATTACGTGCGAACGTATGTGACGGTTGGATTTCACGTTCGAACATTCATTAAAGAACGTTCGAACGTTAACTAATAACATTGTGAGCCTAGATGTTGGAATACGAAGAGTCACGTTTCTGGGCCTAGATCTAAGATTGTTCTACTAACCCATTTATTATTTATTTCTACTAGTATTTATCTCATTTATGTAGATATATATAATGGCTCAAGAGCCTCAGACCACAAGAAAATGGGGTTGGGAAGGAGACTCATGGGAGGCGTACCATATTGAGACCCGCACAGTTACATCAGAGCGGGAGATCCAGATTAACGAGTTCGACTCGTTATTCTGGCAGTAGAGGAGCCTGCAGTCCGTGTTCGTGGATAGGGGCTGGTTTCCCAACTGCTCACTGAGGGGGACCATGTACACTAGCATGGTGCAAGAGTTCTACTAGGCGATGTCCACATTGCCCCACGATGCCGACTCCCATGTCATCGCAATCTGTGGGGTGCAGCTCACTGTCTTAGTGGATGTTATCGCCGATCCGTTGTAGAAACTGCGTCTATCTCCACAGACAGTAGTTGAGCAGCAGGTGGAGGACATAGCTGCTGCAGATGCTTCGCTGGCATGGCAGAGTCCCAGACTGACCCTCATCCGTCTACGGGTTGTCATCACGTCGACTCAGGCGACGATACTGGATCTGAGGAGGAGGGTCCATAGCGGGATGAGGATTTCTACATCCTCACGGGTAGAGACCGCCAGGCGCACGAGATGTCAGACAGCTTCTTCCAGAGTGTGCTTGACGGTTTTTTCCCCATGCTGCATCTCATTGTTGCAGCAAATGAGGACTCGCTGGCACATACATCTTCCTTCAGTCGGACATGCGCTCAGTTTCTCATCAGGGTAATGCGTGGAGACTCGATTGACCTCCCATGAGTGATCTTTGAGAGGATCCATTACGAGGCATGCATTGTCTTGGTGGACAACCTCTCGACTGCTCCTGGCACATGGAGTTCCACCTCGGGTCTAAGAGCTAGTGCGGCCACAGATCAGCCCCCTCGACATCAATAGCTATCATTGGAGTCAGGGGTAGAGGAGGCAGCGTGTGCCCCCTTCTATAGTAGATCTGGCGCCATCTCCCCAGCGTCAGACCGTCGAGTTTGATCCCGCTGGCGGTGCCAGTAGTAGTAGACAACATCATGGAGAGGCAGCTCGCTGCACATACTGCCTCGATAATTGCACATGTGGATCAGGCATTGGAGCACTTGTCCACTGATATAGAGACCTTGCGTCTCAAGGTAGAGATGTTGTCTGATGAGATCAATGAATTAAAAAACCTCATCTAGTTAATGATTTTATGTTTTTTTTTAAATCTTTTTGTATTTAGCTTTTAATTTATGTAATAGACTAACTGCTCATGTAATGTATATATATATATATATTTTTAATTTCTATTCTCAATTTTCCTTAATATTAGTTTATTTAAATTTAATTTTAAATCCTTGCACTTCATATCTTTCAGAAATTTAATTATTTTATAATTCAATAGAGTATAAAATTTGTATAATATTAATAGGGCCCGCTGGAGTAGAATCTTATTTTAATTTCTATATATATATTTTAATTCAGATTTTGTTCATTTAAAATATTTTAAAAAAACAAATATTATTTCAGTCCAATAATCAAGTCCTACACTATTAAGTAAAGCAAAAAATTTAAAATGAATTAAAATACTAAAGGTGTCAAAATAAGGTGTCAAAGTATTTTTTTTTTTTAAATTAATGTAAACATTTGAACATTATGTCATACTAGAAAAATTCACGTTCCAACGTTATTTATTACATACTTTGAGCGTACCATCAACTTTCGAACGTAAAATCATTTTAGTTCAAACGTAAAAAGATTCAGCAGTTATCTTTAATGATGGTTTCAAGAAACCGTCACAAAAAATAGGTTTTGGTGACAGTTTGGAGACTGTCACATTTTCTAAAGTGTCACTAAAACCTAATTTTGTTGTAGTGAATGGTTATTCAAATTTTAAGGGTAGGTAATGTATGAGATTCCACATTGTTTGAAAAAGAGAAGCTCTTGTTCTTTAAAAGGTTCCAATAGAGCTCTAGTTGTATTATAAACTAGTTCTTCTGGATGTCATGTGATTTGGGCCTTCCATTAGTGCATTACAATTTTGGTGGAGGATCGAACAATAATGGGTTGCTTCTTAGATCCCCAAAATACCAGGTGTGAACCCAAGTACACATAGAATCCACTAGTAGATTTGCAATCATTAGGGCAACCAGCCCAGTTAGCATTAGAAAAGGTAGATAAAATAGAGGAAGAAGCGGTGGAAAAATATAAACCATAATGGGAGGTCAACTGCGAGTAATGAAGGATGTGTTTGACGGCTAACCAATGAGGAATTCTAGAATAATACATGAATTGGCAAACTTTATTAACGACAAAAGAGATGTTAGCAGGTGTAAAAGCATGATACTGGAGACTACTTACAACACTATAGTATATGTGAGGGTCCTGAAAAAAGATCCTTCTAAGGCAGTGAGCTTTGCTGTGGTGACCATAGGGGTGGATATCGACTTTGAGTTGTGCATATTGGTCTTTTTCAAGAAGTCAGTTATATACTTGGTTTGGGACAAAGACAACCTTTTCGAATTCCTTGACACTTCAATTCCTAGGAAATAATGCAGAGACGCTCAGTCTTGAACATGGAATGAAGCATGCAAGGATGAAATAAATTCAGAAATTAAATTTTTGGCTAAAAACAGTAACAACAATGTCGTCCACATAAACCAAACACATACACAGAATTAGCATTATTACAAGAGCAAAATAAGAAAGAATCAGACTTAGATGCCGAGAAGTCAAGAAATTGCAATTTATTGCTTAGTTTCAAAAACAAGCCCTGGGGATCTTGTTTGAGGCCATAGAGAGAGTTACATAGCTTGCAAATATGAGTGGGATAGTCAGGATTTGCAAAGCCCAATGGTTGGATCATGTAGACGACTTCCTCAATATCACCATTCAAGAATGCATTATGAACATCCAACTAGTGCAGAGGACAAGAACACATGGCAATGGACAACAAAAGGCAGATGGTCATTAATTTGACAACCGGACTGAAGGTTTTCGAGAAGTTAACACCAGCTTGCTGACGAAACCCTTTAGCTACTAAGTGTGCTTTGCGACGTTCAAGGGTTCCCTCAGCAAGCCTTTTGGTCCTAAGGACTCATCTTGAATCAAGAATATTATGGCTGGCCGAGTAAGGGATGAGGTTCCATGTTTGGTTATTAAGCAAAGCTTCAAACTTGAAAGCCATGGTTGCTCTCAAAGTGAGGTGGAGGGATGGTTTGGGAGTCGACCAAGGTATTGTTTCGTCGAAGCGACGGAGAGGGCACTGGATATGATTTCGGGATCATGTGAGCATAGGGTATATAGAGGAGGATGATGGAGAAGGGGAAGGCGGGAGTTGTCTAGTTGCGGCATAGGGACAATCAAAGGGGAAGGGGGAATTCAGCCCCACCAATTCTGTTAGCAACTCGTCCAACGATGGCTCCAAAGTGGGTTGTATCATTCTTCGAACGTCAGACAGAAATTCAGTATTAAGGTTAGCAAAATATATTGACACAAGAAACTGTTGAAAAGGACATGAACATCTATATATGTGACTAATACGGAAGGAATTAATTAAAGAGGAAAATTAAGAGAAAAGTAACCTGAAAATCATACCTTATAGTCCTTTACTGGATCGTATCCGAGAACAAAACCATCTAATTTCCCTAATCAAAGACAATAAAATGGATTTGTATGTAAATAAAAAAGATAAATACTGTTTGTTGGCTTGTGTACTTTTTGCATACATATCATATATACATATTATTTTTAAATATCTTTTAATTTAACTATTCGTGTTTTTTATTTTTGTTTTTCTATTATTATATTTTTGTTTATCTTTTTTTAGTATTTTTTTAATATTTCGTTTGATGGGATATTTTTGCCTTGTCATCAATTTTGTAAAAGGTACACGGAGTCATATATCCCTAACATTGCTCAACAAAAAAAATCATGTTTTCACTACTCAAGGGAACAAAAAACATAAAAGTTGGGAAAGCATTAACGAATTGTTTTTATCAGGGAGAATGACAGAGATCACAGTTGCGCCATAGTTGGCGAGCTTCACCGAAATATCTCCCCTCTTCAAATCCTACACTCCAAATTCTTCATTCAACTCAGAACCATTAATCTTAGCAAACAAAAAGAACAGCACAAAGAAACATGTGACAAGGATTCTGTTGTAGCCATGATAAACAACAATATTAATAATTACAAGGAAAAATACACAAAATTAATGGTCACAACCTCAAAGAGCAGATAGGTCAGTATTTATATCGAGGGGAGGAAGGAAATTTGTTTATGGTGTTTTCAGATGAGGATCACGTGTTTTCAAAAATGTTCTGTTAGCAGAATTTTAGGATAACTGTTTGACTAATCATTTAAGATAAACTATTGATTTATTCAGACTTGGTTTGTATCGAAACTCTTCTCAATTTATCTCAATTTTATTATTACACTTTTATAATTTTTTATACAAAATATAAATTTCTTTACACCTTTTTCAAATCTTAATACATATTTTTCAAATTTTAATAGACATTTTTTAAATTTTAAAATAATAATAATATTAAAAAATAAATTAAACTTATCTCAAGTCATCTTATTTCTGAATTCAAATGAAGCCTCACTAATTCTAACAAAAGTTGGATTTGTGTAATGAAAAAAAAGTTGAATGACGTGGCATCACATTATTTTATGTCAGCACTGATATAAAAAGATTTCAAAAAATGAAATCTCAAATTCATCTTGCACGAGGAATTGAAGAGAGAGAAACAACAATTTCATCTTCAAAGCTCAACCTGTGCGAAAAGAGAAGCAGAAATCTCTTTTTGTATCTTTATTGGATTGATTACTCTAGTTTTTGCTTTGTTTGGATCGGAAATGTTGCAGTAAAAAGATCTCATCTTTCTTTTCGCGGTTTTGCTTCCTTTCTTAGATTTCAGATTTTCACCTGAGATCGGAAATGGTGCTTTTTACTTTCTGGAACTTAAAGTTTCGTTTGGTTGCTGAGAAGGTGGGGTTGAAATCGAAGAAAATGAAGCACGAAAATTCCAAATAAAAGGAAAAAATTATTTTTTCATTTTCAGATAAATGGCCAGATTCATTTGGCTCACTAAGTTGATCGTTCTCAGTGACTCTTAAGGATTTTTATTTTTTAAATCAGGGTTGACGTGCTGTGATGTCACACAATCCAACTTCAGATTGACTATATAAATCGGACTCATTTTAATTTATCTTTATTTTATTATTATATTTTTATAATTTTTTATATAAAATATAAATTCTTATACACCTTTTTCAAATCTCAATACACATTTTTCAAATTCTAATTTACTTTTTTCAAATCTCAAAATAATAATAATATTAAAAAATAAATTAAACTCATCTCAAATCATCTCATTTCTAAATCTAAACGAGACCTGAATATAAAATAATTGTATTAATATTTATTTTTTGAAATCTTATCTATACACAAATTCTGCATATTCATGATATATAATTAAATATATAATTAAGATATTAAAAATGTTAATGATAAACGTTAGAGACAAATAGTAGATAAAGGCCTATTGATATTTTATAATATTTAATATTTGTTGTGTGTTATATAATATTTATAAGTTGAAAAATAAAAAATTAAATTAAAAATATAAAAAAATAAATTAAAATTTTAAAAAAAAATAATATGTTTTATTTATTATATTATAACAATTAATGTTTGTCCGTTACTGGCGTTCCTTATTTTTAACGTTTGTTCGAGTGTTATTCTTAAGATATCATGAAGAACCAATAATGCCGGATATAACTCCATGACATCTTTTCATGACCTGATACTCGATCAGCTTCAGTCTCCCAATGAAATGAAGAGGACGGTCAGGGCCCGTACGTAACAGAACTTTTCTGATTCGGTGAATGCTGATACTATGAGAAATGATGTGTTTAGATTTTCAATAGATAAATTTATGCAAGTTTTTGTAAAAAGTGAATTATATTTATTTTTTAATTAATGAAACTCAATTTTTTTTATAAAGAATTTGTCTTGGAGTTGGATAAGAGTTTTCATAATTTATTTTGAGATCGTACTTGTCGAATGCGAAGACTTCAATTTTCCTGTACGTGTTCAGCTCCGGAACGGACGGGGGTGTGGAAGGGCATTTAACACCCACCAATAAAAACACACCACGTCAGAACATTACAAATTAAAGAGATTATGAGAGATTCCTACACGGCGAAACACACCATTGCCACATGTCGTCGAGTGCTTGATTTTGCTTTCATCACATTGTGGAAGAATAAAGTGACATAAATCTTGAAGATGTAGTCAAGAAGATGATGCAATCACTGCAACAGAATGCATTTTGTGGCAAGAAAAATTTTGTTTCAAAAAATTGCATTTTCATTAAAGTTTTAAATTTCGTTTGATAATCATACTGATTGAGGTATTAAAATAAAATATTTTAATACTAATATTATTTTAGAATAGACATTATACGAATAAATTATGTATTATTATAAAAAGAAATAAATTACTATTACAAGAAAAATATATAAGAAACTCTTTTGGAACTCTTAAGAACTGAAACTTTCTACTCTTTCTATATTTTCTTATGAATTTCATTACAACTGAAGCCCATATTTATAGGTCTTGAAATTACTATATAAGTCACTATGCAAGATTTAAAATAATAGTGGTGGGGTCATTCACATAATTTTAGTGGTGGGACAGGGGGCGACAGCCGTCCCACCATTCAGCGTTCGTTTCATTACACTCCCTCTTGAATGACCTCCCATAAAGAATCTGCCTCATTAAAATCTTGTCAAGAAAAAATCCAGTGGGAAGAAAAACCAATGGCGAAGGAAAAAGAGTACAGCCTTCTTATGTATCCACAAGTAATTTAAGATTGCCTCATTAAAACCTTGCAGAGAAAAACCCAGTGGGACAAAACCTCAGCGAAGGAAAAAGAGTACAATCAGCACAAGTCTTTTACTCCCCCTGAAAAGTGCATGACTTTAGATTTTTGAGTTTTCGCATTTCAATGTTATGCACAATCTTATTGAATATCGAAGTTGGTAACGCCTTTATGAATAAATCTGTCAGATTATCACTAGATCGTATCTGTTTGACATCAATTTCACATTTCTCTTGAAGTTCATGAGTATAAAAAAATTTAGGTGAAATATGTTTGGTTCTATTAGCTTTGATATATCCTCCTTTGATTTGAGTGATACAAACAGTATTATCTTCATATAAAATTGTTGGGCTATTATTGATCATGGGAAGTCCACACTTTTCCTGGATATGTTGAATTACTGATCTTAGCCAAATACACTCTCGACTTGCTTCATGAATAGCAATGATTTCTGAGTGATTTGAAGAAGTAGCAGATAGTGTCTGCTTAACAGATCTCCATGATATGGCAGTATCTCAATAAGTAAATAAATATCCAGTTTGAAATCTACCTCTATGTGGGTCTGAAAGATAACCTGCATCTGCATACCCAATCAATTGTGGACTTGATCCACGTTGATAAAATAATCTCATATCAACTGTACCATGAAAGTAACGAAGGACATGTTTAATGACATTCCAATGCCTTCTAGTTGGTGCAGAACTATATCTTGCAAGCAGATTAACTGAGAATGTAATATCTAGTCGAGTGCAATTTGCAAGATACATCAAAACTCCAATTGCACTGAGATATGGTACTTTAGGACCAAGAATTTTTTCATCGTCATCACAAAGACGGAATGGATCATTCTTCACATCAAGTGTTCGAATAATCATTGGAGTACTCAGGGGATGAGATTTGTCCATATAAAAATGCTTTAGGACTTTCTCAGTATACATGGACTGAAGAATAAAAATTTCATTTGGCAAGTGCTCGAGCTGCAGGCCGAGACAAAATTTTGTTTTGCCAAGATCTTTCATTTCAAATTCATTCTTTAAATATATAGCGATTTTTGAGATCTCTTCAGGAATTCTCACAATATTTAAATCATCAACATAAATCGCAATAATGACAAATCTGGATTCTGATTTCTTAATAAAAACACATGGGCATATAGGATTATTCTCAAATCCTTCTTTCAATAGATATTCGCTTAAGCGATTATACCACATGCGTCCGGATTGCTTCAACCCATATAAAAATCTTTGTAGTCTGATTGAGTACATATTTCTAAATGTACTTGTAGATGCTTCAGGCATTTTATATCCTTCAGGGATTTTCATATATATGTCATGGTCTAAGAATCCATATAAATATGCAGTGACCACATCCATCAACCGCATTTCTAATCCTTTTGTAACAACCAGACTAATCAAAAATCTAAATATGATTGCATCCATAATGGGAGAATATGTTTCTTCATAATCAATCCCGGGTTTCTGCAAGAAACCTTGTGCGACAAGCTGTGCTTTGTACCGCACAATTTCATTTTTCTCATTACGTTTTCGTACAAATACCAACTTATATCCAACAGGCATTACACCCTTAGGTGTTTGGACAACAGGTCTAAATACTTCTCGCTTTGCTAGCGAATTTAATTCAGTTTCAATAGGTGCTTTCCATTTTGGCAAATCATTTCTACGTCGACATTCTTCGACGGTTTTTTGCTTACTTTCTTCATTACTTATGATAATGTCAATGGCCATTTTATATGAAAATATGTTGTCGACAACAGTTTTATTTCTATCCAGAATTTCTCCAGTATTCATGAAATGTATTGAGATCTCATTATTTTCAAGTACTTGTTCCTCTTCAGGGGAAAACATTTCATGACACACCTCTTCAGGAGGTCCATTTTCAAGAGATTTATACTCTTCAGGAGTTTTCTATTCAGGAGGTTCTGGAATAGAAAATTTGAGCTCTTTAGGAGCACCAATTATATTTATAGCCTGTATTATGGGTACGTGTTCTTTAGGAACACCAAATTTATTTTGTATTCTTTTCCTTATGAGAATTTTGTCTTTTGTACCAATAGGTCTTCCACACTTCAGGCGTGCCTTAAACTCATCTATTGCTGTTTTGACAATTTGTCCTTCAGGGACTTCAATCCTGGCTGGAGCATTAACAGCAGGAATATAAGATTTTACTACACCTTTAGTATCAGTAAATACATCCGGTAATTGATTTACAACATTTTGTAAATGAATAATCCTCTGAACTTCCAGTTTACATTCATTTGTAAGAGGATCAAATTGAGACAGGGTCTTATTATCCTAAGTAATATCTTGTCGTGCTTCAGGCACCGATTTTTCTTTATCCATTAATGAAAAATTGGATTCGTCAAAATGATAATCCTCAAAACGTGCTTTAAACATATCCCCTGTAACGGGTTCAAGGTATCTAATAATAGACAGAGAATCAAAACCAACATATATCCTAAGTCTACGTTGAGGGCCCATTTTTGTAAGTTGTAGAGGTGCAATTGGAATATATACAGCACATCCAAAAGTATGAAGATGAAAAATATTTGGTTGTTGACCAAATGCAAGCTGTAATGGAGAATATTTATGATATGCAGATGGTCTAATGCGAATTAAAGATGCTGCATGAAGTATAGCATGTCTCCAAGCAGAAACAGGTAGTCTTGATTTCATAAGTAAAGGTCTAGCGATTAGTTGAAGTCTTTTGATCAAGATTCAGCTAAACCGTTTTGTGTGTGTGTATGGGCAACAGGATGTTCAACATCTATTCCTATTGACATGTAATAATCATCAAAAACTTGAAATGAAAATTCACCTGTATTATCCAATCGAATGGTCTTAATTGGATACTCAGAAAATTGTGCTCGTAGTTTAATTATCTGAGCAAGAAGTCTAGCAAATGCAACATTTCTAGTGGAAAGCAGACAAACATGTGACCATCGACTAGATGCATCAATCAAAACCATAAAGTATCTAAATGGTTCACTTGATGGATGAATAGGCCCACATATATCTCTGTGGATCCTTTGTAAAAAGGATGGAGATTCAACAATGACTTTTGAGAGAGATGGTCTGATAATCAACTTACCTTGAGAACATGCAGAGCACGAAAATTCATTGGGTAGAAATATCTTTTGATTCTTTAAGGGATGCCCATGCAAATTTTCAATAATTTGTCTCATCATTATAGATCCCGGATGTCCAAGGCGATCATGCCAAGTCATAAATATTTTAGGGTCAATGCACTTCTGGTGCATTACCACATATGATTCAATTGTTGTCATCTTTGTATAATACAATCCAGAATATAGAGCAGGCAGTTTTTCTAATACGAGCTTCTGGCCCGATATTGTTTTAGTAATAAGAAGATGCTCTTTACTGCTTTCATTGGTCGTTTCAATATAATAGTTATTACCACGTATATCTTTGAAACTTAATAAATTTCTTCTGGATTGTGAAGAGAATAGAGTATCATCAATACAAAATTTGGTACCATTAGGCAACACAATATAAGCTCTTCCAGATCTCTCAATTAAATCTGATGAAACTTATATGGTATAGACATAGGCTTTACTTAGTGTTAGATTTTGAAAATATTTCTTTTCTTTGAGAATTGTGTTAGTTGTAGCACTGTCATCCAGACATATATCTTTATCATTCAATTCAAAGATAAAAAGCTCATCAATGTGATTCATGATTCTACAAAATATACAAAACTTTGATTACAGATAATAGAAAGAAAATACATTAATTGAGTGGAACACTTCCATCTCCAATTAAGTGATTAATACTACCTTCAGGATGATTAAAGAAATCAGAGACATCAAGATGAGTAACATCTACATCTACTGAATCTAGTAAATCATCTGATGGTTCTACTAAATTTGTTTCATGCATTTTATTCTTTCTTTTAATAGAAGTTTGATATAAATCAGCTAAGTGTCTGGCCATACGACAGGTATGTAACCAATGTCCAGTCATTCCACATCTATGGCACACCTTTTCACTTTTCTTTGAAGAATTATTCTGAGGATTTTTACCCTTTTCTGAATTGTACCACTTCTGGTGATACGGTATATTATTATCCTTTTTAATGTTGTCACTTCTGCGACCAACATTTCTATAATTTCTCCTACCATGTCCACGCCCCCGATTTCTTCTAAAGGATGCACCATTCACTTCTGGGAATGATGCAGACCTATTACTATTCACTTCAGTTAATGATATTGAGCCAATAGGGCGTAACTGGTGGTTTGCTAATAAGAGCTCATTGTTCTACTCAGCTACTAGAAGACATGATATAAGTTCAGAATATTTCTTGAACTTTCTCTCTCGATACTGCTGCTGCAGGAGCACATTCGAGGCATGAAATGTAGTATAAGTCTTCTTTAACATATCATCATCGGTGATTTTCTCACCGCATAATTTTAGTACCGAGCTTATTTTAAAAAGTGCGGAATTATACTCACTAACACTTTTATAATCTTGCAACCTCAGGTGCAACCAATCAAAACGAGCTCTTGGGAGGATGACAGTCTTCTGGTGTTCATACCTCTCCCTTAAACTGTTCCACAAAATATAGGAATATTTTATTATAAGATATTCAGTTTTCAATTCTTCGTGAAGATAGTGACGAAGGAAAATTATTGCTTTAGCACGGTCCTGTATGGACGTTTAATTTCCTTCTTTAATCGTTTCACCCAGATTCATCGTATCAAGATGAATTTCAGCATCAAGTATCCAAGATAAATAATTTTTTCCAGATATGTCAAGAGCAACAAATTCCAATTTTGTAAGATTTGTCATTTTCTACACATATAAATAATGAAATAAATATGTGTATCTCAGAAAATATATTTATAAATTCACACAGATAATCATTAATAAAATATATCAAAGACTTCAAATAATATATTGAAAAACTTACAGAGGAATAAGGCCACTAGCTTCAGAATTGGTAGAACCGTCGTGCTGATAACGTGTTATAAAAAGAAAGAAACTACTATTGAAAGAGAAATATATAAGAAACTCTTTTGGAACTCTTAAGAACTGAAACTTTCTTCTTTCTCTATATTTTCTTATGAATTTCATTACCACTGAAGTTCCTATTTATAAGCCTTGAAATTACTATACAAGTTACTATGCAAGTCACTATGCAAGATTTAAAATAATAGTGGTGGGATCATTCACATAATTTTAGTGATGGGACAGGGGACGGCAGCCGTCCCACCATTCAGCGTTCGTTTTATTACATGTATATAATAATTATATTCTAAAATAAAACTAATACAAATATTAAAAACATAAAATGAGCTTAATAATACTTTTCAATAGTCAATACAAATAATTTTGCTGAAGCGTTCGCAAAAATCGATTGAGAATATAGCAATTGGTGAATCATCGACTTTTCTAAAAAATCAAGCGCAACTTGATCCAGCTTTCAATGGGATTGAACCTTATTTGCCTTGTTTTCTTGCTTTTGAATCAAACAGGCCAGAGATCATCAATGAAAACTACCCTTCTAGTATTGTATCTTTTTACAAGTTTCCCAATTGCTCTGTTCAAAAATTATAAAAGGACAATTTTGTTGTTGGATTGCCTTTCTAGCTTTTTAGCGAACCTCTTCAACACTCAAACTTTTCCTGCTACTCGTTTCCTCCTATTTGTAATCACTTGTGATGGATTGGTCGATGGACTGAGGGACAACCTCTTTAGTTGTATCTTTTGTCTCATAATTGGAGTTTCAAATAGTTATAATAGCGGTGAGAGCAATTAGAGGATGTAATTGTCAATGTAACTGCCACTGCTTTGCTTCATGTCTTGGTATAGTTTTGTTGTTCTACTTTACAATACAGTATCTGTATTGGATAGCTAAATAGATTAATTTTCTTGAGCTTTCTCCAGGCTCTGTGATTGTAATGAATTTTTTGAGCAAGTCCCTACAAACTTCAATTCCCTGGGTTTTTTTTTTTTTTTTTTCCAACTCAATCCATATTCCACATGAAATAAAGAAATTTCAAAGATGAAGAATTCAGGCCTTGACTTTTATCTAAACAAAAAATTAAAAAATAGTCAATACAAGTCTTAAGCACACATATTTATAAAACCTAATACAAAATTCTATATTAATTAAATAAATGGTATTCTTTATTAATTATATTATTAATATTTTATTTAAACCTTTTAGGAGAACAGGAGAATTTTTTATTTTTTGTCAGAGAAAGAAACTGTAAAAGCTTAGATCATTTGTCAAAATGACTGTGCGGCATTTGCACTACAAGTCCTTAACCATTTCCTTTTTTGATCTCTACCAATAGTTTTCATGCCCCCATTCAGATGGTCTCGTATGAAGTTTTATATGGAAGGAAATGTAGATCACCTCTATTTTGGGACGAGGTTGGCGAGAGAATGTTTTATGGACAGGAAGTTGTGCAAGAGATGAGAGATCAGGTTTAAGTTATCAGGGATAAGATGACAATAGTGCAGAGTCGTTAGAAGAGTTATGCCGACACAAGGAGAAGGGACCCTTCCTTTGAAGAAGGCAATTGGGTTTATCTCAAAGTTTCCCTCATGAAAAGCGTCAAGCATTTTGGTAAGAAATGGAAGCTTAACCCAAGGTATGTTGGGCCTTATCAGATTTTAGAGAAGGTCAAGCATGTCGCTTATCGAATCGCCTTGCCAGGCTATTTTGGTGATGTTCACGATATCTTTCATGTGTCGTCACTGAAGAAGAGTTTTGATCAGCAAAAACCGCATTTCATTGACCCAGAGAGCATTCAGCTTCAACCATATCTAACTTATGAAGTTGTGCCGACTTAGATTGTGGATTGGAAATAACAATAGTTGAGGTCCAAGACGATACTCTTGGTAAATGTGTCGTGGAGAGACCCGTTAGCTCAGGATTTTTCTTGGGAGAGAGAAACGAAGATGAGAGAGCGGTACCCTTACCTATTCGGAGGCTAGTGGTTGTTTTCTCTCTTGGATAAAATTTTGAGGATGAAATTTCTTTTAAGGGGGAAGGATGTGAGATCCCATTATTTTATCGCCCTTGTATTTTATATGTTAAAACTTATCTTGGATCTATCATCTTGATATTATTATTATTTGGATATTTATATATTTAAATGTTAAGTTCTTTCATTTTCTTTTATTATTTTATTGTGGTGTATTTATTTTAATGTGTTGGATTTTAATTTTTTTTATTTTCTTTTTGTTATTTTTGGATGGGCTAGCCTTTGTAATTGTTTGTTATTGGGTTTTCCTTTAATTGTGTGGGCTTTGCGTTTGAGTTTGTGTGAAGCCGGCCCATGCCTTGAGAAACCCAGCCCTTATCACCCTAAACGACGTGGTTTGGCGTACAGTTTTAGTCCTTAGGTTTTCAACCTTAAGTTTCAAGCGCCTCTCTCTCTCTACTATCTTTCTTTTACCTTATACTTTTTCTCCAGTTTTCCTCTGCAGCACCGTGATCTTCCAACCTCGACACCACCCGTTCCACCACCCCTTTCCAACCATGCGTCCACCTCCTCGAAGCCCACTACCACGCCGGTTCTGCACCTGCAATTTTTGCCCCAACCTGCAAGCCATGTGCTCAAAACTCTACCATCAACCCACCCAAAACCGTGAGCTCTACCATAGATTTCTCTCCCGGTTTTCATCTGCAAAGGCTGAGGGAATCCCCATGGCAGTGTTCATCCTCGGTTTAGGCGAGGGAAGCCACGCGGTGGCCATGCCGAGCCTCTCAATGCCCAATCACAGCCATGGATGCATGCACCGTGCCCTCCCCTTAGCCTATAAATAGGCAATGCTCTCCCCTTCGAAAATCATCCCTAGATCGCATATCGCTTCCCGTGGGCGTGGTTTCGAGTTTCCCCTCATCCCCTGCGAGATTTGAGTTTTTCCCCACTCACAGCCATGGTGAGTTGTTCTGTGATTTTAGCTTATTTTAAATCTTAGTTTTTGTGAAATATTTTCTAACATTAAATTATGGTTCGCGGTGTAGCGACAAGCGCACTCGAAGTTATCCGGGCTAGTATCTTGGTACTCACACGTTCTTTTAGAAATTGAACTGACAGCGTAGTGAGTAGCCGTCCAATATGATCTAAGATTTTTATTTGATTAATAACTATGTGCTAACATTTATTTGTAGTCTGAAGTGTTGGTTAACTGTTAATAATAAAATGAGAGTAAATTGGTTGGGCCAAGGCCAATAAATGGAGGATGAAATCATCATGTAGTTTGGTTGGTTGTGAATTGAGAATATGGATGTGTTTATGTTTGATGTTATGGTTGCTTTTGGGTGTGATTGCCATGCCATCCAATAACTACTTATCATGCATATGTATCTTATTTAAATGTTGTAAGCGGTTAACTGTGCTATGTTGTCATGTTGGTTGTGGGAATAACATGTGGGTGTGTGTGTGGCACAACCCCAAGCCGATATGAGGCATTATCTCGGTGGAACTTCTTTAGTCACTCGAAAGTAAAATAAACTAACATAACGTCTCCTAGGTCGCTGTTGGGCGACAACAGGATCGAACAAGACGGTAACGCTTTCGTGCAGACTTCGTGGCCTTTCTGTTGGCAGGGGTTAGAGGATTCCTTGTCATGGTACGCAATGGGTCTAGAGCTAGGCATTGCTCATGCAAAGTCACTCGCACGGTCGTTACCTGTGAGGTGATGAAGGGAGCTAGGATGTGCAGATGGTCTGTAGGAGAGAATATGGTGTACACTTAATAAAATGAGTTTGTGAAGTGGGCCAAGAATCAGGTCCTTGGCTTACATGGGTAAATGCATCCTTTTTTAGGAAAATGATGGGTTGGCTTCTTTTTCTTGTGCTAGGTTGAGAACATGTTGATTGCTCTGCTTGCATGTTATTTTATTTATGAAAATTCCTGTGCGTTATTTGATTGCTACTTCCTGAGATTTTAGTATCTCATGGTGGTTTTCTCTCTCATCTATGGTTTCGTCTTATAGAACCGTAGATTTTGACGTAGAGGATGAGATTGAGCTCGAGGGGCAGATTCTACCAGAGGAGTCAGATGTTGATGACAACTATGATTGTGGGATTCATATCCCCTGATGATGTTATTTATCTTTTATTGCTCTTTTATCGGATGATTGTATAATCTCCTCTTGGAAAATTATTTCTTTTGGGTTGTAAAATTTAAATTTTCTAGTACTAGAATGTGCCTTTTATTTTTTCACTGTGAATATTATTTGTACACCTTATGCACGATGTACACATTCTTGGAGCACTTTTCAGGATAGGGTGATTGACCTGAGCGATCATCATCCCGGTGTCGTGAGTCCCACTAAATCACACGTGGAAGTCGTAGGCGTCACAGGTATTATCAGAACAGTTCGACTCTGGATAAATCCGCATGTTACTTAGGAACAATACCAAAAAATTTTAATTTGCCAGTTCGAGTAAGGAGAGCGGGGTTAAAGGTTCGTTTTGACAAGATAATTGCGTGACCTCATATGTCGCATGGTGAACCAAAAGATAAGTTGTCGTGAGGCGATGGAAACTATGCCTTCGCTAGGTACTTGAACCATATGAGCGAGTTTCTTTAGTGGGATTTCTAGCTTCAACAGAGGTAGCCCCAAGGGGTTGGGCAGGACAGATGTTCCTACGAGTGCTTCTTGGCGTAACGGACCCCAACCTTCTTAGGTGAGGAGGATCCACTGTGAGTAGATCGGTGGATAAAGGAACTCGAGAGGACATATAAGATTTGTGGTTGTACGGAAGCCCAAAAGGTTCTCTACACAAGTTATTTACTTCAGGTTGAGGTGGCGTCTTGGGAGCTCTTAGTAGAAGAACCAGAGTTGTTTACTGATGTGACTTAGGAGAGTTTCAAGCAGGAGTTTGACAATCGGTTCTTTTCGAATGTAGTAAGGCGTCAGAAGGCTCGAGAGTTTAACAATTTGGTTCAAGGGATCAGGACAGTTGAGTAGCACGCCCGAAAGTTTATGGCGTTCAAGAGGTTTGCTAAGCACCTCATATCCATGGAAGAGTTGCGAGTGGAACATTTCCAAGAGGGTCTGCGATCTGAGATCCGCAGACATGTGGCCTGCCACCAGGAGTCATCTTTTTAACAACTTGTCGACATCACTTGTATTGCAAATCAGGAGTTTGCTATTCCCGTTGGCTCTCCTCCGGGCTAGAAGAGGAGGAGCTTTGGTGAAGCAATTCAATATCGCCTTAGAAGTTTGTGTCAAGGAACGGGGCCCAACCTCAATCATCCACTGGAGTTCATATAGGCAGTTGAGCCCTAGTTTGCAGAAGGTGTAACAGAGCACATGAAGGTAAGTGCCGTCAGGGAAGGGATCGGTGTTTCAAATGCGGCCAGCCAAGGCACTACACTTAGGGCTGTGCACCCGGGTTCCGGATCTAGAAACCCGGGTATCTTGACCCGGATCCGGATTTGAAATTCGGATATTTAAAACCAGATCCGGATTTGTAATCCGGGCCGGAACCCATAAGATTTCGGATCTGGATCTGGATCTGGATTCCGGATTTGAACCTGGTTTTTTTTTTTTAATAAAATTTACTTTTAAGGATAACAAGATATCCTTGCATGCGTATTAGCCATGCTGACCTAGTTCATGAATATGATCGATCTCCTGACCCCTTTTGATCCATTGATCTGTGCATGCTTGATTTTCTACTCTCAATCCCATTCGTTGATGGTGATTTCGATATCCAGAACGCACCCTTTAATCCACTTATCAGCCTCCTCCGAATATTCTTTTGAGGCATTGTCGACCCAATATTATTACAAGAGCCCTTATCCCAGGATATTGAAGACCCTCCTACTGCTTTTTGATCTCCTGATCTCACATGGCAGTACCGCAAGCTGGCCGAAGAAGCAGATCCTCTTTCACCTCTTTCTATCTTATTTTAACTTTATTCCCATTGCAAATGGTCGTCCTAAATATTCAAAATTTTGCCACAAATAATTGTGCTTATTTTATGAAATTGGATTCTGATATATAAACTTTATCATCGACGTATCTCATTTGTTGCAAAAACTCATTTTGACAAAAATTACCTTTTACTACGACTATAATTCACTGCAAATAATCTAAAAATAAATAAATAAATAACTGGTGGACCTGTCACCTGTATGGCTTTCATAGCCTAAAACACAAAAATTTGATACAATGTATGATAAGGGATAGAAATATGCTTATGTTTCTGCTCTAGCAGTTACAAGAAATTTACTAATTATTTTCCATAATTCAGCATGCCTTCCAAGATTCTTGCCATCTACCAAATGAACCAAATTAACTTGAGAGAACGGAGTGTGGGAGTAGACAAACCTCCTATTTGGGAAAAAATTTGGGAAAAAATTGAATGATCAACCCAACTAGACATACAAAGTTGATAAAAACATAAAAAATCATAGTATCTCTTATTATATTTTGCAAAAACATTTCAAGACCAAACAAAGCGGAACAAGTATCACCTTTTATGCTCACATTGTCATTTCCAGTCCAACCTATAAAACAAAAAGAATATATAAAACAAAAATTATTTCAAAAGCTTTGTAAGTAATGCACACTAAAGTAATAATATACTTACTTTAATTATTTTAGCATGAATGAGAAGGTTGACTCATACCAGCCTGAAGTCCAGATAAAGCTACTAAATAATCATCTAAAAAAATATTAAAAAAACTGAGTTAGATATATAATAAGCTAAGTCAAGTAGATATTAATAAAATATATATTTCATGTTTCAAATTTACCTTCAAGCTGTATCAACTCTATATATTCTTCCAACTCTTGGATGTCGACAGGTTTGTTCCTTAACCAATTTTGGGTGCAAATAAGAGTTTCGACAGACTCTGGAGATAATGTATTCCTAAAAGGATCCAAGATGCGTACTCCAGTACTGAATGCAGATTCCGAGGCAACAATGGAAATGAGGGTGGCTAATACATCACGTGCTACCTCAGTAAGAATGGGATAATTGGCGGCATTAACTCTCCACCAATTCAAGATATCAAAACTGGGTGATTTTCCTGCACGTTCCTCCGACAAATACTTATCTAATCTGATCTAAACTCCATAAACCCATGCTGCTCAAGATATTTTTCTAACTTCATGTCAAATTTACTTGAGCTACTAGAAGAAGTAGAAGTAGTGTTTGGCCTCCTTTGAGCCACAATAGAACTTCCCCCACTAGCGACACGAAATCTGCTATACTGCTCAATCAAGCGGCTTAACAAGAGTTTGACTTTGGCCTCTATCTTATTCGCTAACTCATCTCCTTTGCATTGTTCCAACCAAAATCTCAATGACACCATTTTGTAACGTGGATCAAGCACATGAGCAACATATATCAGTAAGTTGAACCTATCAGTATTACCCCAATACTTTTCACACTTTTCTTTCATGTTTTTGCCCATGGTCCTAGTAATGCTATCCTCACTCGTGCACATATCATTTATTGTATCTTCAACTGTGCACAATTTTTGGAAATATACATTAGCCATCACATACAAAGACCCAGAAATGTTCAATGTGACATCGTAAAATATTTTCAGCAACTTTAAAAAAATCTATGCTTTTTTCCAATCATCACTACTGGGGTTAACGAAATCATGATCCACATACATAATATAGCGTTCAAAGGCTTGCTTGTGTTTTATAGCAGTACTCAACATCAAATATGTGGAGTTCCATCTAGTAGAAACATCCGTGCACAACATCCTCCCGCTAATATTTTCCTCTAATACACAAGCCTTGAACTTGAAAATCTCGACGGTGAAGACTTCACATATTTGATGACTTCTCTAATTGTTGATATTAAATGTTTAACATCTTCCAAACCGTCATTAACAATCAAATTTAGTATATGGGTAGCACACCGCATGTGAAGGAACTCACCATTTAATATGGTAGAATTACTATCTATTATCCTCCTCTTCATATAATCAACACCAACATCATTAGAGGAGGCGTTATCAACGGTGATGGTCAAAATCTTATTAATATCCCAATCAAGCAAGTCTAAGTTTAACACCCTCCCAATAGTTTTTTCCCTACAGTTGGGAATTTGGCAAAACTTTAGTATTTTCTTATGCAATCTCCAATTACAATTAATAAAATGTGCAGTAATGCACATGTAGTTCACATTTTGCACCGATGTCCAGGTATCGGTGGTTAGACAAATTCTTTGACCCTCTAATAATTTCTTTAGTTGTATTTTCTCTTCATCATACAACTTCACACAATCCCTTTTTAGAGTGGTTCGGGATGGTAAAATAAATCGAGACTCTAGATTAGCCACATACTCAATCAGCCCTTCGTGCTCTACTAGCCTATAAGGCAATTCACACCTAATAAAAAACTTAGCGATAGACACCCTAAGTTTTTCAGCATCATAGTTGACTAGACCTTGTGAGCTTGGGCTACATGTTTTTCCCTCCGCATCCCTATTACTACTAGAGGATTTACCTTTTCCAGGACGTTTATGATAAATAGGGGATTTTTCACATGTATAATAAAGGTGGTGATTCATAGAAGAAGTGTCATTCTTGTAATGACAATTAAACAACTTATCACAATGTTTGCATCGAGCTTTTGGTTCATCAGGGTCAATAGGTAGCACTTTCTCAAAGTGTTCCCATGACACCGATTGGTTACTAGGTGTTTTCCTAAAGTTTTTGGTTACAGGTAGAACGGAATGGGTATGTATGGATGAATGGGATGGAAGACTCCCATGCTCATCCACATCTACTGGAAAAGAGGAGGAGTCACTACTAACCCCTTGAGTCGTACCAAGATTCCAACTTGTAGAATCTTCTTCCATCTGTATTGAGTAACAAACACAACAAACCAAAAAGGAAAATTTGATGAGTGATCACATTATTTGACATGACTTTTTCTCACTTGGACAATCCCATATATATCAAAGCATAAAGGTAAGTAACTCCTGAAAACAAAATACATAATTGAGTATGCAAAGAAAAATTGGCTTTGTTCGTTCCAATTAAAAAGTATGCTAAGAAAACATGGATGAAAAGATTAACAAATGTCAGACATGGCACTTTTTGCCGGAGCAAATTATATAGATTGAATAATATTATTTTCTGTATGAAGTTTTGAGAAGAAGCATTAGGGCATAAGATGATAGAAAATGTTAATTGTATGTTATAAACTCGAAGAACAAATGTTTTCAAAAACGTTTTTCAAGTGTCTGCTGAGGTGCAACTGTTAAAAGATTCAATCAACCAAGGTCAAGCCCTGAATTTAGCCATCACATCTGGAGGACACATGACATTTGACTTCTTTGTATAACTTTCCTTGTATAATTGATTCTGTTTAATTGATTGATTGTAATTTTGGTATTTCTTTTTTATACTTCAATCCCTACTATGGGAATCTCTGTTTTTAAACAGCAAGGCTGTTCTGTAATATTCATTGAGTGAATACATACTTTTTCCCTTCCAAGTTACATTTTTACACCTATTTCTGATAACACGTTTGAGGAGTTAGTATTTTTTATTTTTTGGTAAAAGTAAAATTTTATTGATAAGATCAATTAACATTTTTAATAAGTACAATTTTATTCAAAGGGCTAGATCATGTTAGGGTGATGCCCTTTTACACTTAGGATTTCATGAATCAAGAGATGGCCAACAAAATTAGAGAAATCTTGAACATTGAGCATACAGATGACTGCTCATACAACAGTCTAAAGAATGAAGACATCAACATATAATAGTAAGTTCTATTGAAAGTCAAATTATTACTATGCTTTTCATACCAGATTATCCACTAAGCAAAGCAGCCATCATAACATGGGAAGGACAGGGAAAAGTAAAGGTTAAAGAACATGGGTGGGTCCGAAAAAGAAAATGGTAGCTTTGTTCTAACTAATTCCA
The DNA here is from genome assembly GCA_036559045.1 of Platycarya longipes. Lineage (NCBI taxonomy): Eukaryota > Viridiplantae > Streptophyta > Magnoliopsida > Fagales > Juglandaceae > Platycarya > Platycarya longipes. The sequence continues at coordinate 36,943,468 of CM071799.1, forward strand.
AAATACAAACCTCGTTAGAGATTAAATGCAATCAAGTAAAATTTCTCTCTTCATGCTTCTTTGATATGAAATACAATGATACACGAAACCCATAAAACCCTAGAATCAACTTAGATTTTCCTTCAATAAATTCATTTCTAATCCTCACGCAATTACAGAGAGAGAGAGAGAGAGAGAGAGTACCGAAGAATGTTTACAGCGATGGAGACTCAGTGACGAAGATTCGGAGACGGCGATGGAGCTAGGGTTTCTATGCAGAGAAAGAGAGAGAGAGTGAATAGCGACGTAACGTTTGAGTCTTTGAGACTCGAGGGAGAGCCGAGGACTGGAGAGGGGACGACTGATACAAAACGGCACCGTTTAATTTTGATAGCCAGATATGGGTTGATAAAAGCGGGTTCCGGATTCAATGTGGATATCCGGCCCAATTTTATCCGGTTTGTTAAAAACGGGTTCCGGCCCGCTTTTATATAATCCGAAAACCGGATTTAAGATCCGGATATCCGGTTATTAATCCGAGCCGGATAAAATCCGGCCCATGTGAACAGCCTTAACTACACTCGTGATTGCCCAAACCTGGGCCAAGGCAGTCATGGAGGTCGGCAGGGTAGTAAAGCTAACCAGAAGTAGATAGTGCAAGCTCTAATTTTTGCTATGAATCCCGGTGATTATGACGAGAAAGCTCCAGAGATGCAAGATGTGGGAGTCATCACATGAATGGTTTGAACTCATCATTGGATTTGTTGATTTGTGTGGTTTGATTTCGGGATTCCAAGTTGGTAGTTTCTATTTTCGTCAGGAAGAGTCCGTTTGTATGAGTTTTATGCTTGCACTTTGTTTGATTCGGATGCGTCTCAATCTTTTGTGTTTGCCACGTTTGCTCGGATATGTAACCTTGCCGTGGAGCCCTTATCATTTTATGGTAGTGGACCTACTTAATGGTGAGACTGTGTGGTGCTCGAAGGTCACTTTGGGCTGTCCTTTGGGTTTCGATGAATGGATGCTTGATGTGGACTTGATTGTGTTCAAGTTACTTGACTTCCACATTATTCTTGGAATGGATTGGTTGTATCGGCACTTCACTAGCATCAGTTAGAGTCGGGTAGTCAGTTTCCAACTCCTTAGAGGAGATCATATGGAAGCAAGCTAAAGGAGAGGCTTGTAGTTGTGTCCACTATCCAGGCAAGGAGGGACATAGCTTGTGGGGTTGACACCTTTTTGGTTCAAGTGGTGTCTTCTCCGTTTGCGAAGGCGTCGATGGTAAATACCCAGTAGTAGAGGAGATTCCTGACGTGTTTGCATATGATTTGCCCGATTTACTACTTGTTCGTGAGGTGGAGTTCACTATCGATTTGGAACTTGGAGTGGCTTCGGTGTACAAGGCACTGTACCATATGGCATCGGCTGAGTTGAAGAAGTTGAAGACTTAGTTGCAAGAGCTGATAGATAAGGGGTTTGTCCAACCCAGTTCGTTGCCTTGGGGAGCGCTCGTGTTGTTCGTCAAAAAGAAGGATGACACCCTCAAGATGTATATCGATTACCAAGAGCTCAACAAGGTGACCATCAAGAACAAGTACCTTTTACCTCGAATCGATGATCTGTTTGACCAGCTTCAAGGTGCCGCTGCTTTTTCGAAAATCGATTTAAGGTTAGGGTATTATTAGTTGCAGATACGAGATAAAGATGTGCCGGCCAATACGGCTTTCAGGTTAAGGTATGGGCATTATGAGTTCAGGGTGATGCCTTTCGGATTGGCTAATGCTTCGGCAGCTTTCATGGACATGATGAATAGGGCGTTCTGATCCTATTTGGACTCTTTATCTAATTGAATACGATTTATATACGTTCGGATTGAAAACATATGTTCGAATGAGTGGTTCACTAATTTTGTTCGAATGGTGTATGGTACATTCGCATGATGAAGAATGTGTTGGAATAAACTTTTATTTGTTTGAAGTATGTTTGAACATACATATAATATATTCGAATAGAATTGACAGTTCTCAAGTCCTAAAAGATAATGTCTCTAAAGAACAAATCTCTTATAGTAAGTAGATATAGTGCATGTGGAAGGTGTAGTAAATTTCATTTCCTCTTCTAGTAGGTATCTTTTAGAGCCATGCTAAGAATTATGGACATGCTAAGAACAACTATTCTTCAGTGAGGTATAATAGTACGAAAATATGTCTTTTTAGTTGGTTTTAATCTAATAACTTAATTTCTTGTGGTTTATTGTGTTTCATGTAAGAATCTAAGAGATTCAACTGATAAAATTTCTCAAAAGTTGGAGCCAGCTTAGTGCAAAAAAGAAGGTTGGGTGTTTAATCCATATTTTTAAGATTTTTGTCCATTCTTCTTGGATAATGCTATATGTCACACTACTGTCCCACTGTATATAAGACGTTGCATATTAATTTATCACTGTTTGATGTAAATAATCAATCAATAAAAGATAATTTAATAGTGATAAATGTGCCACATCTTGTGTAGTATTGGAATGAAAGTGAGATGGTGATATATTGGTATATAAAATTTTCCTTCTTCATGACTTAATTGATTTTTATTAATTTTTTATTCACGGTAAATAACGTATATGGTCGGTGATGGAGCTTTTTTCGAGGTACGTAACACATGGCTGCTTTTGGACAGTTGTTTTGAAATTTTTTTTGCTTGTAATAAATCTAGACAAATTTGGGTTATATGTTGACAGATTCGAATTTTTATGAAAAGTTGACAGATTTTGTGCTTATTATGATTGTGGACAGATTTTGCAATTTTTTGTGACAATATTAGATCTGTACAGATGTTGTGATTTTGATAGAGCTTGTATGTTCTGCTTTTGGACAGATCTTGATATGTACATGGTCTGGACATATTTTGGGATTTATGAAAACTTGACAGATTTTGGCGGCTTCTCCATGCATGGTTGTGGACAGATTTTGCAATTTTTGTGTGCTATAAATCAACAGATTTTTGCACGCACTTGTATGTTGTCAATTTTTGACAGGTTTTGACTAATTGAAATTCTGGACATACAATATAAATCTCGATATTCACTTGGTTACATTCACTCGTATGGTTCTTTGGAATATAACTAGCGTCGGAAGAATGATATATAGATACTTGAAAATATAAATTTGAACCATAGATTACTCTCCAAACTCGTTCAATAAATTATATTTAGGTGGCTAATACCAGTAGTTTAATGTGAATCCAATAGACTCCAACCTTGAATCTAAACATCCATATGAACGTTGGAAGGGGAGATGAAATTAGGCTTAGTTGCGAATGTACACGGAAATTACTAGATTCTGTTTACCAGAATTGCAGTAACAATTATTGAAAAACAAAACATCCAGCTTTGAACAACATTAATGAATTGACAGAAACTTTCCAAAAGAACCAGCGGTTAATGCAGGTTAAAATTAGATGTACCGAGATGTTGTTAGATTGTCTTGGACCTCTCTCAATTTTAAAAGTTATTTCAAGAGATGAAGTTTTCCTTCACACTTATAATCTGACCATTAGCCCATTCTACAATCGATATGAGACAATTTCAATAATCTCTCTTTTATACATTGGGCTCTGGGTCAGAGGAGCAACAATCCATTTCTCTTGTAGATTATTGGGCCAAACATTATTGGTAAATCTAGGCTTTGATACCAGTATTAGGTGGTCTTAGAGATCTCTCAACTTCGAAAATTAGTTTAAGAGATGAGACTTTCCTTCACACTTATAATCTGACGCCCAACTCCTTCCACAATTGATGTGAGACAACTTCAACCGATGCTTCTTCTTCAACACACAAATCAAGATATGGGAGATTACTACAGAGTTCAATGGATTTGGCTTTGATTTGGCTTTCAGCAATTTCTTGTATCTATATATATTAAGTTCTTCATGACTAGACGCTCTCTCTTGTATACATCTTCCATGTGTACTTGGACTACCGACTATTTCCTATTATCAATAAAATTTGTTTTACCTATCTTAAAGAAAAAGGTTAATCTTAAAGTTGCACCATTGTCTATTTGAACATATACATAGGATTCCCGTCTCATTAATTCGTGAAATGTGAATGGATGCAAATCATGATTTGACATCAATATGTATATTTAGGATTCCCATCTCATGGATCTCTCTACAAGTGCCCACCCGATCCATGTTGCAGTCACTCCATATACAGTATCCTCCTCCGGGCTCGTTACCTCTTCCTCTTTTTTAAAGACAGACAACCATGCATCACCATTGAAGATCTCGGCCATAATTGTTGAGAGGTGGCTTAAATAAGCGCATTCCTTGTATTATCGCTCGAGTGAGACTCAACTTGAGAGTTCACTTGATTCTCGCTTGACATCCAGCTCAAGCGAGATTTAGGCAGAAATTTCGCAAGACCCTCGCTCGACGTCCAGCTTGAGCGAGTCTAACCTAGAAGTGTTCGCTCGAGTGAGATTAACTTTCAATCGAGCGAGATCGCATAAATATAAATATCGCGAATTTCATTTTGTGCGAAGCCCAGACGACTCCCGCACCCCTTTTTTTCGCTCAACAAACAGAGCATCCTAAAATCTTCATTTCTTGTCTATTTCATGAGTGATTGAGTGTAAACACGTGAGGATTGAGTTTATATACGTAAGATGAGTGATTTCTGTTGTAAGAATTTGCTGATTCTCTTTTTATGTACTCCATTTGATTATAGTGAAGCTTTGAGACCAACCTCACAATGGATGTAAGCTCAATTGAGCTGAACCACTTAAATCTAGTGTTCTGTGTTGTCTTTATAGTTTTACTTATCTTAGTTGCTACTACTGCATTTGATTTCTTATCTTTATTATTTGTTTTATTGGTTTATTCCCAACAATAACAGGGGAAGATAATCATGCCACACAATAGTAGGTCTCGGCCATAAAAGAGGAAACATGCAACAGACGGGACACGCTCAGTATTGAACCTGCCATATCAGAAGAGTTGCAGACTAAACAACAAAATTCAAATGAATGCAAAGACCATCGGACCACTAAGAGGACTGCACATTTCAACAATACTCGGCGCGCGTCTGAAGCATATACCAACAACAACAATATTGCATTGGAGAGGTCACATGGCAAGAGATTAGATAGGATACACGGCAAGAGATCCGCGTATTGAGGAATACTACTACTGTACACCTTCTATATAAATACCCTGTAAAAAAGCATTGTAGGTCTTCATTCTAGACTTGATTGAAACACTTTCCGTGCATGGTTTCTTAACTTTATAATCCTCCTCGTCCGCCACCTCCTCCTGTACCAGCCCTAGGGGAGTGGTGAATCTGTCCACTTATTGAACTAGATTGGGCATGATGACTCCCATGCTTTACATGACTCTTCTCTTCCACAATATTGAGGACGAATTATATAATATGAAGTAACTAAAATAGCTAGCTTTCCTACCAAGATAGAAAGAAAAAAAGAGTGGGGGAGCAAAATATTTCTTGAAAAATACATGCATTAATAATTAATTAGCAGTGAAATTACTTACTATGAACATTTGTGAAATCACCACACGTTTTAGTGGTGAGAGTTTTGCATATATATATTCATTTACAGAGTGTATAACTTAATTACTCATAAAGATATGGTTCCAAAATAAATGGAAAGAATGAGCTAAACAAGCTCCTATAATTGAGGGTCAATGGTTTCATATGGAAGGCCGTAGATTAGGGTAGAGGATCCTCAACACCCCCCGCAAGCTGAGCGTCGGATTGGAACAGACGTGTAGCTTGAATCTGAAAAATTGAAAGAGAGGCCTAGGTATACTTTTGGTGAAGATATCAGCAATCTGCAAGTGGGAGGGTACATATTGTGTCCGAAGTTTGCCAGCAAGAACAAGTTCGTGAAGAAAGTGGTAGTCTAATTCAACATGCTTGGCCCGCTTATGAGAAACAGGATTGGAGCTCAAAAAAATGGCACTTTTGTTGTCGCATAATAGGAGAGGCCGCTGTGGAAGAGAAACTTTGAGATCACGAAGGAGATGCGTAAGCCAAAGAAGTTCTGCGGCAGTGAGAGCAAGAGCACGGTATTCAGACTCACAGCTGGAGCGAGAAACGGTAGGTTGCTTCTTGGCACTCCAGGAAATCAAATTGTTACCAAGATAAATGGAATAACCAGAGGTAGAGCGACGAGTGTCAGGACATCCGGCCCAGTCAGCATCAGAGTAAGCAACTAAAGTACCGGGAGTAGCAGATGGACGAAAAGAGAGACCAAAATGCAGTGTGCCCTTGACATAGCGAAGAATGCATTTGACAGCAAGAAAGTGGTCTTCAGTCGGAGAGTGTAGGAACTGACTGACAGAGTTGACAGCATGAGCAATATCAGGACGCGTGATGGTCAAATACTGAAGAGCACCAACCAGAGATCGATAAAGAGTAGGATCCGAAAATAGAGAACCATCAGAAGACAGGTGCTGGGAAACAACCATTGGAGTGTGAACAGGCTTGCTATCAAGTAATTGAGCACGACTGAGAATGTCACGTGCATATTTCAGCTGATTGAGAAAAAGACCATCAGTGGTTGGTGTAGCTTCAAGACCAAGGAAGTAACTGAGAGAACCCAAATCCTTAGTAGCGAACTCAGAGTGAAGCTTACGAGTAAAGCTGTCAAGAAGAGAGGAATTGTTGCCTGTAATAATAATGTCAACAACATAAAGCAACAAATAAATGATGTCAGAGTGCCTGTGAAAGACAAAGAGCGATGTGTCCGCACGACTACAATAAAAACCAAGGTGAATGAGAAAGGAACTGAATCGCTGAAACCAGGCACGGGGTGCTTGTTTGAGGCCATAAAGAGCTTTCTTCAACTGACAAACATGATTAGGGAAGCGAGGATCGATATACCCTGGAGGTTGTTCCATATAGACTTGTTCAGTAAGGTGACCATTGAGGAAGGCATTTTTGACGTCAAGTTGGCGGAGAGGCCATTGGTTGGTCACAGCAAGAGAGAGTACAACACTGACAGTGGTAGCCTTGATGACAGGGCTAAAAGTATCCGTGTAATCAAGACCAGGTACCTGTGTGTATCCCTTGGCAACAAGGCGAGCTTTGAGACGTTCGATAGATCCATCGGGCAAATATTTGGTCCGAAATACCCATTTGGAGCCCACAATGTTGGTATTGGCAGGGCGAGGGACCAAAATCCAGGTATGATTATTTTGCAAAGCTTGAACTTCTTCATCCATGGCGGCAAGCCAAGCAGGATTCTTGGCAGCAGATTTGAACCCTTTAGGCTCAGTGGATGCCAGAAGGGCAGAGAGAAGGCCAGAGGATCCCAAGAAGGCAAGGTTCGTCGGGTGGCGATGTTTGAAAATACCAGCCTTGGCTCGTGTGAGCATAGGATGAGAACCCATCGGAGTGGCAGCAACAGGAGCAGTAGAGGGCAGCTCAGTGGACTTAATAGAAGGTGAGCCAGAATTTGAGGACTGCAGAGATGGGCCGGCAGGAGAATCAGGTGCCTGCAAAGACTTATCTGCGGGATCAGTACAAAGAACACACGGACGGGATCCGGATTGAGCAATATGCCAGGAATGGGGCGCAGGGGAAGGTGGGGTTATGGCGGTAGGAGGAAGATTTGGTTCCAGAAAATTTGAAAATTGGAGGGAGGACAATGGTTGGGACTGAGAGGTATCCAAAGAGGGAAAATGGGTCTCATCAAACTGAGCATGGCGGGTGATATATCGCCTAGAGGTAGTGGGGTCAAGACAACGGAACCCTTTATAAGAAGAGTTGTATCCCATAAAAATGCAAGGAATACTACGAGGGGAAAATTTATTGGGCATGTAATCACGTAAACAGGGATAAACACGACAACCAAATGGGTGAAAATTTTCATAATTTGGAGGGGAACCGTATAGAAGCTCAAAAGAGGACTAACCTCCGAGAAGTGGCGTGGGCAAGCGGTTGATGATCTAAGCCGCAGTGCTAAAGGCGTCAACCCAGAAGCGAGGAGAAGTGTGAGAATGGAAAAGCAGAGCCAAACCAGTTTCAGTCACATGACGGTGTTTTCGTTCAGCGCGACCGTTTTGGGCGGGAGTATATGGACAAGATAGTTGATGATGAATGCCAGAGGTACGGAGGTGTGCTTTAAAGCAGTTACTAGTAAATTCTGCACCACCGTCACTTTGAAAAATTTTGATACCAGCAGAATATTGATTTTCCACAAATTTTTGAAATTGAATAAAGGTAGCATAGAAGTCAGATTTTAATTTCAATGGATAAAGCCAAGTGAAGCGGGAATAATCATCGATAAACAAAACATAGTAAACAAAACCCAAATTGGATTTTACTGGTGAAGGGCCCCATATGTCGCAATGAATAAGATCTAACACATTGGACGACCTATGTTCATTACGAGAATAAGGCAAACGATGACTTTTTGCAAGTTGACAAGTATCGCATAGTTTAGGAGATGGCAATAAAGAGGTAAGATAAAGCTGTCCTTTTTTATTCAATAAAGAAATAACAGAATGATTCACATGACCCAAACGAGCATGCCATAAATCATACGAAGCATGAAGAGATTTATTTTTAAGGATAGAAATAAAAGCGGAATTGCCGCGTTCTAGCACATATAAGCCGCCATCACGTTTACCGGTTGCCACCACCTTTCTCGTTTGGCGATTCTGAACAGTAAAAAAATCATTAGTAAAAGTAACGGATAAAGGAAAATCATTCGTTAATTTACTAATGGACAAAAGATTTTTAGTGAGATGGGGAACAACCAAAACATCCAACAATTGAATATCCGGGAAAGGGGAAATTATACCGGTGTGGGTAATGGGTAGGGATGCACCATTCCCTACAATTACACAATCCTTACCCGTGTAGGTGGAAGACTGATCCAAGGTGGAGTGGGCTGGAGTCATGTGGGCCGAAGCCCCTGTATCCAAAAACCAGTCGGAGGCTTCAGTTTCGGATAAAGAGCAGGAAGAGGTCAAAGCCTCTGCAAGTTGTGCCGTGGGTTCAGACCGAGCATACCGCTGCCTACGCCGATCAGCATAATGTCCTTCCTGTCGGCAAATCTGGCAACGTGGTGGACGGCGACCATGGGTGGTGTTGGCACGGCCCTGTCCGTGACTGGAGTTGTTGCGGTGGTCATTTCCACGGCCACGTTGTTGGTAAGAACCACCTCCACGATGAGAAGAGTTCTGGGTAGCGGTAAACGCAGCAGCTGAGGATGCCGGAGTCTCTAGAGATTTTTGAAAGATTTCAAAGCTCTCTGCTTTAGACACAAGGTCAGAAAAACAGGGGAGAGGGGTTTGTGCCATCTGGGCAGTGGAGAAGCTGGAGAAATCGGGACCGAGACCACGCAGGAACCAATGGACTTTGTCGGTTCCATCAACTGGACGACCGATTGCATGTAGTTGATCACACAAGGCTTTGAAGGCACGGGCATAGACAGTGACTGAACGAGTGCCGCGTTTCATCAATTGGAGGTCATCTTTGAGGTGAAGTTCACGGGCTTTGGACCGGTGGCTGAAGGTGTTTTCGAGGGCAGTCCAGACCTCACGGGATGTAGAGAGGCCAACGGCTTCAGCCATTGCTTCCTCGGTAAGGGAGGAGAGGAGAAGACTCAGGAGGCGTTGGTCGGTTGCTTTCCACGCCAGGTGTTTGTTGTTTGGCGTCTGAGAGGTGGTAGGATCGAACAGAGGTGGCGGCATAAGGGTGCCATCCACGTGACCCAGCAAACCTTGGCTTTCAAGGAGGGGAAGGAGTTGACTCTTCCATAGAAGATAGTTTGAGGAGGAGAGCTTGATGGTAACCATGTGAATCATGGTGTTGAAGGGAAGGAGGGTAGGAGAAGAATCGGGAGAGGAATCAGCCATTGAAGGGATCGTGGGATGCTAATCTAGGTATGGCTCTGATACCATATGAACGTTTGTGAAATCACCACACGTTTTAGTGGTGAGAGTTTTGCATATATATATTCATTTACAGAGTGTATAACTTAATTACTCATAAAGATATGGTTACAAAATAAATGGAAAGAATGAGCTAAACAAGCTCCTATAATTGAGGGTCAATGGTTTCATATGGAAGGCCGTAGATTAGGGTAGAGGATCCTCAACACTTACCATGTTGATCAAGAACAACTGTGGTTTCTTTGTATAATAACGGGTTGATCAAACCCTGCAAATGTCTTCTTCGCTTGCAATAATAAATAAACGTTGTGAGTCATGGCAATCCATACATGACTAAATGCATGTTTGATTTCTTAATTAAGATAATGATCGTATCTTTTAAAAATTGAAAATTGAAAATATCTTAAAGTAATTGTAGGGGTGTTCTATCTTGTCACCCATTAACAATCTTTTTAAAATTCATATAATACTTCTATTCAAATGTATTCAGTATTTTTGTAAGTTATTTAAAATTTACAGCAGTTTAATATATAACATCAAAACAAGTTTTTATTTTTTTTTATTTTTTTTATTTTTATAACAAAGATAACTGACTTTCATTCAACTGAAAAATGAGATTACATCAACGCATCATGCCATATAATTTGGGAAACACAATCCAGATATAGGAGTTCCACCAAACCATAAGGTCATCTTGATGCCAATAATGTTTTGCTAAACAATGTGCTACAGCATTTGTCATACGACTACTGAACTAACTACACTAGGAAACCTCAACATCAGCCTTTTTATTTCATGAATAAGATTCCCCCATATAGATTGAGACTCCTCTTCCTCATTAAGCTCCCGCACCACCAACATAGAGTCCTAAAGGAAGAGCCAACATCTGAAAATATGGCACCATTTGTATTTGACTTTAGCACTACATCAGGAGGGGTTGCAAGCTACTAATTCTTTGACTGCCTTGTATCTTTGATGAATCAATCATCTGAAACTCATTCACAACAGAATAAGCATGATTAATTGCAGATTCATGAGTTAACTTCTCATTTTCAAAATAAAATTGATTCCTCCGAAACCATAATCCCCAAGCACATACAAAAAAATTATGTAACTCAACAATGCTTTTCTTCTTTATTAAAAGAAAAATTATCCGAGTAATATCCCTTTGAATATGCTCCTCATTCAGAAATCAAACTGTCTTTGCATAAAATGTTGAATAGTTGGGCAATAAAGAAACACATGATTAATATCCTCTACCCCCATCTTGCACCACCTGCAAACAGCATCACAAACCACTTTCTTAGATTCTAGGTTTTTCAAGGTTGGTAAGCCATTCTTGCAAACCCTCCAAGCAAAGATCTTAATACGACTAGTGTTAGAGTATGTGGCTCATATTTGATGAGTATACAGTGGCAAGTGGCAACGACCCCGCGGTACGGTATGAGAGTATTTTTGTAATTTTTCCTAAGTACGCCCGTACATCTAGGGTTAGTATAAATACATATGTTGTAATCCTAATTCAGTTGATAGTGAAATTTGCCGCTCGCTCCTGTGGATGTAAACACATCGTCGAACCACGTAAATCTCTATGTTATTTTCTCTTATTTTCTTTTTGATTATTCTGTATTATTCATCATAATTGTCGCACAATCACAACAACTAGGAACCTGCAGCTTCCAAACATGCTTCCACATGTTAACTTGCTCTTCTCTATTAGAAGTCTCTGCTTGATTATTATCTGGCTTGTTTTCCTTGCATAAACGATCGATAAGCACTTCTAACTGAGTATATTCCATCCTTTTCCTTTTCCCATACAAGTTGATCAGATCTTAATTCTTGAGTGAGTAATAAATTCAGGACCTCAAAGGCTGCCAAAAGAGGTAAAAGACTCCTAACCTTGCCTATGTCCCAGCTTCTTGTGTCTGCATCGATTAACTTTGAAACAGTCCAATCTCTTTGGGAATCTGTAATGGCTAGAGGCATTGGAATAATCTTGTGATTTGGTATCCAATAATTAGACCAAATCCTAATTGCTTTGCCATCTCCCACCCTCCATCTACACCCCTAACTTGCAATAAGAATCTTTTAGCTTCTCAAATTCCTCACTATACATATGATGGTGCAGCCCTATCTTAGCATCTTTAAATTTTGATGTTGGAAAATACTTAGCTTTGAATATTTTGTGAAGCAAAGAAGCTTCCTCCTTCATAATCCTCCATCCCTACTTTGCTAAGAGAGTCATATTGAACATCCTCAAGTCTTCAAAACCCAACCCTCCAACAGCTTTAGTATCACATAACTTCTTCCAGCTTTGTCATCGTATTTTCCTCTCCTCCTTCCTTTGTCCCCACCAGAAATTAGCCACTAAATTCTCTAGCTTAGTGCACATAGAAGTAGGTAATTTAAAGCATGACATTGTCTATGTAGGGATAGAAAGGGCCACTGCTTTAATGAGTACCTCTTTGCCTCTTGGGAATAAGAATTTCTCCTTCCATCCTTGAAGTTTCTATCATAGCTTGCTTTTTCCCCCTTCCCACCATGGATGGTAATCCCAGGTATTTATCATAATTTTGGCATTAAGAGACACCCCTTAACCTCATGATATTCGCTTGAATAGCTGGCTGCAAGTTCCTGCTAAACACCAAACGGGTCTTATCTTTATTAATTTTTTGGCCTGATGCATACTCATAAAAGGTAAGGGGAGATGAGATCCTCTTGCTTTATTCCTCTTGTAGGCAAAATAGGACCTTTTGGCTGCCCATTCACCAATAATTTAAAAGGCATAATCCTAACACATTGTGTTGTGATCGTGCGGCAATTACGATAACTATACGTAATAATCGAAAAAAAAGTAAGGGAAAAATAATACAGAAATTTACGTGGTTTGGCAATGTGCCTACATCCATAGGAGCGAGCGTCGAAATTTCACTATCATCAGAATTAGGGTTACATCATATGTATTTATACTAACCCTAAGTGTGCGAACGTATTTAAGAAAATTTACCAAAATAACCCTCGTCACTTGCCCGCTCGTTCCGCCATCTACCACTTGTCATTGTATACTTATTAGATATGAGCAACATACTCCAACACATTGCATTACCAAAGCCACCCACCTTTCTCCACTTTTCAATATCTCATTCATGGCGGTCATATGCTTTGCTCATATCCAATATAATCGACATAAATCCTTGCTTGCCTTGTTTTTTCTTCCTTATGAAGTCCACTAGTTCTTAGGCAATGAGAACATTGTCTAAAATCAATCTTTTTGGTACAAATGTGCATTGGGAACTTGAAATCAAATCAGGTAAAACCTTCTTCAATTGGTTAGCAAGCACCTTTCATACTAGTTTGTAAATTACATTAGAAAGACTAATTGGTCAATAATTTGAGACCAATTCAGCCTTATTCTTTTTTGATATCAAAGTAACAAAAGTGTGGTTAAAATCTACAGGAAAAGATCAACCATTTAAAATAGACAGCACAACATGTGTAACATGTTCACCTAAAATGGACCAATAATTTTGGAAGAAAATAGGTGCCATACCATCCGGTCTTGGAGCTTTTGTTGGGTTCATTTCCTTTAAAGCAAGCTGAACTTCTGCTGCCATGAAACTAGCCTCACTTGACCTTGAAGCCTCTCCAAGAAATGCAAGCTGCCTCTCACCTGAGAAGAAGTAAAAAGCTCATTTAAATAGTTTAGAATTACTCCATCTCATGCCTCCTCAATTTGCCAGTTCCCATATGAGTCCTTTATGTCCTTAATCAGATTCTTAGACCTTCTCTGTGAAGCTTTATGGTGAAAATAAGATGTATTTTGATCCCCAGCAGCTAGCCATGATACCCTCGTCTTTGTCTCCACATCAACTCATTTCCTCCATCCATTAACTAACTCTTTTATTAAAGAAATTTTAAAATTATTTAAATATTTTTCAAAGCTCAAAACTGAACCCAATCATATATAAAAATTTAAACAAAATGCGAGTCACTTATTCATTTGAGAGTTGAGATAAGTTTGCTTTAGGCAGCCTTTTTAAATGCAAGAGTAATAACCATGATCATTAATAAAATCGGGGTCGGGACTACTACTGGACATGTGGTCTTGACTATTTTCTAAAAAAAGGAGGAAGTTTGGCTGAAAGCAATGAGAGAAGAAATGAGGATGATTTAGAAAAATGAAACATGAGAATTGGTTTTCTTATCTGCAAATAAAGAAGTTATTGGAGTAAAATGGATTTATAAGACTAAATTAAATCCAAATGGCCCTATTTTGAAGTATAAAGCAAGACTGGTTGTTAAGGGTTATGTGCAGCAACATAGAATAGATTACAATAAAACTTTTACTTTTGTTGCATGGATGGATACCATTAGAGTTTTGGTTTCACTTGCTGCTCAAAAAGGTTGGAAAGTTTTCCAAGTATATGTGAAGTCAACCTTTCTAAATGGGGTGTTAGAAGAAGAAGTTTATGTTGATCAACTCGAGGGGTTTGAAAAGGAAGAAGGCAAAGTTACTAAATGGAAAAAGGCTTTGTATGGATTAAAACATGCTCCAAAGACTTGGTATGGAAGAACTGATCAACACTTCTGTAACAACTCGACCCAAATTTAGGATTTAAATTTAATATTTTATTTATATTCATATTTTATGTTTTTTAGTAATTATCCTTGTGCATCAACTTTGAAAGTCTAAATAGTTTTGCTAGATTTCTTCTCTAATCGAACCTCCTTAGCCAGCACGTATTAAATTAGAAAGTTATTCAAATTATTTGCATATATCCTCCTAGTCATTTTATTCCTTCCCAAATTGCACAATAGCCGCATTAATATTCTTAGTATTTCTCGGAGTAGATTACCAAGATCACCCAAATCCAAGTTCAAATCTCTCCTTATCAATCACGCAAACCTCCTTCCCTCCCATCTATAAAAACTCATGGAAACCTTCATAATTGAGACACAAAAGTCACAAGACCACCAACCAAGCAAAACAGAAGATCTCTCGTGCGGTGCCTGTTTCTTGCCCAGCCGCCGTCGACCACTCCTGGGTCACCGGACAACCTTTGGCTAGCACAGAAACCACCAACCAACAAGCATCGTCCACCTCCTCCGATTTTCGGTAAAACCACAACCCAAAGACACACTTATTTCCCTCTGTTTTAGCTTCCATACTTGGCTCCTCTCTCTAAACTCTTCTTTCCCTCTCACTATTTTTGCACCACCGTGCCCAGAGTGAATCTCCAATGCGTCGCCGATCACCCCTGCACCTCTGTCACGCGAAGTCTTCTTGCAATAAGCATCACACGGCTTCTCTCTCCCTTGTGTTTTTATTTTTCTGTAAGCTACCTCTTTCTCATATGTTTCAAATGTCAGGTCATTCACCCTTTTAGAGCATTCTCATTGGATCAGGCATTTCTATCCTTAAAAAAAAAAAAATACAATTTTGCACACATATCAAATTTCTTTTTATCCTATTTCTTCAAAAAGTAGAGAGAAGAAAATAAAAAAAAAGAATGAAAGTACTATTCACTTTTAAGAATCATTCAAAAGTGATTAGTGATCTTTCAAATTTGAATAATTATTACTCACTTTTGAAGGATCCTTCAAAGTAAATAGTACTTTTATTCCATTTTCACTTTATTCTCCCTACTTTTTGAAGAAAAAAGAAAAAAAAAATTGATATATGTGCAAAATTGTACTTTTTTGAAGGATATAAATTGTACGAAAACATGTCATGCTATACCACGTCATATCATGCACAAGTAGATGCCATGTCATGTATAAGAGAATACCATGTTATGTTACATCATGTACAAAGACATGCCATGTTATGCCATTTCATGCACAAGAAAATGTCACGTCATACAATACCATGTCACGTAGAAAACATGTCATGTACAAGTAAAAGTCATGCTAGAAAGGTTAATCAAGTTTAGTAAATTCTCATGCGTTAAGAAAGATAACATTCAGGTAAAATACGGACTCAAGCTTATTTTATAGTGAAACACGAACCTAAGCGGGTTTCACTTAATGTTCAGACAAGTCAGGTGAAGTACGGACTCAAGTGTGCTTCACAATAGAATACGGATTCAAACGTGTTACACTTCAAGTTCAGACAAGTTATGGGGTGTCATGAACTTAAGCGTGGTTCACAGTATAATAAGTTAAAGACAAGATAAACAAATTATTCATGCATTTAAGCTACATGTTGCCATGATCATGTATGTTTTTACTCGTGTTGGTGATGATTAAATATGTTGTGTGAATTCATGATGATTTATGCATGTTATGTTGAGTCTTCCAAAATTAAGTCCATGTTATGCTAGGTTATGTTTTTTCGGTATGATGTATTATTACTGACTATTCGACTCAATTTTATTTGTTTTTGTGTTTTTCCTATGTTTATTTGACACAGATGGGGATTGTAATGTGATTACGCCTAAATAATAACGCGGTCGTTTGTAATATAGTATTGGGGTGTCAATTCCACAGGAAGATGGATTCAGAAATGAAAGATAGTGACAAAATTGACTAAAAGATTTAGAAGAGTGCGAAAAGTGATTTTTGAAGTATGACATAAATTAAAACTAAATGAGTAATTTGAAAATTATAAAAATGAGATAAAAAGTAGAGCACAGGAAATTCCTTGCGTATTTCTGGTATTTAAATTTATTCTTAATTAATTGATAACTCAATTGAGAATTCTATTTCAAAATTCTCAATCGGAAGATATAACATTAATAACCAAATTTAAATCAAATGTAATCTTTTGAAAAATCATTAATCACGATTCAAGAACAAAAATTGTTAACACTATTGAGAAAATCCAACGTCGACAATATACTCAGGGAGCGATATTGCAGCAGAGAATTAAATCAATATAGACAATCAATTACTCCAAACATAATCATATAACTATTCCTTTCGATGAAAAAAACATGATTAAATCCATAAACGAACTAGATTCTATAATTATTTGAAGACGAAAAATATCATAAATAAATTGAGAATAATAGAACAAAAGAATTTTAATATTTAAAGACCATATATATATATATATATCAAAAACAAATTACAAACACCATCACATAGACAAGTTCATCCCTAGCTTTCCCAGAGAATTTAGTTACATATATTGAAAATATGCAACGAAAATTCTCCAAGGGACACTAAGGTAGAGCCGGCTATGGGTTTCTCTTTTCTTTGGTTTTCTTTATTTTTCTCAAGGTATGAAATGGCTCTAAAAAGCATCCTCTTATACACACCCTTAGCCCCTCTATTTATAGAGTTTCTTCATGTAAGTTGTCAAGCCAAGAATTATCATCAAATCAAGTTGTATTGTCGTGTGCCAAATGATGTCCAATGTGCGGCTGTGCATAAATGGAGGGCTGAAGTTGCTGTATGCCTCTTGATTTCCAGCTATAGCATGCAGGTCCGATGTGATGATTATATGTGGTTATATGTGACTTCTCTTGGAATTAATTCATTTTGCAGCTATAAGACTTCAAGGTGCCGTGTGCTAATTGGATTCCATGGAGTTGTTGGTCAACAATTTCAACTTGAGAGATGTCTGAAACTTGCATGAATTGACATGCATGTAAGTTGCATGTGTAGCCGAATTTTGAGTAAAGATTTAGTCCAATATTTCAGTTGGAGGAAGCTTGCATGCCCTTAGTTGCCGTGTGTTTCCATTTGCTTCAATCATTGTTGCCGGCTATCAACAAATAAAACCAAGAGTGCATTAATAAATTGAAGTCCAAGTTGTAGCTTAACATGTGCTTAGTTGTTGAGAAAAGTGGCGGGTCCTTGATCATTTTGATGTGTTGCATGCAGATTTGGGGTCTTGCCTCTTGCCAAATTGAACATTAAATGAGGTGAAGTCATGGTTACTTAGGTGGGAGACGAGATTAAATGTCATGGGGCCCTCCATGACTTAAAACCATGTAAGTGGAAGTCAAGATTTATTCTTGAACGTGTGGCTTATTTGAGGTACAAAATGAATTGGCACCTATGTGTAAGCATGCATGGGCCCATTAAATAAAATTTCAACATGTGTTGCAAATTATAAGGCATTTCTCATTTTCCAAAATTGAGATATAAAATATTATAAAATTATGCTCAAATCTATCTCAATGTGAATAGAAATTAAGTTTAATAATACAAGTTTTAACCCATTATTTCTATTCATTTTTTAGCATTTTAATGCAAAGATAGAATATTTTGAGTGCACTTTTATGTACTCATCATAATAACGTTGGGCTGGATGGCCAAGATGTAGATTTAGTCCAAAAGGCTTAGAAGACATTAAACATTTTCACACGTAGTAATAGTTTAGAATTTTCACTTTATGTTTTCATTTCAAGTTTCAAAAACAGTTTTGTTCAGTTTAAGATATTCAGTAAATGAATTATTTCAAGAATTGAATCTCTTTACCTGATTTCTTGTTATGCAAGTTTAGTAATATCTCAATCCAGCAGAAATGAGGTGTTACAACTTCATTAAGCAAGGTTTCAAGAGGAGTAAAAGTGAACCTACATTATACACAAAGTCTCAAAACAATAATCACTTGATCATTGTATCACTTTATGTGGATGATCTAATTTTTACAGGAAGTAATGCAGAAAAGATTAAAAATTTCAAAGAAGATATGATGGCTAGCTTTGAAATGAGTGATTTGGATAAGATGAACTATTTTCTTGGCATGGAAGTAAGTCAAGGAAGTGATGAGATTTTCTATTCTCAAAAAATATATATTGAAGATTTGTTGAAAAGATTCAATATGGTTGGTTTTAAACCAGTAGCAACACTATTAATTCCTAATGAGAAGTTAAAAGGGATGATGGTGGAAAGAAAATAGATGCATCGTTTTATAAAAGTCTTGTAGGAAGTTTGTTGTATCTATGCAATACCAGACCAGATATCTTGTATGCTATTAGTTTGCTCTCTAGATTTATGCAAAGTCCTAGCCAAATTCATCTTGGAACAACCAAGAGAATTCTGAGATACCCACAAGGAACTATCAATTTTGGTATTTGGTATTGTCGACGCCCCCAACCTACGTCTAGGTTTTAATGTAAATCGAAACGTCAGAACATATAACACTAGGTTACATACCCTTCGTACGTGTCAGAAAATAGTATGCATGCACCTAACTTACTAACAATATGCAAAGCATATCGTAGCGGAGTAAGGTTAATTCCTGAAGTATGCAAAAAAATCTAACTTTGTAAAGTGATCACATAGCAAAACATAACCGTAAACTCACAACTTAATGTTTACAATATCATAAAGTACCAAGTTTTACAGAACAAAGTTCTCTAAAATATAAACTGAGCTCATCATATAACTTCCCCTCCTCACCATAGGGACTCCTTAACTTATCTGTATTTGTTTACAAAACGAAATTGATTTATACTAATTTCAAAATCCTGTTAGAGGTACTTTCCTATTGGCATCACGTAAACATCAATTAGGAACAAAGAGCCGTCGGGCCTCAAAGACAGGCAACTGCCAATACGATTATGTTGCCTTCTGATGATATAGATGCGTGTTGCTTTACGACTTCTATCAGATAGTCATACGTAGGAGGGGCGAAGTTATCAAAAAGAGAGTATTCAGTAGGCCCCTCAAGACTCGACTGAATCTCTCAGCTAATCTAAGTCTCTCCTCTTTGCCATCTTGTCCTGCAACAATGTCTATTATTCTGAAAGGAATGATAGGTAAAATTTAAAGGGTGAGATTTCGAGAAATCTCAGTAAGTACATCAATAATATAAAGAAATTATTAGCAGCATATATAGTCAATATAAAATGCATGTAACATGATCATGAGACTTATGCATGACTTATGCACATTTTTACAAAAACTTGTATATTTTCATAAAGGACTTCTATTAACGCAGGTGCAAAACTTGTTGTGACTTAGTATGTCTTTTTTTTTTTAAATTCTTATTTTTCTATATTTTATTCTTATCCATGTACATATTAGAATGACAGTAGATCGAATCGCTTTCACTATCACACTTAATCCTTAACCTCGACGACATATCAAACCGCATTCATTGTCGAGTTTTTGAATCTCGACAGCAAATTGAAATGCCTTCACCGTCAAATTCCTTAGCATGATGACAGATCGAAACGCCTCTATTACCAGCTTTCTTGTACACGTCAATCATACGACAGATTGAATCACCTTCACCGTCCTGACATGACTTTTCATCTTTTGACGGCAGATCGAAACGCCTTCACCGTCGGATTCCTTATATGGTGACAGATCGAAACGCCTTCACTGCCAGCTTTTATTAAGTCTTTGAAATTCTTATAAAATTTCTTTCTCTTACTTTTTTTGAAAATCATTATGACCCAAAAACATAAACTTGTGACGCAAATGGACATGCACGCACTCTTAAACATTTTCATGCATGCTACATAATTCATGAGCCATATGACATGTAGAATATTTTCAACTCATGGCATACACATATTATATATGCACCATTAATTATTTTTCAATTAAAACATAGATAATTCATTCGAGGGAAAGTTAAAATAATTCAAACTTAACCCTAAATGCCTTAAGCCGAACATCAAGGTAGGGTTAGCTTAATATTTATTTTCCTTTCCTTTAAACCAACTTGCTCTCTTCTTAGTGTAGTTTGAAAACTCCAAAATTAAGCTAAACCAATCCTTAGCCGAAAAACCTAAACCATTTGGTGGGTCATTTTCACCAATCATTCTCTTTATTAAATAAACATTTCACCTACACTAAACATAGCTCTTTCACTACTCTACTAGAAAGTCAATAATATGATTTTCCCTCATTGACCTCAATAATTTAAGTTAATTACCATATCAACATCTAAGAATTGAGAATTCAAAATATTCTAAAATGTCTCACTAGGGCCGAACCCTATACTCTTCAAATTTGGTTCTTTTGTCATTCAACATCATATGCCATCATCCCAACTTCTATTCCACAATTTTCTAAAATAGATTATTGCTCTTTAGAAGGTTTTTCCCTATATACTACACTACTACCCTTTAGAGCAAAATAGCACAAACATAACATAGATTATAAGCATATTAGGCATTCAAATAGAACAACCAATCTTATGTTTGTTCTATATATACAAGTAAATGCTAGGATTAAGTTATAGGTACACTTACAGGTTTTCCAAGAGATTTAACAAAGAGAATCTGAAAAAAATACAATAGTTTAGGGTTAAAACCTATAGGTGGTGTAACACCCGGACCCATTGCAAAAATTTTGTTTGTTTTTATTTATTTTTATTTTCGTTAAAATGTAAGTTTTAAATGCTATTTACCATACATGCATGTGTCTCTCTCTTCTATCTTGTACGTAGACTCTCTTTCCCCAACAACGGCGTCGTTTGGTATGTACCTTTAGTCATTCCCAACGGTTTTCTTCAGTTCCGACATTCCGTATTTTGCTCCACCCTGATACTCCTCTTTCCCACTCCCTTGTGGTTGAGCCGTTCCCTATTACCTTTCAGTTTCTCAATCAAAACTCCATCTCAATAGAACAACACCCCAAGCTTCTACGGGTTTTCTCCTCCCCAACTTTACAGCTGCATTTTACGTGAGCCCGAAATCCATCACCATCAACACCCAACATCAAAGCCATGCGCCACCCTGCAAGCCTCCATACCTCCACTAGACCAAACCAAGATCATACCTCTTCCTCAGGTGATCAACTGACGAGATTTTACGCAGCACCATAAATCCACAAATACGTCTGTTTTCTACACCTGAAATAGAGCATGATTTTTCTTCCTCACCATGCGCGACAGTTCCACCTAAGCCATCCAGCCACTGCGTTTGCTTTGCCCCGAACAAGCCTACCCAATCTCGTGACGCCATGCGCAATCGTTTTGCATCACCAACTGCCAAGTTTTCTTCACTGCAATAGATACTCTGGCCGCTCTCTAGCACTGCACACTGAAGCCAAACCGGGCCACATTTTGCCACAGTTGATGCCACGACGCCACCGCTAGCAGCAACAGAAGACGTTGGAGAATGAGGAAGTGGTCCAGATGACGTCCAGCACCACACTTCACAGCCTCTCGTTGCATGTGTTAGGCCACCATGTTGACCACCTTGATCACGGCCTAGCACTGCCCCGTCGTGCATCTCCTTCCCTCACGGTGAGCTTAGTTTCCCTCACATGATTCATGCTTTTAACTTCTGAAAACTATTTTCATTCCAAGATTTAACTTGCACATGCACTTTCTTGTTTATATTCTTAAAGTGTCGTGTTTTGTATAATGTCTAAAATTTTTCTTCGTATGGGTTTTATCTTTATATATATATATATATGTAGAATTTATATGAAATAAATAATGAGATTTTTTTTATGTTATTTTGAATGCTTTAAAATCGATATATTTATATTTTTATTGAATGAGTTTCCTCCTCTATTTGAATTTGATATAATTATTTTACTAAGTGTAAATTTGTAAGTGTAGTTGGGCATTTGTATTTTAGAATCTATTGGTAGTTCTAAATGGACTGTTTTGCATATAGACTTAATGTTAAATATTGGGTTTGTTACTTCTTACCGAAACTGTGTTGGTAATTTATAAATGTGCTTTATTATATTGTATCGTGAAGTTAATATATTATTTTAATTTGAGTTCTGTTTAGCTATCTTTAAGATTTTGCATGATTTTTCTCGGATTCTCTCTCATCACTCTGTCTCTCTCTTGGTCTTACATGTTTTATCCCTACAAGTCAAAAGCTTTGTTTTGTTTTATGTTAAGTTTTATGTAAGCCTCATTTGTAGATAATGGGATGCATGTTTTGCAAAATTTACTCATTTTGCCCTCAGTTTTAAAGCAAGGTATTTATAATTATGTTTTTCAGTGGGTTGATCTTCCTTTCGGCTTCATGGGCTTGTATCCTCTCGGATCGCTTTTTATTTTCAATTGTGTTTTGTTAACTCATTTGGGAATTAAATGTTTTTGAGTTCGGTTGGGCTCTAACTTATCTTGGGTTCATAATTTAAATTATTTTAGATCGGAACGTGGGTGTTTCATTATTTGAGAGAGTTTGATTTTTGATTTCTTAAGGAGACCGGTGTTTGAGTTGAGAATTAGGTTAAACGTATCAAGTAAATACTGATGGTCTTGAGAAGGGATGTAATTTTAGGATTATAAAAATTCTAGGTTTTGAAGGAATTTGATGATTTTAGTACTTTAGGTTTAAATATCAAAATACGTGGGTGATTTGAGAATTTATGGATATGCATGACTATTTTTATAGGTGGTGATTTATATTTGTTCAGCATGGTTGAGGAAATTCTTGAAAGGCAAAGAAGTTCAGGTAAGTGAGATTCATATGCTTGGTTTTATACCAAATATAGACCGAGATTGACTTTCTAAAAATTCGTGCATGTTTGGTTATGAAATGAGAACTTAAGAAAAACCAACTTCAGTCAATTATTTGCATTACTCATGAAGCTTATATGAAAGAAGGAAAAAATGTTTCTTTCATGCATTGTATAGACATGAGTTTTATTTTTTTCATGCTGTCTTTGAAATGTGAAAGAGCGATTTGAGAAATTGATTATTTGTGCTTTTATTTATAAAGATATTCTGACTCTGATTTGTTTTGTAAGATTGATCTGAAAATATTTTGGAATTCCGTGTTATTTTAGTGTGACTCTAAAAACCTTTCGCATGGTATACTGGTTTGTATCTAACTCAGTCTCTGCTTTGTTCTGCTCTGCTCTGTTTAGGTTGGTACCAATTTCTCTGTCTCTGAGTGCACCTATTTTGGAAATAAAGTGGTTTATTGTGGACTTTCCTGTGTGCACACTCGGGGCTTCGAGAATGACTAAGGGAATGTTTCACCTTTGTCTCTACCTAGTTTGGCCACCGGGATTAACACAACCCAACCACGGGGGTTAAACATGGTCTCTGCTCTGTAAGATGCTCTGCTTTGATATGACAATGATGCTCAGTTTTGTTATGCCAAAATATTTTGTATTTTATATGATTTTAAAATTGTCGCCCTATTACGTTTAAAAATATGTTTTATTCTGCATATTAACTTTGAGAATTATTTCTGCTCTGCATTCAATATTTTGTAAATGCTCATATTTGCATTCTGGTATATGTCATTCGCTTACTGAGTTGTGGTTAAACTCACCCCTTATCTCTGAATATTGTTCAAATGAATTTGGATGTTTCAGTGAAGGATCAGATTATGAAGTTTTGGGTGAGAAGACTTAAGAATGATAGATTGAACATAGAGAGTTATATGATTATTGACAAGATTTAGTAAGGAAATATTATTATATTCTTGTGACGTAGCATTTCTGGAATTGATGATATTGAGGAAAGTCATTTTGGAACCAAGTTGTACATTATATTGGAGAATTTTGAGTCTTTAATTATTCTCTTAAAATGTGAGTTCTGTGATAGGAAGTAACTCTCCGACCCTTACGAGACCGGGACGTTACAGGTGGCTTTTTCTAAAAAAGCAAAACATCAATCCTTGAACAGGATCAAACCGAAAGTGTGAAAGAAGAATTCTCTCATCTTTTGCATGTTTTGAACATAGAGAGGTTTGCCTTTGAAATCCTTTGGGAGAACTCACACACAATTGCTTTGAAGAAAGGTTTGAAAGTGAATGAATGAAGAAAGGGGTGCAGAGAGTTTGAAGCTTGGTGTGGTCGAGAGTTCTAGAAATGAGAGGGAGGGGGCTTCTAAATGGTTTTGGTCGACACCTTAGGAAAAATGAGTGGAGAAAGATTTGAAGATACACATAAACTTAAACTAGCTGAGCCATTTGTCCCTTAGATTGTAGGGTAATCATTTTTCTTTCACTTAGGCTTGGTTGGCAGGTTGATAAGACCTAAAGCTTATCTTATACCAAAGTGAACACATTTAAGAAAATGACAAAAGTAGGTACATATCACTTCTCAAATTGTGCAACATATCCAAGGTGATTTCGGCTACTCTATTTTCCTATAGGTGTCATCCGAATTTCATCATGAACCAACGTTCATTGGATGCTACTTGTCTCACATTTGTCAAGAGAACATGTTCATTACATTGAGATTCTAAGAAAACACATATAGCAAAGTCGGTTCTTGCCTTATTTTCCATCTCATTTTCGTTGATTACCCCTAGCAAAAAGACAAAATACTTTTTACCTAACTCTTGGTCCTAAGTTAGTTCTACTTAAGCCAAGTGTCCCCTTTTTGTTCCTTAACCAATTAGATTTATCCACTAACACTCTCATGGCCGAAATCTAACTAAGGTGAAGTCTAATGTTTAGTTACATATTCCTTTCAATCACTATATGCCATTTGTTGGTTCTTATCTCCCAAGCAAAGTGGAATAAAAATGAAAATAGATTTTCTTTCAAAAAAATCCAAACCGTGGCCTCCAAGGACTTCTTGTAGTTTCATTTGATTCTTCATACCAATTTGGGCTCAAGTTATCACCACCCAATATAAGAGAAAGCTAATCCAAATACCATAGCAATATATTTTCAAAAAGTTCCAAAAGAAATGACTAAAAATAATTCTAAGGTGAATATAATCATCCCAAACATGAAAATCCAATAAGGAAAATATCGGGTCGTCACAGGTATAGAAAAACATCAAATACTAAATTGGTGGGATTACCCGACAGTGATTGAGCTGGCTCTTATGATGATCTAAGGAGTACTTCAGGCTACTATTTTAGTTTAGGATCAGCTATGTTTTCCTGGAGCTCGAGAAAGTAAAGTAAAGTGGCACAATCCACTACAGAAGTCGAGTATGTGGCAGTTGCAAGCTGTGCAAACCAAGCCATTTGGTTGAGAAGAATATTTGAAGATATGGGGGAGAAACAGATGGATTCCACTGAAATTTTCTGTGACAATAAATCAGCCATTGCAATTGCCAAAAATCCTATTAAGCATAATAGAACTAAACACGTTATTAAATATCATTTCTTGTGTGAAGTAGAATCAAATGGAGAAATTGCTTTGAAGTTCTGCAAGTTAGAGGAGTAACTAGCTGATTCACAAAGGGACTTTCAAGAGAAAAGTTTCAGTTATTCAAATCACAACTTGGTGTAATTGGAAATCACATCAAGGAGGAGTATTAAAGTGTGATGTTTATTGCCAATAAAACTCTTGGTGTTCCCATTTATATTTTTGTTAAGTTCTCTTTCATTAGTTTGTGTTGGAAGTTGAGTTTCTGATTTGATGTAATCTGCAAGTTTCAATGTAAGTCTATTTAAATCTAATCAATGGAAAATGAATGGTAGAACATTAGAATCAATCTGTGACTCAAAAGGATTGAGGTTCCTTAGAAATTACCCAGTTTTCGTTCCTTTATTTGCTGCTTGTTTATTTGCTTAAAAGCTAACAATAATGGCTCAATCAACAACACACTGACAAACATTTCAATCCCTAGCTTCCATGCTCATTCTCGTGTCTAGGTTCTTGTTGGCTAGGAAAACCAGGCTGGGAAATCATAGTCTCGCCGGTGAGTAGTTCTTGCTTTGTGAAGTGAGGGTTGATGGGTTGGAATGTTGCTAGGTCTTGCATTTTTCTGGCTTTTGATCTTTTGATCTGCAAGTTTTATAGGAATGAGAAGGAAAAAAGTGAGGCTTGCTTTGATGACTAACCGATGTGGCTTTTTAAGGATTTAATTGGTGCATTGGGTTTTTGGTTTTGAGTAGAATTTGGTGGAGTTTGTGGTTGTGGAATGGATTTAGAGTACTTATTTGAGCTACAAACTACCAAAAAGAAAAAAGTCTAGAATTTGAGATGAAAGTTACTGGCTTTTGAGGAATTGACGAATCATTATTTGGTAGAGAGATTCCAAGTGTTGTGCTAATGCACCTAGGGGTGGAATCAGGATTTTGTATTTAAAGGGGAAATCGACAAAGTATGAGGTATGTGAGCAGGGGCGGAACCAGGTGGACCATTGGCACCCCCCCCCCCACCCAATTTTTTTTTTTTAAAAAACACAGTTTACTACCCTAGATTAGTACTTATTTTTCTCCAACAACCCCTCCAATGCTGAGATCTTTTTCCTACAACATCCCCAAACTTGTAGACTATAAGTCTAAAACCAATGGTTCATGCATGTATTTAGAGAGCATCCTGTTATCTTGTAGTCTATAAGTTCAAGACCACTGGTCCGACTCTATGATAGCTGTACACAAATCAAATCATGAAAGTGATCTGATTAATATAAATCGTCCATTTGGAGTAGATGTGATCAAATCATCACACGCAAAACTAGAGGACATGCGCGCTATGTGCAGCTTAACCATTCCTCAAGCAGGCTCTTTCGTCTTTTCATGGAAAACTTTACATGTAGTTAATGATTGAAAACTTCCTTGAGAGACAAACTTGAGTAAAGATTTAAAATGACAATTGTGTATCAAAGCATGGATACTTCTAACACATTTCAAAAGGAAATGAAATCAGTTTACTAGGGCCGGCTCAATATATATTGAGGCTTAAGATGAAATTTAAGTGAGTCATTCATAATTATATATAATATAATATAAATTATTATATAGAAATAAAATGAGATTTTATTTAAATCTTTAAATAATTTTTTTATTTAAAATTTATATTTATTAAGATAATTCATATGAAACGAGGCCTTAATACAAAATTTGTACCTCAAATTAGCACGATCTTAATAAAATTATTTAAAAATATAAATAATTCATTGCATTAAATATTAAATTTAGTATTATGAGGCCTTGTACACATTGAAAAATATAAAATTTATTTAAAATTTATTTAATGAGATGGTTTTTTTATTTTTTTAAAAAAATAACTCAAAAGAAAAATATTTGATTACTTTTATTTTTGGAAGCTTTGTATAAGGTGGGGTTTCAGACAATGACCTAAATGGCCTTATGATTATGCCAGCCCTACAGTTGACCAAGTACATATGAATCCAAAGTCTTAAGTAGCTCATGGAAGTATAATTTTGGATAACTCAACTCCTCTAAGCTTTGATCCCAATTGAATTGGAATTAGCTCTATAAATCCTTGTCAATTAACCAAGCCACATGTTTTCTTTTCCGTAAGTCTATTCTTTCCATAATCATACCGGTATCCCTATTTAACATATCCTTTTTCACCAACAGCAACCATGCTTTTATAAGTGTTCCTCAAAACGATTCTTTCTCAGCAATGCATTAATAATCAATCTCGCTCTTTTTTTCTCATCTTCTTTTCTTTTCTTCAATGCAGAGTACTTTATTCCGACTTCTATCATGTTCTCTTTCTTATTCTATTTGCTGTGAGTTTATATATATGTTTATTTATCCATTTTTTCTCTTTTTTGCTTATTGTGTTTTTGCACGAGTGTGGGGAAGACAAGCAAAGGTTTAGTCTGAGGTGCTAGGTGCGTGTTGCCCTTGAGTTGCTGACTAGCCGTTGGTCCGTTGGAGCTTGCTTGCATCGTCGGCTTTCAACACTACATAATGTGAGTATAAATAATTGCGCTTTTTGCACGTGATTATATATAAATACAATAATCATACGTTATAAAATTATATATAAAAAATACATGTTTAGCAATTCACCAAATCCAACATCAACACAAAGAATTTAAATAAAAACTAACTTCAAAAAACAAAACATCCAAAATAATAGGCACAAGATTCTAAAAAGAGAATAAATTGAATTCAATGGGCGGGAATAACATAGTGAATAATTCAAACCACCTAATATTAAAGCAACGATTGAGAGAGAATTAGGCTAAACATAGTGAATTAATTACTTTGAGAATATTTTCATTATATGATCTCTTATTTTATTTTTTGAATTAATTTATATTTTGATTTAGCCTATAAATTTGGATTAATTAAAATATAACATAAATATATCACGACATTGTATATGGGGAGATAATGCAAATACAAAAAAATATAAGGATATCATTTGTAGTTAGATAAAATATTTGAAGGGAAGTTAAAGTTAGAATAGACCTAGATAAATATTGGGATTTGGGAGGATACTTTCAGTAAACATTTTGGGGGTGGAGGGATTTTTTTTTTTAATAATATGAGAGGGAAATTTTAATTATATATATCTATATATATACTATTTAAACTTTTTGAAAAATTTTCACATGGGTCCGCCCCTGAGTGCACCCACCCTTCCCAATGGTGGAGCTACATAGGGGTAGGGGGCATTATCCCCCACCCCTATGATTTTAAAATATATATATATATTACTTTCGAAAAAAAATATATATTATTTTTTTATAATTTAATAAGATTATATTAATCTCATTTTGTATTGGCCTATTCTCTAAAAAAAATATCTTGGCTCCTCTACAATATTATTTTGATATTATATTTTAATTACTTACTGGTAGAGTTGTGCTTTGACTCCGACTTCCAACTTCCGACCCTAACTCCAAAGTAGTGTCGGAGTTTGACTTCAACTCCAAATGAGCCCAATTGGGCCATTTTGATTCTAAATGGGCCTAATTGAGCCCATTTTTGGATGTAAGTTCCCACAAACATTTATCTATTAAGTTTCACTGCTAATTAGTCTCAAATAGTTAAACAAAATACAAAATAAACAAATAATACAAATTACGATGCTAATTAGTAATTGCTAAGACTAAATGCCTAATAGCTTAATACAAAAAATAGTCCAGACTGAATAATACAAAAGACAATACAAAATACAAATTAAACCATTCACTATCATTAGGACCTGAGGTTACTAAAAAAAAAGGGTTGCAGCAAAGTAGTTTGTACTTTATAAGTTTGTAAGTTTGTCGTTGGTCATATGAACTCATACCTGAGATTAAGATAAAATTAAAATTCATTATTATCAATAGAAATTAAAATGAAACAAACAAGTAACCGTAAATTAGAGAAAAAATATACGCAACCGTCAATTGCATGATACTTCAACCGTCATCGGCAACTATGTTGGGGTTAATAAGTAGATCTGTAAAATCATAAACAGTAAAAGTTAAATAGATTTATGAAATTATAAAAAAATATTTGAAATAATTATATAATTATATAAATTTTTTTACTTTAATCATAAAAAAGTTAACAAATTAATTTAATTTTACCTGACTCAAGTCTATAGCTCTTAGCAATTATGCCAATGCTCTCTAGTCCAGAAGGTATAATACTGATCCAATTCTACGTGCAAATGAGAGCCTCCACGGTTGATGGTGACAATGAACTCTGGTAGGCATCGAACACTTGACCTTTAATGCTAAATGCTGTCTTAGATAAAACCGTAGTGATAGGAACGGCTAGCACATCTCGAGTAATACGGGAGAGGATCGGCTCCTCGACCTCTGCTAGTAAATATCGCTCAACCTCATTTGTACAATGCAGTAGATTTCTCGTCGACTATGCTTGTAACGACATCATAACATTGAAGCCTTGGAATCGACTGGCTACACTGGTTTGACGGGTACAAGCATTTGAAGGAGGTTCTAAGCTCGAGTGTGAGGTACCTGCGGCTACTGAAGATGAACCCTGGCTACTAGTGTTGTAGTGGGTGTATAAGTCATTCAGATCTGCTTTAAACGCTGTGATAAACGCTATAGCCTTCACTATCCCGAGAACCTCAGTTGCCCACTATTCTATCACCGCCAATTTCAATTGGGGGTTGAGGATCGGCATTATGAACAATAATCTATTTATTTTCTCAACTTGGCCCTAATATTTATCATATTTCGATTGTATCTGTGATACCATACTAGATAATAGTCCGCTCAAGTCAGCACAACCTTCTTTCAAGTGGTGGTGTAGCATCAAGATCTCGCCGAACCACATATTTGCAATCGCATATACGGATCCAGATACCAACATAGTGATGTCATAGGAGATCTATAAAAAGCTGACAAACTCCCCCACATGTTGCCAATCCATACTGTCTAGCAAATCGAGCCCCCTTTCATTAGGCTCTAGTAGGCCGGCATACCACGAACCCTCATCCTCGATTTCCAATCACTTAAAAGCCTTCTGGTACTTTTGTGCTACATCCAACATTAGATATGTGGAGGTCTATCGAGTGAGAACATCTAGGCATAACTTTTTTGAAGACTCAACTCCAACCTGTTTTGCTATTGCCTTAGACTTTTACAACCTTTAGGGAGAAGCCCTTGTGTACCGCACAATGTTGTGGACTTTCTTGATGGAATCATCCATATCTTTCAACCTCTAACCGATTATCATAAGTTACAAGTCTAATTTTATAAAACATTTAATCCATTAACATGATGACACATTAAAAATTGTTAAAACAAGACTTCGTAACAAAACTGAAGATGAGTTTCTAACAAATAATTTAGTCGTCGATATTAAAAGAGAAATAGTTAAGAATTTTGTTTTAGATTCAATACTTGATGATTTTATTTCTTTAAAAAAATGTAAGTTATAATTTTCGACATCATATTTCTTTTATTTGATATATTTGTATGAGTGTCTTGTTATTATTTCAATGATATATTGTTTTTGACGTATAATATATTTTTTTAGTACATATTGTATTAAATGTATTTTATTTTTATTTTAAATTTTAATATTAGATTGTTCTATACTGCAGGAAAAATTGTATAGAAATAAAAAAATATATATTTTATTATAATTTTAGCTTGTAGCAAGTCCATTGGTGGACTATTTTTCAACTAAGTGCAACTAGGCTGTTTCCCAGCATTTTATGAAAGAATTGCAGATAACATTTCTCCACCGGATAAAGTTGCTACTCTTCTCAGAGCAGTAAATACATATATATATATATATATATATATGTATATATATGTATAAGAATTTAAGATGCTGATCAGAGTGTTTTAAAGGCATTCCATGGAACTGAACTTGAATTAGTGGTTGGACTTCAAAATAATTCCTAAAAAATATAAATACCAATGGAGATAATGGAGTTGGATTAAAGAGAATGTACGGACGTTCCTTCTTGAGACAAAGATTTGTGGCATTGCTTTGAGCAATGAAGTTTTAGGAGTGCTTGACGATGAATCGTATGAAGCTCTTGTGGGTGCATTGAAAAATATTTACAGTGCAATACATCAACTTCATTTGGATGATGTGATTCAGATTAACATAGCACATTCCCAGACTGTTTTTGTTAATTCCTATCCTCCCTCTTCTTAGATATTCAAAGATAATGTCGTACAATATATGAAGCAGCTCCTGGAGTTATTCACAAAAAAGTGTTCTCCTTTTTGTTTAAATGTCTATCCAAACATATATATATTACCATAAACTCTTAGAATATTATTTTCCAAACTACTGTCCCAACAAAAACTTCCAATCAATGAACTCTTAGAATAGTCCCACTGTTTCTTTTGAACTATATTTTGTTTAATTTGTAGTTTGATGCATGTCTACTCTGAATCAATGGGGCCAAGTCCTAGGATTATGAAAATTTGGTATATGTCATGCCGTATGCCAATAATAAATACAAATATTCATGCCCTTATGGTTCCGAAAATTCATTGTAATAGAGATTAGCTATTTGAAGAGCAATAAGCAGTCATCAGCATAAGAGATCAGAAATGAACACATACCTGTAAGAGTGACAGGTCCCTTAGTACCAACTCTTAGCTTCCAAATTAGTTACTGATACCTCTGCAAGCACTACAAGATTTTGAACTTTTTGCCACTAATTTCTTTTCCATGATATACGCTCGTGAGAAAAGGTAGTCTATTAGCACCACATATCTTGGTAGATATAAAATACAAGTTATTGCCGCTATATATTAGTGGTGGAAAAAATTTGGTGGAAAAAAAATTATTTGCCGTAAGAAAATAAGTTTTATCCACAAGATTAATCTGGTGGAATATAAAGAGGAGTAGACATTATTATATTCTTGGGAAAAAAGTGTTTCCCATGGGCTGTACCTCTTTTTGCGGCGACATTTTGTTGCCGCAAATACTTTTAGTAACTCTGCCCATCTTCCGTGTCTTTCTATTTTATGCCGCGACATTTTTCACTAATAGCGGCGAATAATTTTCGCCGCAAAAGCTTCTTCTTATTTTAAATAGCTTTCTCCCGCCCAAAGCTACGCCGTTTTGCTACAATTCAAATAAGTCATCCCCCATTTCGAAATCAGACTTCCCCTAATCTCTCAATACTCTCTCTCGTCTTCTCTGTTCTCGTTCGGCCACACCCAGCTGCCGGCCATCACTGCGGCCGAACATCACCAACAACTCCCCATTGCCGAACCCGGCCTCCCCACGAAGACTCTCTCTCCCTCTTCTCCTCCCCCGAGATGAGCCTACTACCCTTTTTGCTTCTCCTCCTCGTCGTCGCTACCAGTACTCAAGACACCAATGTTTGCTTTCGAATGAGATTTTTTTGTGATTGTAGGGTATGTATTTTGAGATCTGTTCTTGGTTGTACGTATTTGAACTTTTTCTTGAATGCATTACATTGAGATATGTTCTTGCTAACTCAAAACCCTAATTTTTTTGTGATCTTCCATTATATCTCTCATCCGAAGCTAGGATTTCTTGGGTGCATTGCGCTGAGATATGTTCTTGCTAACACTACCCCTCTCTCAAGTCTTGCCTCACGTTAGTGCCTTGCACAAGATGATTATCGAAGTCAATAGTCTGATTTCTTCTTTTTCAATTGGTCTTTTTTACTTTTGGGTTTTTGGATCTGCCTCAGCTAGTGTTGAAGATATATAGTCGCTTGGATTGGTTGATTTATTTTATTTATTCTTTTTTGTTTACTATTTGGGCTTTGAGGAATTGTGGGTGATTCAAACTTTCCCATATGGGGATTTTCTCTAATTTTGTTTGCATTGTCGTTTGATGGGTCTGTTTAACTGTAATTCCCCTCTAATTTAGTTGCCTTACTGTGAATTTTTCACTTTACATGTTTAAAGTGGCAATGTCTTTGAAATTTTCTCATTGTGATTCTGATATGTTTTTTATGCATGTTTATTGAGTAATTACTGAAAAAGCATTGAAACAGCCGCCAAATATAGAAAATTCCCCCTATAAATAATTTTCACTTTTAAGTTTTCGTGTTAAGTTTGTTTGATTACTATTATAAAAAACATAAAACTAGTGTAGGATCAAATTCTCCAATGTTTTCACATGTTACTATCATTATCCTATGAGGTAGTGTTTCTTCTATAAACCTTCTTATAAAAACCTTGATTATTTTTGCTTGGGGGCTAGTTTATCTTGAGTTATATAAAACCTTGATTATAAATGGATTACCATTTATATTACTATCATTGATGTGTGTATTATTTTATTTTGATATGCATAGTTGATATGCTATGATTGATGTGTATATTATTTTATTCTCCCATTTGTTGATATTATTAGGTTTTTACAGTTTAATAGATCTGATTTAGGTGGTTTAAATGATTCATTGCATAACTGATTAGAGTCTTAAATCAACTTCTATATTTAGGGGTTTGCTACGGAAAGTATTTGTAGTCTTGGTGCTCTTTCGTCTGAACATAAAAGAGGCTCCATTCTAATGTTGACACTTTTTGTTAGGTATAGAAGAAAAAAAGATATATTGGTTTATCGCTATGCTGTTGCCAGGATACCGACAATGTGGGGGCCATTGATTTGGACGCTATAAATCCATCTTAGATCAGATTGAGCATATTGCAATGGTTAAGGTAAGCAATGCTTGTAGTTTTGGTGCACAGGTACTCTAATGTAAGATTTTTGGCGTGCAAGTTTTTACAACACTTAATTTAGTGTTTTACAAAGCATGTGACTTGTTTAAATATAGACCTTGAAATGCTTTGATAGGAGGTGTTTAGTCACACACTAGGTTATTAGTGAAATTTAGTAACTTCTATAAAAATTAAAGATAACTTTGGAAATTATTCAAAGTGATTAATTTTTATTAATGAACTAAGGCTCATTAAATAGATTTTACTCGGACTATTAGCAGAATAATATTAAAAAGCTGTCAAATGCCATTTTTGGTAAAAATTCCAAATTTTCAAGTCATTTTTGCTATTAGTCGTGTTCATGAATTCCTTTAGAATGCTTGAAATGATGAGTTTTAAAATTTGGCTCAGTGCTAAGTATGAAGAGAAGTTAAGTAGGTTGTTTGTGCATGTAGAAACATGTTCTCAAAGTGAACATCCATTGTGATATAAGCAGCAAGTGAAGAAAATCTTGTAAAAAATGGACGGTGGTTTACTAATTTGTTAAATTTAGGCTGGAGGAACTTGGGTTAAATTAAGGTATTTAAAGTAAGGTTTGATAGTGTTCATTGAATAATAATATTACAGTAGTGTTCACTGCTATGATGTTCATTGAGTAATGATATTACAGTAGTGTTCCCTCAGTGCATATTCTCGGAGATATTGTTACTTCAGTGCCCTAGTTTAGAAAGTGTGCATGCATCGGGTTGGCAAGAGTTGCTGATTGGAGCCATTGAAACTCAGGTAAGAGTTTTTGAATATGTCTTGTCTGTTTTATATTCCAGAGAATTTTAGTCTTGCTTTCAATCCAATTCGGTAGACCACTCTACTAAAAACAAATCTTATGATATTATTTTCGGCCTTTACAACTTAATTAATTTATTGGGTCGGTTTTGTAGAAATTTCTAGATGCTCTGTTCTCTTGGTTGTCCTGTGTCATGTCAAGATATTTGTTGATTGGATATAAAATGATGTCATGGCCTATAACATTTGTGGTTTTTTGTTGATTATCTACTAAGTTCTCGTAATGCATAAATGGTTTTCAGTTTTGGTGCCGTTGTTTCTTCCTAATGGATCATTTTATCTTAGAAGCTGGTATTTGATCTGTCATCCCACTCAATTGATCTCAAATGGTTTTGAGCAAACTACAAATCCTATAGAGTATTGACAGCTTGCATTCACAGCTACATGTTTTGCTGGAATCACTCAAGCCACCCTAGGGTTCTTCAGGTAATTAAATCTTATATCTTCACAAGTTAGGAAAATAAATTTTGTCTTATTACTTTTGGTCTTGCATCACTCATTCTTTTTGTTTCCATTCATACAGCATTCTCTGATTTCAATTGAGATTTTAATTAAAATACTTGATGGATTCCACTGCTATGCGTCAGTGGTAACACCGTCTTGGTTCTTTTCTATAATTAAAACACTTGCCTATACATATACTCATCAAGGCATTTAATTTTGGTATACTCAACCTATTCGATACCTAAATAGCACACATGCATGCAAGTATGCTCCATCTTCACCAAAATTTTTGTACCTTTTACCTGTTAATTTAAGTAGTCAAAAAGTCATATTGAAGTGTTACATTATACAAAGCATACGATAACATTAAAGGCTTCTCTGCTATGACTTGATGAGAAAAATGTATCATCAAAAACAGAATAAAATATGATTGAAATATGTATGGTTTTGTGTGTTGAATGTGATTAGAGTAGGTTTGCGAATTGAATTATTGCTAATTATGTGAACTTTGAACCAGTTTTTGTTAATCTACTTTTACTTATAAAATAAAAATAAGAAAGTGCTTTCTTGTTTTACACCTTTCCAAGGTAACTTTGGTACCATTCTTGGAGGTGTATGTGAATGTGCACATTCATGACAGAATTTAAGAGCTTCATACAAAAGGAAAATGAACTTTATATTTTATACTATTATGGACTATGGAATGATTCCATGGCACCTCTCTCTTCTTGCTCCATATGTTCTCTCTATTGATGTGCTTGATGTTATCTGTCTCTAACTTTAATTGGTCTCTAGAATTTGATAGTGGCAATGTTGAATACTGCAAATGTGATTATGTAATTGTTTTTTCCATATGATTGTTTTTGTTCTTGTGGATTTTTTCTAGGTCTTGGTTCTGCCTAACTTTTTGTAATGTTTGCTTGGAGTATATTTTTGTAACAAACCTTTCTAGAAGTCACAATCTATATGCTAGCTTTTGTGTTAGAAATTAAGGGCTTAGTTTTTTTTTTTTTTTTTATCAACTGTAGGGACCCTATATTTTTAAAGTTTTGTGAAGGGACCAAGATGACTTCTTTTTCTTATGTAGAAATTAAAGCCTCAACTAAATTGCGCCTTTCTTCATGTTAAAATTATTATGTGCTATAAATTCGAAATGCTCTATTTTTTATTTTCTAAACCATCATTAACTGGTTGTTTTGCTGTGTAATAGTGTATTTCGAAGAGGGTTGATGCAAAAATGGAACCATTTTTTTAGTTGAAAGCTTTTATCTTTTTCAGATTTTACTTCTTTTAATGTCATTGTGGAAATTATTTAGTTGATGCCTTGCATGCCATGTATTTTCTAGATTTTTTTTATATATAGCCATGTATGTTGAAGATAGCCACTATAGTATTTTGTTATGAATATTTAAAATGGTTGGACTTTTTGTAAACACACTTCTTGTAATCTTGGGTGACTTAGGAAAATGATTGGTTGTGTTGGAGATATTCTTATGGCTTTGTTTTAGGAAATTTTCTGAGTTTTCTTATTGATTGTGAGCTAACAAGTAACTCAATGAGAGGCAATTATATGTGTCACATGAAGACAGTTACATTGTGTTTATTGTATGGAGAACACATCAATATTACATTGTGCTTATTGGGATTAAGTAATGGAGTAAAGCATTACTTAAATGTATATTTGGATATAGATTAAGTTTGTAAACATATGTAAATATTCCTAGGTGTCAATTTTGATCTCTAATATTAAGATTTATTTATTTTAGCCTATTATTAGACTATTTGTTATGATTATTTTTTGCTCAAGTCTCTTTATTTTTTTTACATTTTTTTTTTCTTAAATCTGTTAGCATTTGCCATGAATGTAATTTGTGGCAAATACTTTTTAACTACAATCCACTCGGTATTTAATACCTATTTGCAAACAAATATGTTGGTGGACAACAATTTTTTCTCGAGAAAGTATAGTACCGAAATGAATAATATTCACAAAAAAAATTCATCCCAAAAGAAATTTTTCTACAATATTAGTAGTGGGAACAAGTCATATGCCACCAAATTTGCCACGAAATGGTTCGTGGGTAAAATCCTTTTCTAGCCTATTGTCTTCATAGATAGTATCATCTTTGGTACTACAATAGAGTAATTGAAAATGTTATTTGCCACGAATTTTGCATGTTATACCCACAAGGTCAGGAGGTGGAAAAAAGTTCGTATTTGCCATAAAATAAAATTTTGGTGGAAAATTATTTTTGTTCACGGATTATATGCCACCAACATCCCACCAACAAATTTGGTGGAAAAAAAATATTTTCCACTTTATATATGCTTTTTGTCACCATATAGCTTTGTGGCAAAAAGCGTAAAATCTTGTAGTGAAAACACAGAGCCCATGTGTAAGAAATTTTCACGGTATGTAACCCCCTCATACGAAGGTTTTCAAGGCAAATGTTCTTCATTTTTCTATCTTTCACGTTCAGTTTAAAGAGAGGAATTATGTCGTAAAATTATCATTCATTTTCATTAGAAATATCTTAATAAAAAACGCAAACCAAACTATTACCAAAAACACAAACCATTACAATCTAGAAAAGTTTTCAAAACTACCATTTATATGTTTAGAACTAATGAGCATATCAAGATCTCACGGGGTTACTATGATTGTCCTTGTTTCGAACGGTCATATGCCTATCAAGGGGATTGCTAGAGGTACATGCGTTGGCTACCTTTTGGGGAATCAGATTATTTAAAAAAAACAAAACAAAACAAACCGAAGGATAGCAACGTAGCAGTGCTTCTCCCGAACATAGCTTGAGCAATTTGTCTTCCTTCCAATCTTCCAGAACAATTTAAAAGAGAAAAAAAAAACACAAGAACCCAAGTCCTAATAGTCTAAATTTCAGATAATCCTTATCGGAGCCATTAGGTGGTATAGGAGTGAAGCCGTTCCATTTAATGATTTCTCTTCATAATGACTTAGGAGTTCAAAACTTCATACGCCTTTTTTTTTTTTTCCAGTTGCATAATGTGTGACGCTCCCAAATTTTTCTTAAAATAAACATGAGAATCGAGGCGTCAAAATGCTGACAACACGGGTCATGCACCCCCAACGTTAAGTGCTAAGTGTGTGAACAGGTGACATGCATAAATAAAATCAGCGGATAAATTAAGTCATTAGCTAAGTACCAAAATTTTTTATATTTATTTTACAAACTAATTTAACATAAATTCACCAATAGGAGATTTAATACAGTCATCCGAAAGATAAATAATAAAATACATATTTATAAAAGGGGAAAACAATTTCCCGAGATAACAATTTATAATAAGAATACTTCAATAGTGGAGTCGCCTCCTCAAGCTCAGCCTCCACAAAACTATGCATCCAAAAATTACAACGCCAAAATGGCATCGCAGGTAAGTACAACCTAACCAAATCTCAAGATATAAAATATACTCATACAACAACAACAATATCACTCATGAATATGATACCTTATGCATGAATCTTAAAATCATATTCCTCAAAATAAATAAAATAATACACGCCAAAATCCCATTTTAATCACAATAAAACTCCAATAAAAACCATCAATTATTTTCCAGAAAATAATATCCGTAAATCCAATCATACCGGGCGATACGTATCGCCGTCCTTGATATGACATACACACATCACCAATCATAATGGGCGTTACGTATAGCCGTCCCCATTATGATTCATAAACAGTTATTTCCTAGCGGGCGTTACGTATCGCCGTCCCCGATATGAAATGCACACCCAATAACCATAACGGGCGTTACGTATCGCTGTCTCCGTTATGTCATCCACACACTATCAATCATAATAGGCGTTACGTAACGCCGTTCCCATTATGACTTACACCCATTTCATAGCGAGCGTTACGTACTGTCATCCCCTATATGAAATACATACATAATGATCATAATGGGCGTTACGTATCGCCGTCCCCATTATGTCATCCACACACACGCTGATCACAACGGGCGTTACGTATCACCGTCCCCGTTATGACTCAGCCAAAAACCATTAAAATTCATAAGTCCAGAAATCACAGCTCACATTAGAATACAATTACCAAATCTCACATTAAAATCCCAATATCAACATACACATAAACAGGCGTTCAATTACACAATGCATATCACCATGAACAAATATCCAACATTTAATAAATCCAATCATCAACCAAATACAGAGTTGTTAATGCAAAATATATTTAAATCTCAAAGTTCGTTTGTAAAGTACTTACAGCGCTATAATATAACTTTCGAAGCATCTTCGAGGTGCAACCGACGGCGGCAAAGCAACGTAACAGTACAAAATCAACTATGGCCGTGGGTCTCAAAAACTCAATTTTTGAACGGGAACAAACGAAGACTTGAGATTGCTAGGGAAGGGCTTAGAGGTGTTGGTGAAGTGATTGGTAGTGGTGGTTGGCCGTGGGTGGTGGTATGGGCGGCAATTGGAGGCCAAAAAGCTTAAAATAGAGATGTTGATCAATAGGCTACAAGGGTGGCGGATCGGGGCTGAGGAAGGGTGAGTTAGATAGCTGAGGGGTTGGTGGTGAAGTGGTGAATAGATGGTGGCAGGTGGTGGAGCGACGGCAGTGCTGGAGCACATAGAGGCCGCGGCTTTGAGGTCGGTGTGGGGGTAAACGACGGCATGGATTGGGCTGAGAATGGAGAGGAGTGGTCGCCGACAGGTGGGGAAGAAAATGGGAGGGGCGGTGATGGCCACACTCAACGCACGGCGGTGCTGGGCGGAAAGAGGAAGAACGGGCTGGAGAGAGGGAAACAGGGGAGGGTCGCGCGGCAGAGGGAAGAAAGCAGGGGAAAGAAAAAGAGGAAAAAAAAAGAAAAGAAAAAGAAGAAAGGAAAAGAAGAAAGGAAAAAGAAAAAGAGAAGGGAAAAGAAATAGAATCAAACTAGAAGAAAAACACAATAAATTAAATAAAAGCCAGTTGAAAATACTATAATTTAATATCAATAAAATAAAATATTTAAAGTCTATCAATAAAATAAATTAAACCCAAGCGCAATTTATTTACAAAACGATAATTAATAATACAAAAGCACATCAAATAAACTCACATAATAAAATAAAGAAATTTAATTCCAATCATTAAAATAATTACCTCACATCAAAGTAAATAATAAAAACAACGTAACTCAATATAAACATAAAACAACATAAAACTAATACTTACTAACGAATAGCTCAAATAAATATTTTAAACAAATAAAACACAACCAATAATATTATTAAAATAAATTAATAATTAATATCGAGAATAAAATAATATATAAAAATACACGTAAATTTGGGATCTCACATGATGAACAACATTTTACAAATGGGTAGGGCTTGATTCCAAAGTCCAAGGTTCAATCAACAAAATCAACTAATGAATCGTGGTGCCAAGGAGCCTAGAGGTGCTGCGAGCCAGCGACAGACCGGACCAAGATACCGAGGTGTTGCGCAGGAGCATTCAGTGACCTGTGGTGGGAGGTTGAAGCCACGAGCTGGAAGTGATGAATCTAGATTCTGAAGGCTGCTGCTGGAAAGTAGAGACTACATTAGGAAAGCGACCTTGTAGGGTAGAAGAAAAGGACACTGTAAGAAAAATAGGTATTTCTAACACTTTAATTACAATTAGAATGATTATTTGCGATAAAAATAAACTATTTTGATCATAAATAGTCATTCTAATTATAATTAAAGTGTTACAAATATCTGTTTTTTTTGTAATGGGAGTTGCCATTTCTATGTTTACCCCCAACATTTTGGAAATGAGCCCCGTTTATAGATTTTACTGAATGTGTACGTGGAGTCTCCAACGGTCCAACCCCATGTACAAGTAAACTTTTTCCAAAGAAAATGATAAATACAAGTTACAAATATATAAATCTCACATAAATGTTTTTATAAAAATATTGATTCCATTATGAAAAGTAAAAAAGTAATTAATTAAAGAAAAAGGAAAAGTAAAAAAGTAATTAATTATGAAAAGTAAAAATTAATTAAAAAAGTAATTAATTAATTTGACGGACTTTCTCGTGGTGGTGGAATCTCTCAAGCTCTCTACTTTATTACAGTGACTTATGTCAAGACCAAACAGGAATTCAGCGAAAAAGTAAGACTGAGAAAAATTAAAAGTGCATGTAAGGAAAAAATAAAATAATCAACCTCGTAGATAATATATTTCTTTTTCCGGGCTGGAGCCCAGTTATACCTGACTAGAATGATAGGGACGATGACTAGTCCCCTTCAACACAATAAAGAATGACGGGAAATGGAGCAATAATCAACCTATTAGACAAGAATTTTCTAACATGAATTGCTGAGAAATTGTTGCAAGAAAGATGAATGGGTAGCAGGGACGGAGCTCGTGTGGAACCCTTGATTTCTGGCGTAACAGCGGTGGAAGAAATTCTTACGGTCGAGTAACATAAGGGTCGCGTGACATTAGCTGGCTATGCAGTATGCAATTGCGCTACACAACATCTCAAAATTACGTAAACATTGTCTGGGAACACATCTCATCTCATTTCAATATTTTTTATATTTTCTTTTTCAAATATCATTCAAATACAAACACTTTCAATATTTCTAAATCTTTATCTATTTCATCTAATTTTTATCTAATCAATACAATTTTTTCAAACTTTCAAATAAAATAAAAAATACAATTGAACTTTTTCAAATTTCAAAACAAAAATTATATTAAAATTTTTAATTCTAACAATATTTTAACTTAATAATATTTTTATTCAATATTTTCTCTCTCATTTCTTAAAACCCAATAAAAAATCTTAACTCAAATTATTTCACTACTATTTACATATTTCTCATCTATCTCATTCACCGAACGAGGCCTTAGTTTATGGTTTACATATATTACCATTTTTTTAATAATTCCTGCCTAGATCGTTTCTATAGGTGATCAACATCTTCTCTTAATTGCAATATATGAAAAGCTTAAATGTAAAATTATCCGTATTCATAGACGAATACAAGTTTGGAATTTATTTATTTTTTCTCATTTATTCTTGGTCTTTTATAAATTTGTTAAAGGTGTTCTTAAAAAATTTTCAATTCAATTATTTGTTTTAGACCTAAAAGTGCTATCAGGCCCCTCTAAACTATTTTAGACCTATTTGCAATATGGCTCTGTCCCTATTGGGAATGATGGGATCAATATCACTAGCTAGCCTTAGATTATTATCTCAACTTGATCGGGACTTAAAATATAGGAGAAAAATAAATATGCAAATTAGTGAGTCATACAATATTTATTGGTTCACTCTTAAATTTTTTTGATAATATTATATGCTCAATAAATGTTGTATAATTTACCTAGATCTATTTATATCTCTTAGTTAAAACTTTCAAGTTCGAATGTGGGATATTTTCTAATTGATGAATGGTAGGCAAGTCCAATAATGCATTCATGACTTGAAATTAGCTGGCGACTTCATTTTGTGGCTTACTAACAGGAGAGTCTTCTTAGGCCTCGTTTGGTGAATCTCTATACAAAATATAATAAATAATTCAATTTTTTCAAATTTCAAAACAATAGTAGCATAAAAAATAATATAGTAACAATATTTTATTCAACTTTTAACTTTTATCTAAAATCATCTCATCTTATCTTACCATTCAAATGGGCTCTTAGTGTGGGCTCATTTCTATGTTATAGAATTGTCTCATGCTAATTCTCTTAATTCCTTATCTTTGGCTCATTTTTATATTGCCTTCCTTTCTACTAAGAGGATTCATAATGCTGTCATGTTTAATTGAATGTGTATTTGTATATCTATAAACATGCAT
This sequence comes from Platycarya longipes, assembly GCA_036559045.1. NCBI lineage: Eukaryota > Viridiplantae > Streptophyta > Magnoliopsida > Fagales > Juglandaceae > Platycarya > Platycarya longipes. Next base: position 36,987,143 of record CM071799.1, read on the forward strand.
ATTAAAGAGTTAATTGATAACTCCCAAAAAGACTTGAAAATAACTAAATCATTTCCTTGAGTTCTTCTTATCATCACGCGGGGAGTTGTGTTCTTCGATTTGAGTGACTGGGCAATTGGCCACTACTTATGTATGTGACACTTAGAAGAAGTGTTCCCTCATTTGTTGGCCAAGCACGAAACATCTAATTAAGTATCTAGGAGGGAAATATTCTTGACCGCACAAGCTAGCAAGGAGAGATAGGACACCTAGGAGACATGCTTCCTTCGTTGTTCGTTGAGTGCAAGCATGGAGCATTCGCTTAAGTAACTTAATAGGAGAAGTGTTCGATTGCCCTAGGTGGCAAGAAGAGATGGGACACTTAGGAGAGTCGTTCTCTCTTTTGGTCGTCAGGTGCAAGTGCGAAGCATCTGTTTAAATATCTAAATGGCAGATGTGCTTGACCGTGTTGGTGGCAAAGAGTGATGGGACACTTATGATAGGTGTTTCCTATGTTGTTTGCCTAGTGTGAGCGTGGAGCAATGATCATTGGCTTAGGTAACCAAGTAAGAGATGTGATCAATCGTGCTGGGTGGTGAAGAGAGATTGGACACTTTGGAGAGGAGTTGCCTCATTTGTTCCCTAGATGCGAGCCCGTATCATTAGCTTAAGTATTCAATGGGAGGAGTGTTTGATCGAGCTGGGAGGTAAGGAGAGATGGGACACTCAGAACAGGTGTTCCCACCTATGTTCGTCGAGTACAAGTGCAAAACATAGGCTTAAATAACCAAGTGGAAGATACGCTCAACCACCCTCGATTTCGATGAGAGATGGGATACTTAGGAGAGGTGTTTCCTCTTTTGTTCATTGTGTGCGAGGGCTTAAGTAACCAGGTGGAGATATGATCAACTTCACTACGTGGCCAGCAGATTAGGAGGAGTGTTTCTCTATTGTTGACTGATTGCAAGTGTGGAGCATCGACTTAAGTAACTAGGTGGGAGATGTCTTTAACTGTGTTGGTTGGCGAGGAGAGATGGGTGTGAGTGTGGAGTATCAAGGGGAAATGTGCTCAACAATGCTTGGTAGATTTTGTGATGTTTGTTCCTTAGCAAGCTATAATTGCATATAGTCCCTCCTATTTTGGTCCAAGCTTCCCTTCTTCGTGAGTGGTTACCTTGCTTTTTTTAAGGATTAGGTCTCCTACCTTAAACACTCTATGCTTTACTTTTTTGATAAAGTATTGCTTTGTTTTCCTCCTCGCAAGCCCTTAACTTTGCTTTGTCTCTCGACTCTTCCACCATTTCCAAGTATGTAGGACTTCTACTGGGATCGTAGCCTCACTTCCATACGTCAACCCAAAAGGGATCTCCTCAATTGGGATTTTGTGGTAGTCCGGTAGGCCCATAGGGCTCCTGACAAATCTTCCATCGAGGCTCCCTTTTTACTTGTAATTTTCTTCTTCAATATTCCCACAAGGGCTCTGTTAGTTGCCTCGACTTACCCATTCGTTGGAGGGTGTACCAGAGAGGAGTACTTGACTTTGATCCCTAATTCAAAGCAGCAAATGCAATAGTGATTGGACTCGAATTACTGCCTATTATCCAAGATGATGGTATGGGGGATTCCAAATCAACACAGCATTCTTCCAAAGGAACTTGGAGAAGTTGGTAGCCTTTATCAACACCATGGGCTATACCTCCACCCATTTTGTGAAGTAGTCTATAGTTACTATGATGAGTTTTATGCCTCCATTGCCCAGGGCCATGGGGCTCACTATGTCTACACCCCACTAATCGAAAGGCCATGGTGATGAGATAGGTGTCAACTCCTTTAATGGGTTATACAGGATCAACGCATATTCCCGACATTTCATTTGGTTCCTCATCCATAAAGGTGTGATACCAATGGCCCACTCTTAGAACCTTCCTCACAGAGGTTCTTCAACCCACGTGGTTTTCACACACCCCTTCATGGACCTCCATCATTACGTATTGAGCTTCATTTAGTGATATGCATCATAACATGGGTGAGGAGAAACCTCATATATACAAGATCCCGTCCAAGAGAGTAAGCATGGCTGCCTTATTCCTTACTTTCCTCGCTTTTTCTTTCTGGATCAGTATTTCTTTGTTGTTTAGGAACTTTGTTATTGTTGTGCCCTCTTAGGCATTCCATCCTTATCTCCAAGACTTTTAATTTGATTGTGAGAATTCCTGCCACCATGGTGACCACTTCCCAAGGTAGTGTTCTCTTGTCTATTCCTGGAACAATCTATTCTAACTTGTCTACATTCCAATTTTGTTTTCGAGGGACTTGCCTGATGGAAACGTTTATCAAACGACCACGCTCCTCCCATACCCGTCATAGGTAAGGTAGGAGCGTTTTGCCACATATTCACCTTTAACTTGGTCTACCACCACTTGAGAGTCAACCATCACTTCCACTTTCGTTGCTCCAAGCATCCTTACTATCTGGCTTCATTGTTAGTAGTTTTGACTTCGAGCCATATTGAATAATAACTTTCCTCACAAGAGTCCGACACTCTGTATACTCTATGTCCCCACCAAAACAACGAAACGAGCCATCAACATAGACTTGCCAAGGGTCAGTCAGGTAATCCGATTCCACCTCAAGGGGGCTACTCATCTCTACTACAAGGTCCACCAGAGCTTGTCCCTTAATGGTGGTTTAGTGAACATAGTTGATATCGAATTCATTGAGCATGATCAACCAATTTACTAGTCGCCAGACATGTCGACTCGTTGCAATCCCTTCTTGAGCGGAGCTTCAGTCAGTACATTTAACAACCTGCCCCTTCTTCTCCCTAATAGGTAAGGACGAAATTTATTAGAAGGAAGGGAGAATGTAACAGCCCGTTCCTTCTCTCTAATAGTTACGAGTCTTGTTTTATGTGCTGATCCTCGAAGGCGTGTTTTTAAAGATGGCAGTTGATTTTTAAAGTATGCCCAGTGTTCTAAAGCTCTCGTATATTTGAAATGTCCTAAAAATATTTTAATGAGATATTTTTAGTGTTATTGAACCAAACTTAATTTTAAGAAAGACAATTGTAATATTTTTGAAGAGCTCTAAGAATATTATAATTGTAGAAAATCATTTTATCAACATGATTTTAGTTATTTAAAATGTTATGAAATTTAAATTATGTTGAAAACTCTAATTAACTGGATGGTTTTATTCAGTTTGATGGGAAGTAGCTTGAGGCTTGGTTTTGTTTCTCTTGGATTGTCTTTTTCTCTTGTTGGTTTATTTGTGGTTTTGGGTTTTTTGTTTGATAGGTTCTAAGTATTTTTTGGACATTTGGATTAGGGTATTTTTCTCTTTTAGCTTGTAACCCTCCAAGTATTAAGTTGTTACCACGGTTTTCGTCTGCTATAAGTGAGGGTTTCTTCAATAAAATTGAAGTAAAGGCCACTATTGGATATTTGGCCTTGACTCTTTGCAAAAAAAAAGAAAACACTAGATGGTTTATTCTCTTAAAAGTAATTAGCAAAACTTCATCATTTAATTAATGATAAAAGACTATATTTTGTAAGCTAAATTTTAGTTTAAATTATATTCTATCTTTGTTTCTCTTAGTGTTTTCATTTAAGTTAGTATTTATGCATTTTCAAATAAGTATTTTAAGTCCACCGTTAGATCGATTTGAAGACCCTAAGGTGAAAGGCCTATAAATACCTAAATAAGCTGATTTCCCTTCTCTCTCTCTCTCTCTCTCTCTCTCTCTCTCTCTCTCTCTCTCTCTCTCTCTCTCTCTCTCTCTCTCCTTCCGAAAGTAACTAAACGCCCCCTTATGCAATTTCCATTCTTAGCTTCAGCCATTGCTGTATGTCACCCACGGCTAGTAGCTGCCACCACGAGCCTCCCTTTGCCACCAATGACCTCCCCTACCCTCGCCCCCCCCCCCCCACCCCACCACACCACCACCTTTAGCCTCCTTTGTGACCAACGACCTCCCCCATGCCCAGTCATAGCCTAGTCGTGCCTCCACCTTCCCCATGCTCTCTACTCTCTCCTACACGAGTTTCACCACCCACGGCCAAATCCGCTGCCATGGCACCACCGCACGCCTCCCCTTCGCCACCATAGCTCCACCAGCACCTCCTTAGCCTCCTCCATGCCTAGACATAACCCCTAGCCATCCCTTGCCTCTCACGTATCCTCACTCTCTTGGATGCATTGTACACAGCTAGATGTCGCTGTGCTTCGCATTTAGTTGCCATCCTAAGACCACCATGAACCTTCGTTAGCCACCCCTAGCCTATTCCTATGCTTAAACAACCACCTTATGCCCTCACTATCATTGTACATGGCTAAATGCCACCGTACATGGCCTTCCATCGCCACCCATGGCCTTAATCACCATTATTCAACCACCCCCATGCCCCCTTAAACTTGCTAAAACCCTAGATTTGGTCCCCAGGTTAGTCCTATTCTGAGGTCATAATAGTCACAAAGAATGTGACTGCTATCACCCAAGTTAGTGGCTTCCGATGCCACGAGCCGTGCTGGGCAGCAACACGACATCTGGGTTAACTTTGATGATGGTATAACTCTCTCCCCCATTTTATTTACATTAAACTGGTTGGTTGGATGCTATGGACTATTCTATTGATATTGTGGAGTTCGCTATGTAGTGTTGTGATGTGAAGCATGGATGTGTAGAGAAGTGTTGGGCGTGGTTGTGTAACATGCTATATAGTGTTGTGGACTATGTTGTAATGTTAGTTGTGAGATGTGGATTTTAATAGTGCTGTGTGGCTTAGTATGATGTGAAGGCAATACACATGAAGTGTATTCCAAGTGGTGAACTGATGCATCGTATGTTGTGTGTCGTAGTAGTTTGTGGCATAGTGTGATGTGAAGTCCATGTGATGAAGTGATGCACCATGTGGGTGTCACAAAAGAGTGAATGGTTGCATAGTTGAGGAGCTTAGGGCATGATGTGAAGTATTGGGACCTGTGGAACAATGTCCCAAAATAGTTGTGATGTGACCATGTGATCAACTAACAGGTTTTATTGTACAACAGTGTTATGGCTATTGTACGCATGAAGTGTCGAGAACTACAGAACAATATCTTGGAGTAGTTGTGATATGACCCGGTAGTCTCAATGACAGGTGTCACTATGCAGTCGTGCTATGTCTGATAGTACATGTGAAGTGATAAGAGTGGTGTAAGAGTGACGTAGCGGGAACGTGACGGGATGTCATGATGTGGCAAGAGTACGTTAGGAATCGTACTCATGATGAGTTAGAAGTTGGTGTAGAAGTGGTGGATAATGGTGTAGCTTGAGAGTAATCTCAAACTACATGATACGACGTAGGTGTAGTTGTGAATGAGTCTTATTGTGTCAAGTTTTGGAATGGACTTGTAATGGAACGGGAGGTTGGAAGAGTCCTGCCAGCTTCTTGAGAGAAGGTTGGTATCGAACTATGATGCTTGTTTACATAAGCAGGTGATCAATGTGTTATATATTAATCTTAGGTGATAAAAGGGGGTAAGGTACATGGGTGTCTGGTGAGACACATGCGTCGGACATGTTTAATATGTGTAATAGGTAATCTGCTTTAAGCATAGGCTCATGATGTTTAAGCCTCAGAGTTGGTTTAGAGTCGTGTGGTATGCATGGGTGAGGATGAGTATGATGATGAAATCTAAGCTTGGAAGCAGGAAGTGTCGTGTGTTTGGACTAGGATTAGGATGTGTGACTTAGATGGTCCAAGTCATGCATCAAGATAAGGTTAATAGGAAGAGTAAGATATAGGTCCTGGTGTCTTAATCCTAAAGTGAATCATGGAGGTTCACTTTAATAGATAAGCACTTAAGGTAGAATGTTGAGCTTGGAAAAGGTATAGATCCATTGACGATAATCCCCAAAGGTTTTAGCATAGTAAGTGAAGGCATAGGACATTGAGATAGAATGTGAGTGTCCCAAGTGAAGTGTAGAATATTCTTTCTAGTTTAGTTGTTTATGTATTAGATATAAAATGACGCTAAGGTCATGTGTATGCATATAGGTTGGTTGCCATCTTACACACGTGAATGGACTGCATGGTATGAGAATAGCATGAAGACCAGGTAATTAGTATTATGTTTATACGCTTCTAGACTTTTTTAAAAATGCGTTGAAATGAAAAGAAACTATTTCTCTTTACGATACTTTACAAATGAAGGTCATTTTATGAAAAACATGTTATGTATAAGTGTTCATGTATATGTATGTAATGACCATTCTTAGTAGTCCATTTATTGTAACCCAAGTATCTAATTGTATGCGTGTGATGGATGTTTATACATAATAGCTATTGGATGTAACCTTTTAACATGAAAAACGCGAGAATCATGTCCCATGCTTTTCGTGCTCCTTCCAAGCGATGCCATGAAAGTGTTTCAAAATGCCCCTAAGAACTATATACTTTACGAATGCCACAAACCTATGGTTTGGATGATGCCTCGAGTGGTGTTTAAGCTTATGCTTATGCTTTTTAAATAATGTTTTCTCATGAATGACCTAACTAATGAAAGAATGGAGGAAAGTATTGAATGAATGAATGAATGTTATGATGTATGAAAATATGTAACGACCATGATGAACAAACGAACGCATGAGGGTAGCAATGAATGGGAAGATTGCAATGTCTAGTAAGTAGTGCTGGTAGTGTACCCAGTACTGCCACCAAACCGATGGATTCTCAACCTGTGACCACAAGTAGAATCAGGGTTGAAAGGAAGATCTGTTACCCCTAGCACATAGGGCATAATAGTGTGTAGGCCTATGGAAAATCATAAGAGAATGCACGAGTCTTCAAACTCCTTAAGAAATGAAGGCATTGGTGTGAGAAATGTTTTATGAAACAAACACCATCCCTTTTAGTAAAATCCCCAGCTAGTGGTGTTTGCAAAATGAATTTATATCTATTGTCTTGTTTGTTTGTAAATATAAGTGATAAATGCATGAATAAAAACCTATATTATATTTTCACTGTATGAAGTAATGCTTACCGAGTATTCTACTCATTTTAGTTTTTATGTATGCCTCTCCTCCCACAGGAACTAAATGAGTAGAATCTGTAGGACAGACACAACCAAAAGAGGAAGAGCACGAAAGTTTAGGCATGAGAGTTTCAAATGTATGAGGGGACTTTTAATTTAAAGTTAAAACATTTTTCCGTTGTAGACCTCTTTTATTATAAAAGTATGTTTTATTTTATAATGTATAGTCTTGTACCCTGTGTATGCACGAAAAAAGTTTCAAAAAAGTGTTTCCCGTCTTTTTATTTTTTCCAAAATCATTTTTTAAAAAGTCCCACCAAATAGATAGGCATTATAGTTCTCTTATCGGGTGTGCTTGCGCAACATCTGGAAGAACGGCATGCACTTGTTTGTCGATTGGGAAACAAACCTATTAAGTACCACGATTATGCTTGCCAGCCTCCAAACTTCTCCAGGTTAGCCTTCATCCCGCTTTCCAACACCATAAAGTCAAGAAATCTTCCTAATTCCACTCCGAAGGCACATTTCATGGGATTAAGCTTGATCTTATATCTTGACAAGACCGTAAATGTTTCTTTCAAATCAGCTATATGCTGCTCCAACTCCCATCTTTTGATGAGCAAGTCATCCACGTAGATTTTCATGTTCCGACCAATTTGTTCTTTTAACATCCAATTTACTAGTTTCTGATAGGCCGCTCTGACGTTTAGTCCAGAGGGCATTACTTGGTAGTAGTATTGTCCTCGGTTTGTTATGAACACAATCTTTTCTTCATCTCCTAGGCTCATTCGAATCTAGTTATATCTGGAGTAACATCCATAAAGATCAATGTCTTGTGCTCAGTGGTTGAGTGTCCACGATCAAGTCGATCTACGACAAAGGGAAGGTGTCTTTGGGGCATGACTTTGTTTAGGTTAGTGAAGTTGATGCATATCCTCTACTTGTCATTCGTCTTCTTCAAGGCCGGCTCAATGCTTAAGCTATTTAGATCATTGCCTAAGACCCCACTCTAAGGCCTCCAGAAATAAAAGTGATTAAATATTTTTATTTTGGGAAAAAAATAAAAAACTATTTCATTAAATAAAATTTAAATAAATATATTTTTCAATGTGTGCAAGATTCCATAATACTAAATTTTATATTTAATATAATGAATTATTTATATTTGTCAATAATTTTAATATTTAATACAATAAATTATTTATATTTTTAATTTTTTTTAAAGATCATGTTAAATTGAGGTTCAAAATTTGTATTAAGGCCTCATTTTATACAAATTGTTGTATTAAATACAAATTTAAAAACAATTTATTTATAAATTTAAATAAAATCCCATTTTATTTTTATATAATAATTTATATTTTATTATATTATATATAATTATAAATAATTTATTTAAATTTTACTTTAAACTTTAATATATATTAACCGGTCCTGATCTTCTTGACCAACTTGACATTAGAAAGCCTCTCCTGGTTATAATGAACCTCCCTAATAAATGCTGCGGCTAGTAGGACGCGGTAGTCCCTCCCCCACTATGACCACATACTTTTCTGTGCTAATACTAGAACGAGCGATGAATATGTCCTTCCACTTGACGTTACAATATCGTATTTATTTATGATGTTAGTAAAGAAAAAGTAGAAATTGAATTTAGGTAGTCCAAAATGATAATTAAGCAGAAAAATCTTTTATCCTAGCTCAAATTTTGGTTGGTAATAGGTGGGGTTTTTAACGGACAAGAATTTGTATTAAAATATAAAAGTAAATGGAAATAAGGGAGTAAATGAAGTATAAATAATTAAAATGTTCATGTTTGAAGGATAAATAGCAACAGCTATATATAGTAGATTACTGTAGCTAGGCCTGTTCATCCGGGCCCGGTTTGAAATTTTAATATATTTTTTAATATTTTAATTTTTTTTTTCAAAAAGATTGAAGAAAATTTTAAATCCGGATTCCGGATTCCCAAATCCGGAATCCGGATGAACACCCCTAACTGTAGCACTTTGGACTTAATTTATATGTTTAACATAATTGGATGGAACATAGTTTATGAGCAATTCTTTAAATATTTTACATTTTTTTTTATTGTAAGTAAGTCATTGAGAATGCTCTTACTTAAAAGTCAAAGAAGGTATAGTACTTACTGCATGCCTCATTTTTCTATGTCGCAGCTGGTGCATTCGTATGAAATAAAGATTTTTTAGCTCTTTCTTTTGTGGGTGTTTTCGAGTCTTAATTTTGCATGTAAAATGGGTTGAGGTAAAATGAGAAGGATTGAGTTGAAATAAAAGTAGAAAATAAAATAAAATATTGTTAAAATATTTTTTAAAAATATTTTTATTTTGAGATTTTAAAATATTGAATTATTTATTTTACTTTATATTAAAATTTACAAAAATTTTAATTATTAAATAAGATGAGATGAAATTAGTTGAAAAATTTTACTAATACAAACATGACTAGTCCTTTTATTATTGATTCCCGTGGTTCGGGTAAATGGGCACGCATATAAACAGTAAAATACTATTCATAATATTATTATTAAGTCATAGTTCCGTGTTAGTTGGGCATGACTTCTGGTTTAAGTGGCTAGCTTATTATAACAACCCTACTATATTGAAATTGGAGGTATTCCACGGTAAGCTTGCAATTGGGTTGCGAACTGGCGTTAAGGGTATACATATTTTTTATTATAGGAAAATTCTACATATATACTACGTTAGTTAGTATTTAACTTTTATTCCATAATGTTATGGTGATGTTTTGAATCAACATTTGAATTATTGATTATTATTGCAACTATATTGAAATGCCACCCAAATAATGAAGGCCTTGTTTATTTTTACAGTTTTGGTTTAGTCTGATCTCATCTCATCTCATCTCATCTCATCTCATCTCATCATGATTATAATATTTTTAAATTCATAAATAAAATAAAATAAATAATTCCACTTTTTCAAATATCAAAATAAAATTAATATTAAAAAATATATTGTATCTTTAATTTGTTAATCGATCATCATTCCCACACACTATCTATACACTACAGTTATTTTTTACTTATTTATTTTTATTTTATTCTTCATAAGTTAATTAAATTTTTCTAATCATCATCAATACATCACATATTTGATAAGAGAAAAAGAATGTAATATATCATGATGTGTGAAAATATTTTTCAATTATAAGAAAGTGACTGCATACAAATCAGTTTCAAATTAAACTTAAAAAAAAAAAAAAAAAAAAGGCCCAAATGCAAGCCTTTCCGTCAAACTTGAAATCCGAGGTAGCTTAGTCGTTGGTGAAAAGTTATATAAAGGAGGGTGATGTGGATTCCTCTACCTCCCATTAAACTCAAGATGGGACTCAAACTTTCTACTGCCATTGTATTTTTCTTCGCTGCTTTTCTCATCCTCGCCAATCACATTGATTTTCGTTAAGTCGGGGCAATTACTACTTATGGTAATTTAACTCTGTTTCTGATTCTCTTGTCTCTCTTCTCACATCCATGCATTGCATGCTCGGATCTCGTCTTTAAAAGTAGATGAAAATTTTGAATATTTCAATTTATAAAGTGTGTTTTGTGTTGAGTGATGTTTGAAAAAAAAGTTACGAAAAATTTTGAGAATTTTATTTTATTTTTTATCCAATCTGCATATCCCAATGTTCTCTCGCATCATTAACTATAAATTACTTATATTATTTATTTAATAATTAATTAGCTTTTGCTTAATTGCAGGTCCTGTCGGTGGAATCCCGTCCGGTAATTCTACTCATTGTACTGATGTTGACGGGTGCTAGCAAAGGGGACCTGTTTCCAAATGTTGTCTTATACTTGAAAAGAACATATATAAACGGCAAATGTTTTGACAGTGCTATAATGAATTTCCAATAACACTCGAGGTTTGATGGTAATTTGATTTGACAAATCGATGCTTACAATGAAATGCATTGTAATTCCACGATTTGACAAATCGATGCTTTCATTGTAATTCCACGATTACAATGAAATGCATTATAATTTACATATATATATATATATACTAGGTGAAAGTAACGTGCAAAACACGTTTGCTTAATTTTTTTTTTAAATTAATTTTGTTAGAAACTAATTTTTGGTTAATAATGACGTAATGCTTTTGGGTATAAATTTATTTTTTAACTGAAATTTGATGGTTATTCATAATATTGTAAATAAAAAATAATTATACATTTTTATATATTATAAAAAAAGTGCATTAATAAAAACAATAACATAGTCCCATAAAAAAATCTCTCATAGTTTTATGATACTTGTTTGAGATTATTTTAATTGTAGGATAATTCTAGAATACCGAAACAACATTTTCCTCATTTTGCATTTTCTCTTGATTAATTATTATTAAATTTTGCTATTTCACTGGTGAGCAAATATTAAACCTTTTCGGATACAAAAGGTTTTAAATAATTGTGTTCTATACTCTTTCTTTCACTTTCCTAAAAAAAAGAAATGAAATGAAAATAAAATAAGATATTGACAATAAATAAAATTAATTTTATAACGTTGATTAAATATTGACAATAAAAAATACTCTATTTGTTGATTTCAAAAAACTAAAATAGTGAATTTACAAAAATAATGTTATTTATAATATAATGAAAATCTCATTCAGGGAGCATAATGTATTAAATTTGATATTGTTTTATCATATTTAAAAGATGATCCTGTTTTTAATTAAAAAAAATTATCAATAATATATTGTGTATATTCCATAATTTTAGCAAATTTGTCTATAATGAGTTTGATACAATAGTTGTTTATAATATTATATTATAATTTGTAATATGAGTTTTTAATCTTAAATATTTAAATTTATCGAATATTTTGATACAATTATTGAATATTTTGATATGTGAATAAATGAATTATTCTATATATAGTATATAGTATATTATAATATTAATTATAAAACATATATAATATATGAATTATATCTATTGGCTGTTTATTTTATATTATTATGTTTTTTTTTTTTTCTCTTACTCGGTTTCGGGCCGTTTGTGAGTGGGTGGGTTGGGCCCAACCCGCGCCCCTCTATTCAGCACCTCCCCCAGACCCCCAATAAGCAAAACGTTGCCGTTTTGCGAGATGTATAAATGTGAAAACTTAGGGCTTCAGCTCATCTTTGATCCGAACCGCATTTCTCCTCTTCTCTCCACTGCTCCTCATCTGACCTGCGAAAACCCTAACTCTTATCCATCCTTGCAGCGGCGCTTCGCGCGACCTACCCAGCCACCTCGACTTCCACCACCTCTCCCACTCCACAACCCGCGAGACCTTGCAACGTAGGTTTTCCCCTGCCTCTGCGAAACACTGACTTTTTCAGCCATGGTAGCCACTCGATGTGGCTTCGAGCTCGCCGTCTAGCTTCGCTCGACCGAACTTGTCTCTCTGTTTCAATTTTGTTTATTTTTTTGTTTTGATAGTCTAGCATTTTAGGGCTTGTTTCTCATCATTCTGTCTCTTTTATATTCCTTATTTTCGTCTGACTTTTCTCTCTGTTTCGATTTCGGGTTTGTTTAGATAGTTTCTCATTTGAGGATTTTTGAGTTTAATGACTTTGAAAAGTTTGCTGATTTGGTTCTTTTGATTGCTCTTACAATAGTTATATATTTTTTCAAAGATGTCGTGATCTATCTCTATCGATCATATATATTGTCTTGTGGATCCTCTTTTTTTTTTTGTAAAAAAGGGTTAAAAATCATCGTCCTTGGTAGATATATAAATAAGTTTATCTGGGTTCCTAACTCAACCTTAAGAATAACGCCCTCTAGGTTCCTAACCAGATCATACATGTGGGACAAAAAGATTCTAAAGGAGAAAATATCTCTTCATTTTTATTTTTTATTTTTAGATTTTCATTCAGTCAAGTTCAATGTATCCTACTTTGCGTAAATATCTGATCTTCCTCTCTCTCTCCCATGGAAATTAATGGAGACATGCATTCTTAACTTTCATGCTTCTTTCTCAGATTTTTCATTTATTTGACATTGTTTTAATGTTTATTGTCTCTTTCTTCTTTATTTAATTATATTACTCTATCTGTCATGCCATGTTCTTAAAATTTCTAAATATGTTATTCATTATTTTAATTATAACTCTGCCTAACTTGAAAAGTCAGCTAATTCTGCTAGCCCATTGTCTCCTGGTGATAAAAGTTTGGGTGGAGGTACGCATGACTCTTCCTATTTATGCAATGAAATTAAATATCACTACTTTTTATCAATAATATAATGTTTACTATAGATTAGGTGCTTGGTGTTGAATGTGTACTCGGTCATCCTAATGTGGTTCAACTGAAGCACTGTTTATTTTTAATATAAGCAAAAATGAGTTGTATATAAACCTTGTCCTGGAAATACATGCAGTTTGTAGTAGTTTTTGATACATTTGGATGAGATTTTTTTTATACTATGTATTTTCATGTACACACACATTAATTTCTATAAATTACTTCTTCATGTTCACTATATATTTTTCTACAGGGACTTGGCTTGGCTGTATATGTTCCTTACGGTCTTCTAGTCTGATCTACTGATGTTGGTCCCTCCAAATTTTTGAAGTCACTCAATAATCCCTCTTGGTATGTTTTACAATATTTATGTAAAAAATAGTTCTGTTATGTTCCTGTGTTTCTCATCGTCGTGTGGTGTTGATGTTCTGGTGTTGATTTGTTTAGTAGAAATTACAAAAAAATTGAGTTGTTTATTTCTTTTGGATCGTTATGTTAGAAGAAGACAAATAATCTTAGTGTTGGTTATGTCTTGGAATTTACTAAGCTTGGAAGTGTTGCTGGAATACTTTTTTTTTGTTTGAAATGTTTTTTGAAAATTTAATCTGGGTGATGTTTTTCAAACTAACCAGTGTCATACCAGTTCACACAAGAAAAAAAAAATACTAAATATTTTGAGTTATTGTTTTGAACACAAAAAAGATGCAGTCAACAAAAGATTAGAAAACATAAACAAGTTGGATTAAAACATAAATATAAAAAATAAGAAAATACTTAACTAAAATGTTGTTTCATAATATATATTAGCAACTATGATAAAATATTGTCTCAAATAAACTAAATAATGTAATAACATGGGAGGAATACCTTGTATTGTGTCAATAAGTTATTCCACAGTAGTTGTTTGCTTAAGGCTGAGATAAAACTGAGAGAAAAAGGAAATTATAAGAGTAAGAAAATTAATATCACAACCAGATTATAAAATATGTTTACAAACAATGAACAGAATAAGAAAGAGAGAATAAAACTTCAAAACTTCCTGTACGTCCTTAAAGAAAAATTCTCACTTCAGAATTCCCTGCACGTCCTCAAAGAAAACTTCTCTGCCTTACTATTTGGTCTTGATTAAATATTACTCACGGCAATAAAGAAGAGCAAGAGCTCATTGGGTTGGGTGTTAACAATTAATTTTATATTAAGTTTATATTTAATTACGGCGGTAAAAGCTTGGAAATTACGTTGTCATTACTTTATTTATATTTTATTTATATTTGTTTGGTTTTCCAATAGATAGTGGCTTACATCATTTGTCTTTGTACCTGCAGGGAGCGCGTGTGCATTAAAGAATATTAAAAACAATTGCCTTTCCAAGAAGAATACAAGGACGGATTGATCCGAATGATCTGAATCTTCCATTATGAAGAATACAGATAGACCTTTAATAGATGGACGTGAATAGATTTTTTTTTTTCTTTGAAGTGGATGTGAATAGACTTATTGAAAATAATTGCAAGAGTATTTCCGATTAAATACTGTACGTAACTGTAGGTATTCAATTTCCGATTGTACTATTATTTACACTTGTTAACGGAGGGAGTTAACAGACTAATAAAATCTAACACTTTCTCTTAAACCAACAAACAGATCTGTTAAAACAAGAAAATCTGTTAGATAGGCTCTTTATATATATAGATAGATATATATATGTAAATTAAGGGAGCCGTTGTACATGCTCTTCATGTTTGAACATTGCATGGTATAAACATGAGTTAAGGACAAATGTTATTCCTAATTTCTAATTTATTATTGTATACTTCTTATAAGGCTAAACTCACTGACTAAGAATAAATTGAAGCATTTACAGCCATTAACATCAAGGACCTAATGTTATATTCTGTTACACTATAACATTATAATTTTTAGTCTTTACTAACATTTTTTATATTGTTATACTTGAGTTTCAAGTCTACAAACAGATGGATCCCTCTCGCAGTGCTAGTGAGACTCCGACTCCACATGATATTCCGAATCCGGATGCTAGGACTCCTTCGGCGCTCCACACTGTAGCTTCGAGTCGTAGTCGGCTACCCTCCACTCGAGCACAAATCTCGTGTGCTAGCAGTCGATTTCCACTTCCAATCGACATAGAATTGGAAGTGAAAGACCTCGACCAATTTATGGATGAGGAGGAGATGGGTCTTGGGGACGATCCGGTTCAAGATCCGGATGTACCAGTACACCCTGCAGCTGCGAGGCCACCCTATGTACGATCAAATAAAAAAAAATCGTGAACATAGGAACATTTTGTGAAGGTTGAGGGTGGGCTAAGTGCAATCATTGTGGTGCTCGACTTGGGTGTCATTCAAAAAGGCAAGGCACTTCTTGCCTTTCAGCATATCTAAACGATTGCAAGCGCTACCAAATAGCGAAGGGGATAATGTCAAGAGGTTAGTGTCTTGCTTTATATGCTACTTAATTTTGTACATTTAATCCCATTTAATTTCCATGTAAGACTAATGTTGGTAATAAATTATCAAACGTAGACACAGGTGGGCCTCAGACTAATCTTATCTACGAGACTTTTACAGCCACGGATGGGACAATGACACATATAAGGAACCTAGTGGTCCCTCAATACAGTGAGAAGATATTCCGTGAGGCACTTGCGATGATGATTATAAAGGATGAGATGTCCTTTACCACGGTTAACAAGGAAGGGTTTCGCTATTTTGTGAAAGTGCTTGAGCCAAGATTTCCAATCTCATCCTGTTATACAGTGATACGAGATTGTATCAAGATGCATTTGAGGGAAAAGACAGAAATGAAGAAGATGTTCACCACCACTGGCCAGAGAGTGTCATTTACGACTGATACATGGATGTCTGTACAAAATACCTCGTACATGTGTATCACAGCACACTACATTAATAGTTTATGGAATCTCAAAAAAAGGATTATTGGATTTAAAGAAATAGTTGACCATAAGGGTGCATCAATAGGAGTGGAGATGGATGATTGTCTGGTTGATTGGGGCATCCAAAAAATATTATGCATTATAGTTGACAATGCCAGTGCCAATGAGACTGCAATCGAATGGTTTATCCGAAATACGAGGGCGAGAGAAGATGTGATTAAAAATCACCAGTATATCCACATTTGATGCACTGCTCATATAATCAACCTTATTGTTGGTGAGTCTTTCTGATTTTTATTTTGTATTTTATATTTTAATATTTTTATGATTAAAGTCTTTGAAAATTGTACCCTTTTTTATATTATTATAAGAATTAGATATTTTTCAATTATGAAACAGCTAAGGGGTTGGAAAATGTGGACGACTCTATCAAGAAAGTCCGTAACATTGTGCGGCATGCGAGGGTTTCTCTCCAAAAGCTGCTAAAGTTCAAGGCAATAGCAAAACAGGTTGAGATTGAGTTTTCAAAAATGTTGTGCTTGGATGTTCCCACTCGATGGAACTCCACATATCTGATGTTGGATGTGACACTAAAGTACCAGAAGGTATTTGAGCGGTTGGAGATTGAGGATGTAGGTCTGAGATATGCCCTGCTGAAGCCTGATGGAAGGGGGCTCGGTACGCCAGACAGCATCGATTGGCAACATGTATTTGAGTTTGTCACATTTTTACAGATCTTCTATGACATCACGATGCGGGTTTCTGGATCCGCATATGCGACAGCAAACATGTGGTTTAGCGAGATCTCCATGCTACACTACACTTGAAAGAAGGTTGTGCTGACCCGAGCAGATTGTTATCTGGTATGGCATCACAAGTGCAGTCCAAATATGATAAATATTGAGGGCAAATTGAGAAGATAAATAGATTATTGTTCGTAGCGTCGATCCTCGACCCTCGATTGAATTTGGCAGTGGTAGAATGGTGGGCAACGGAGGTTCTCGGGACAGTGAAGGCTAAGGCGTTTATCACAGCACTTAAGGCATAATTGAACGAGTTTCACACCTACTACAGCACCAGTAGTTTTGCTTCATCCTCACTAGACGTAGGTACCTCACATTCGAGTTCAAGCTCAGGACCAGCTACAGATGCTCGTTTGAGTTAGGCCAGTGCAGCCAGTTGATCCCGAGGCTTCAACATTATGATGTCGTTTCATGCACGGTCAACAAGAAATCCACTGCAGTGTACAAATGAGGTTGAGCGATATTTACTGGCAAAGGTCGAGGAGCCTAGTAAGGAGTTTCAGATTTTGATTTGGTGGAGAGCTAATTCCATCAAGTACCCGATTCTCTCTCACATTGCTTGAGATGTGTTAGCCGTTCCTATTACTGCGGTTGCATCTGAGTCGGTATTTAGCACTGGAGATCGAGTGTTGGATGCCTACCGGAGTTCATTGTCACCGTCAACCGTGGAGGCCCTCGTTTGCACACAAAACTCGCTCAGTGATGTACCTACTGGACTAGAGAGCATTGGCATTGATGTCGTGAGCTACAAACTTGAGTCAGGTAAAATTAAATTAATTTTTTTAATTTTTTTAAATGATTAAAGTAACAAAGTTTATATAATTATTAAATTATTTCAATGATCTTTTCTATAATTTCATAAATCTATTTAAATTTTAATTTATACTGTTTATGATTTCACATATCTAGTTATCAACCTACCATACTTGCCGATGACTGATGAAGCAATTAACGGTTGCGTATTTTCTCTAATTTATGGTTACTTGTTTCATGTTTGGTTAAATTTTTTTTTTTTTATAATAATACATTTTACTTTTATCATAATCTCAGGTACGACTCCGTATAAGTTCCAATAACAAAACTACTTTGTTGTAGCAATTTTTTTTTTTGTAACATCAATTCGGGTCCTATTGAATTATGAATCAGTGATAGTGAATGGTTTAATAATTTAATTTGTATTTTGTATTATTTTTTGTATTAATAGTCTAGAGTCCCAGACTATTTTTTGTATAATGCTATAAGCCATTAGGCTTAGCAATTAGCTTTGTAATTACTACTTTGTATTTATTGTTTAATTGTTTAAGACTAATTAGTAGTGAAAACTGAAAACTGAAACCTGAATAAATCAATAGTTGTGGCAACTCAATTGAAAAATGAGCTCAATTGAGCTCATATGGAACTATTATGACTCAATTGGGAACATTTGGTTTTGGAATGAGTTTAATTTGGCCCATTCTGAACTCAACATTCCGATCGGAATTCGGAGTTCCGAACTCCGATCGGAGTCAGACTCCGACTATGTTTCAGAGTCGGAGTCGGAATGGTTTTTTGACTCCGATGATTGTCGGAGTCAGAGTCAGAAACTCCAAACTCCGACACTGTAGGAGTCGGAGCACACCCCTACTATCCCATTACATAGAGCTAAAGGTAGGGGTAGCTCATTGTGAGCTAGGCCGGCTTTATTCCTTAGAATTACTAATTTATTAGTTTTAAGGATGTCTATGATTTAATTGTGGAGTGTTCTAAAGGCGATCGATGTTCTTCGATTTTAAATTATAATATATATATATATATGTATATATAGGAAAGATATATATAAGACGAAACATTATAGAAGAAAGAATACTAAAGTGTTCCGAACTTAAGAAATATCAACTTGTCTAATATTTACTAACAAGGCTGCTATTTCAAGAACTATATAATCGAGAAATCTACTCAAAAAGCTTTCTAGCTTTTAAAATTTGCATAAACCGATCTAGTATCATATCTTTCTCATAAAGAATTCGTGCACCGCAACCTAATTTAAAGAATTCGCGGATATTTTTTGGGTCACGATGAAACAGAATTTTTTTTTTTTTCTTTTTAGGACGGTACCCTAAATTTAATGATAACTCACACTTGTAGTAGACGAAAACAGTGGTTATAAACAAGAACTTGGGGGCTACAAATATTCAAAAATACCAAAACTCAGGCCTCAAAAAACCTCGGACACTAGACCAAATTACAAAAATCCAACAAGTATATAAAAACCAAGACAACAAATCAGAACAAAACGATATCCGCAAATAGGAAAAGAAAGGAAGAAATAACTGCACAAAGAAAAGTACCTCATGACGATATCTACAAATAGGAAAGACCAATTCTATCCATGAACAGCATACCTCTTAACTTACTGGATAATTGAACTCCCTCATCAAACCAATCCATATTAAGGCCCCCTGCACCTAGTTTAGCAAGGAAATTGACCACAACGTTACCTTCACGAAAAACATGATTCACTCTATAATCCAAGCCTTGAAAGCAAACTTGAAGGTCATCCCAAAAATTCTCAAGATACCAGATATTTCATTCTCTCTTTTTTATCCAATTAACAAGAATTTGGAAATTTGTCTCAATATCAACCCTCAAAAATCCTAGCTGACAACACCTCTTGATGCCTTCCAATAAACCTCTTAATTTGGCAAAATTATTAGAACCTGGTCGAGGAAAGCAGAAAATGTCGCACACATCTTTCCACTAGAATCACAACTGACACCCCCAGCCCCAGCCGGACCAGGATTACCCAACCTGCTCCCATTAGTATTAAGCTTAACCCAGTCTTGCATAGGTAGATTCCACTTCACCACAGAGATCTTCTTAGCTTTAGGATTCAAAATCGATATATCCAACCTCTTCAAAATGGCAACATCCTGACTTGGAAGCCTCAAAGAAATCTTGTTTAATTGCATAATTCGACTAATCCAAAGCTTAATAACATGCCAAACCACCCAAAGTGAATCACTTTTACCATCATACCTAGCCCTACATCTCCGATCCCAAAGTTTCCAAGATATAATGGAAGATAGCAAAAATAGTCCTTACCTAAGTAGACTTACTAGCATGGTGAAACCAGAAATTACTTTGCTCCAGCCAAGTACGGAACACACTCATCTGTGCATCTAACTGGACTGACGCCATACACCAAACATGTCTAGCAAAATCACCGGTGCAAAGAACATCATTAAAGATCCTCCATCTGGCCCATAACACAGCAATTACATTTAGACACCATAAGAATCCCAACAATTTTAATTTTCTCATCCATACTCAAGCAATTATTAGAAGCCTTCCACATCATTATGAAAATTTTTTTAGGAACTGTTATGCCAAATCCAATGGCCCAAGATAAAGGAGGCGTCCAAACCCGAATACAATCCTAAGCACTTTTCCTAGTAAAATTTCCATCGTTCTCCTTTAGCGAAATAAGAATATCCTGCCCCTCTTTCCTCCTAACCAATAATTGAAACAATTTAGTAGCTTTTCGATATCCCACAAGCCTTTCCAAAAGAGAAGAAAATTCATTAACCATTAATGTGATGTACAAATATGGAGTTGTTGTGTTCCATATAAATGTTTAAAATTCCAATAAATATTGAGTAGAACAATATATCATGAAAGCATTCTTTGGACATGGATATCAGTCATGGTATTAATGAATTTTAAAGTAGGGAAGATACGATACAGGATGAAGGAAAATATAACATTTACTTATCACTATAAACCAATCCCTGCTGTTCTACACACAAGTTTGAGTAGCCATGATTATTTAATTAAGTGCACGCATCATGGTTCTAGTTTAGTCTTTATATGAATTTAAATCTCTTAGAGAGATCAAGACACAACAGGTTAGAGGAACTCAAATCTCTATGTCAGAACGAATGTTTGAAAAGTCCTGCCATGGAGAATCATGGTTGGGCCTTGGCGCTCAAAGCCGAGACTCAGGCAATCTCGCGGGAGACCCATGATTTGACCCTAGTCTTCGGCATGAGAAAGCCACATCCAAGGCCATGGGTTATGCCCAAAGAGACCCATGATATAGTAGGTTTGAAAGAACATAGCTCATGCGGCCATGCCCACCATGGACAAGGTTCTTAAAGCTCAAGGACGGAAAGAGGAGCAGAAGAAGAAATCAGCCTAGTTTGTTCTTCCCTGCTCACCCGACCCGAAATTCAGGATTTCAACCCGCCACAAAATTAGCACACTCCCAATCAACTATTTCCTGTCCAAATTTCCGTGACCCAATCCCGACCTGAATCCCATAAATAACGTCCTTCTTCTTCATCTTCTTATCTTGAATTGTTCACAAAGAGCCCCGTATAGACCACCACACTAGCAACGCTTTGTTGATACAGGGCCAGAAATATCATAGAGAAAAGTTAAAACCCTTTTTCCTTTGTGGGGCAGATTTTCTTTCTGAAAACTAAAAAGGGGAGAAAAAAAAAAAGAATCCAAATTACTACGCAAGTCACTATACAAGATTTAAAATAATAGTGGTGGGGTCATTCACATAATTTTGGTGGTGGGACAGGGGACGGCAGCCGTCCTCCAATCTTCTCGTTCGTTTCATTACATTCCCCCTTGAATGACCACCCATAAAAAATCTATCTCGTTAAAACCTTGCCAAGGAAAAACCCAGTGGGAAGAAAAACCAATGGCGAAGGAAAAAAAGTACAGTCTTCTTATGTATCCACAAGTGCTTTAAGATTGCCTCATCAAAACCTTGTAGAGGAAAACCCAGTGGGACAAAACCTCAGTAAAGGAAAAAAGTACAATTAGCACAAGTTTTCATGATATTTACTCCCCCTAAAAAGTGCATGACGATAGATCTTTAAATTTTTGCATTCCAATGTTATGCACAATCTTCTTGAATATCGCAGTTGGTAATGCCTTTGTGAATAAATATGCCAGATTATCACTAGATCGTATTTGCTTGACATCAATTTCACCTTTCTCTTGAAGTTCATGAGTATAAAAGAATTTAGGTGAAATATGTTTGGTTCTGTTACCTTTGATATATATTACTCTGATTTGAGTGATACAAGTAATATTATCTTTATATAAAATTGTTGGGCTATTATTGATCATGGGAAGTCCACACTTTTCCTAGATATGTTGAATTACTGATCTCAGCCAAATGCACTCTTGACTTACTTTATGAATAGCAATGATCTCTAAGTGATTTGAAGAAGTAGCAGATAGTGTCTGCTTAACAGATCTCCATGATATGGCAGTATTTCCATAAGTAAATAAATATCCAGTTTGAGATCTACCTCTGTGTGAGTCTGAAAGATAACCCACATCTGCATACTCAATCAATTGTGGACTTAATCCACGCTGATAAAATAATCTTATATCAACCGTACCATGAAGGTAATGAAGGACATGTTTAATGTCATTCCAATGCCTTCGAGTCGGTGCAGAACTGTATCTTGCAAGCAGATTAACTGAGAATGTAATATCTGGTTGAATGCAATTTGCAAGATATATCAAACCTCCAATTGCACTAAGATATGGTACTTCAAGACCAAGAATTTCTTCATCGTCATCACAGGGACGGAATGGATCATTCTTCACATCAAGTGTTCGAACAATCATTGGAGTACTCAGGGGATGAGATTTGTCCATATAAAAATGCTTCAGGACTTTCTCAATATACATGGATTGATGAATAAAAATTCTATTTGGCAAGTACTCGAGCTGCAGGCCGAGACAAAATTTTGTTTTGCCAAGATCTTTCATTTCAAATTCATTCTTTAAATCTGTAACGGTTCTTGAGATCTTTTCAGGAGTTCCCACAATATTCAAATCATCAACATAAACTGCAATAATGACAAATCCGAATTCTGATTTCTTAATAAAAACACATGGGCATATAGGATTATTTTCAAATCCTTCTTTCAATAGATATTCACTTAAGCGATTATACCACATGCGTCCGAATTGCTTCAACCCATACAAAGATCTTTGTAGTCTGATAAAGTACATATTTCTAGATGTACTTGTAGATGCTTCAGGCATTTTATATCCTTCAGGGATTTTCATATATATGTCATGGTCTAAGAATCCATATAAATATGCAGTGACTACATCTATCAACCGCATTTCTAATCCTTTTGTAACAATCAAACTAATCAAAAATCTAAATGTGATTCCATCCATAACGGGAGAATGTGTTTCTTCATAATCAATCCTAGGTTTCTGCAGGTAATCTTGTGCGACAAGCCGTGCTTTGTACCACACAATTTCATTTTTCTCATTACATTTTCGTACAAATACCCACTTATATCCAACAGGCATTATACTATTTGGTGTTTGGACAACAGGTCCAAATACTTCTCGCTTTGCTAGGGAATTTAATTCAGCTTCAATGGCTACTTTCCATTTTGGCCAATCATTTCTACGTCGACATTTTTCGACGGTTCTTGGCTCACTTTCTTCATAACTTCTAGTAATGTCAATGGCCTTTTTATATGAAAATATGTTGTTGACAACAGTTTTATTTCTATCAATAATTTCTCCAGTATTCATGAAATGTATTGAGATCTCATTATTTTCAGGTACCTGTTCCTCTTCAATGGAAAATATTTCATGAAATACCTCTTCAGGAGGTCCCTTTCAGGAGATTTATACTTTTTAAGAGTTTCCTCTTCAGGAGGTTTTAGAATAGAAAATTTGATCTTTTCGGAAGTATCAAATATATTTATAGTCTGTATTGTGGGTATGGGTTCTTAAGGAACACCATATTCATTTTGTATTATTTTCCTTCTAGGAATTTTGTCTTTTGAACCAATAGGTCTTCCACGCTTCAGGCGTGTTTTAGATTCACCTATTGCTGTTTTGACAATTTGTCTTTCAGAGACTTCAATCCTTATTGGAGCATTAACAGCAGGAATATAAGATTTTACTACATCTTTAGTGTCAATAAATACATCCGGTAATTGATTTGCAACATTTTGTAAATGAATAATCCTCTGAACTTTCAGTTTACATTCATTTGTAGGAGGATCAAATTGAGACAGAGTCTTATTATCCCAAGTAATATCTTGTCGTGCTTCAGGCACCAACTTTTCTTTACCCATTAATGGAAAAGTGGATTCGTCAAAGTGACAATCCTCAAAAAGTGCTTTAAACATATCCCCTGTAAGGGGTTCAAGGTATCTAATAATAGATGGAGAATCAAAACCAATATATATCCCAAGTCTACGTTGAGGGCCCATTTTTGTATGTTGTGGAGGTGCAATTGGAACATATACAACACATCCAAAAGTACGAGGATGAGAAATATATGATTGTTGACCAAATGCAAGCTGTAATGGAGAATATTTATGATATGCAGATGGTCTAATGCGAATTAAAGATGCTGCATGAAGTATAGCATGTTCCCAAGTAGAAACAGGTAGTCTTGATTTCATAAGTAAAGGTCTAGCGATTAGCTGAAACCTTTTGATCAAAGATTCAGCTAAACCGTTTTGACTATGTGTATGGACAACAGGATGTTCAACATCTATTCCTATTCACATGCAATAATCATCAAAAATTTGAGATGAAAATTCACCTGCATTATCCAATCGAATGGTCTTAATTGGATACTCAGGAAATTGTACTCGTACTTTGATTATCTGAGTAAGAAGTCTAGCAAATGCAACATTTCTTGTGAAAAGCAGACAAACATGTGACCATCGACTAGATGCATCAATCAAAACCATAAAGTATCTAAATGGTCGACTTGATGGATGAATAGGTCCACATATATCTCCGTGAATCTTTTGTAAAAATAATGGAGATTCAACAATAACTTTTGAGAGAGATGGTCTGATAATCAACTTACCTTAAGAACATGCAGAGCATGGAGATTCATTGGGTAGAAATATCTTTTGATTCTTTAAGGGATGCCCATGCGAGTTTTCAATAATTCGTCTCATCATTATAGATCCCGGATGTCCAAGGTGATCATGCCAAGTCATAAATACTTTGGGGTCAATGCACTTCTAGTGAATTACCACATATGATTCAATTGTTCTCATCTTTGTATAATATAATCCAGAATATAGAGCAGACGGTTTTTCTAATACGAGCTTCTGGTCCGATATTGTTTTAGTAATAAGAAGATGCTCTTTACTGCCTTCATTGGTCGTTTCAATATAGTAATCATTACGACGTATATCTTTGAAACTTAATAAATTTCTTCTGGATTATGAAAAGAATAGAGCATCATCAATACAAAATTTGGTGCCATTAGGCAACACAATATAAGCTCTTTCGGAGCTCTCAATTAAATTTTATGAGCCTGATATGATATGGACATAGGTTTTACTTAGTGTTAGATTTTGAAAATATTATTTTTTTTAAGAATTATGTGAGTTGTAGCAGTGTCAGCCAGACATACATCTTTATTATTCAACTCAGAGATAAAAAACTCATTAATGTGATCCATGATTCTACAAAATATAAAAAACTTTTATTATAGATGATAGAAAGAAAATACATTAATTGAGTGGAACACTTCCATCTCCAATTAAGTGGTCAATTCTACCTTCAGGATGATTAAAGAAATTAGAGACATCAAGATGAATAACATCTACATCTACTAATTCTAATAAATCATCTAATGGTTCTACTAAATTTGTTTCATGTATTTTATTCTTTCCTTTAATAGATGCTTGATATAAATCAGCTAAGTGCCTGGCCGTACGACAGATACGTGACTAATGTCCAGTCATTCCACATCTATAGCACACCTCTTTACTTCTTTTTGAAGAATTATTCTGGGGATTTTTACCCCTTTCTGAATTGTACTACTTCTGGTGATACGGTATATTATTATTATCCCTTTAAATGTGGTCACTTATGGGACCAATATTTCTATAATTTCTTCTACCACGTCCATATCACCGATTTTTTCTAAAGGATGCACCATTCACTTCTGTGAATGATGCAAACCTATTACCATTCACTTTAAGGAATGATATTGAGCTAGTAGGGCGTAACTGGTGATTTTTTAATAAGATCTCATTATTCTGCTCAGCTACTAGAAGACATGATATAAGTTAAGAATATTTCTTGAACTTTCTCTCTCGATACTGCTGCTGCAGGAGCACATTCAATTAGGGGTGTTCATCCGGGCCGGGTTGTACCCGGCCCGGTTTAAAATTTTATTTATTTCTTAATATTTTTTATTTTTTATTTTTTAAATGTTTAAGGAATTTTTGAATCCGGATTCCAGATTTGGGAATCCGGAACCCGGATGAACACCCCTACATTTAAGACATAAAATGTAGTATAAGTCTTCTCTAGCATATCATTATCGGTGATTTTCTCACCACATAATTTTAGTACTGAAATTATTTTAAAAAGTGCAGAATTATACTCACTAACACTTTTATAATCTTACAACCTCAGGTGCAACCATTCAAAACGAGCTCTTGGGAGGATGACAGTCTTCTAGTGTTCATATCTCTCCCTTAAATAGTTCAACAAAATATAAGGATATTTTATTGTAAGATATTCAGTTTTTAATTCTTCGTAAAGATGGTGGCAAAGAAAAATCATTGCTTTAGCACGGTCCTGTAGGGACATTTGATTTCCTTCTTTAATTATTTCACCCAGGTTCATCGCATCAAGATAAATTTCAGCATCAAGTATCCAAGATAAATAGTTTTTTCCAGATATGTCAAGAGCAACAAATTCCAATTTTGTAAGATTTTCCATTTTCTACATATATAAATAATAAAATAAATATGTGTATCTCAGAAAATATATTGATAAATTCACACAGATTTTAAATAATAATTATCAATAAAATATATCAAAATACAGCAACTGAGTGTTTGAAAAAACTTGTTAGGGCTATCATTAACATTTTCTCCAACAAATACTTAAGATCACCAAAGACAATGATATTGCTAAATTGCTCGTAGTTGGAGAAAGTTGTGAGTTTCCTAGAATGTTAGAGAGTATTGACTGTATGCTTTGTAAATGAAGAAATTGTTCAAGTGCATGGAGAGGAATACATTGTGACCACATTCATGAACCAACAATAATTTTAGAGGTCATAACGTCATACAACCTTTGAATATGGCATGCATTTTTTAGATTACCAGACTCTCATTATGATATTAATATCCTAGAACATTCTTTTATTTTTAAAGCGCTCGTTCATCATTCAAATCTACGTGATAGCATGCTTGACTAATCAACCAAAATTCACAAAACACCAAAACTATCAACAACAAACCTTTGAACCAAAAACACTACTTTCATTCATCAACAATATTTCAAGAAACTTTCACCAACACTAACTCAAGTATTGTAGACTCATTATTAAAAAAAAAAACTACACAAGGTTAAAGCCATAGAAAATAACATACAAAGCTTGGAATGAAGAATACAAAAGTTATCCAGATGTCTCTCAAGCTCCCTCTCTGGGTTTGCTCTCTTGGAAACAAATGAAAGGTGGAGAAATGTTGGAAGCAATGCAAGGGGCATGGAGTATAGATGAAGGCTGACTTCAATGGGTGAATGAATGACTAAGTGATGTAAGCTTGACTTGGGAAAAGTGGAGGAAAAAAGGCTGAAGTGCAATTCAAAATCTATTGTTGTGCTGTCGAGTCATTAAGGATGATTTTAAGTGTGTAAGTGGCCATAGATAGGACTATTTGGGGCATCATAATATGTGGCATCGAAACCACTGCATGGCCTTGTAAGAGGGGAGAAGCTTGTTGAAGAAGATTTGGCCAAAAGGAGTGGTTTCGGTGGGACTAACTGAAATGCATCTAGCTCAAGGTTTAGTCAAGATTTCAATTAGGGTTTTGTTTCTATGTAGTTTTCTTTTAGTCAAATGCAATTACCAAGATGTAAGAGAGTGGGTGAGAGTGTAAAAGTGTATACTTGAGTGGTTAGCTGCATGTGGAAGTGATTTAACCATGTGAGAACTCACCTAATTATTTGCAACCAACTACTTTAAGTGTGAGTTCCTAGATTTACGTGTATTTTTACACGTTATTTTATTCTCGGTGTTAATTATTTTAATTTATTTTAATAATATTATTAGTCGTGCTTTATTTGTTTAAGATATTTATTTGATCTACTGATTAGTTAATATTAGTTTTATGTTATTCTTATAATTAAATATTGAGTTACATTACTTTTCTTATTAATTTTAATGTGAGATAATTATTTTAAAGATTGGAATTTAATTTCTTTATTTCATTATGAGTTTATTTGATGTGTTTTATTTATTTTAATTAAATGTGTTTTGGAATAGGTTTTTATGTAAATATATGTATGTTGTGATTTTAAGTGTTTTTGTGATCCAAGTGATGAGAATTGGATTGTATTTCTTTCCCTTCCTTTTTCTTTTTTCCTTTTTCCTTTTTTCTTTTTCTTCTCTTTTTCTTTTCTCTTTTTCTTTTCTTTTTTTTTTCCTTTCTTTTTCCCGGTTTCCCCTGCTCCCCTAGACCCGTGCGCAGCTTTCCCCCCTGTTTTCGGTTCGGCTGTCAAGCCCAACCACCACCCCCAGTGCCGGTCAGCCACCGTCACCGCCCCTTCCACCTGAACCTCCACTTGCTGGCGAGCTCCCTCCGGCGATCCCATCCCCAACGGCCTTCACTCTCTATCTCACCTCCCTTCAACCCGAAATGGGTTTAAATGGGTGGCTTCCTTGCCGCACAGCCATGGGCCACCCCTTGGCCACCACTTTATGTCGGCAATCATCCCCACCCTTCGGCCAACAAAACCACCCTTGGCAGGTCCTCATTCCTTCCACACAAGCAACCCATGAAATAGGTTTTAGACCCACGGGTTGAGCAACCCAGCGCCGCCGTCTGGCCACCGTGTCTCTCACCTCCACCACCAAACCACTCCCCTACCCCAGCCGGTCATCCCCCTACTTCAGCTCCTCAAACCGCGGCCTCACTTCCCGGTACAACCCCAAATCCGAAAATGGGTTTCCACCCTTTTGGAGCTCGATCCGCCACCTTCCGGTGGTTGTGCCGCCACACCACTACCTCCATGAGATTCTCCACTCTTCAGTGAGTATCTCCCTAAATTTTGGTGTCAAACTGAGCACTTTAGCCTAACGTACAAGTGACCGCTACAAGCGCTGCGGAATGACGTCTGCTCAAGGATTTACACTTTTACCCGCTGTAAGTACTTTCCAAACGAGCTTTAAGATTTAAATATATTTTTGGCATCAACAGATGTTGTGTTTGGTCATTGTTGGAATTTATTAATTGTTGGCTATCTGGTGCATGGTTGTCTACATTGTGTATTTACGCGCATGTTCATGAAAATATTTGGAAATTGAAATTTTTGCATGATTTCGGATATTCATGTATTGGAAATAGAAATTGGATTTTTATTGAGTTTATGGATTTTATTGGTTTTTGGCTGAGTCATAATGGGGACGGCGATACATAATGCCCGTTGTGATCAGTGTGTGTGTGGATGACCTAATGGGGACGGCGATACGTAACGCCCATTATGGTTATTGTGTGTGTAAGTCATAATGGGAACAGCGATACGTAACGTCCATTATGATTGGCAATGTGTGGATGACATAACGGGGACGGCGATATGTAACGCCCGTTATAGTCATTGAGTGTGCATTTCATATTGAGGACGGCGATATGTAACGCCTGGTATGAAATGAGTGTGGGAATCATAATAGGGACAGCGATACGTAACACCCATTATGATTGGTGATGTGTGTATATCATATTGGGGACGGTGATACGTAACGCCCGATATGATTGGATTTGTGAATATTATTTTCTGAGAATGATGGATGTTTAGGCCATTTTCTGGGAAAGTGGCAGGTTTTACTTATTGGTTTCACGTGGGCCATTTTATGGGAAATTGGTTGTGGTTTTTAATGGATTTACGTGTAACATTTTATGGAAAAATAATGGATATTTTTATTGGAGTCTTATTGTGATTAAAATGAGATTTTAGCGTATGTGGGTATTTTATTTATTTTGAGAAAGAGGATTTTTATGCTTCATGCATATGGTGTCGTGTATATGCGTATTGTTGTGCATGAATATATTTTATATCTTGGGGTTTCGTTGGGTTGTACTTACCTGCGATGCTATCTTGGCGTCGTAGTTTTTTTTTTATGCAGATTTGAAGAGGTTAATCATGAGAAGACGGCTCTGCCGTTGATGTACTGATATTATAAACTGTTATCTTGGGAAAATTATTTTTCCCCTTTTTAAAAATATGTATTCATTTAATTGGTATTTCGGATGACTATATTAAATCTCTTGTTGGAGAATTTATGTTAAACTGGTTTGTAAAATATTTCAAAAAATTCTGATACTTAGTTATTGACCTAATATATCTGCTGCTTTTATTTATGTATGTCACGTATGCACACACGTTTGGCACTTGTCGTTGGGATGTGTGACCCGTGTTGTCAACATCCCGACGCCTCAATTCTCGTGCTTATTCTAAGGGGAATTTGGGGGTGTCACATGTGGTATCAGAGCAGTTCGACTTTGGGTAAATCCGCACATTACCAAGGGACAGTACCAGAAAAGTTTGTGGTTTTAAAAATTTATTTTTTTTATTATTTGGTCATTTTATTTTATTTTATTGTTCTATTTGTTCTCTAAGTTTCTCATACTAATTTATATGGTAAGATTATCGATATTTATTTCGTTGTGTTGTGCTTTTTATTTTAATGTGCATGTTGTTTATTTATTTTCATAATCAACTTAGTTCTGATTGGTTTGTTTGCTTTGTTTTATTTTATTTTAATATTTGTCCATTAATGTGATTTTGGGTAGTAGTTAAGATTTTAATTGTTTGATTTTATTTAGTTAAGTCATTGAGCATTTATTTATTTCTATATGCCTTTGTTTTGTTTAAATTGGAATTTGGGTCTTTCAGATTTGATTATTATTTAAAACTTTCTTTTTGTTGAATCCTATATTTTAAATAATTGCAATATGGAATCTTTATTTTGAATAATTATGTTATGGAATCCCTTGTTTTAAAGTTATTATTTTGTTGTGGGTTATTATGTTTTATTAAGCTTTTGTATAATTATCCTATGAATTTAGTTTTTATTTTAATTTCATTTTATGAGTTTCCTATAAGAAAGTTATGGATTTTGTTTATTTTCTTTTTACTTTAAATTATGGCTTTTGTCTTTTAAATACTTATGAAAGTTTGAAAATTTATTTAGACAAACATTTAAAGAAAACTTTTACTTTAGTAATCTCTTTAGAGACGTTCTTTGAGGTAAGTTTTTAAATTTACTATCTTTTTACATTTTTTCTTGTTTTATTTTTGAAATGTACCTATTTATTTTGACAAGTGGATTTGTTTGGCGACTTGTTGGTATTTATTTAGTAATTAATTAATTTTATTATGGTTCGTTTCTTTTAAAGGTTTTAAGTCCTGAAGATTTCTACAATAAATCTTTTAAGAGTTGGGTTTTGTGGAGAATTTCAAAGCTTTATTTGTTATTTTATTTACTGTTATTATTTAATTCAATCTCCTTGTTTATTTAATAAAAGCTTTTGGTGATTTGTGTTTACCAAAGGAGGTGGTCTTATTTTCTTAAATGAATGGCTTTTACTTATTTGTTTATTAGATCTTTTTCTCGTTTTGTTTTTATATAATATTTATGTGAATTACTTAAGTTTTATTTAGTGTTTGGGTATATTATTATATCTTTGCGAGAGATTTGATTACGCCCAAAGAATAACGCGGTCGTTTGTAGTATAGTTTTGGGGTGTCGATTCCACAGGGAGATGGATTGAGAATTAAAAGATAATTACATAACTAAAAAAGGTGTAGACGAGTGCGACAAGTAAATTTTAGAGTGTGACGTAAATTAAAATTAAATGAGTAATTTGAAAAGTATAAAAAATGAGACGACAAGTAGAGCATAGGAAATTCCTTGCGTATTTGTGGTATTCAAATTTATTCTTAATTCATTGATAACTCAATTAAGAATTCTATGTCCAAATTCTTAATCGGAAGATATAATATTAATAACCAAAATTTAAATCAAATGTAACTCTTTGAAAAATTATTCTTCGCGCTTAACTTTCATAAATTGTTATCGACATTGAGAAAATCCAACGACGACAATACACCTAAGAGGCGATATTGCAGCAGAGAATTAAATCAATATAGACAATCAATTGCTCCAAACATAATTATAGAACTAATCCACTTAATAGAAAAAGTATGACTGAATCCATAAACGAAATAGATTCTATAATTATTTGAAGACGAAAAATATCACAAATAAATTGAGAATAATAGAACAAAAGAGTTTTAATATTTAAAGACCAAATACATGAATCAAAAATAAATTTCAAACACCATCACACACACAAGTTCATCCCTAACCCTCTTAGAGAATTTAGTTACACATATTGAAAATATGCAACAAAAATTCTCTAAGGGATAATATGGAAGAGCCAACCATTATTTTCTTCTCTCTTCTTTGGTTTTTCTTTTCTTTTCTCAAGCTCTCAAAATAATGGCTCTTCCAAAGCATCCTCCCACACTAAGCATGGTCTTAGAACACACACCCGTCCCTTCTATTTATAAGCATCTTTCATGCAAGTTATCATGACAAAATCATCACAATTTCAACTTGTTTTGCCATGTGTCATTCTTGAATCCAAGTGATTTGTGAGTTGTCATTTTGATTATTTGTTTTCCCACTATGCATGAGCTGGATTGTGCTTGTAGGTTGAGTGTTTCAATTTTGCTTCTCTATCCATTAATTGTCTTGTATGACTTAATAGCTTGTGGTCAAATAATTTGTCTTGAAGAAACTTGAGTGCACTTCATCTTGCATATGAGTTGATCATTGAATTTCCAAGTTAGTGTAGGAGTGCTTGCTGGAAAATATTATGATGACATTTGGATTTGATGCAAGTGGCTGAAGAATATTCAGGAACGTCAAATGCAGGTGCGTCCACTTGATAGTCGATTTTGTCTTGGATCGAGCGGATATCTCTTAAAACATAAAACATAAAAGTTATAGATATTTCTCTTATAGTTCTATATCATCTTGAATCAGCTCAATCGGAGATTGAATGAGAGAGTTATGCCCATATTATGAAAAGACATCAGAACTGTCTAAAATTTCGCAATTATCTTTATTTGCTCCTAATGCTTCTATTTGTATCCTAAATCAGAATATAAAAATAATGAGTATATTTAGGCATCAAATAAGAATAAAATATTAAACATTAAGAGAGAAAAATATGACATTTTATATTCTCATCAATATATTAAATCATGCTTATATCTATCTCAAGATAAATGACCATTAATTTTAATAACATGAGTTATATCCGTTATTTTCTCATTTCTTTTAGCATTTAAATAGAGTATTTAGAGTGCATTTTTGTACACTCATCACACCCCCCAACTTACTCATGCTAGTCCCTATCAATTTTCATGCAAAATGATGAGAAAGACCAAAGAAAATTACACATAGGGGCCATCAAGACACATTTTTCAAATTTACATATCAAAACAATCTTAGAAATTCAATAACCCTTTCACACGTAATTCAAATATAGCAATCCACAGAGTGTGTATGTGTTCCAAACTATTTTGATCAAATCAGAAGTTTCGACACATGCAACATTAGAATATCTTAAGCAAAAAGGTTCAACTCCATAACTCATGAGTATAGAAGTGTTTCATGTAAGGGTTCTCTCTATGGAGTTGACAAAAGTGTATACTTACTCTCATGGGAATGTAGGCAATTATATATAAGAAACAAGCAAACATTGATTTTATGATAGGAATAAAAACAATTGAGAATTCCACCATTCTTTCCACAAACATACTTAGGATCAGAATAGCCAACACAAAAGGTTGTAACGTGGTTTAGGTTTGGCTATAAGAAGGAAAAGGTAAAGAGGATTCAAAAACTTCCAAGTATACACAAAAGGGAATTTATTAAATATCTCAGTAGATCATACTTTCCTTTTGATGTACTTTTCGCCTTTTCAAATGTTTGACTAAGTATACTTTTCCATCTTCTTTTGCCACTAGTGTCTTCGCAATTTGATGAACTCTTTCATGAATAATTTGATGGACACATCTAGCACCATGCCATTTTTGTCATGTTTTTTTTTTTTTTTTTTGAAATGATAATTTCACACCTAGTACACACTTGGAAGTAAAATGGTAGGAAAAATTAGTGTATAAGCTATACTCCAATGTGGAGAGGTATGGATGATGTAAGTATGAAAAGAAAAGGCCATATGTGTATATTGGCTCAAAATTGGCTGCTGGGGATCTATGGTGAAAAAGGTCAGCTTGAAAGGCTTAACCGTTAATCCTAAGTTGGCTTTCGTCATATCCCAAGTATATCCACCATCTTACCACAAATCATATAATGATATTTTCGAAAGAAGTGTCCAATACAACAAATCAGTGGATACTTATCACAATTTCTATATTTGTAAGCTCTCAGTTCTCACCAAAATTCACATGACTACTTGAGCAAAATAATTCTCTAGTTACATGTGTCAAATCACCATATTACCACAAAGTTTGAATAAGTGCACAAATGGTTATGTGGATGTTTTAGCAAAATGATTTAAGATGGGTTTGTTGAATTTACCAAGATGGTTATGAATGAGCATGAGTATACATGTGTGAAAAGATGTCTGTGTGATGTAAGCTTATAAAAAAAAAATTGGCAATTTTTTTATATTTTGATTGAAATATGCCACAAAGTTTAAATGATAAATTTGCATTCCCACCCCCCAACTTAAATGAAACATTGTCCTCAATGTTTAAAAATCAAAATTGATTGGGAAGTAACTAAAAATGGTAGGATACACCTGATGTGTGATATGGATAGCTTGCTAAGCGTCAAAAGTGGTGATCTGAAATGACAAAATGAAATTATCCTGCAAACAAAAATAAAGAAAATAGTAGTAAACAAAAATAAAACAAAACAAAACAAACAAGATAATAATAATAATAATAATAATAATAATAATAACAATTATTGTTGCATGCTGTGGTCAAAGTTGATAGACCAAGTCTACAACCAGACTATCTTCCACTTATAGAACTGTTCCTCCTGGGTCAAAAATGAAATGTTTATTTTTCCAATAAGCTTGGTGTTCAAGCTTCACAGGTAGGTGGCAAGGCTTTAGATTAACTTTTGGTACTTGCCCACTTGAAGGAATCTGTTTTTCATTTTTCTCAGGCAACTCCTCAAACTTTGGTTGCCAAGCTTGTGTGTCATGATCTTGAGTTGTATCAAAGACTGTACAAATATCAGTTACATCAGACGAATCACTGATAGGATTAAACTCAGAATCAACAATAAAATTCTCAAGGGGATCAGAATCATAAGTTGTGAAAACTTCCTTGTCTATGAGCGAGTCAATCATATATGTCTGGTGGCACTCGTCATTCTTCACAGTTTCTTGTGCCATATGTTGACCATGAGGTACAGAGTTTGAGAAGGGAACTTACCTTGCTCATTTACACTCAAGAAGCTCGTTATTTTAGACACCTGGCTCTTTATCTCCTTTTGTTCTTCAACAACCTTCATAATTAAATATTCAAATTTTTGGTTAGTCTTAACCTGTACTTCAATAAATGCATGCAAAGTGTCTTCTAAAGAATTTCTAGAAGATTGAGGTGCATGGTATGATCTAGAGGATTGTGCAGGCTGTTGGTTTTCAGACTTCCAGCTGAAATTGGGGTGATTACGCCATCCTTTCATGTTAGCATGTGTAGGACATTCTTGGGCATGATGATCTACCCCGCCACACACAGCACATGGCCCAAAAGAGTCTGCATGATTAGCCATGTGTGTTGGCTTTAAGTTTCTAATCCTTGACAGCTCTATTTCCCTTGTAAGCAGTTCAACCTTGGCCTTTAGATTATCTTCCTCCCTGAGATGGTAAATTCCACCTCCACTTGGATTTCCTGTAGGTCGTGACCTGTTTGTGCTATCAGTAGCACTTGGTCTAGTCCAAGTATGAGCTTTTTCAGCAAGTTCATTGAGGTACTCTATGGCCTCATCAGGATTTTTCTGTAAAAATTCTCCATTGCACATCATTTCCACGAATTGGCGTTCCCTGGGCATAAGCCCTTCATAGAAATAACTCACTAAGCGCCAATTTTCATATCCATGGTGAGGACACATACTCAGTAATTCTTTAAATATTTCCCAAGATTGGTACAAAGTCTCACTATCCTTTTGTGCAAAGGTGGAGATTTGTCTTTTTAAAGCATTGGTCTTATGTTGGGGAAAGTATTTATTGAAAAACACTTGAGTCATCTCACTCCATGTTCCAATAGATCGTAGTCTTAATGAGTACAACCAACTCTTAGATTTATCTTTCAAAAAAAAAAGAAAGAACTTTAGCCTTACCGTGTCGTCAGTGGTATTTTGACTGTAGAATGTTGCAACTACTTCCTCAAATTCCCTAATATGAACATAGGGATTTTCATTTTGTAGACCATGGAAAGTCAGAAGTAATTGTATCATTCCTGTTTTGAAATCTACTTGATGAACATTAGGTGAGAATATAATACAGGATGGTGTGGCTGTTCGTGCTGGATGAAGATAATCTTGGAGGTTCTAATAGGTTGGTCCGCGTGTTCACTCATCGCGTCAGAATTGGAAGAATTTATCAAACAAGCGATTAGAAAAATTAGATTCTGAATCTGATTCTAGCACGGGTCTACTAGCAAACCGTCCAAAAGCGTCTTTGTACCTGCGCATGAAAGTAAAGAAAAGCGTAATGCTGAAAAAAATAATTACGAAAAGAAAAAAGTAAAATAAAATAAAGATGCAGAAAGCTAAAAAGAAAATGAAGGGAGTTACCACTTTTTTTTTTTTTTACAAACTACTAAAAAAAACTACAAATTCTTCTACCGTCTCCTCGACAACGGTGCCAAAATTTGATTACGCCCAAAGAATAACGCGGTCGTTTGTAGTATAGCTTTGAGGTGTCGATTTCACAGGGAAATGGATTGAGAATTAAAAGATAATTACGTAACTAAAAAAGGTGTAGACGAGTGCGACAAGTAAATTTTAGAGTGTGGCGTAAATTAAAACTAAATGAGTAATTTGAAAAGTATAAAAAATGAGACGAAAGTAGAGCATAGGGAATTCCTTGCGTATTTGTGGTATTCAAATTTATTCTTAATTCATTGATAACTCAATTAAGAATTCTATGCCCAAATTCTTAATCGGAAGATATAACATTAATAACCAAAATTTAAATCAAATGTAACTCTTTGAAAAATTATTCTTCGCGCTTAACTTTCATAAATTGTTATCGACATTGAGAAAATCCAACGACGATAATATACCCAAGAGGCGATATTGCAGCGGAGAATTAAATCAATATAGACAATCAATTGCTCCAAACATAATTATAGAACTAATCCACTCAATAGAAAAAGCATGACTGAATCCATAAACGAAATAGATTCTAAAAATATTTGAAGACGAAAAATATCACAAATAAATTGAGAATAATAGAACAAAAGAGTTTTAATATTTAAAGACCAAATACATGAATCAAAAATAAATTTCAAATACCATCACACACACAAGTTCATCCCTAACCCTCTTAGAGAATTTAGTTACACATATTGAAAATATGCAACGAAAATTCTCCAAGGGATAATATGGAAGAGCCAACCATTATTTTCTTCTCTCTTCTTTGGTTTTTCTTTTCTTTTCTCAAGCTCTCAAAATAATGGCTCTTCCAAAGCATCCTCCCACACTAAGCATGGTCTTGAAATACACACCCCTCCCTTCTATTTGTAAGCATCATTCATGCAAGTTGTCATGACAAAATCATCACAATTTCAACTTGTTTTGCCATGTGCCATTCTTGAATCCAAGTGATTTGTGAGTTGTCATTTTGATTATTTGTTTTCCCACTATGCATGAGCTGGATTTTGCTTATAGGTTGAGTGTTTCAATTTTGCTTCTCTATCCATTAGTTGTCTTGTATGACTTAATATCTTGTGGTAAAATAATTTGTCTTGAAGAAACTTGAGTGCACTTCATCTTGCATATGAGTTGATCATTGAATTTCCAAATTGGTGTAGGAGTGGTTGCTGGAAAATATTATGATGACATTTAGATTGGATGCAAGTGGCTGAAGAATATTCAGGAACACTAAGTGCAGGTGCGTCCACTTGATGGTCGATTTTGTCTTGGATCGAGCGGATATATCTTAAAACATAAAACATAAAATTTATAGAGATTTTTCTTGCGGTTCTATATCATCTTGAATCAGCTCAATCGGAGATTGGATGAGAGAGTTATGCCCATATTACGAA
Source organism: Platycarya longipes (assembly GCA_036559045.1). Lineage (NCBI taxonomy): Eukaryota > Viridiplantae > Streptophyta > Magnoliopsida > Fagales > Juglandaceae > Platycarya > Platycarya longipes. The sequence continues at coordinate 37,025,488 of CM071799.1, forward strand.
AAGACATCAGAACTGTCTAAAATTTTGCAATTATCTTCATTTGCTCCTAATGCCTCTATTTGTGTCCTAAATCAAAATATAAGAATAATGAGTATATTTAGGCTTCAAATAAGAATAAAATATTAAACATTAAGAGAGAAAAATATGACATTTTATATTCTCATCAATATATTAAATCATGCTTATATCTATCTCAAGATAAATTACCATTAATTTTAATAACATGAGTTATATCCATTATTCTCTCATTTCTTTTAGCATTTAAATAGAGTATTTAGAGTGCATTTTTGTGCACTTAACAAGATTTGTTTTGATAAATTATTGGCATTTATGTAATTGTATTTCTTTGTTGATATTTCCTATGTTATTTATATGTAATACCTGGGTCTCACTGAGTGTTAGAGTTTCTAAATTTTAATTTTATTTCTGGAAGATTGTTGGAATTGTAATCTAGGCGAACTCTTCATATGAGTGTGAAATTCTTAGCCATTGACATATTGTTATGGAATCTGTTTTACGAATACTTATGATGGTAGATGATCAATTGTTTTTTTTTGGTGAAGTTTTGATCTTGGTTGTGGAAGCTTAGAGATTGATGTGTAATAATTGTGAGTATAAATTTTGGAGAATGCATGTTTTTGTTTTGTTTTTGGTTGGGAGAGTTAATTAGAGTGTACACTCTAAGCACGATACTTGGCGAATGTAATGGTTAGTAGCTTTGGTTGAAGTTATCTTCAGGAATTAGTTACGACTTGAATCCAAATAGGAATTTAAATATTTGAGGCTATTTTTATTTTATTTTATTTGGAGACTGAATGTCTAGTTGGGAGTTAGAATTTTAGGCGTCAACATTTGGATGACATAACTAGATTTATGAGTTGATAAAACATTAAGGTTTGGGAGTGTAGTACTTGGTGCTTAATGGATTTAATTTTTGAATTACAAGATGTGCTTTGAGGCTTTAGTCATGACGTAGTAGTTGAAGAAGTTAAATATTTGGGAGTCTAAATTCTAGGATGATTTTGAGAAGATAGTGGGGTGATCTGATATTGGGAGGCTATATTTTCTTTGGGGATTGATCTTAGTTTTGCAAAATTCTATTTTGATGGTTAAGTTGGAAAGTGATAGGATTTTTTTGTGATATACGTTGGAGTTTGGGTATCAACTATAGTGATATAATCAAAATTATGAGATATTAAAATTTTAGGATTTGTAAGTGTGGTATAAGATTTCTTGTTAATAGGTGTTGAGCCAATTTTTACTATGGCGATAATTTGTGAGGACTTAAATTTTTATGCATTTAACGAGTTATCAGAGTGCACGCGAAAGCGTGAAGACTTGCGATGTAGTTGGAGGTTCGAGTTTTACGTTGGTTGTGAGGAATTAGTGGTGACTTGAAATTTGTAACGGTACTTGTAAGTAGAGACTTAACTTTTTGGTGTGGTAAATTATGTTTATTGATGGTTAAGTTGGGAAGATAAACTTGTGAGTTACTTTAGGGTGACACAAATTGTTGTATGGAATTAGTGAACGTTAAAATTTTGAAAGGTTGTGTTAGGATTCTGATACATATGAAGTTCAGATTAATTGGCTACCTCAGGAGTCTTAGAGATGAAATATTATTTGGAGACAATACGGTTATGGTGGAATAACACTCATTTGTGTTTGAGGAAAATAAATGATTGTGTAATACTTGGAGTGAGTATTGAGCTGTGTGGTAAGTGAGCATTGGAGTTTTTATTAGTTGCAGCAGAGCGAATTTCGGGGACGAAATTCTTTTTAAGGGAGAGAGAATGTGAGATCCCAGATTTACGTGTATTTTTAAACGTTATTTTATTCTCGATGTTAACTATTTTAATTTATTTTAATAATATTATTAGTCGTGTTTTATTTGTTTAAGATATTTATTTGATCTATTGATTAGTTAATATTAGTTTTATGTTGTTCTTATAATTAAATATTGAGTTACATTACTTTTCTTATTAATTTTAATGTGAGATAATTATTTTAAAAATTGGAATTTAATTTCTTTATTTCATTATGAGTTTATTTTATGTGTTTTATTTATTTTAATTAAATGTGTTTTGGAATGGGTTTTTATGTAAATATATTTATATTGTGATTTTAAGTGTTTTTGTGATCCAAGTGATTAGAATTGGATTGTATTTCTTTCCCTTCCTTTTTCCTTTTTCCTTTTTCCTTTTTCATTTTTCTTTTCTTCTTTTTTTTCCCTTTCTTTTTCCCGGTTTCCCCTGCTCCCCTAGACTCGTGCGCAGCTTCCCCCCCTGTTTTCAGTTCGGCTGTCAAGCCCAGCCACCACCCCCAGCGTCGATCAGCCACCATCACCACCCCCTCCACCTAAACCTCCACCTGCCGGCGAGCTCCCTCCGGCGATCCCATCCCCAACGACCTTCTCTCTCTATCTTACCTCCCTTCAACCCGAAATGGGTTTAAATGGGTGGCTTCCTTGCCGCGCTGTCGTGGGCACCCCTTGGCCACCACTTTATGCCGGCAATCATCCCCACCCTCCGGCCAACAATACCACCCTTGGCAGGTCCTCATTCCTTCCACACAAGCAACCCACGAAATGGGTTTTCGACCCACGGGTTGAGCAACCCAGCACCGCCGTCCGGCCACCGTGTCTCTCACCTCCGCCACCAAAACACTCCCCTACCCCAGCCGGTCATCCCCCTAGCTCAGCTCCTCAAACCACGGCCTCACCTTCCCGGTACAACCTCAAACCCGAAAATGGGTTTCCACCCTTTTGGAGCTCGATCCGCCACCTTCCTGTAATTGTGCCGCCACACCACCACCTCCATGAGATTCCCCACCTTCAATGAGTATCTCCCTAAATTTTGGTGTCAAACCGAGCACTTTAGCCTAACGTATAAGTGACCGCTACTAGCGCTACAGAATGACGTCTGCTCAAGGATTTACACTTTTACCCGCTGTAAGTACTTTCCAAACGAGTTTTAAGATTTAAATATATTTTTGGCATCAACAGATGTTGTGTTTGGTCATTGTTGGAATTTTTTAATTGTTGGCTATCTAGTGCATGGTTGTCTGCATTGTGTATTTACGCGCATGTTCATGAAAATATTTGGAAATTGGAATTTTTGCATGATTTCATATATTCATATGTTGGAAATGGAAATTGGGTTTTTATTGAGTTTATGGATTTTATTGGTTTTTGGCTAAGTCATAACGGGGATGGCGATACGTAACGCCCGTTGTGATCAGTGTGTGTGTGGATGACATAATTGGGATGGCGATACGTAATGCCCATTATGGTCATTGTGTGTGTAAGTCATAATGGGGACGGCGATACGTAACGCCCATTATGATTGGCAATGTGTGGATGACATAACGGGGACGGCAATACGTAACGCCCGTTATGGTCATTGAGTGTGCATTTCATATCGGGGACGGTGATACGTAATGCCCGGTATGAAATGAGTGTGGGAATCATAATGGGGACAGTAATACGTAACGCCCATTATGATTGATGATGTGTGTATATCATATCGGGGACGACGATATGTAACGCCCGATATAAATGGATTTGTGAATATTATTTTCTGAGAATGATAGATGTTTAGGCCACTTTCTGGGAAAGTGGCGGGTTTTACTTATTGGTTTCACGTGGGCCATTTTCTGGGAAATTGGTTTTGGTTTTAATGGATTTACGTGTAACATTTTATGGAAAAATGATGAATATTTTTATTGGAGCCTTATTGTGATTAAAATGAGATTTTAACGTATGTGGGTATTTTATTTATTTTGAGAAAGAGGATTTTTATGCTTCATGCATATGGTGTCGTGTGTATGCGTATTGTTGTGAATGAATATATTTTATATCTTGGGGTTTGGTTGGATTGTACTTACCTGCGATGCCATCTTGGCGTCGTAGTTTTTTTGGATGCAGATTTGAAGAGGCTAAGCCTAAGGAGACAGCTCTGCCGTTGATGTACTAATATTATAAATTGATATCTTGGGAAAATTATTTTTCTCCTTTTTAAAAATATGTATTTGTTTAATTGGTATTTCGGATGACTGTTTTAAATCTCCTGTTGGAGAATTTATGTTAAACTGGTTTGTAAAATATTTTAAAAAATTCTGGTACTTAGTTATTGACTTAATATATCTGCTACTTTTATTTATATATGTCACGTGTGCACACACGTTTGGCACTTATCGTTGGGATGTGTGACCCGTGTTGTCAGCATCCCGACGCCTTGATTCCCGTGCTTATTTTAAGGAGAATTTGGGGGCGTCACATTAAGGTTCGAAAACCAATTTGGGGTGTTTCGTATTTCTCAAGGGATTTAGGGTTCTAGTTGGCCAACAAGGATATGGAGTTTCACTATGGTTGAAATGTTCTTTTGGTTGACCAAATAGTCTTTGGTTTGATGGAATGGTAATTGGTATAAGAGAGCATGATGACAAGCTTGAATCACACTCCTTCTCTGCACACATTGTTCTCCTCTTGATGTGTGTCCTAGAGTTTCCAAATGGATAGTTAGGATAGTGTCATATTTGGATATCCTACATGACAAATTAACAATTCTTTGAACCAATTACCACCTAGCACTCTCCCGAAGGGTTACTATTCAACCAAAAAACTCGAAATTTATTATTGTGCCATAGAATCTATATAATCATACGGGTATAATAGTGTAATTCATTTTGTAAAATTATACTTCTAAGTGCCATAATCAAAGAGACGGGCAATTTCCTCACCATTGTGGATCAGGATCCGACTACAATAATGGCACAAACTCGTGAAATTCCAAAAGAATTTCACAATGTATCTAAGGTCTAAAGAAGTCCATCTATCAAGTTTCCTTTAGGTCTACAAAGGAGTTTTAGGTATGGTTTGATTAGTGAGTTGAGATGAGATGAGTTAAGATGAGTTTTGAGAGTTGAATAACATATTATTAAGATAATACTTTTTAATATTATTATTATTTTGGAATTTGAAAATATTGATTATTTATTTTATTATATATGAAAATTTGAAAAAATTGTAATGATGAGATGAGATAATTGATATGAGTTTCCAATTCAAATATGGCTTTAGAGTTTTGGGGAAAAAGAAAGAATGTGGAAGGCTATTTTTAGAAAGAGTGTTGGGCTTCACAGGACTAATAGTGATTGATGTGGTTGGGTGTGTTTGTTAGCGGGTGTCGACGGTACGTGTACGGCAAATGAAAGATGTGGCAGAGATGGAAGATGTTTGCCCTGCATACCTCAAGTGATTCACCCAAAGGGAGTGAAGTTCGATCCTACTGCTTGTGAACATCACCCATGCGTTGCAGAGGCTCCAAACGGAGTGAAGTTCTAACCATCTGTATTGCTCATAATAGGACACCATGTTGTTCACGTTGATGCAAGATTGGTTCCAAATGAGTGCTGGTCTGCATATGGGTATTTGGTGGATTGTTGTTGCTAGGATGGTGTGAGGGAAGTACCTCTTTCGGGAGGTGTGCCTCAGGTGCATTCTTAACTAGCTAAAACCGAGAAACCCAAGCCCATCCATAAAGAGGACTAGCGGGAGGCGCAGAAGGCAAAAGAGGGGTAAGCGACATAAGGGAGCAGATACGGAATAAAAGCCGAAAGGGACGAAGAGGGCGAAAGAGAAGAGAGCAGTGACTACAGGATGACAAGAGGAGAGCTAAGAATTAGATGTTAAGGGGTGGCTAACACGAAAAACCAGACCACCATACTGGTTGGTCAGAAGGTACAGGCACCCCATCTCACATTCAATGACAGCCACCTACTATGAGCACGACGCATTAAATGCATCACTCTGCACCCCAAACACGCCAACTTTGGAAGAACTCCCTCCCTCACCACATTAAATGCTGGTCAGGAATTCGGACATGCCCTCTCGGTCAAAGGGATGGGCTAGAACCACAGAAAAGATAAGACGGCCTTACTTGAGAAGGATCTGGAGTACTAAAGGATCCACTCGAAACCAACGAAACCCAAGCCTGATAGGACAAACGGGACAGCCGCACCTGACACCTGACTCACTCGGTTGGACCCTATAAATGGCCTGAGATCCTACCACCCTAAAGGTATGTGATCTACCCATTTATTTACTCCTTAGTCATACGTTTTTTTCCAGAACGAAGTAACTTAAGCATTGGAGTTGTCTTAGGGCACCACGGCCTACCCACTCATCAACCCTTACAGGAACGAGAACCCTTTGGGGGATTGTCTTGGAGCTAAGGCCACGGAATACGACATCAACGGTGGTGCCGTCTGTGGGCTCCTTATAGACGTAATGTGTGCTCCGTATGCCGACGATAATACAGTCCCAAACAACCCATAAAGAAGAACTTAACAACCAAGCGATGGAAGCCAAACTCGCAGCGATGGAAGAAACCATCAAGAAGCTGACAGAAGAGAACGAGAATTTGCGAAAAAGCAGCGAAGAATGCACAGCCAACCACGAAGCATCTACAAGCGAGCATGCAAGCTCTCAGCGGGAAGAAGAAGCCCCCGACTGGGTGGAAGTAGAAAGGCGCAAGCTACACCAAGAGCTCAAGGCGCTAGGAGATAAATACGAGGAAATGACCAAGCTAATCGAGGCACCATCCATAACCGACTAGCTGCATAGTAGTTTCACGCCATACAGCGTTAATGTGATGGCGGTTCCCCTCCCACCAAAGTTCAAAGCGCCACAAATGGAGCTGTACAACGGGGGGAAATGATCCGTTTGAACACTTGGAAGCATACAGGACGCACATGAGCCTGTATGATTACCCGGGCGAAGTGGCATGCAGAGCCTTCCCCTTCACCTTGAAAGGGGCGGCGAGGGCATGGTTCAGGATCATTCCTTTTTTTAACCCAGTTCTTGTGTAGCCGCAAGAGGAGATCCCGGCCGCTTACCTCCTCACAGTGAGGCAGCATGACCGGGAGAGCCTAAAGAACTACCTAACCAGATTCAATAAAGAGCGGATGACCACAGACGACCAAGACAAGAAGATCACCTTGGCCGCCCTCTTAGGGGGAATATGGCCTAGAAATCCTTTCATGGCCGAGATTGCTCGGAAAACCCCAGCAATCTTGGCAAAGTTTATGGACCTGGCAGACAGGTATATAAATGTTGAGGACACACTCCAGGCCCTCACCGCGCCTTGAGACGAGGAAACAGAGCGGTTGGATGCAAAGGCCACAAACCATCAAGGAGAGTCCTTAAAGGAAGGGAGAAGGTGAGAGGGATCCGAGGCAAGGGGACGGCAAGAGTGGCCCCACCAATGGCCTCAGCAGTGCCTCCACACTAGCTCAGTAGTCGAGGGAGGGAGGAATGCCGGCCCCAACAGAGAATACCCATGGCAATCGCCCGTGAAGCTGTACTACGAGTACCACAAGTCCGGAGGAAACAACACCTGAGATTGCAAGGCACTCAAAAGAATAAGGAGGGAAGACGAGCAAGAAAGCTCCAGGCATGGCAAAGGCCTGTCGCCCAGCAGGCGTGGTTCAACCCCACACAGGCAGCAGCGTAGGTGGGATAATTGCCATGACTAACCTAGGGGAGGGGAGCCCCTGGGAGAGATCAGGAAAATTGACTAGGGAGTCCCTAAGGATAGGATGACCTTGTCGTTAAGAAAGATCCACGCGTGGTCAGCGCGTTACAGGGAGATATACACCAATTGCAATGCCCCTACAGGGAGTCAAGCCGGCTGAAGCCCTTCTATCACCTTTGACAAGCAGGATGAGGTGAGAATTCTCCACCCCCATGATGCGCGTTGGTAGTGACCCTGCAAATGGCTAATTTCCCCACCAGAAGGTTTTTAGTCGATAATGGAAGCTCCGCCGACATTCTGTATTGGAAGCCTTTATCAAAATGGGAATCGAGCATGACCCATTGCGACCAACCCCGACCCCCTCAAGGGCATCATGGGCGATGTCATCCAACCAATTGGGTTAATCGCACTCCCTGTGCTGGTCGGAACAGCCCTAAAGATGGCCATGGTCATGATGGGCTAGCTGGTAGTCAAGACCCCCTCGTCATATAACGTGATCTTGGGACGCCCCACACTGAACTGGCTGAGGGCGGTTACCTCAACTTTCCACATGACGATGAAGTTTCTGACCAGGGAAGGGACGAGGGAAATCCAGGGCGAGCAAGTACTCACAAGGGAATGCTACGCTCGTGAACTAAAACACGAGTGCCAAATGGTAGTCAACGTCACCGAAGGGGGGACAAATCTGCCCACTACCTCGCCCCTCACGGAGTGGGACGTCGAGATGAGAGATGAGTAGTCCCTCAGGAAGGGTGAACCAACGAACCACTGGAACTGATCGCCCTTGACCCAGCTAAGCCCCAACGAAGGATTCAGCTGGGCACCAAACTATCCCCGAGTTTAAAAGCCAAACTACAACAGATCCTGGTGCTCTACCATCGCTGCGATATATGGCCTCAAAAAGGGAAACTGAATCAAACCCCAAAAAAATAGAAGCTATCACTCGAATGGTAGTGCCACATAGCCACCGTGAAATGCAACAACTAGCGGGTAGAGCAACCGCGCTAAATTGTTTCATCGCCCGTTCTATTGACCGGTACTTGCCTTTCTTCAAAGTGTTGAGGCAGGCACAGGAGTGGATTCAACTTACGACGAGGTGTTTGGCAAGCTAAAAAGGTACCTGATGCATTCCCCCTGCTCGGCCACACAAAGCCAGGCGACTTCTTGACCGTATACCTGGCAATCTCCCCAAATGCTATCTCAGCAATCTTACTACGTGATGTCGCAAAAGGCAAGCAACTTATCTACTACATTAGCCGAGCCTTTAGAGGCACTGAAGCCAGGTACCCATGGTTGGAAATTTTGGTCTTCGCCTTAGTCGTCGCTGCAAGGTGACTTAGGCCCTATTTTCAATTCCATAGTATCCAGGTGCTCACGGACCAACCCCCTGAAATCCATATTGTAGAAGCCAGACACCTCAGGAAGGTTGGCAAAGTGGATGATCAAGCTTAGCGAATTCGACCTAAAGTACATCCCCAGAACGTCGGTAAAAGGGTAGGCACTCGCAGACTTCGTCACGGAAGTCAATGAGTTCGCAGAGGAGCTACCCCTCACGCCTCAAGGTCAACCATGGACAAGTCAGCTTGCAAAACTGGCGAAGGCATAGGAGTGTACATCTTGACAGTCAAGGGTGAGTAACATAGCTATGCAATCAAACTCACCTTTAAGATCACCAACAACGAAGCAAAGTACGAAGCCCTGATCACGGGATTAACATTGGCAAGATTCCTAGGGGAAACAGAGGTAGAGGTGCACGCGGACTCCCAAGTTTTAGTCAACCAAGTCCTAGGAACATTTGCCACCAAAGGCGTGAAGCTGAAACAACACGTCTAGAAGGCATGTGAGGCCCACGACCACTTCCGGTTCTTCAACATTCAACAGATTCTGAGGGCGGACAACCGTCAGGCAGACCAATTGGCGAGGGCAGCCTCGGGGCAAGAGGGCGTTACCCTCCCAGAACAAGCAGCTGTAAGGGTGGCTAACCCAGCGTCAATAGGGCATGAGAAATTTTGGCGTATTTGTAAGAAGGAAAACTGACTCGACTGAGGCGCGGGAGATCCAAAACAGGGCGGCAAGGTTTGCGCTGCTGGATAGGCTGCTATGCAGGAAGGGCTTCTGTGAACCCCTCCTTAGGTGCCTATCCCTAAAAGAATCTTAGTACGTACTGGCTGAGATACACGAAGGAGTCCTCAGAAGCCACCTAAGGGGGCGAGCCCTAGCAGCAAAGATAACCAGGGTAGGCTATTACTGGTCGAGCACTCTTAAAGATGTAGAGAAGTTTGCCAAAAAGTGTTGCCGATGCCAGGAGCACACCCTTGTGCCTCAACTCCCGCTAGAAGAGCTAACCTCTCTTACAACACCATGATCCTTTGCTCAGTGGGGACTAGACCTCATCGGCCCTTTTCCCACTGCCTGAGGTGGGGCCAAGTTTGTCATGGTCGCAGTCGACTGCTTTACCAAATGGGTCGAGGCAAAAGCTCTAGCAAACATCTCCTCTTACACCATCACCAAATGCTTGTGAAGATCGATCGTATGCCGATTTAGAATCCCCCAGAGTTTCATATCGGATAACGGAAAGCAGTTTGACTGTTCCCATTATCGAGAATGGTGCGCAGAACTGAAAATTAAAGTGAAGTATTCCTCACCGGGCCACCCCCAAGCCAATGGACAGGCAGAAGCAACAAACAAAATCATCCTATCTATACTCAAGAAAAGGCTTGGCTTGCACAAAGGAGAGTGGGCAGATGAGCTCCCAGGTGTCTTATGGGCATACAGAACAACAGAACGAACCCGATGGGAGAAACACCATTTACCCCCGCCTACAGGACCGAGGCAGTAATACTGGTAGAGATAGGGGCGCCCACACTTCGAATCCAGCAATTCAACCCAGCCACCAACGGCGACAAGCTAGTAGAGCAACTCGTCCTCCTTGAAGAAAAAATGGCAGACGCAACAATACGGACAGCCTACCATAAGCGAAAGGCCGAACAATACTTCAACAGGCGAATTTGGCCACGATCATTCAAACATGGCAATTTAGTCTTAAGACAGACAGGAGTAACGACTCGAGAAGAACAAAAGTTGGGGCCGCAATGAGAAGGCCCTTACATAGTAACCTCCAACAATTGCCTGGGGTCATACCGACTCAAAGTTAGTCAAGGAAGGGAGCTTCATCGCCCATGGAACGTAGAACACTTAAAGAAGTACTATGTATAAGAGAATGATTTTGTATGTAAATCTTCTACTTGATCAATGAAATCTGAACGAAGAAATTCTTGGCCCCTGACTATAGTCTCAGTCAATCAAGGTTTGCAAATCACAGACTTTAGTCCTGGGTGCTCGCCCACTCAACTCACACATCATAATTCACCCAGAGGTTGAGGCTCGAGGCTAGGGCCCCAGCCTGAGCACACTTATAAACCCTCTTTGCCTCTCAATCAATCAAAGCTTGCAAATCATGGGATTAAGTCTTGTGCACCCACCCACTCAACTCACGTATCATAATTTGCCCAGAGGTTGAGGCTTGAGGCTAGGGCCCTAGCCAGAATACACTCATAAAACCTCTTCGCCTTTCAATCAATCAATGCTTGCGAATCGCGGGGTTAAGTCCTTGGCGCCCGCCCACTTAACCCACGCATCATAGTTCGCCTAGTCAATCAACTAGAACTTGAGAATTGCGGGGTTGAGTGGGCGGGGTTGAGTCCTGGCCCTCCTACTCAACCCACTCAAATTGAGGTGCTAGAATAAGGCCCCGGCCTGGGCACACTTGCGCACTTTTCGCCAAAAGTACAGACGAAGGCAGGATAAGGAAACTAAGGGCACAATAAGTGACAAAAAAAAAAAGAAATGAACAAAGCATCTCATTAATATTCAGTGTACAATACAAAATTTTACAAGAAGGATAGGAGAGGAACATTTGTCACTCCAAAGGCGGGGGCACTCGAGGATCACGATCCTCAAAATGAGGATAGCCTAGAGTCCCAATCTTCTTGACGAATGACTGAGCAATAGAGTCAAGAGCTAGAGTGCGATGATCCATACCCTTCATATCAAAGGAGGGATTGTGTAACACCTCCTCCCTCAACCTTCTAAGGCCTTCTGCATAACCACAACTCCTGGTAGAGACACTGACGATGTGGGATTCGTCTACTCGGGACCTAAGGGCCTCCAGCTCATCAGTAGCCTCGCCCAAGGCCGCTCGAACACCATCCAGCTCAATGGCAAGGGCTTCATTCTCTTGCCCAGACACGTCCAGGCTTGTCCGAAAGGTCTCGATCTCAGCCTCCTTTGCAAACTGATCCTGCTCAGAAACCTCCAAGTTGGCCTACAGGGACTTAACATTCTGGGAGAACACAACCAAGTCATCCTTCAGGTGAGCCACCTAGCCCTCCACAAGCCTTCAAGGGCAATCGGCCTCGCCAAGAGATGCTGCCAAGGAACACGCCTCCACCCTCAAAGCGAACACCTCGCTCTGCAACGCTGCTTGACCTGCCAACAATTCTGCATTGCTCGCCTCTAAGGCAAGCTTTCTCCCTAAAGGGCCACCTTCTCCACCTCTAGGGTAGCATTCCTCCTCAGCAGGTCATCCCTCTCACACGCCAAAGTTTGGGCAACCTCACCTAGTTGCTGCTGCTTCCCTTGAAGGTCCTCACGCATCGCCTTCGACCTCTTCAACAAGTAGCAGTCAAGTTGACAGACAGAGCCAAGCTCTTGGTTATACTCAATGAGCTCCGCCATTTCAGCACCCACTACCTCGACAATCTGTCTAGTAGGGCACCACGCCGAGACTAGAAGGTCAAATGGCGTCGAGTTGAAGCAGGCAAGGGAGGAAGCGAATGGGCGTGAGGCGGCGAATGAAGAGGAGTGTACGAAGGGCTTTGAAGTTGAACATGGCCTGAACCTTCATGCTGAGGAATACGAGGTGGACTTTCGCGTTCAGGAAAGTGGGGTGGATCCTCATGTTGAGGAGCATGAGGCGGACTCTAGTGAAGAGTGTTAGGTTGACCTTCATCTACAAGGCAAGGGTTCTTGCAAGCAATCCGTAAGCTGACTGCATCTCCCAAGTCTCGTGAAACTGAGAGTCATCTTCAATTACCACCACATCTACGTCGTGGCGCACAACGCAGAAACGCTGTGAGCCGAAGGCCCTCATTCATTTGTCGAAAAGCGGTCAAACCTAGCCTCATCATTTGGAGAAGTCCCACCCCGGCTCCTTCCCACTCCCTCAACCTGCCCTCCTGCACCTTCCCCACCAGTTGGGCCCCCAATCGCCACTTTAACATTGGAAGGCACCTCGCCCATACCTTCGAGGGCCTGATTACGCCCAAAGAATAATGCGGTCGTTTGCAGTATAGCTTTGGGGTGTCGATTCCACAGGGAGATGGATTGAGAAATTGAAGAACAGTAACAAAATTAACAAAAAGATTTAGATGAGTGCGAAAAGTAAAGCATCGGGAATCCTTTGTATATAATTGGTATTTTAATTATTTTCGATTCATTAATAACTCAATTGAAAATTCTATGTCCAAATTTTCAATCGGAAAATAAAACATTAATAACCAGATTTAAATCAAATGTAATCTTTCGAAAAATCATTCGTCACAATATAAGAACAGGAATTGTTATCGATATTAAAGAAATTCAACGTCGACAATATACTCGTAGAGCAATATTGCAGCAGAGAATTAAATTAAGATAGATAACCAATTGAACCAAACATAATCAAAGGATTATTGCATTTAATAGAAAAAGCATGACTGAATCTATAAATGAAATAAATTCTAAGATTATTTGGTGACGAAAACATTTATAATAAATTTCGAATGACTAAACAAAAGAGTTTAATATTTGAAGAACACATATATGAATCAAAAACAATTACAAATACCATCATATATACAAATTCATCCCTAGCTCTACTAGAAAATTAGTTACACATATTGAAAATATGCAACAAAAATTCTTCAAGGGATAATATGGAAGAGCCAACCATTATTTTCTTCTCTCTTCTTTGGTTTTTCTTTTCTTTTCTCAAGCTCTCAAAAACAATGTATCTTCCAAGGCATCCAAGCACACTAAGCATGGTCTTAGAACACACACCCCTCCCTTCTATTTATAAGCATCCTTCATGCAAGTTGTCATGACAAAATCATCACAATTTCAACTTGTTTTGCCATGTGCCATTCTTGAATCCAAGTGATTTGTGAGTTGTCATTTTGATCATTTGTTTTCCCACCATGCATGAGCTGGATTTTGCTTGTAGGTTGAGTGTTTCAATTTTGCTTCTCTATCTATTAGTTGTCTTGTATGACTTAATATCTTGTGGTCAAATAATTTGTCTTGAAGAAACTTGAGTGCACTTCATCTTGTATCTGAATTGATCATTGAATTTCCAAGTTGGTGTAGGAGTGCTTGCTAGAAAATATTATGATAACATTTGGATTTGATGCAAGTGGCTGAAAAATATCCAGGAACGTCAAGTGCAGGTGCGTCCACTTGATTGTCGATTTTGTCTTATATTGAGTGGATATCTCTTCAAACACAAAACATAAAAGTTATAGATATTTCTCTTGCGGTTCTAGATCATCTTGAATCAGCTCAATCTGAGATTGGATGAGAGAGTTATGCCCATTTTACGAAAAGATGTCAGAACTGTCTAAAATTCCGCAATTATCTTCATTTGCTCCTAATGTCTCCATTTGTGTCCTAAATCAAAATATAAGAATAATGAGTATATTTAGGCATCAAATAAGAATAAAGTTTTAAACATTAAGAGAGGAAAATATGGCATTTTATATTCTCATCAATATATTAAATCATCAATATATTAAATCATGCTTATATCTATCTCAAGATAAATGACCATTAATTTTATTAACATGAGTTATATCCATTGTTTTCTCATTTCTTTTAGTATTTAAATAGAGTATTTAGAGTGCATTTTTGTGCACTCATCACACCCCCCAACTTACTCATTGCTAGTCCCTAGCAATTTTCATGCAAAATGATGAGAAAGACCAAAGAAAATCACACATAGGGGCCATCAAGACACATTTTTCAAATTTACATATCAAAACAATCTTAGAAATTCAATAACCCTTTCACAAGTAATTCAAATATAGCAATCCACAGAGTGTGTATGTGTTCCAAACTATTTTTATCAAATCAGAGGTTTCGACACATGCAACATTAGAATATCTTAAGCAAAAAGGTTCAACTCCATAACTCATGGGTATAGAAGTGTTTCATGTATGGGTTCTCTCTATGGAGTTGACAAAGGTGTACATTTACTCTCATGGAAATTTAGCCAATTATATATAAGTAACAAGTAAACATTGATCTTATGATAGGAATACTAACAAATGAGATTTCCACCATTCTTTCCACAAGCATACTTAGGATCGGAAAAATCAACACAAAGGGTTGTAATGTGGTTTAGGGTTGGGGTTTATAAGAAGAAAAGGTGAAGAGATTTCAAAAACTTCCAAGTATACACAAAAGGGAATCTGTTAAATTTTTCAGTAGACTATACTTTCCTTTTGATGTACTTTTCAATTTTTTAGATTTTTGACTAAGTACACTTTTCCATCTTCTTTTGCCACTGGTGTCTTCGCAATTTTATGAACTCTTTCATAAATAATTTGATGGACACATCTAGCACCATGCCATTTTTGTCATGGTTTTTTTTTTTTTTTTTTTTTATGATAATTTCACACCTAGTACACACTTGGAAGTAAAATGGTAGGAAAATATAGTGTATAAGCTATACTCCAATGTGGAGAGGTATGGATGATGTAGATATGAAAAGAAAAGGCCATATGTGTATATTGGCTCAAAATTGGCTGCTAGGGATCTATGATGAAAAGGCTCAGCTTGAAAGGCTCAAACGTTAATCCTAAGTTGACTTTCGTCATATCCCAAGTATATCCACCATCTTACCACAAACCATGTAATGATATTCTCAAAAGAAGTGTCAAATTCAACAGATCAATGGATACTTATCACAATTTCTGTATTTGTAAGCTCTCAATTCTCACAAAATTCACATGAATACTTGAGCAAAATAATTCTTTAGTTACATGTGTCAAATCACCATATTACCACAAAGTTTGGAGAAGTGCATAAATGGCTCTGTGGATGTTTTAGCAAAATGATTTAAAATGGGTTTGTTGAATTCACCAAGATGGTTATGAATGAGCATGAGTATCATGTGTGAAAAGATGCCTGTGTGAAAAAATTTGGCAATTTTTTATATATTGATTGAAATATGCCACAGAATTTAAATAACAGATTTGTATTCCCACCCCCCAACTTAAATGAAACATTGTCCTCAATGTTTAAGAATCTGAATTGAATAACTAAATAGGGTAGAATACACCTGATGTGGGATGTGGGTGGCTTGCTTGGCATCAAAGATGGTATTTGTCAAAATAAAATTAACCTGTAACAAAATAAAGTAAACAATAAACAAAAATAAAATGAACGAAAATAAAATAAAAGAAAAACATACCTGGAGATGGTCAAGATTGATATACTGGGTCCATAAGTGGAATGTCTTCCACTTCTGGAATTTGTCTATCAATTAAGATTTTGAGGCGTTGACCATTTACTTTGAAGATACATCCATCTTTTAGATTTTCTATTTCTACCGCCCCATTTGTGAAAACGTTTTTTACTATAAAAGGGCCGGTCCATCTAGATCGAAGTTTTCCTGGATGCTTATGGAGTCTTGAATCATATAAAAATACTCGATCATTAGGCTTAAATGTTCTTCTCAAAATATTTTTATCATGAAATACTTTCATTTTAGCCTTATAGATCTTGGAGTTTTCATAAGCATCATTTCTCAATTCTTCTAATTCCGTCAATTGGAATTTTCTAAATTTTCCTGCTTTTTCCAAGTCAAAATTGAAATGTTTAATGGCCCAATATGCTCGATGCTCGAGCTCCACGGGCAAATGACAAGGTTTTCCAAAAACAAGTCTATAAGGTGACATGCCTAAGGGAGTTTTGAAAGCTGTACGGTAAGCCCAAAGCGCATCGATTAGTCTCAAAGACCAATCTTTCCGATCCGGGTTGACCGTTTTTTCTAAAATTTGTTTAATTTCCCTATTCGCAAGTTCAACCTGTCCACTTGTCTGAGGGTGATATGCAGTAGAAAGCTTATGTATCACCCCATATCTTTTCATTAAAGCTTCAAAAGAACGGTTACAAAAATGCGTACCTCGGTCACTAATGATAGCACGTGGAGTACCAAATCGAGATAATACATTTTCTTTGAGAAACTTAATTACCGTCCTGTTATCATTGGTCCTGCAAGGTGCTGCCTCTACCCATTTTGACACATAATCTACTGCCACAATAATATATAAATATCCAAAAGAAGGAGGAAATGGTCCCATAAAATCAATGCCCCAACAGTCAAAAATTTCAATTACCAAAATTGGGTTTAAGGGCATCATATTACGACGGGTCATAGCTCCTAACTTTTGACATCTTTCGCATGAGCGACAATAGATATTTGTATCTTTAAATAAGGTGGGCCAATAAAATCCACACTGCAGGATTTTTGCAGCGGTTTTCTTCATTGAAAAGTGGCCACCACAAGCTTGGGAATGACAAAATTCCAAAACGCTTGCAATCTCTTCATCAGGGATGCAACGCCTTAAAATTTGATCAGGGCAGTATTTGAAAAGGTAAGGGTCATCCCAGTAGAATTTTCGTACCTCAATCATGAATTTCCTTTTGTCTTGGGTACTAAAATCCTTTGGTATTTCACCTGCAGCTAAATAGTTCACAATATGAGCAAACCATGGTAGAGAAGTAATAGAAAGTAAATGCTCATCGGGAAAATCATCTTTGATTGGTATGTGGTCAGAAGTGTCCTCGAATGTGAGTCTAGAAAGATGGTCTGCCACTACGTTCTCCACTCCTTTCTTGTCTTTGATGGTGATGTCAAATTCCTGCAAAAGCAAAATCCATCGTATTAATCGTGCCTTAGCATCCTTCTTTGTAAAAAGGTACTTAAGGGCTGCATGATCTGTAAAGATAATGATAGGAGAACCAATCAAATAAGCGCGGAATTTATCCAAAGCAAATACTACAGCTAACAACTCTTTTTCAGTGGTGGAGTAATTCATTTGTGCATTATTTAGAGTTCGACTAGCATAGTAAATGACAAAAGGTTTCCCTTCTTTTCGTTGTCCAAGAACAGCACCTACAGCAAAATCACTAGCATCACACATAATTTCAAAAGGTAAATTCCAATCAGGTGGTTGCATTATAGGTGCTGAAGTAAGCTTGCCAATTAATGTTTTGAAAGCCTCTTGACAGGCTTGTGTCCATTCAAATGGGGCATCCTTAGCTAGGAGGTTACATAGTGGTCTAGATATGGCAGAAAAATTCTGTATGAATCTCCTATAAAAACCCGCATGACCAAGAAATGATCTTATATCCTTGATTGTTCTAGGTGTAGGCAATTTAGAGATTAATTCAACTTTTGATTGATCAACCTCCATTCCTTTGGAAGAAATAATATGCCCTAAAACAATACCTGAAGGTACCATAAAGTGACATTTTTCCCAATTTAAAACCAATTCTTTTTCTTCACAACGAGTCAGTACTCTTTCTAAACTCATTAAACATGCATCAAAAGAAGATCCAAAAACAGTCAAGTCATCCATAAAAACTTCCATGCACTTTTCAACCATATCACTAAAAATACTCATCATGCAACGTTGAAAAGTAGCTGGAGCATTACACAGTCCAAATGGCATTCTGCGGAAAGCATAAGTACCGAAAGGACAAGTAAAAGTAGTTTTATCCTGATCTTCTAATGCAATTTCAATTTGATAATAACCAGAATAACCATCCAGAAAGCAATAAAAAGGATGACCAGCCACCCGCTCAAGAATTTGATCAATAAAAGGAAGCGGAAAATGGTCTTTTCGTGTGGCGGCATTTAATTTTCTGTAATCAATGCACATCCGCCAACCAGTCACCAGTTTTGTAGGGACTAACTCTCCAAGGTCATTTTTTATCACAGTTACTCCTGACTTTTTAGGAACAACCTGCGTAGGACTTACCCATTTACTATCAGCAATAGGATATATCATTCCTGCATCTAATAGTTTCAATACTTCATTTTTCACAACTTCTTTCATTGTGGGATTAAGTCTACGCTGGGGGTCTCTTCGAGGATTAGTTCCTTCCTCTAAATTTATTTTATGAGTACAGATTAGGGGACTAATGCCTTTTATATCAGCAATACTCCATCCTAGGGTTGATTTATATTTGCATAAAATCTGAATTAATTTCTCACCTTGGGACTCAGATAATTCAGATGAAATAATAACAGGAAAAGTATCACCTGGACCAAGGAAAACATGCTTTAAACCCTTAGGTAGGGATTTTAATTCAACTTTAGGGGCTTCCCTACTTGAAGGAATCTGTCTTTCTCTTTTTTCAGGCAACTTCTCAAACTTTGGTTGCCATGCCTGTGTGCTATAATCATGAGTTCTGTCAAAAATAGCACAAATGTCAAATACATCAGATGAATCACTTATAGGATTAAATTCAGAATTAACAATAAAGTATTCAAGGGGATCTGAGTCATGAGTTGTAAGAACATCCCTTTCTATAAGTGAGTCAATCATGTATGTCTGATGACACTCGACATCCTCTTCTGGCTGTTTTGCAATATGAAAAATATTTACCTCAAGAGTCATATTGCCAAAAGAGAGTTTCATCAATCCATTTCTGCAATTGATAAGAGCATTAGAAGTAGCAAGAAAAGGTCTACCTAAAATTAATGGAATTTTAGAGGTGGTTTCTACAGCAGAACTAGTGTCTAGAATTAAGAAATCAACAGGATAGTAAAATTTGTCAACTTGAATTAAAACATCCTCTACCACACCCCGTGGTACTCTAACTGAACGATCAGCCAATTGCAATACCACAGAAGTTGGTTTGATTTCTCCCAATCCTAATTGCAAATAAATAGAATATGGCATCAAATTTACACTAGCCCCTAAATCTAGCAAGGCCTGTCCAAGCTCATGATTGCCAATGTTGCATGTGATGGTTGGACATCCAGGATCCTTGTACTTAGGGGGAATCCGCTGTTCAATTAGAGCACTAACTTGCTCTGTCAAGAATGCAGTCTTCTTCACATAATGCTTCCTCTTAACTGTACACAAATCTTTGAGAATTTTTGCGTAAGTAGGAACTTGTTTAATTACATGCAAAAGAGGAAGATTAATTTTTACCTGTCTAAGATTTTCCAAAATATCATTGTTATGATCTAGAGTTTGTTTGCTTGACTTTAATGCTTGAGGAAAAGGTACCTTACCAGGATTTTTTGTTACCGCAGGTTCCTCAGGTTTTGTTACCTCAAGTTCTTTGGGAAGCTCAGGACTGCTACTATCTTGATCTTTCTCTACATCCTTTTTTTTGTCTATTATTGGATCACGTAGAGACTTACCACTTCGTGTCACAATGGCGTTTACGTCCTTCAGATCTCCTTGTGCCATATGTTGACCATGAGGTACAGATTGAGTTTGGGAAGGAAACTTACCTTTCTCATTCATAGTCAATGAACTCATTATTTTAGACACCTGGCTCTTGATTTCCTTATTTTCTTCGACAACCTGCATAATCAAAGATTCAAATTTTTGATTAGTCTTACCCTGTATTTCAATAAAAGTATGCAAAGTATCTTCTAAAGAATTTCTAGAAGATTGAGGTGCATGGTATGGTGCAGGATATGATCTAGAGAGTTGTGCAGGCTGTTGGTTTTCAGACTTCCAGCTGAAGTTGGGATGATTACGCCATCCTGGGTTGTAGGTTTCAGAGTAAGGTGTGAAGGGCTTTTTGTACATACCTAGAGCATTACTTTGTTCCTCATACATACCATTCATGTTAGTATGTGTAGGACACTCTTGGGAATGATGATCTATCCCACCACAGACAACACATGGCCCAAAAGATTCTGCATGATTAGCCGTGTGTGTTGGTTTTGAGTTTTTAGTTTTCAATAACTCTAATTCTCTGGTGAGCATTTCAACCTTAGCCTTAAGGTTATCCTCCTCCCTTAGATGGTAAATACCACCACTCAAGTTTCCTGTAGGTCGTGACCTGTTTGTGCTATCAGTAGCACTAGGTCCAGTCCAAGTATGAGCTTTTTCAGCAAGCTCATTGAGGTACTCTATGGCCTCATCGGGATTTTTTTGTAAAAATTCTCCATTGCACATCATTTCCACGAATTGACGTTCCCTGGGCGTAAGGCCTTCATAGAAATAACTCACTAAGCGCCAATTCTCATATCCATGGTGGGGACACATACTCAGTAATTCTTTAAATCTTTCCCAAGACTGGTACAAAGTCTCACTATCCTTTTGTGCAAAGGTAGAGATTTGTCTTTTTAAAGCATTAGTCTTATGTTGGGGAAAGTATTTATTGAAAAACACTTGAGTCATCTCACTCCATGTTCCAATAGACCGTGGTCTTAGTGAGTACAACCAACTCTTAGCTTTATCTTTCAAAGAAAAAGGAAAGAACTTTAGCCTTACCGTTTCGTCAGTGGTATTTTGACCGTGAAATGTTGCAACTACTTCCTCAAATTCCCTAATATGAACATAGGGGTTTTCATTTTCTAGACCATGGAAAGTCGGAAGTAATTGTATCATTCCCGTTTTAAAATCTACATGACGAACATTAGGTGAGAACATAATACAGGATGGTGTGGCTGTTCGTGCGGGATGAAGATAATCTTGGAGGGTTCTAACAGGTTGGTCCACGTGTTCACTCATCGCGTCAGAATTGGAAGAATTATCAAACAAGCGATTAGAAAAATTAGATTCTGAATCTGATTCTAGCACGGGTCTACTAGCAAACCGTCCAAAAGCGTCTCTGTACCTGCGCATGCAAAGTAAAGAAAAGCGTAATACTGAAAAAAAAAAATAATTACGAAAATAAAACTAAAATAAAATAAAGATGCAGAAAGCTAAAAAGAAAATGAACGAAGCTACCGCTCTCTTTTTTTTTTTTTTTTTTTTTTTTTAACAAACTACTAAAAAAAACTACAAATTCTTTTACCGTCTCCCCGGCAACGGCGCCAAAATTTGATTACGCCCAAAGAATAATGCGGTCGTTTGCAGTATAGCTTTGGGGTGTCGATTCCACAGGGAGATGGATTGAGAAATTGAAGAACAGTAACAAAATTAACAAAAAGATTTAGATGAGTGCGAAAAGTAAAGCATCGGGAATCCTTTGTATATAATTGGTATTTTAATTATTTTCGATTCATTAATAACTCAATTGAAAATTCTATGTCCAAATTTTCAATCGGAAAATAAAACATTAATAACCAGATTTAAATCAAATGTAATCTTTCGAAAAATCATTCGTCACAATATAAGAACAGGAATTGTTATCGATATTAAAGAAATTCAACGTCGACAATATACTCGTAGAGCAATATTGCAGCAGAGAATTAAATTAAGATAGATAACCAATTGAACCAAACATAATCAAAGGATTATTGCATTTAATAGAAAAAGCATGACTGAATCTATAAATGAAATAAATTCTAAGATTATTTGGTGACGAAAACATTTATAATAAATTTCGAATGACTAAACAAAAGAGTTTAATATTTGAAGAACACATATATGAATCAAAAACAATTACAAATACCATCATATATACAAATTCATCCCTAGCTCTACTAGAAAATTAGTTACACATATTGAAAATATGCAACAAAAATTCTTCAAGGGATAATATGGAAGAGCCAACCATTATTTTCTTCTCTCTTCTTTGGTTTTTCTTTTCTTTTCTCAAGCTCTCAAAAACAATGTATCTTCCAAGGCATCCAAGCACACTAAGCATGGTCTTAGAACACACACCCCTCCCTTCTATTTATAAGCATCCTTCATGCAAGTTGTCATGACAAAATCATCACAATTTCAACTTGTTTTGCCATGTGCCATTCTTGAATCCAAGTGATTTGTGAGTTGTCATTTTGATCATTTGTTTTCCCACCATGCATGAGCTGGATTTTGCTTGTAGGTTGAGTGTTTCAATTTTGCTTCTCTATCTATTAGTTGTCTTGTATGACTTAATATCTTGTGGTCAAATAATTTGTCTTGAAGAAACTTGAGTGCACTTCATCTTGTATCTGAATTGATCATTGAATTTCCAAGTTGGTGTAGGAGTGCTTGCTAGAAAATATTATGATAACATTTGGATTTGATGCAAGTGGCTGAAAAATATCCAGGAACGTCAAGTGCAGGTGCGTCCACTTGATTGTCGATTTTGTCTTATATTGAGTGGATATCTCTTCAAACACAAAACATAAAAGTTATAGATATTTCTCTTGCGGTTCTAGATCATCTTGAATCAGCTCAATCTAAGATTGGATGAGAGAGTTATGCCCATTTTACGAAAAGATGTCAGAACTGTCTAAAATTCCGCAATTATCTTCATTTGCTCCTAATGTCTCCATTTGTGTCCTAAATCAAAATATAAGAATAATGAGTATATTTAGGCATCAAATAAGAATAAAGTTTTAAACATTAAGAGAGGAAAATATGGCATTTTATATTCTCATCAATATATTAAATCATCAATATATTAAATCATGCTTATATCTATCTCAAGATAAATGACCATTAATTTTATTAACATGAGTTATATCCATTGTTTTCTCATTTCTTTTAGTATTTAAATAGAGTATTTAGAGTGCATTTTTGTGCACTCATCAGGGCCCCGTCCCTTGCCCCAGCTTGGTCACCGTGTCCTTCTTCACCTTGCGCCTTGCACCGCTGCCCGCGCACTATGAACCATCCCCTCTCCTATGGCCGAATCGAGCTCTTGAAGCTTGCGCAAAAATGGAATCAACCTACACGTCTGAAAGTCTCTTGATGGCAGCTTATTTGTCCTACTTGCCTTGAGCAAACCCCCACGCAAATGGGGCGAAGTAGAAAGTACCCGCAAAAAAGGGGGGAGGATGGGCCAAGGCCCTAAGAAAGGCGAGCTCCACCTCATTGGTCTCACCCTCACCCGCTGCCATTAAGTCAGGACGAACACCAGGCCTTTCAAGGGGAGGCGGGTTCGAAAGGATCCTTGTCAAGGCCACCTCAGCCTCGTCAGTTGACTCCCTACTTCGACCCCTTCTACTTTCAGGAGTGCTCAGGATGGGCAAACTCTGTTTGGGTGAGTGGGATCCCACCTTCGCCCTCCGATGGGCCACGACGTTTGCTTTTTCAAATATTACCCTCACTTTTGTGAGGATCGCCTCGTCGCCACCAACATCTTCTGCGGTGAAAGTTAACTCCCATGTGTGACCGAGAAAATGAGGAGTTGGGGATGCCCTTGTTGACAGAAGGAAGAAGAAAGCCCTGAAATGAATGAGGAACGATGAAAGGGAATAGTGTCTCAAGGAAGGATGGTAGTATGATGGGCAAGAAAATGGTTTTCGAAACAAACCCACCTCTTATTTATAATCATGACTGAGTTACTACCTGCGGGAAACGAGGCAACGTGACTGCCCACTCTGCATGCAGTAATTGATGGGAATACGAAGTGACGAGCACGTGGTAAAAACATGCCAACCGGATCCAAGTAAGGGGGAACCCGAAAAAAGCAATAATTAGCCTAAGGCGTCCTAACCACGCACCAATCGGGGGTGAGGAATATGAAGCGTCTGCTCTGAAATCTGAAAAGACGTCACAGCTTGTCACCCCAACTAGAGGGAAGATGGGACATTGCCTCGGGAAACCCAAGACGGCGGGTCGTGCGTGTCAATGATCAGCGATCAGCCAGTGATGTATGTAACCATGGCGGGCAAAGTGAACAAGTATACCAAGCTATCGTTCGAGCAAGCGGACCCCCGACTTGAGTGGAATATGTGACTCATTCTAAAAGTACTTTAGAAATGACTCTCAAGTATAAGAGTTGTCAAGTAATATTAGGGAAGTCCCTAAGTTATTTCCTCAAGAAACGGTTAATTTAATATGCAAATTTATCCACTACCAAAAATAAAATGAAAAATAATCTAAAACTATTTACAATGATTTTCACAATGAGTGGATTTTTTTTTCCCGACATTATAAAAATGTCAAGTTTCTTTTTGTTTGAGGTGATGAATTAATGCTAAGATTAGAAAAAATGAAAGAAAATAATGCATGAAACTTGGTTCGGGAACAAAAAATGTTTAGCTAGCATCTAAGATATTTGTGCTCTAACATGCCTTGACGTTATTTCAATCGCTTCCATAAATTAATAGGATTCATGAACGTGTGTTAAATAAATTATGGTTATGCTCGCTTGAGAAGCTAAACTAGGTTCATTAACATCATCTAAGCCAATGTATCCAAGCAACAAATGGGAGTTTAGGAATTTTACGTTCTAAGAGACACTTTATCAAACACCCTACGTGTGAATGCATAAACCAATTATTTTCCACTCCACCAAGTCCAAATTAAATTCAACAAAATCTCACTAGTTAGAATCAGCAAACACAAATAGAGTAAACCAATTTCAGCTCCAACCCACCCAACATACATATAAAAGGAATGCTCAAGTGTTGAAATTTAAAATGTGTGGAACAACAAAATGAAACCAACCAACTAATACAGCTCAACGTCTACAATAAACATGGATTGCTGACAACCAACTTCTGGAATATAAACTATCGACTGAACAAAAACTATAAGCTATTTAATTGAAAAAAAAAACAGAGACACTGACTGAAACAAATGGAATATAGAAATGCCAACAATAACCAAATATAACCCCACCGATATAAGTAATGCAATGAAGAGTAACCGATTGAAATAAATGGAGAGTAACCGAATGAAATAAATTGCAAATCAAAAGCTATTGAGCTGCAATTTAAAATATAGGAATGAAATACCAAAAATGGAGATAGGATAGCAAACAAAATCCAATACAATCACTACCGAATATAAACTAGTAAAATAAAAACTACTAAAATAAAAAAAAAAAATGTAAATTACTAAAGAGAAGTTCAAACCCAGCCCCAAAGGATCTATGGTTTCAAAGACAACCCCTAAAACTGAAAATGATGAAAGAAAAATGGGTTTCCCTTGAGAGTTCGGCCAGAGAAGAACTAGTCTATGAAACTCTAGCAAAAACCGAATGACTCCTTTTTCTCCCCATTTTCTCTATTATTTCGAGCAAAGAACTCAGATTCTTTCCAAGTGTCTAGACCAAGAGCACCCTAAAAATGGGTGAGCTGCTTGCCTTTCCAACCAAGAGAACAAAAACCAGTGGACCAAAAGCATTTGTCCTTGAGCCCAACAGACCAAAGCTTGTCTCTGTGCTTGGCAAACTGTGAAGTGTAGTTAGGTGTCCTCTTCTTGGCTTGCCACGTGAGGCATGAAGTGTGGTGCAATGCTTTTCTTTCATGCAGATGTAAGGCATGAATTGGTGCAAGTGAGCTGCACTCTTGGTGAGGTCAGTACATTGAGATGTAGCCGAGATTAATTCATCACTTGGTGTCTTTCTTGAAGCCTTGAGTCGATGCATGCATGGGCTGGGATTTGCTTGAAGTGGTTTGAATGTGAGGCATAAATTGGTGCACGAGCTAGCCTTGAAATGTATGGAAGCATGAGGTGTCTTGGTGAGCTTCAATTCTCCCTCCACTTGAGTTGCTGGTTATGGCTTGCTAACTACCAAGAAAATAAATTCCAAGAGTTGTATATGCGCATAGAATTTACGGAGATGAATTTCGTGGGCCACCTACATGTTTGCCAAAAATTATAGCATAAATGAATTTTCTCAAGTGCACTCACAACTTTAACTTCAAAAATCATGAAATTAGGATATATTCAATTTAGTTAGAGTTGACTCATCAATGCCTAATTCACTTAATTACTAGTAAGAAAAATGAAATTGACTCGAATTAATATGCAAAACAACGACAATATTATGGCTCAATCAATACGTTAGAAGCCTGGGCGGTCGCCTGAGACGGAGATGGATAATCCAGACAATTCTCACCTCAATTCATTCGGTAAGAATTCGCGGAGTACTGTGAGAGAGGTACCTCTTTCGGGAGGTGGGCCTCAAGCCCATTCTCGACTAGCTAAAACTGAGGAACCCAAGCCCATCCATAAATAGGGCTAGCGGGAGGCAAAGAAGGCAAGAGGGGGGTAAGCAACATAAGAGAGCAGATATGAAATAAAAGGCGAAAAGGGTGAGAGAGAAGAGAGCGGCGACTACAGGATGGCAAGAGGAGAGCTACAAATTAGACGTTGAGGGGCAGCTAACACATAAAACCAGACCACCATATTGGTTGGTTAGAAGGTACAAGCACCCCATCTCACATTCAATGCCAACCACCTACTATGAGCACAACACATTAAATGCATCACTCTACACCCCAAGACACGCCAACTCTGGACGAACCCCAAGAAAGACAAGGCGGCCTTACTTGAGCAGGATCTAGAGTACTAGAGGATCCACTCGAAACCAACGAAACCTAGGCCTGATGGGACAAATGGGACAAATGGGACAGCCGCCACTAAGACCTGACTCACTCGGTTAGACACTATAAATGGCCTAGGATCTTGCCACCCTAGAGGTATGTGATCTACCCATTTATTTACTCCTTAGTCATACGTGTTTTTCCAGAACGAACTAACTTGAGCATCGAAGCTGTCTCAGGGCACCACGGCCTACCCAATCATCAGCCCTTCCAGGAACGGGAACCCTTTGGGGGATTGCCTTGGAGCTCAAGCCGTAGAATGCAACATCAACATCTGGAAACACCTTTAGAATACCCACTCAGTATTTGAACGAAACTCGAAAACACAGTTTCCAAGCACAATTTTAAAAAATTAATGGATCAGAAATTAACGTTCAAGCATTTGCTCAAACTCATGCTTTCGGACAAGTAGGATGACCTTTAAGCACTATCTCGGACTCATGATACGGCAACGAAAGTATTCTGAGCACAAGCTCGAACTTGTACATGGTTAATCATCATTGGTACAAGTATTTGCCAGAAAAAGGCTAAACAATTGCTACAATTTAATTTTCCCCACGATTTTCTATTGCCCCCAAGTTTTTGTGAAAGATCAGTCTCAATTGAAGATTTGCTACAAGAAAAAAAAAATGAGCCGAAAATATTCTAATTTTGCGGCAATTTATTTTATCGTTAAAAATCCCAAAATTTCATCCACAAGAATGTTAACCCCGAGTATTTATGGCAATCGTTACTCGTGGGGTGAAAACTCATCATCAGGAAAAGACAGTTGAAAAAAATTATTTTCGACAAGAAAACTCTCCAAAAAAGGCTCCTTACAAGATTGAAAAAAAACTTGCACCAAATAATATACATAAATCTAGAATAGATTTAATTACGCCTAAAGAATAAAGCGGTCGTTTGTAGTATAGCTTTAGTGTGTCGATTCCACAGAGAGATGAATTGAGAAATTGAAAAATAGTAACGAAATTAACAAAAAGATTTAGACGAGTGCTAAAAGTAAATTTTAGAGTGTGACGTAAATTAAAACTAAATGAGTAATTTGAAAAGTATAAAAATGAGACGAAAAGTAGAGCATCGGGAATCCTTTGTATATAATTGGTATTTTAATTATTTTCGATTCATTAATAACTCAATTGAAAATTCTATGTCCAAATTTTCAATCGGAAAATAAAACATTAATAACTATATTTAAATCAAATGTAATCTTTCGAAAAATCATTTGTCGCAATATAAAAACGGGAATTATTATCGATATTAAGGAAATTCAACGTCGACAATATACTCGTAGAGTAATATTGCAGCAGAGAATTAAATTAATATAGATAACCAATTGAACCAAACATAATCAAAGAATTATTCCATTCAATAGAAAAAGCATGACTGAATCTATAAATGAAATAAATTCTAAGATTATTTGGTGACATTTATAATAAATTTCGAATAACTAAACAAAAGAATTTAATATTTGAAGAACACATATATGAATAAAAAACAATTACAAATACCATCATATATACAAATTCATCCCTAGTTCTACTAGAAAATTAGTTACACATATTGAAAATATGCAACGAAAATTCTTTAAGGAAAAATATGGAAAAATCGGCCATTGTTTTCTCTCTTCTTTGGTTTTTATTTTCTTTTCTCAAACTCTCAAAATAGCTCTTCCAAAGCATCCCCTCACACTAAGCATGGTCTTAGAACACACACCCCTCCCTTCTATCTATAAGCATCCTTCATGCAAGTTGTCATGACAAAATCATCACAATTTCAACTTGCTTTGCCATATGCCATTCTTGAATCCAAGTGATTTGTGAGTTATCATTTTGATCATTTATTTTTTCACTATGCATGAGCTGAATTTTGCTTGTAGGTTGAGTGTTTCAATTTTGCTTCTTTATCCATTAGTTGTCTTGTATGACTTTATATCTTGTGGTCAAATAATTTGTCTTGAAGAAACTTGAGTGCACTTCATCTTGCATGTGAGTTGATCATTGAATTTCAAAGTTGGTGTAGGAGTGCTTACTGGAAAATATTGTGATGACATTTGGATTTGATGCAAGTGGCTGAAGAATATTCAGGAACGTTAAGTGCAGGTGCGTCTACTTGATAGTCGATTTTGTCTTAAATCGAGCAGATATATCTTAAAACATAAAACATAAAACATAAAATTTATATATATTTCTCTTGCAGTTCTATATCATCTTAAATCAGCTCAATCGGAGATTGGATGAGAGAGTTATGCCCATATTAGGAAAAGACATCAAAACTGTCTAAAATTCCACAATTATCTTCATTTGCTCCTAATGCCTCTATTTGTGTCCTAAATCAAAATATAATAATAATGAGTATATTTAGGTATCAAATAAGAATAAAATATTAAACATTAAGAGAGAAAAATATGATATTTTATATTCTCATCAATATATTAAATCATGCTTATATCTATCTCAAGATAAATGACCATTAATTTTAATAACATGAGTTATATCCATTATTTTCTCATTTCTTTTAACATTTAAATAGAGTATTTAGAGTGAATTTTTGTGCATTCATCACACCCCCCAACTTACTCATTGCTAGTCTCTAGCAATTTTCATGAAAAATGATGAGAAAAACCAAAGAAAATCACATATAGGGACCATCAAGACACATTTTTCAAATTTACATATCAAAACAATCTTAAGAATTCAATAACCCTTTCACAAGTAATTCAAATATAGCAATCCACAGAGTGTATATGTGTTCCAAACTATTTTTATCAAATAAGAGGTTTCGACACATGCAACATTAGAATATCTTAAGCAAAAAGGTTTAACTCCATAACTCACGGGTATAGAAATGTTTCATGTAAGGGTTCTCTCTATGGAGTTGACAAAAGTGTACACTTACTCTCATGGGAATTTAGCAATTATATATAAGTAACAAACAAATATTAATCTTATGATAGGAATACTAACAAATGAGATTTCCACCATTCTTTCCACAAACATACTTAGGATCAGAATAATCAATACAAAAGGTTGTAATGTGGGTTAGGTTTTGGGGCTCATAAGAAGAAAAGGTTGAAGGATATTCAAAAACTTTCAAGTATACATAAAAGGGAATCTGTTAAATTTCTCAGTAGACTATACTTTTCTCTTGATGTACTTTTCGACTTTTCAGATGTTTGACTAAGTATACTTTTCCATCTTCTTTTGTCACTGGTGTCTTCGCAATTTGATGAACTCTTTCATGAATAATTTGATGGACACATCTAGCACCATGCCATTTTTGTCATGGTTTTCTTTTTTTCTTTTTTTTCTTTTTTGAAATGATAATTTCACACCTAGTACACACTTGGAAGTAAAATGGTAGGAAAAACTAGTGTATAAGCTATACTCCAATGTAGAGAGGTATGGATGATGTAGGTATGAAAAGAAAATGCCATATGTGTATATTGGCTCAAAATTGGATGCTAGGGGTCTATGGTGAAAAAGGTCAGCTTGAAAGGCTCAAACGTTAATCCTAAGCTGACTTTCGTCATATCCCAAGTATATTCACCATCTTACCACAAACCATGTAATGATATTCTCAAAAGAAGTATTCAATTCAACAGATCAATGGATACTTATCACAATTTCTATATTTGTAAGTTCTATTCTCATCAAAATTCACATGAATACTTAAGCAAAATAATTCTCTAGTTACATGTGTCAAATCACCATATTACCACAAAATTTGGATAAGTGCATAAATGGTTCTGTGGATGCTTTAGTAAAATGATTTAAGATAGGTTTGTTGAATTCACCAAGATATTTATGAATGAGCATGAGTATCATGTGTGAAAAGATGCCTGTGTGATGTAAATTTATAAAAAAATTGTCAATTTTTTAAATTTTGATTGAAATATACCACAGAGTTTAAATAACAGATTTGTATTCCCACCCCCCAACTTAAATGAAACACTGTCCTCAATGTTTAAGAATCAGAATTGAATAACTAAACAGGGTAGAATACACCTGATGTGGGATATGGGTGGCTTGCTTGGCATCAAAGATGATATTTGTCAAAATAAAATTAACCTATAACAAAATAAAGTAAACAATAAACAAAAAGAAAATGAACGAAAAGAAAATGAAAGAAAAACATACCTGGAAATGGTTAAGATTGATATACTGGGTCCATAAGTGGAATGTCTTCCACTTCCGGAATTTGTCTATCAATTAAGATTTTGAGGCGCTGACCATTTACTTTGAAGATACATCCATCTTTTGGATTTTCTATTTCTACCGCCCCATTTGTGAAAACGTTTTTTACTATAAAAGGGCCGGTCCATCTAGATCAAAGTTTTCCTGGATGCTTATGGAGTATTGAATCATATAAAAATACTCGATCATTAGGCTTAAATGTTTTTCTCAAAATACTTTTATCATGAAATACTTTCATTTTAGCCTAATAGATCTTGGAGTTTTCATAAGCATCATTTCTCAATTCTTCTAATTTCGTCAATTGGAATTTTCTAAGTTTTCCTACTTTTTCCAAGTCAAAATTAAAATGTTTAATGGCCCAATATGCTCGATGCTCGAGCTCCACGGGCAAGTGCCAAGGTTTTCCAAAAACAAGTCTATAAGGTGACATGTCTAAGGGATTTTTGAAAGCTATACGGTAAGCCCAAAGCGCATCAGTCAGTCTTAAAGACCAATCTTTCTGATCTGGGTTGATCGTTTTTGCTAAAATTTATTTAATTTCCCTATTCGAAAGTTCAACCTGTCCACTTGTCTGAGGGTGATATGCAGTAGAAAGCTTATGTATCACCCCATATCTTTTCATTAAATCTTCAAAAGAATGGTTGTAAAAATGCGTACCTCGGTCACTAATGATAGCACGTGGGGTACTGATTACGCCCAAAGAATAATGCGGTCGTTTGCAGTATAGCTTTGGGGTGTCGATTCCACAGGGAGATGGATTGAGAAATTGAAGAACAGTAACGAAATTAACAAAAAGATTTAGATGAGTGCGAAAAGTAAAGCATCGGGAATCCTTTGTATATAATTGGTATTTTAATTATTTTCGATTCATTAATAACTCAATTGAAAATTCTATGTCCAAATTTTCAATCGGAAAATAAAACATTAATAACCAGATTTAAATCAAATGTAATCTTTCGAAAAATCATTCGTCACAATATAAGAACAGGAATTGTTATCGATATTAAAGAAATTCAACGTCGACAATATACTCGTAGAGCAATATTGCAGCAGAGAATTAAATTAAAATAGATAACCAATTGAACCCAACATAATCAAAGGATTATTGCATTTAATAGAAAAAGCATGACTGAATCTATAAATGAAATAAATTCTAAGATTATTTGGTGACGAAAACATTTATAATAAATTTCGAATGACTAAACAAAAGAGTTTAATATTTGAAGAACACATATATGAATAAAAAACAATTACAAATACCATCATATATACAAATTCATCCCTAGCTCTACTAGAAAATTAGTTACACATATTGAAAATATGCAACAAAAATTCTTCAAGGGATAATATGGAAGAGATAACCATTATTTTCTTCTCTCTTCTTTGGTTTTTCTTTTCTTTTCTCAAGCTCTCAAAAACAATGTATCTTCCAAGGCATCCAAGCACACTAAGCATGGTCTTAGAACACACACCCCTCCCTTCTATTTATAAGCATCCTTCATGCAAGTTGTCATGACAAAATCATCACAATTTCAACTTGTTTTGCCATGTGCCATTCTTGAATCCAAGTGATTTGTGAGTTGTCATTTTGATCATTTGTTTTCCCACCATGCATGAGCTGGATTTTGCTTGTAGGTTGAGTGTTTCAATTTTGCTTCTCTATCTATTAGTTGTCTTGTATGACTTAATATCTTGTGGTCAAATAATTTGTCTTGAAGAAACTTGAGTGCACTTCATCTTGTATCTGAATTGATCATTGAATTTCCAAGTTGGTGTAGGAGTGCTTGCTAGAAAATATTATGATAACATTTGGATTTGATGCAAGTGGCTGAAAAATATCCAGGAACGTCAAGTGCAGGTGCGTCCACTTGATTGTCGATTTTGTCTTAGATTGAGTGGATATCTCTTCAAACACAAAACATAAAAGTTATAGATATTTCTCTTGCGGTTCTAGATCATCTTGAATCAGCTCAATCGGAGATTGGATGAGAGAGTTATGCCCATTTTACGAAAAGATGTCAGAACTGTCTAAAATTCCGCAATTATCTTCATTTGCTCCTAATGTCTCCATTTGTGTCCTAAATCAAAATATAAGAATAATGAGTATATTTAGGCATCAAATAAGAATAAAGTTTTAAACATTAAGAGAGGAAAATATGGCATTTTATATTCTCATCAATATATTAAATCATGCTTATATCTATCTCAAGATAAATGACCATTAATTTTATTAACATGAGTTATATCCATTGTTTTCTCATTTCTTTTAGTATTTAAATAGAGTATTTAGAGTGCATTTTTGTGCACTCATCACACCCCCCAACTTACTCATTGCTAGTCCCTAGCAATTTTCATGCAAAATGATGAGAAAGACCAAAGAAAATCACACATAGGGGCCATCAAGACACATTTTTCAAATTTACATATCAAAACAATCTTAGAAATTCAATAACCCTTTCACAAGTAATTCAAATATAGCAATCCACAGAGTGTGTATGTGTTCCAAACTATTTTTATCAAATCAGAGGTTTCGACACATGCAACATTAGAATATCTTAAGCAAAAAGGTTCAACTCCATAACTCATGGGTATAGAAGTGTTTCATGTATGGGTTCTCTCTATGGAGTTGACAAAGGTGTACATTTACTCTCATGGAAATTTAGCCAATTATATATAAGTAACAAGTAAACATTGATCTTATGATAGGAATACTAACAAATGAGATTTCCACCATTCTTTCCACAAGCATACTTAGGATCGGAAAAATCAACACAAAGGGTTGTAATGTGGTTTAGGGTTGGGGTTTATAAGAAGAAAAGGTGAAGAGATTTCAAAAACTTCCAAGTATACACAAAAGGGAATCTGTTAAATTTTTCAGTAGACTATACTTTCCTTTTGATGTACTTTTCAATTTTTTAGATTTTTGACTAAGTACACTTTTCCATCTTCTTTTGCCACTGGTGTCTTCGCAATTTGATGAACTCTTTCATGAATAATTTGATGGACACATCTAGCACCATGCCATTTTTGTCATGGGTTTTTTTTTTTTTTTTTTTTATGATAATTTCACACCTAGTACACACTTGGAAGTAAAATGGTAGGAAAATATAGTGTATAAGCTATACTCCAATGTGGAGAGGTATGGATGATGTAGATATGAAAAGAAAAGGCCATATGTGTATATTGGCTCAAAATTGGCTGCTAGGGATCTATGATGAAAAGGCTCAGCTTGAAAGGCTCAAACGTTAATCCTAAGTTGACTTTCGTCATATCCCAAGTATATCCACCATCTTACCACAAACCATGTAATGATATTCTCAAAAGAAGTGTCAAATTCAACAGATCAATGGATACTTATCACAATTTCTGTATTTGTAAGCTCTCAATTCTCACAAAATTCACATGAATACTTGAGCAAAATAATTCTTTAGTTACATGTGTCAAATCACCATATTACCACAAAGTTTGGAGAAGTGCATAAATGGCTCTGTGGATGTTTTAGCAAAATGATTTAAAATGGGTTTGTTGAATTCACCAAGATGGTTATGAATGAGCATGAGTATCATGTGTGAAAAGATGCCTGTGTGAAAAAATTTGGCAATTTTTTATATATTGATTGAAATATGCCACAGAATTTAAATAACAGATTTGTATTCCCACCCCCCAACTTAAATGAAACATTGTCCTCAATGTTTAAGAATCAGAATTGAATAACTAAATAGGGTAGAATACACCTGATGTGGGATGTGGGTGGCTTGCTTGGCATCAAAGATGGTATTTGTCAAAATAAAATTAACCTGTAACAAAATAAAGTAAACAATAAACAAAAATAAAATGAACGAAAATAAAATAAAAGAAAAACATACCTGGAGATGGTCAAGATTGATATACTGGGTCCATAAGTGGAATGTCTTCCACTTCTGGAATTTGTCTATCAATTAAGATTTTGAGGCGTTGACCATTTACTTTGAAGATACATCCATCTTTTAGATTTTCTATTTCTACCGCCCCATTTGTGAAAACGTTTTTTACTATAAAAGGGCCGGTCCATCTAGATCGAAGTTTTCCTGGATGCTTATGGAGTCTTGAATCATATAAAAATACTCGATCATTAGGCTTAAATGTTCTTCTCAAAATATTTTTATCATGAAATACTTTCATTTTAGCCTTATAGATCTTGGAGTTTTCATAAGCATCATTTCTCAATTCTTCTAATTCCGTCAATTGGAATTTTCTAAATTTTCCTGCTTTTTCCAAGTCAAAATTGAAATGTTTAATGGCCCAATATGCTCGATGCTCGAGCTCCACGGGCAAATGACAAGGTTTTCCAAAAACAAGTCTATAAGGTGACATGCCTAAGGGAGTTTTGAAAGCTGTACGGTAAGCCCAAAGCGCATCGATTAGTCTCAAAGACCAATCTTTCCGATCCGGGTTGACCGTTTTTTCTAAAATTTGTTTAATTTCCCTATTCGCAAGTTCAACCTGTCCACTTGTCTGAGGGTGATATGCAGTAGAAAGCTTATGTATCACCCCATATCTTTTCATTAAAGCTTCAAAAGAACGGTTACAAAAATGCGTACCTCGGTCACTAATGATAGCACGTGGGGTACCAAATCGAGATAATACATTTTCTTTGAGAAACTTAATTACCGTCCTGTTATCATTGGTCCTGCAAGGTGCTGCCTCTACCCATTTTGACACATAATCTACTGCCACAATAATATATAAATATCCAAAAGAAGGAGGAAATGGTCCCATAAAATCAATGCCCCAACAGTCAAAAATTTCAATTACCAAAATTGGGTTTAAGGGCATCATATTACGACGGGTCATAGCTCCTAACTTTTGACATCTTTCGCATGAGCGACAATAGATATTTGTATCTTTAAATAAGGTGGGCCAATAAAATCCACACTGCAGGATTTTTGCAGCGGTTTTCTTCATTGAAAAGTGGCCACCACAAGCTTGGGAATGACAAAATTCCAAAACGCTTGCAATCTCTTCATCAGGGATGCAACGCCTTAAAATTTGATCAGGGCAATATTTGAAAAGGTAAGGGTCATCCCAGTAGAATTTTCGTACCTCAATCATGAATTTCCTTTTGTCTTGGGTGCTAAAATCCTTTGGTATTTCACCTGCAGCTAAATAATTCACAATATGAGCAAACCATGGTAGAGAAGTAATAGAAAGTAAATGCTCATCGGGAAAATCATCTTTGATTGGTATGTGGTCAGAAGTGTCCTCGAATGTGAGTCTAGAAAGATGGTCTGCCACTACGTTCTCCACTCCTTTCTTGTCTTTGATGGTGATGTCAAATTCCTGCAAAAGCAAAATCCATCGTATTAATCGTGCCTTAGCATCCTTCTTTGTAAAAAGGTATTTAAGGGCTGCATGATCTGTAAAGATAATGATAGGAGAACCAATCAAATAAGCGCGGAATTTATCCAAAGCAAATACTACAGCTAACAACTCTTTTTCAGTGGTGGAGTAATTCATTTGTGCATTATTTAGAGTTCGACTAGCATAGTAAATGACAAAAGGTTTCCCTTCTTTTCGTTGTCCAAGAACAGCACCTACAGCAAAATCACTAGCATCACACATAATTTCAAAAGGTAAATTCCAATCAGGTGGTTGCATTATGGGTGCTGAAGTAAGCTTGCCAATTAATGTTTTGAAAGCCTCTTGACAGGCTTGTGTCCATTCAAATGGGGCATCCTTAGCTAGGAGGTTACATAGTGGTCTAGATATGGCAGAAAAATTCTGTATGAATCTCCTATAAAAACCCGCATGACCAAGAAATGATCTTATATCCTTGATTGTTCTAGGTGTAGGCAATTTAGAGATTAATTCAACTTTTGATTGATCAACCTCCATTCCTTTGGAAGAAATAATATGCCCTAAAACAATACCTGAAGGTACCATAAAGTGACATTTTTCCCAATTTAAAACCAATTCTTTTTCTTCACAACGAGTCAGTACTCTTTCTAAACTCATTAAACATGCATCAAAAGAAGATCCAAAAACAGTCAAGTCATCCATAAAAACTTCCATGCACTTTTCAACCATATCACTAAAAATACTCATCATGCAACGTTGAAAAGTAGCTGGAGCATTACACAGTCCAAATGGCATTCTGCGGAAAGCATAAGTACCGAAAGGACAAGTAAAAGTAGTTTTATCCTGATCTTCTAATGCAATTTCAATTTGATAATAACCAGAATAACCATCCAGAAAGCAATAAAAAGGATGACCAGCCACCCGCTCAAGAATTTGATCAATAAAAGGAAGCGGAAAATGGTCTTTTCGTGTGGCGGCATTTAATTTTCTGTAATCAATGCACATCCGCCAACCAGTCACCAGTTTTGTAGGGACTAACTCTCCAAGGTCATTTTTTATCACAGTTACTCCTGACTTTTTAGGAACAACCTGCGTAGGACTTACCCATTTACTATCAGCAATAGGATATATCATTCCTGCATCTAATAGTTTCAATACTTCATTTTTCACAACTTCTTTCATTGTGGGATTAAGTCTACGTTGGGGGTCTCTTCGAGGATTAGTTCCTTCCTCTAAATTTATTTTATGAGTACAGATTAGGGGACTAATGCCTTTTATATCAGCAATACTCCATCCTAGGGTTGATTTATATTTGCATAAAATCTGAATTAATTTCTCACCTTGGGACTCAGATAATTCAGATGAAATAATAACAGGAAAAGTATCACCTGGACCAAGGAAAACATGCTTTAAAACCCTTAGGTAGGGATTTTAATTCAACTTTAGGGGCTTCCCTACTTGAAGGAATCTGTCTTTCTCTTTTTTCAGGCAACTTCTCAAACTTTGGTTGCCATGCCTGTGTGCTATAATCATGAGTTCTGTCAAAAATAGCACAAATGTCAAATACATCAGATGAATCACTTATAGGATTAAATTCAGAATTAACAATAAAGTATTCAAGGGGATCTGAGTCTTGAGTTGTAAGAACATCCCTTTCTATAAGTGAGTCAATCATGTATGTCTGATGACACTCGACATCCTCTTCTGGCTGTTTTGCAATATGAAAAATATTTACCTCAAGAGTCATATTGCCAAAAGAGAGTTTCATCAATCCATTTCTGCAATTGATAAGAGCATTAGAAGTAGCAAGAAAAGGTCTACCTAAAATTAATGGAATTTTAGAGGTGGTTTCTACAGCAGAACTAGTGTCTAGAATTAAGAAATCAACAGGATAGTAAAATTTGTCAACTTGAATTAAAACATCCTCTACCATACCCCGTGGTGCTCTAACTGAACGATCAGCCAATTGCAATACCACAGAAGTTGGTTTGATTTCTCCCAAGCCTAATTGCAAATAAATAGAATATGGCATCAAATTTACACTAGCCCCTAAATCTAGCAAGGCCTGTCCAAGCTCATGATTGCCAATGTTGCATGTGATGGTTGGACATCCAGGATCCTTGTACTTAGGGGGAATCCGCTGTTCAATTAGAGCACTAACTTGCTCTGTCAAGAATGCAGTCTTCTTCACATAATGCTTCCTCTTAACTGTACACAAATCTTTGAGAATTTTTGCGTAAGTAGGAACTTGTTTAATTACATGCAAAAGAGGAAGATTAATTTTTACCTGTCTAAGATTTTCCAAAATATCATTGTTATGATCTAGAGTTTGTTTACTTGACTTTAATGCTTGAGGAAAAGGTATCTTACCAGGATTTTTTGTTACCGCAGGTTCCTCAGGTTTTGTTACCTCAAGTTCTTTGGGAAGCTCAAGACTGCTGCTATCTTGATCTTTCTCTACATCCTTTTTTTTTTCTATTATTGGATCACGTAGAGACTTACCACTTCGTGTCACAATGGCGTTTACGTCCTTCAGATCTCCTTGTGCCATATGTTGACCATGAGGTACAGATTGAGTTTGGGAAGGAAACTTACCTTTCTCATTCATAGTCAATGAACTCATTATTTTAGACACCTGGCTCTTGATTTCCTTATTTTCTTCAACAACCTGCATAATCAAAGATTCAAATTTTTGATTAGTCTTACCCTGTATTTCAATAAAAGTATGCAAAGTATCTTCTAAAGAATTTCTAGAAGATTGAGGTGCATGGTATGGTGCAGGATATGATCTAGAGAGTTGTGCAGGCTGCTGGTTTTCAGACTTCCAGCTGAAGTTGGGATGATTACGCCATCCTGGGTTGTAGGTTTCAGAGTAAGGTGTGAAGGGCTTTTTGTACATACCTAGAGCATTACTTTGTTCCTCATACATACCATTCATGTTAGTATGTGTAGGACACTCTTGGGAATGATGATCTATCCCACCACAGACAACACATGGCCCAAAAGATTCTGCATGATTAGCCGTGTGTGTTGGTTTTGAGTTTTTAGTTTTCAATAACTCTAATTCTCTGGTGAGCATTTCAACCTTAGCCTTAAGGTTATCCTCCTCCCTTAGATGGTAAATACCACCACTCAAGTTTCCTGTAGGTCGTGACCTGTTTGTGCTATCAGTAGCACTAGGTCCAGTCCAAGTATGAGCTTTTTCAGCAAGCTCATTGAGGTACTCTATGGCCTCATCGGGATTTTTTTGTAAAAATTCTCCATTGCACATCATTTCCACGAATTGACGTTCCCTGGGCGTAAGGCCTTCATAGAAATAACTCACTAAGCGCCAATTCTCATATCCATGGTGGGGACACATACTCAGTAATTCTTTAAATCTTTCCCAAGACTGGTACAAAGTCTCACTATCCTTTTGTGCAAAGGTAGAGATTTGTCTTTTTAAAGCATTAGTCTTATGTTGGGGAAAGTATTTATTGAAAAACACTTGAGTCATCTCACTCCATGTTCCAATAGACCGTGGTCTTAGTGAGTACAACCAACTCTTAGCTTTATCTTTCAAAGAAAAAGGAAAGAACTTTAGCCTTACCGTTTCGTCAGTGGTATTTTGACCGTGAAATGTTGCAACTACTTCCTCAAATTCCCTAATATGAACATAGGGGTTTTCATTTTCTAGACCATGGAAAGTCGGAAGTAATTGTATCATTCCCGTTTTAAAATCTACATGACGAACATTAGGTGAGAACATAATACAGGATGGTGTGGCTGTTCGTGCGGGATGAAGATAATCTTGGAGGGTTCTAACAGGTTGGTCCACGTGTTCACTCATCGCGTCAGAATTGGAAGAATTATCAAACAAGCGATTAGAAAAATTAGATTCTGAATCTGATTCTAGCACGGGTCTACTAGCAAACCGTCCAAAAGCGTCTCTGTACCTGCGCATGCAAAGTAAAGAAAAGCGTAATACTGAAAATAAAAAAAATAATAATTACGAAAATAAAACTAAAATAAAATAAAGATGCAGAAAGCTAAAAAGAAAATGAACGAAGCTACCGCTCTCTTTTTTTTTTTTTTTTTTTTTTAACAAACTACTAAAAAAAACTACAAATTCTTTTACCGTCTCCCCGGCAACGGCGCCAAAATTTGATTACGCCCAAAGAATAATGCGGTCGTTTGCAGTATAGCTTTGGGGTGTCGATTCCACAGGGAGATGGATTGAGAAATTGAAGAACAGTAACGAAATTAACAAAAAGATTTAGATGAGTGCGAAAAGTAAAGCATCGGGAATCCTTTGTATATAATTGGTATTTTAATTATTTTCGATTCATTAATAACTCAATTGAAAATTCTATGTCCAAATTTTCAATCGGAAAATAAAACATTAATAACCAGATTTAAATCAAATGTAATCTTTCGAAAAATCATTCGTCACAATATAAGAACAGGAATTGTTATCGATATTAAAGAAATTCAACGTCGACAATATACTCGTAGAGCAATATTGCAGCAGAGAATTAAATTAAAATAGATAACCAATTGAACCCAACATAATCAAAGGATTATTGCATTTAATAGAAAAAGCATGACTGAATCTATAAATGAAATAAATTCTAAGATTATTTGGTGACGAAAACATTTATAATAAATTTCGAATGACTAAACAAAAGAGTTTAATATTTGAAGAACACATATATGAATAAAAAACAATTACAAATACCATCATATATACAAATTCATCCCTAGCTCTACTAGAAAATTAGTTACACATATTGAAAATATGCAACAAAAATTCTTCAAGGGATAATATGGAAGAGATAACCATTATTTTCTTCTCTCTTCTTTGGTTTTTCTTTTCTTTTCTCAAGCTCTCAAAAACAATGTATCTTCCAAGGCATCCAAGCACACTAAGCATGGTCTTAGAACACACACCCCTCCCTTCTATTTATAAGCATCCTTCATGCAAGTTGTCATGACAAAATCATCACAATTTCAACTTGTTTTGCCATGTGCCATTCTTGAATCCAAGTGATTTGTGAGTTGTCATTTTGATCATTTGTTTTCCCACCATGCATGAGCTGGATTTTGCTTGTAGGTTGAGTGTTTCAATTTTGCTTCTCTATCTATTAGTTGTCTTGTATGACTTAATATCTTGTGGTCAAATAATTTGTCTTGAAGAAACTTGAGTGCACTTCATCTTGTATCTGAATTGATCATTGAATTTCCAAGTTGGTGTAGGAGTGCTTGCTAGAAAATATTATGATAACATTTGGATTTGATGCAAGTGGCTGAAAAATATCCAGGAACGTCAAGTGCAGGTGCGTCCACTTGATTGTCGATTTTGTCTTAGATTGAGTGGATATCTCTTCAAACACAAAACATAAAAGTTATAGATATTTCTCTTGCGG
Source organism: Platycarya longipes (assembly GCA_036559045.1). Taxonomy (NCBI): domain Eukaryota; kingdom Viridiplantae; phylum Streptophyta; class Magnoliopsida; order Fagales; family Juglandaceae; genus Platycarya; species Platycarya longipes. Next base: position 37,067,471 of record CM071799.1, read on the forward strand.
TTCTAGATCATCTTGAATCAGCTCAATCGGAGATTGGATGAGAGAGTTATGCCCATTTTACGAAAAGATGTCAGAACTGTCTAAAATTCCGCAATTATCTTCATTTGCTCCTAATGTCTCCATTTGTGTCCTAAATCAAAATATAAGAATAATGAGTATATTTAGGCATCAAATAAGAATAAAGTTTTAAACATTAAGAGAGGAAAATATGGCATTTTATATTCTCATCAATATATTAAATCATGCTTATATCTATCTCAAGATAAATGACCATTAATTTTATTAACATGAGTTATATCCATTGTTTTCTCATTTCTTTTAGTATTTAAATAGAGTATTTAGAGTGCATTTTTGTGCACTCATCAGGTACCAAATCAAGATAATACATTTTCTTTGAGAAACTTAATTATTGTCCTGTTATCATTGGTCCTGCAAGGTGCTGCCTCTACCCATTTTGACACATAATTTACTGCCACAATAATATATAAATATGCAAAAGAATGAGGAAATTATCCCATAAAATCAATGCCCCAACCGTCAAAAATTTCAATTACCAAAATTGGGTTTAAGGGCATCATATTACGACGGGTCATAACTCCTAACTTTTGACATCTTTCGCATGAGCGATAATAGATATTTGTATCTTTAAATAAGGTGGGCCAATAAATCCACACTGCAGGATTTTTACAGCAGTTTTCTTCATTAAAAAGTGGCCACCACAAGCTTGGGAATAACAAAATTCTAAAATGCTTGCAATCTCTCCATCAGGGATGAAAATTTGATCAGGGTAGTATTTAAAAAGGTAAGGGTCATCCCAGTAGAATTTTCGTACCTCAATCATGAATTTCCTTTTGTCTTAGGTGCTAAAATCCTTTGGTATTTCACCTGCAGCTAAATAGTTCACAATATGAGCAAACCATGGTAGAAAAGTAATAGAAAGTAAATGCTCATCGAGAACATCATCTTTGATTGGCATGTGGTCAGAAGTGTCCTCGAATGTGAGTCTAGAGAGATGGTCTGCCACTACGTTCTCCACTCCTTTCTTGTCCTTGATGGTGATGTCAAATTTTTGCAAAAGCAAAATCCATCGTATTAATCATGCCTTAGCATCCTTTTTTGTAAGAAGGTACTTAAGGGCTGCATGATCTGTAAAGATAATAATAGGAGAACCAATCAAATAAGTGCGAAATTTATCCAAAGCAAATACTACAGCTAACAACTCTTTTTCAGCGGTGGAGTAATTTATTTGGGCACTATTTAGAGTTCGACTAGCATAGTAAATGACAAAAGGTTTCCCTTCTCTTCGTTGTCCAAGAACAGCACCTACAGCAAAATCACTAGCATCACACATAATTTCAAAAGGTAAATTCCAATCAGGTAGTTGCATTATGGGTGCTGAAGTAAGCTTGCCAATTAATGTTTTGAAAGCCTCTTGACAAGCTTGTGTCCATTCAAATGAGGCATCCTTAGCTAGGAGGTTACATAGTGGTCTAGATATGGCGGAAAAATTCTGTATGAATCTCCTATAAAAACCTGCATGACCAAGAAATGATCTTATATCCTTGACTGTCCTAGGTGTAGGCAATTTAGAGATTAATTCAACTTTTGATTGATCCACTTCCATTCCGTTGGAAGAAATAATATGCCCTAAAATAATACTTGAAGGTACCATGAAGTGACATTTTGCTCAATTTAAAACCAATTCTTTTTCTTCACAACGAGTCAGTACTCTTTCTAAACTCATTAAGCATGCATCAAAAGAAGATCCAAAAACAGTCAAGTCATCCATAAAAACTTCCATACACTTTTCAACCATATCACTAAAAATACTCATCATGCAACGTTGAAAAGTAGCTGGAGCATTACACAGTCCAAATGGCATTATGCGGAAAGCATAAGTACCGAAAGGATAAGTAAAAGTGGTTTTATCCTGGTCTTCTAATGCAATTTCAATTTGATAATAACCAGAATAACCATCCAGAAAGTAATAAAAAGGATGACCAGCCACCCACTCAAGAATCTGATCAATAAAAGGAAGCAAAATATGGTCTTTTCGTGCGACGACATTTAATTTTCTGTAATCAATGCACATCCGCCAACCAGTCACCAGTTTTGTAGGGACTAACTCTTCGAGCTCATTTTTTATCATAGTTACCCCCGACTTTTTAGGAACAACCTACGTAGGACTTACCCATTTACTATTAGCAATATGATATATCATTACTGCATCTAATAGTTTCAATACTTCATTTTTCACAACTTCTTTCATTGTGGGATTAAGTCTACGTTGGAGGTCTCTTCGAGGATTAGTTCCTTCCTCTAAATTTATGAGTACAGACCAGGGGACTAACGCCTTTTATATCAGCAATACTCCATCCTAGGGCTGATTTATACTTGCATAAAATCCGAATTAATTTCTCACCTTAGGACTCAGATAATTCAGATGAAATAATAACAGGAAAAGTATCACCTGGACCAAGGAAAACATGCTTTAAACCCTTAGTTAGGGATTTTAATTCAACTTTAGGGGCTTCGCTACTTGAAGGAATCTCTCTTTTTCTTTTTTTAGGCAACTTCTCAAACTTTGGTTGCCATGCTTTGTGCTATAATCATGAGCTCTGTCAAAAATAACACAAATGTCAACTACATCAAATGAATGACTTATAGGATTAAATTCAGAATTAACAATAAAGTATTCAAGGGGATCTGAATCATGAGTTGTAAGAACTTCCCTTTCTATGATTGAGTCAATCATGTATGTCTGATGACACTCGACATCCTCTTCTAACTGTTTTGCAATATGAAAAATATTTACCTCAAGAGTCATATTGCCAAAAGAGAGTTTCATCAATCCATTTCTGCAATTAATAAGCGCATTAGAAGTAGAAAAAAAAGGTCTACCTAAAATTAATGGAATTTTAGAGGTGGTTTCTACAGCAGAACTAGTGTCTAGAATTAAGAAATCAACAGGATAATAAAATTTGTCAACTTGAATTAAAACATCCTCTACCACACTCTGTGGTACTCTGACTGAACGATTAGCCAATTGCAATACCACAGAAGTTGGTTTGATTTCTCTCAATCCCAATTGCAAATAAATAGAATATGGCATCAAATTTACACTAGCCCCTAAATTTAGCAAGGCCTGTCCAAGCTCATGATTGCCAATGTTGCATGTGATGGTTGGACATCAAGGATCCTTGTACTTAGGGGGAATCCGCTGTTCAATTATAGTACTAACTTGCTCTGTCAAGAATGTTGTCTTCTTCACATGATGTTTCCTCTAAACTGTACACAAATCTTTGAGAATTTTGCATAAGTAGGAACTAGTTTAATTACATGCAAAAGAGGAAGATTAACTTTTACCTGTCTAAAATTTTTCAAAATATCATTGTTATGATCTAGAGTTTGTTTGCTTGACTTTAATGTTTGAGGAAAAGGTACCTTAACAGGATTTTTTGTTACCTCAAGTTCCTCAGGTTTTGTTACCTTAAGTTCTTTGGGAAGCTCAGGACTGCTGCTATCTTGATTTTTCTCTACATCCTTTGTTTTGTCTATTATTGGATCACGTAGAGACTTACCACTTCGTGTCACAATGGCATTTACGTCCTTCAGATCTCCTTGTGCCATATGTTGACCATGAGGTACAGACTGAGCTTGAGAATGAAACTTACATTTCTCATTCACAGTCAAAGAACTCATTATTTTAGACACATAGCTCTTTATTTCCTTATTTTCTTCAACAACCTGTGTAATCAAATATTCAAATTTCTGATTAGTCTTACCTTGTATTTCAATAAAAGTATGCAAAGTATCTTCTAAAGAATTTCTAGAAGATTGAGGTGCATGGTATGGTGCAGGATATGATCTAGAGGGTTGTGCAAGCTGCTGGTTTTCAGACTTCCAGCTGAAGTTGGGATGATTACGCCATCCTGGGTTGTAGGTTTCAGAGTAAGGTGTGAAGGACTTTTTGTACATACCCAGAGCATTACTTTATTCCTCATACATACCATTCATGTTAGTATGTGTAGGACACTCTTGGGCATGATGATCTATCCCACCATAGACAACACATGGCCCAAAAGATTGTGCATGATTAGCCATGTGTGTTGGTTTTGAGTTTTTGGTTTTCAATAACTCTAATTCTCTGGTAAGCATTTCAATCTTAGCCTTAGGGTTATCCTCCTCCCTTAGATGGTAAATACCACTGCCCGTGTTTCCTGTAGGTCGTGGCCTGTTTGTGCTATCAGTAGCACTAGGTCCAGTCCAAGTATGAGCTTTTTCAGTAAGCTCATTGAGGTACTCTATGGCCTCATCGGGATTTTTCTGTAAAAATTCTCCATTGCACATCATTTCCACGAATTAACGTTCCCTGGACGTAAGCCCTTCATAGAAATAACTCACTAAGTGCCAATTCTCATATCCATGGAGGGGACACATACTCAGTAATTCTTTAAATCTTTCCCAAGACTAGTACAAAGTCTCACTATCCTCTTGTGCAAAGGTGGAGATTTATCTTTTTAAAACATTGGTCTTATGTTGGGGAAAGTATTTATTGAAAAACACTTGAGTCATCTCACTCCATGTTCCAATAGACCGTGGTCTTAGTGAGTACAACCAACTCTTAGCTTTATCTTTCAAAGAAAAATGAAAGAACTTTAGCCTTACCATATCGTCAGTGGTTTTTTGACTGTGGAATGTTGCAATTACTTCCTAAAATTCCCTAATATGAACATAGGGGTTATCATTTTCTAGACCATGGAAAGTCGGAAGTAATTGTATCATTTCTGTTTTGAAATCTACATGACGAACATTAGGTGAGAACATAATACAGGATGGTGTGACTGTTCGTGCGGGATGAAAATAATCTTGGACGGTTCTAATAGGTTGGTCCGCGTGTTCACTCATCGCGTCAAAATTGGAAGAATTATCAAACAAGCGATTAGAAAAATTAGATTAATCTAATTCTAGCACGGGTCTACTAGCAGACCGTCCAAAAGTGTCTCTATACCTGCGCATGCAAAGTAAAGAAAAACATAATACTGAAAAAAATAATTACGAAAAGAAAAAGTAAAATAAAATAAAGATGTAGAAAGCTAAAAAGAAAATGAACGAAATTACCGCTCTTTTTTTTTTTTTTTTTTTTACAAACTACTAAAAAAAACCTACAAATTCTTCTACCGTCTCCCCGGCAACAGCGCCAAAATTTGATTACGCCCAAAGAATAACGCAATCGTTTGTAGTATAGTTTTGGGGTGTCGATTCCACAGGGAGATGGATTGAGAAATTGAAAAATAGTAACGAAATTAACAAAAAGATTTAGACGAGTGCGAAAAGTAAATTTTAGAGTGTGACGTAAATTAAAACTAAATAAGTAATTTGAAAAGTATAAAAATAAGACGAAAAGTAGAGCATCGGGAATCCTTTGTATATAATTGGTATTTTAATTATTTTCGATTTATTAATAACTCAATTGAAAATTCTATGTCCAAATTTTCAATCAGAAAATAAAACATTAATAACTAGATTTAAATTAAATGTAATCTTTCGAAAAATCATTTGTCGCAATATAAAAACGAGAATTATTATCGATATTAAGGAAATTCAACGTCAACAATATACTCATAGAGTAATATTGCAGCAGAGAATTAAATTAATATAGATAACCAATTGAACCAAACATAATCAAAGAATTATTCCATTCAATAGAAAAAGCATGACTGAATCTATAAATGAAATAAATTTTAAGATTATTTGGTGACGAAAATATTTATAATAAATTTCGAATAACTAATCAAAAGAGTTTAATATTTGAAGAACACATATATGAATAAAAAATAATTACAAATACCATCATATATACAAATTCATCCCTAGCTCTACTAGAAAATTATTTACACATATTGAAAATATGCAACGAAAATTCTCTAAGGAAAAATATGGGAGAACCGGCCATTGTTTTCTCTCTTCTTTGATTTTTCTTTTCTTTTCTTGAACTCTCAAAATAGCTCTTCCAAAGCATCCCCTCACACTAAGCATGGTCTTAGAACACACACTCCTCCCTTCTATTTATAAGCATCCTTCATGCAAATTGTCATGACAAAATCATCACAATTTCAACTTGCTTTGCCATATGCCATTCTTGAATCCAAGTGATTTGTGAATTATCATTTTGATCATTTATTTTTTCACTATGCATGAGCTGAATTTTGCTTGTATGTTGAGTGTTTTAACTTTGCTTCTTTATCCATTAGTTGTCTTGTATGACTTTATATCTTGTGGTCAAATAATTTATCTTGAAGAAACTTGAGTGCACTTCATCTTGCATGTGAGTTGATCATTTAATTTCAAAGTTGGTGTATGAGTGCTTGCTGGAAAATATTGTGATGACATTTGGATTTGATGCAAGTGGCTGAAGAATATTCAGGAACGTCAAGTGCAGGTGCGTCTACTTGATGGTTGATTTTGTCTTGGATCTAGCTGATATCTCTTAAAACATAAAACATAAAATTTATATATATTTCTCTTTCAGTTCTATATCATCTTGAATCAGCTCAATCGGAAATTGGATGAGAGAGTTATGCCCATATTACTAAAATATGTCAAAATTGTCTAAAATTTCGCAGTTATCTTCATTTGCTCTAATGCCTCTATTTGTGTCCTAAATCAAAATATAAGAATAATGAGTATATTTAGGCATCAAATAAGAATAAAATATTAAACATTAAGAGAGAAAAATATGGCATTTTATATTCTCATCAATATATTAAATCATGCTTATATCTATCTGAAGATAAATGATCATTAATTTTAATAACATGAGGTATATCCATTATTTTCTCATTTCTTTTAGTATTTAAATAGAGTATTTAGAGTGAATTTTTGTGCACTCATCAAGATTCACTAAGAAGCCAAAAACGAAACATAGGTTGCATCCTGATACTAAAATTAAACTTGGCAAATGAAGCACAATGGTAAGTCCTTCGCTTTAAGTAATGAGGCATACCAATGATGCAAAATAATTACATATTGGAAAAAATTAAAAGTGACATGTTTTACTAAGAGGGTTTTATCAACAGCTCTTGATAGATCTTACTAAAGGTATGAGATTCTGGAAAATAATTGCTAGTTGTTTTCCTGTTCTCTTGAATAATTCTAAATGGAAGATTAAAGACAGTAATGTTTCTTTGTGGTATGATAAATGGTGAGATAGTGACCCACTAGTTAATGACGTTCAATTAGTGGGTTCACCCTCTCTCAAAATCAAGGATTGTAAATTCTCTAATGTTAGGTTGGGCCTAGATGTGTTGATTTGGACTAAAAATGACTCAGGAGGTCTTACTACTAAATCCGTCTAGGATTGCATTCGAACTAGAGACTCTACTATTGATTGGCACTCGTGGATGTAGCACAAAAGTCTTCCTTTAAAAATGTTTATTACCATGTGGAAGGCTTAGAATATGGCCTTGAGTGTGTATTATAAGCTGTGCCACATTGGTATCCGCATAGTTTTTAGATGTGATTGCTATGTTAGTGAAAACTATGAGGATCAAAAATAATATTTTATTTGGTATTAGCATAATTATGAGGATCAAAATTATGGATTTTTTTTTAATCTCTTTTTGGTATTCCATTTAGTAGGAATTGGAAAGATACAGTCTTGGCCTGGTTTTGCCGAGCTATGTCATCTTCTCAGGTGGGTTTCCCTATGGGTGTTCTCCATACTCTTATCACTTAGAGACTTTGGAGACGGAGGTCCCTTACTTGAATGGAAATCATTTGTTGAGGTAAGTAAATCTCTATATCATTGGATCAGGTCTCTATGTAATGAAGCTTCCAAAATTATAAAGGTCTCATAGTTGGACATCAATATCCTCCATAGCTTGCAACTACAACCGATTACTCCATGAGCAAAGCATTGCATGATAGTCCACTGTCGGAATCCTCCAGCTGGATGGTTCAAATTGAATACTAATGGAAGTTGCATGGGTAATCCGAGTCAGTGTGGGGTTGGCAGGATTATTCACACGGGAAGTCGTATCCAGAACACTTAATACTTAAACCAAAACATTGTCTTATATTTCAAAAGAAACTAAACCATCTTCCCTCAAAATGGGGGTTTGATCTTCACATCTTTTATCCGATCACCCAAAAGCAAGTTGACCAAACTCAAACTCTGAGCTTGCAGATAGCATGGCCCTGTCGGTGAGGCATAAACATCATCAAGGGCCAAAAAACCATCCAGGTGCAAAACTATACAACAACCCTAAGACTTCAGAACCTCAAGCGGTGAGGGCTGGTTCTGCCTAACAATTTCCTGTAGTTTATCATACAAAAACTGGTCTACTTCCTCCTCAAACCTATCATGAGCAGAGTGAGAAGAAAAGGAAGGGGAGAAAGGGTTGGAAAAATTAAATCGTGACCATTTGTGGCAACTATTGTCGACGCAAATAGTCAAATTGAACCAAATATATTGGAGCGTCCACATTGGGCTCTCATAAAGGAGAGGATTTCAAGGGATGTACAATGCCCCCCATATATTGGGGCCACTATACATCTCCATCTCCTTGCCTGTTATAAATCTGTGCCTCTCTCTCTCTCTCTCTCTCTCTCCCCCTTATAGCCCTGTGTTTGCTTCAAGCAACTTTGTCGACTTCCACTTTTGTTCATCTCTTCTTCGCACTCATCTCTAGTAAGTCACCCTAATATACTGTTAGACCCCTTCCCCTCTCCCTCCCTCTCTCTCTCTCTCTCTCTCTCTCTCTCTCTCTCTCTCTCTCTCTCTCTCTTTCTCTCTTTTTACTACAAGAGGAAACTTATTTGTGAAGATGCAAACCTTAATGTGGGTTTGGGATTGCCGTGTATGTGTATCAATTTGCAACCTAATTTGATATTTGAAAACTTGTTCCTCATCGCCATGCCATCTAGGGTTTTCAAGGGTTCCATATACTAATTTGTCACGAAATTAGATCTTTCATTTCTGACAGGAAGATATCTCTAGGGTTTTGCGATTATAATGATTATGCTTTTTGTATAATATGTTCTTGATAGATTTGTTGAAATTCGTATCATTGACACTAATGCCGATTGTTCATGTACATTGAGGATTTCAAATTCTTGATTTGGGACCTTTATGTTGCTGCCATTGATTTTGGTGGTGGGGATTTTTGATACTAGGTTGCTTCTATGTCTATTTGGGACCTTATTTGATTAAAATCGATGCCCATTTTCACTTGTTGGTGCTGCCATATATGTTTGGGACCTAATTTGATTTTTTTTTTATGCAACTTTTCACTAGTGTGTGCTACCACTATCAGTTTGGGACCTTATTGATTATTTTCTCTCCCATTTTCATGTGTTGGTGCAACCATTATATTTGGGACCTTATTTAATACTTTTTTACGCCCATTTTCTCTTGTGTAAGCTATTTGGGCCCGTGCACTACTGCCATGTCTGTTTAGGACCTTACTTGATATTTTTTTTTATGCCTATTTTCAATTATTTGTGTTGTTTAGGCCCTTGCATTGCTGCCATGTCTATTTGAAACCTTATTTGATACCTTTTGATGCCTATTTTGGTGCTGTTTAGATTTGAGGTTGCTGTCATGTCTCTTTGGGACTAGATTTGCTACTTTTTATGCTCATTTTCACTTGTATAAGCTGTTTGCCCTCTTGCATTGTTGCCATGTCTATTTGGGACTATATTTTCTATTTTATGCCTATTTTGGTGCTGTTGGTGCTATTTGGTTTCGAGATTGCTACCATGTCTCTTTAGGACTATATTTGCTACTTTTTTATACCTATTTTCACTTGTTGGTGCTATTTGGGTTTGAGGTTGTTGCCATATCTCTTTGGGTCCTTATTTTATACTTTTTGATGTACTCCTATTAGGAAAGTTCTCGGGATGGATGCCTAGTATTAGGTTGTAATGAGTGGGTTCAATTCACGAGTATTCAAGTATGAGACGCCATTGATATGGCGGGGTAATCTATGAAACCTGGATGGCCACCAATTGGCAACCAGGATTCACAATTTTGTAGTCATTCATGCATGCCTCATGTCGAATAACTGCTATTACGTTAAAATATTACCACTCTGAGCCCCAATGTTTAATTAACATATGTTAGCATGTCTACATAGATTTCGTCTATGTTTAATTTATGATTGTCTACAAACTTGCAGCAAAACAAACAATAATACCATCCCAATGCCTGAGTCAAATAGTAACACTATCAATATCTCATGCTTTGCGAACAATAGCCGCAATGAATACCTAGTATATTACTGTGGTATTAAAGCATAGAAAAATGTTAGGGATTCCTACTTTTGTTCCCAAAGTACAGATCCCTACTTTTGTTCCCGATTTTGCTTTTTTTTTGGTTTTTTTACATGATTTTTATATTTTATTTCCATTAAAAATATATAAAAAAAAAAATACAACACTATTTAAAAACACTTATATAAAATCATGTAAAAAAAAAATCGGGAACAAAAGTAGGGATTCTAAAGTAGGGATCCTTAGCATTGTTCTTAAGGCATATCGTCGAACAGCCTAAAGAGAACGAGAGGTGGCGGTTTTTCGGTTGCCAAAACTATGAGGTTAGTTTGGCAATATACCTTGAGATTGTCAAATTCTGTAGAGTTAGTATTTAGGATTGCCTGGGTATGCATGTCCTCCGACTTGATTAATTGTCACTTCTATAGGTTAGCCAGACTTGCGGATTGTTTTGCTAGTATGATCCAAAATACCGCCATATAAGCAAAAGACAATAAATCCACTAAGAAATAAACTTCATAAGGTACAAGCTTCGTTGGATGTCCAACCAATAGACATCGTTTGAAATTTGATGTGGAGAGGCATAAGCGAACAGTGGAGAAGATGGATTTTTTTATTATATATTTCGATATTTTGGTTACTTGTAATAATTATGTAATTTCGAAAATTCTGAGCATGTCCAGTTGTATTTTGTAGTCAAACAGTACTATAGATTAGTTGTAATATCTTTAATTGTATATCAATTTTTTTTGGACTTGTATTTATTTCGGTTAGAAAAATATAGTTTTTGTAGAAGACTATTTATTATAATCATATTACATTTGTGTACTCACGTATGAGGGATAAAATATTATGTCGTATTTTTTGGATTTAATTGAAGTTGGAAATACTTAAAACAAGAAAAAGACGAAAGAATAAGTTATTAAGAATGGAAATGGAGGTGAGAGAAAAAAGTAATAAAGAAAAAATAAAAGAATGTTATTTTAATAGAATAGGGAAAGTATAGTGAATGGAACGTAGGAGGTTTGTGGAATGAGTAAAATTTAGGAAAAAAAGGTTAAGGAGTGGTGGTTTTGGTTAAATTATAGAGTTTGGGATAAGGGATCCAATGTGGATGCTCTTAGCGTAAAAAACTATTTCTGCAAAAGAGTATACATTGCATTAATGAATTCCACTCTTCCTTTTATCATATCACACCTCACTCTCTCACTTATCATTTCACATGTCACTTACTAGGATTTTGGAACTCAACTTAGGAAGATGGGCCATGCAATAGTCGGCCAAGGCATTGGCCTTTCTCCATCGAAAACCATCCCTCCTCCAAGGGTTTTCACTCCTCACAAGTAAGCCATCAATCAACTCACAAGTCCCTCACTCTTACACACACGTCTCACTCTCTTACACAATCTTACATGCCATGATCACCTAGATTTGGAAATACCTTAGAAGACTACAAATAGAATGGGCGGCTACCCCTTCTCATGTCTCACTCAAAACACTCCCTCACTCAAGCCTCAATTTCTCTATCCAATGATGTCTTATCTCCCCAATCACTTGTCACCCTTCTTATTAAATCTTTCCTTTAAATTTTATCTAAAAATAGGGATCCATTAGGGCAACAAAGAGTCAGCCAGCCCTCCTCCTTTTAGTCACCGAAATTTGCTCTTTCAAAACACTTGTCTCAATCTCAACTTCCACTCTTACAAGATCTATCACATGTCAATCACTTAGATATGATAGACACCTAGGAAAACTCAATTAGAAGAGTTGACTACATCCCTCTATTGCACCCCATGATTTTCTTGGTTTCCAAATGATGAAAATCTCCTTTTGTTTCCTTCACACTCTTTCAAGAAACTTACTAGTTAAACCTTCCATTCACCAGTCCTTTCTCCCATAAGCCTACCAATCTTTGAAGACTAAAATGGACTCTTCTAAGTGTGACAAATGTCCCACTACATTGGGCTTGATTGGCCTTGCATCTTTCCTATGGGCTTATGGGCCTTGTCATTCCATTTAGGGCCAATACACAAGTCATGTCTTAGAAGTTCAAGCCTATTCCCAAACCACAAATTCTTAAATAATTAAAAATATCAAAATTATCCTTATAATAAATAAATAAAAAAGAGTAAAAATTCCAGGTTGTCACACTTTTTCCAAAAACATTGGGAGATAGTGAGAGAACAAGTCTCAGCAGCAGTGTTAGAAATTCTAAATTCTAACGGAGATGTAACAGCCATCAGCAACACTATCATCACATTGATCCCGAAGAAATAGGTACCCTCTAAAGTTACTGAATTTTGGCAAATTTCTTTATGTAATGTGATATAAGCTAGTTTCACAAGTTATTGAAAATAGGCTTAAACAAATTCTGCCATGCATTATTTCCTCCTCACAATCTGCTTTTGTTCCTAATAGACTTATCTTTGATAATGTTATTGTTGTCTTTGAGGCTATACATACCATGAGGTGCAAAATGTCAAGTAAAGAATGCTACATGGAATTGAATTTAGATAAGAGTAAAGCTTATGATCGAATCAAATGGCGTTTACTTAGAGTTGTCCTTTACAAGCTTGGTTTTTGTGGCCAATGGGTGGAGTTAGTAATGAGATGTATTGGCTCAATCTCCTATTCCCTTCTAGTTAATAGAATTTCTCAAGAAGCTTTTCTCCCCATTAGAGGAATTAGACAAAATGACCATATCTGACCTTACTTGTTTATTTTATGTGCTGAGGCTCTAAGCAATCTCATGGGTATCTAAAAATTATGGGTTGATTCACATTGTCCTAATGGCAAGAGGCCAACTCAGAATTTCATACCTCTTCTTTGCGAACGATAGCCTCCTATTTTGCAAAGCAAATGCCATTGAATGAGGTAGACGTTGTTCCACCAACTAAAACTATATGAAGTGGCCTCAGGACAACTTTTGAACATTGAAAAAACTTCAATCATTTTCAGCAACAACACCACTAAGGTCACCCAAACACATATCTTATTCCTTGATGAAATGAAATCTGCCTTGACCTATGAAAGGTATTTGGGATTGCCATCTGTAGCAGGGAGGGATAAAAGAAAGTCTTTCAAGGATATTCTTGACAGCATTTAATCAAGGATTGGCAATCACAAGCTAAAACTCATGTCCCAAGCAAGAAAATAAATTTTCATAAGGGCAATGATTCAATCTGTTCCTACCTATAGTATGAATGTCTTTTTCCTGCCTAAATCTCCACTAAGTTCCATTAATAATTGCATTCAGAAGTCCATGTGGGGGCAATAGGAAAGAGAGCACATAATCGACTAGGTTTCTTGGAAATGAATGGGGCAAGTTAAGTCTTTGAGGGATATGGAGTTCGGGGACTTGAAATGCTTTGACAACGATCTACGAGCTAAACAAAGCTGGTGAATTACACACGAACCCCAATCCCTTGTTTCCCAAGTGTTAAAGGCTAAGTATTTCAAGAATACTAGTTTTCAGCAAGCTAAAATAGGGGCTAAAACATCCTATGTGTGGAGGAGTATGCTTGCAGCTTGACCTTTGATGGAAGCAAGATCCACTTGGAGGATTGACATAGGTGAAGAGGTATTGATATGGCAAGGTCACCACCCAATCAGGAAATTGGATAACAATGCAACAGTGGCTCAGCTTATTGATCCTTTTTCAAAGCATTGGCACTCAGATTTAGTTAAAGAGGTTTTTGACCAGAGAGAAGCTGACACGATCTTGAGAATCCCAATTAGTTCACTGAATAGTAAAGATAGACTCATTTGGCAAGGCACGAAGGATGGCTACTTCACAATAAGGAGTGCCTACCATACCAAGAAATCAAGGGAGTTGGAAGCCATAAATCAAGCTTCAAGCAGCAACCAGTATGAAGCCGTGTGGAAACACCTTTGGCAACTCCATGTGCAACCTGCTGAGAATGTATTTCTATGGAAAGCAAGCCTAGAAGCATTGCTCACTTAGTCCAATTTGTAGAAAAGGAAAGCTGTTGACCACCCTTTGTGCCCCATTTTGGAGATATGACGTTGCTTAAATAGACATGTGATGCTAATGCTCCATACCGCTTAAAAAAAGTCACCTTCGTTGGTCATCTATGTTAAAACTCCTCAAAGTGTTATTTTAATCAATGAGAAAACAAATAGTGCAGGAGTTAGTGGTGGTGGCCTGGAAGATATGGTGGAGGAGGAACTTTTTTCTGTTCAATAAAGAGCTTAAGCACCCCGAATCATAGTAAAGGAAGCTATAGCAACATTGGAACTCGTGGCAGAGATAAAAATAGACAGCTTTGCACTTCTCCCACAATTTGGATAGCTCCACCCTTGCAATGGAATAAGCTTTGTTGGGATGGCTCAATTGATGTAGTGGTAAGAGACTGTTTAATCTAGATTATTGCTACTATGAGATCAAATCAGCACTTTTTTCCGGATCCTTTCTCAACTGAAGCATCTTATGGCCCACTTACTAGCAAAAGACGTTCTTCTCATTTCTAAAATAATTGTAAGTATGGAAGATGCTTCATCTTATATTTCCTCTATATTATAATGAATGGCAATAAAGGTTTTCCTTTAAAAAAAAATTGACGTGTATTTAAGCAACATCCATGATTTATATATATATATATATATGTATCACTACAAGAAAAAATAGTAGATTGGTCTACTTTTATTTTCTACAACACTGTTTTGCCACAAATAAGTTATATTTTTACTTCATATAGATCTTGTGGCTATTATAAAGAATTAATAACTATTTTCGGCCATTTTGTTTCGCCACAAATGAGTTAAAAAGTATTTCCTAATTGATTACAGCTAGGGGTGTAAAAAAAATCTGAAAACCGGTCCGAATCGGTCCAAACCGGACTGGTTAGACCGGTTTTGAATCAATCCGGTTCGGGACTGGTTTCTAGAAATACAAACCATCAATATCTACATACGTACCTCCATAATGAAATGGCAAGAATATCAGCTGGTGATCAATCTTTTAACTCGTACCTGTTTATATTTGGATGGCCACAAGATCAAACTACCCTCAGTGGCTTTATTTCTTTGTGGCTTTATTTACATTCCTTTGATAGGGCTCCAGGATTGGGATTTATGGATCAAACTACCCTTAGTGGGTTATTGCTATGGAGATGATCTGTTTTGACTTCTTCTCCAATCTTGTTTTGCTCATCGATGTCTTAACGATTGTTGTTTTTATTTTCTGATATATATTTTGATATTTTTCAATGAAAATCTCGTTCAAATTTTGTGTAGGCTTGCAATGCCCACAGAAAATTTAATCAAGTCCTTAAGGCTGTGCTGGATGTAGGGCCAGGGGCTGTCAATTTTATTTTCGATCATGTGGAGGTTGATTTTGTTTTTGTCCAGGATAAGAAAGTGAAGGAAGTGAGAACTCAAAAACACTTGACCTACCGTGATATATATGTAACCTCATTATCTCAAGCTTTAAAAAAGTGAGGAAGCTTGCGTTTGTGAAGCTGCAGGTTAGTGTTGATAAACATGCCAACAGAAGGATAAAACTAAAGATCTGGTAAAGCACCTTGAACAATCGGGTCTAACATTGCTTCCATTCCTTTAAATACCAATTGAACAATTTTATTTATGCAAGCAATTTATTTCTCTCTCAGTGAGTGCTACCAATCTACTAACAAAAATTCAAAATGTTGTGTTCTGTAGTTCATTTACCTATAGTTCTTTTGAGGTCGATCAATTGCAGGTCTCCCCTTTTTAAATGTAAGATGTTTGTTTGTTAAATTCCTTTGATCCGTGAAAGTAATTATACAAGAAATTTATTTCTCTCTCAGTGAGTGTACCAATCTACTAACAAAAATTCAAAATGCTGTGTTCTGTAGTTCATTTACCTATAGTTCTTTTGGGGTCGATCAATTGCAAGTCTCTCCTCTCTAAATGTAAGATGTTTGTTTGTTAAATTCCTTTGATCCGTGAAAGTAATTATACTATCCTTGTGTTCTATAGTTCATTTACCTTTAACTATACTATCCTGGGTTCTGTAGTTCATTTACCTGTAATTATACTATCATGTGTTCTGTAGTTCATTTTGAGATAACCTCTGTATTTCTTTTGATCATTTCTTCTAATTATGTTTATGCTCTTGATCTTTTATTACAAAACGAAATATCTGAAATCCTGCTATACTCAATATTTTGCTTAAAATAATCTATAGAACTTTGTTGTAAAGATTGGTGGGATAATTTATTTGGAGAATGGTAGCCCATAGCCGGCGTTAATATTCTGTGCTATTCATATTCTGCATGTATGATCTGTATTAGATAGCTAGCTACTTTATGGGCCATTGCCTCATTTTGTTTGCTAGCAAAAATTTATTAAATATCTAACCATAGACATGAAACCATGCAGGAATGTTCATCTACACTGCTTTTTCTTTGCTAATTGCGTGCTGATCTTTGGTTAAAGTGAGCAATTTTTTTACACTCACAAGGTTCTCCACCCTGTACATATACCATCTGCCTTTCATCTCATATTATACCCGAAAGCAGCTACATTTCGTTCTATGTATAGAGTAAAAGTGCTTTGTAAAAATTCCAACAAATGATAACCATTCAGAATGTCCTTTTCTTCCTCTTCACTGACTAATCTGGTAAGCTCTTAGAATCCAATTTTAGCAATACATGTTTATAGGAGGGATTAGAAGAGAGAATAAGTGAGATGCATGCACCAAACTAACCAGCAAATGTAAATGAAGTCAGAAACCACACATTGACTGCTACATAATACAAATATAAATTCCTATACTCATCAAACAACTTTTGATGACTTTGAAAACTATTTAGTAGAAAAATTCTTTTTTGTACACCTGCCACAATTATTGTTATTATTTTTGGTTCTCATGGATTTGAAAATGATATTTTTCTTTAAAGGCTTTCTTAGCATGATCATCAAGGCCAGACCACATGTCCAAAAGTGTGTTGATAACTCTTAAACATGAGTTTTTAGTTTTTAAGTTAAATTGGAGATGATTCTACCCCATTCTTTGAAAGTAGCAATTGAATTCTAACATTTTTTTTTTTTTAGCTTTGGAATAAATGACTGAATAATTGTTTTTATGCTGCCTATGTATGAACTACCGCTTAACTGGACGCAGGGTACATAAGGATCTTTGAAAGTAGCATTGCTTTTGCCCAGTGCTTCTCCAACGAAAGGCTTTTTTCCATTCTTTATTTCTTCAGGTGAGAACCATCGCTTTAGGAAGTTTCTTTTGGTTTCTTTACCTAATTACCTTATGTGGAACTGGGAACATTAATTAATTGGATATGTGGTCTCAGATTTGTATGTGATGGGGTGGATGGTTGGGTTGGCGTGCTCGCAAATTCAATCAAGGTAACAAAATGTTTATAGTTGCCAACTATGTTTTACTTCAGCATCTATTGGCAATTGCTTATCTATTGGCAATTAATGTAAACTTATTTATGGTCATGTAATGCGTGAATAGGCATAGCTGATCAATAGGAACAAAGTATTGCATCTAAGTTATTGATCGGGTGGTTGGTTGTGATTTTTCAAGAATTTGATGGGGTCTATGCATGGCACTAGATTGTTAGGAAAAATTTTGGATCATTTGTAACACATTCAGTTGGTGGATTTACGTAATTTTCAATGGATCAAAATTTTACATTGTCTTGTTTAAGACTACTGTGCAATGAGCAAATTGAAGTAGATGACCAATAATAGTTCGAAGTTAGACTATATTTAGAATTATGAACTTTTAGTAGGTTAAAAGTGGTAGTTTTCTTTACTGTTGTTCAGAAAAGTTTGGGATAAATGAAAAAGGTTTTGTTTTCTTTGAGTTGGGAATCTTAATATTTAATTATATATAATTAAATAATTAGATACATGTATTTATCTTAAACATTTCATATTTATGAGTAAGAATATAAACTTTTGATACCTTGACTTGATAAGTTCTTTCATAAGTTACTTTCAAATTGTTTCAAATTTCCTTTACCGTCTCGCAACTCATTATTCTATTGAACTCATTTCCATTTATAATATTATATAGGAAATTCAAAGTCATTAAATTTATTGTAAAAAATCTATCGTCTTCATGATCAAAATCTTCTATTTTCTTTTTGACCTTTATTCCATCAATAACTTTTGCTGTGATATAAGGTCCATTTGCAATGCATTTCCAATTTTCTCGACCTTGAGCCTGAATAAATATTTTTATTTTAGTTTTCCAGAATGTGTAATTGTGTCCATAAAATAGTGGGGCCAACTACTGGATTAACCTTCATCAAAAGTAGCTGCAATGTTAGTCATAAGATTTTAACTCAATAAATAGTTAATCTTATAAAAGAACGTATAATACCAATTGTTTTACAGATGACTAGTACAAGAAGGAGATTGAATTGAGTTATATTAAAAATTAAAAATTATAAATCAAGTATACAATATAAAATATAAACAAAATAATAAGCAACAGAAAACATAACAAGGGTGAGAGAGAAGCAAACTCGACATTTTAACGAAGTTCAGCCGTATAGCCTGCGTCCTCACCTCAAATTATCTCTTGAGAATTTTCAATTTTACTGTTCAACCTCACTTAGGTGGAGATAGAAGCCTATTACACCTTTAAGCAATATCATTACAAAGAATCAATATGGACCACCCTCTACACTTACAAATACCTCTCACATGATGATTCAACTATTTCTTATGTAGAATACTTTCTACACGCACATGAGTTATATACACTATTTCTCTGATATAAGAGATAATAGTGGATAGATTATAAAAAAATACTCCTCAATAAGCCGAAATTTTTCTATAAACTCAAATTTTAGCCGGAATATTTTTTTTGTCTCTAAAATTGCGTCGATATTTGGACAGTTTTTTCTAGCCACAATCACCTTTTTCCAACGCCTTTTGGTCGCCAGAAATACTTTTATTTTTTTGTAGTGTATATATATGCCTGTCTTATATTTTCTAATTTTGGTTGGGGAATTGACGAATAAGTTAATACGGTGTAAACAAGTCGAGTGTGAACCAGAAGGTCGAGATCAGGACGAATATTGTGCATTTAACTGTTTAGTCGAACATGAGTCAAGTTTCAATCTTTATCGTGTTAGATTTTTTTTTTTTTTTTGTTTACGATCAATTTATTTAATATTTGACAGAGTTCAACCTTATTCACAATCTCCAGTCATTTAAATTAGTAGATTATTTATATTACATCTAATTATAACTTTATTTACAAATTTTAGTATACAACTTTTAACTTTTTGCAAATATCTCTACGAAGTTTATATATACGCATATGAATGATTATATTGATAAGGATTTCAAATAACTTGTTTAGCATTTAGAACATGATTTTTTTTTACCCTTTTTAAATTCTAAAAGCACAATCATTATATATACAAGAAAAATGGGTATTTCTAGCGATTTTAGACATGCGGGTAAAGAGTTCATTGCATACGAACTAGGAATGTTCATCTGGATTCCGGATTTGGGAATCTGAAATCCGAATTCGAAATTTTCTTAAATATTTTTTTAAAAAGAAATTCAAAAATATTATAAAATAATAAAATTTTAAATTGGCCAGATTGTACTCGACCGAAAGAATAAGCCTAGTACAAACCATATTTGCAATGAATTTTAATTCGCTACAAATTTATAACATAGATTTCGCACTCACAATTTTTGCAACACTTTTACTTATAAAAAAAAAAAAATTGCAGCTTTATTTTTTACCTTATCTTGGCGATTTGTTTCGCCATGATAGCCTAATAGTAGGAAAGGTTTTTTGTAGCAGCGTTATATTTGCCGCAACTAATATTTTAATGAAACGTGCGAAAATGCTTCCCCCTCTCATTTTCCCCCCCAAACACGATTTCAGGCCCTTATCACACGAGTAGTATTCATTGGCGCTTGTGCGACCTTTGCAGAGAATCATCCCCAGAGGTGGCAGCCAAATCGAACACCACCGATGCATAAACCCACGGTCCACATACGGAAGCCACCACCTCACCGACGATAGCCTAATTTTCTCTCGCGTCCGAAAAGGGTGAGATTCTCGAATCTTTGAGGTAAACCTAACTTTCTCTCGACAATTTCATTCGAAACGAGGATTTATAGTTTTAGATACTTGGTATTTGTTTCCTAATCACATAGAGTGTTTCGTAGCTTGTTTGTACACAAGTTCTTCTCTCCAGAACTGAGACTTGGGTATCGCTCCCCTATCAGTGCCTTCTATACAATGCTTTGCCGCTTGTGGTAAGACCTCTACCTGATTTTGAAAACTCAATTCTGTGGGGATAAGCTAGGGCTTTTGATTTACTAGATATAAACATGCTTTAGGTTAGGGCTTTTGTTTAAACATGGTTCATTACATTTTACTTTATCCAATTTGTTTTATACAAGTCAGAGTTAAAAAGGTTGGGGGTTTGTGATAGGTATTGTGTCAGACCCAAGTTTTGTGATGCAATTGTTCTTCTTTCATGGTAAGATAGTGGCACTATAAAATAATTCTTCTTTCAATGTTGTATTTTGGATTTTGATTGGGAGGCAAATTATTTATTGATGGGAGGCAAATTTGCTGCATATATGGTTTCAACTCCTGAACTTCATGACCTTTTCATATTCATGAGTGTTCTTCAGCTCCCTACTTATGATATGAAGTATGTTATATTATTTGACTAGTTGGTACAATATTATGGCCTCTGGATGGTCTTTTTATAAATAATCACGGATCATATTGGTGCTCGATGTAGCTTCTATCAATTATCTGGTGTCTGTCTGGTTCTTGTGGTCTTAAATCATCGGTTTGAGGTTCTCAGTTTCATCTCAGTACTATTATTACTAGTTCAAATCTCATTGTTGCTTAAAAATATGTTCCTCTGATCAGAAGAAACAATCATCTCTGCTTGCTTGGGGAGTTGATATCTGTTGATGATCTTCAACCTCAAAATCCCCTTTTTTTAAAAAATTTAAAAAATGAAAAACTGCATACAGAATTAATGGAATTCGATTGTATATATAACACATATCCGTTGTGATCATTAAAAATAAGGCTATCTTGTCATCTTAATTTGTCACTAATTCTTTTCAGTGTCAAGATTAAGGATCCCTATCTAATATTAATTTATCTCATGCCATGACATAATGCATGCGCTCATCACATGTACGCGATTCCAACAATTAGTAACTTGTTTATAAAGAAAGTTTGTTTAAAAAACTAATTCTTAATTGCTAGGCCAGTGTGTTGTCTACTATTTACCTAGCTTTCTTCATCTAAAATATTGGCCATCTACAGCACCATTGAAATTTCTCTAATCTATCTGATCTCTATGCAACTCTACATAGACTTTTGCAACACACACACACACACACACATATATATATATAATTATTAAGCTATATTTAAATGGTACTATTTCTGCCTTGCACTTCATCAATTGGTTTGTTGGTCCATTAATTAATCATGATCATCATGATTTTGTTGGTAGGTAGCTATTGGCCTTTTATGATCTTCATTTTATAATTCAACACCTTTATGTTTCATGCCTCTTAATTTGTAAATTAATGCACGATCACGTCTTGTACGTGCTTATAATATCCTATCTACAAAGGCATACATGTAATTCCTTGTTAATTATATCTCTGATCTAGTAATGTTTTCTTTATCCACTTCTCTACCTTGATCAAAAGTTGTAAAAGGGTAAGTTCATAATAGGATAAAAATCGCGAATAAATTGCTTTACCTTAGTAGCCACTAAAGCCATACTTCCTCCCAAAGACTTATTAGTTGAGTTGTATTATCGTTACAAATCAATCTTAGGAGTTGAATCATTTAGGGCCAAGAAAACAACTCTATTCAACCCATCAGGCCACAACCTGACCACATAAGACACGATTGCAGTCTCACCGTGCGCTGTTATCATTCTAACTCTATAAGACATGATCAAAGCAGTCATATGATTAGAATATAGGTACTGCAGAAACTCTTGGATACCCATGGTCCCATTTAACAACCTAGTGTAATAACTTAGTGAAGAAAATAATCTTATTCATGGTACTGGTACTCCCTAATTAACACAGTGAAACATCATCCATATTCCACACGACAGCTTATCCACGTAGAATTCCCTATCTCTTTTCATCTTCCTGTACCACATTAAAAAAAAACAAAAACAAAAACAAAAATTAACAATTGGATCAACAATTTGAAAAAAAAAATTGATGCTTTCTACAGCTCTCTGCTACCTTAATTTAGTTTAGTAGCGAATCACATGCTGTTAAACAAAATTGGTAAAATAAATACTGCAAATTAACAGTTAATAACTTTTTATAATTTGTAATATCATATATGTTTTCTGAAAGTTGGGATCTCAGTTTACTATTAGTTTCTAATCTCAACATGTTTACAAGCAGACAATCATGATCATTTATATTTAATGTAAGGAAAATTTATATTTATATATCATCTTTTAATGCTATCATCTTCTTTCTTTTTCAGTAAGTTTATGTACTCATCATCCACCCACATAGTGCTTAACTTCATCATCAGAAGATTCACATAAATTAAGGTTTACTTTGATGCTTTTTTGACCTGTCAATTAACTCTAATTAGAGCTCTTATTATAGGTTTGTTAATTCTTTGGGTTCGAATTCTCCTTGAGTCTCGTAGGCTTGTTTAGAATGAGACTATTTTTCAGGAAACTAGGTAGTGATTTTTTTTTTTGATGGGATGGTTTTATTGGTTTATTTGTAAATTCTTAGGATTGTTTTGTTACCATGGTATTCTTCAATAAACAGTTTCAAGGATTTGAATAAATTTGGGGAAAGGCTACCCAAGGATTTTCATCCCCGACTCTTTCCAAAAACAAAATCTTAGGAACAAAATCTTATAAGTACGATAGTTTTTGTCTTCCTTTGGTTTTAAAACTCCCATTACTCATAACTGTTCCACCTGTTGTTTTAGCTTCATTAATTAATATAAAGACACCCCAATACCCAACACCCGCCCAAAATATATTTGTTTGCAGGTCTGTCTTTCACATGCATGAGACCCAAAAGCACAAAAAATCTGACAGTACAAATGGAATTCCAACTATATGTATATGTATATATATTTATTTATAGTCTCATTCTGGTCATCTTAATCACTACAAGAAATTGGGGCTTTTGCCACCAATTTTATTTCTGCAACATACCATCGTGCAAAAAGATGGCTTATTACCACCACATCTTGTAGTGGCTATAAGATACCCATTATTGCCACGATTTGTGGGTGGTGGATAAAATCTGGTGGAAAAAAATACCTTTGTCATGAAAATACAAGTTATTACCAATCAATTTTGTGGCATTTAAATGAGAGGTAATAAAATATTGTTACTGGTTAAAAAATTTTAGTGACAAGTTGAAATTTTTTTACGGCAGGATTATATTAGGCCATGGTGCATACGGTTAATAATATGGATGTTTAGGCCATTTTTTGGGAAAGTGGCGGGTTGTATTTATTAGTTTTACGTGGACCAATTTATGATAAAATGGTGTGGTTTTAATGGATTTATGGACATCATCTTCTGGGAAGATGATAGATGATTTTAACTGGAGTTTTATTTTAGGCCAAATGGGATTTTGGTGTGTGGTTATTTTATTGAATTTGAAGAAGAAGATTTTAAGTCTCATGCATATGGTAATTTGTTCATGGTTGTTGTGGCATTAATGTATTTATTATCTTAAGTTTGGTTGGGTTATACTTTCCTGCGATGCCATTTATGGCATCGTAGTTTTTGGATGCAGATTTTGAAGAGGCTGAACCTGAGGAGACGGCTCTGCCGTTGATGTATTATTGTTATTAATTGTTATCTCAGGAAATTATTTTCTCCTTTTAAAAAAATATGGATTCGTTAATTTATCTTTCGGATGACTGTATTAAATCTCCTGTTGAAGATTTATGTTAAACTGTTTGTAAAATATTTCTAAAAAATTCTGGTACTTAGATAATGACTTTATCTGCTGCGATTTTTATTTTATGCATGTCACGTGTTTACACGCTTAGTACTTGACGTTGGGAGTGCGTGACCCGTGTTGTCAACATCTCGATGCCTCGATTTTCGTGTTTATTTTATGGAGAATTTGGGGGCGTCATAGTGGTACTTTTCTTCCCAAATTCATTTCATTCGGTATTCGCTTTAAGTTAGTAGAAATTGGTTAGCTTCTGTAATTTTGATAATTTTCTTCTGATTTGGATATATTAGCCAGACTTTGGCAAGCTAATAGATTTGCTAAATAGCCTTTTTGATGTATATTAAAAATGGTTTAAAGATTTTATTTCCAAAGAAAAGTGTAACACCCAAATCCTTGAGGAGCCAGATCTTTTTTTGATATAGTTTTAACATGTGCATTTTTTTATTTTACTATCCTATCTTGAGCCTTTATTTAAAATGGATGTAACCCAGTTTCTCAAGACCAAGCTCGGTGACATCTTTTTGGACCCATGCCATGCATGACATCTTTCCTTGCACACTCTCTTCTTTTAGGTTTTCAGTTTTATATATATTTTCTTTACGCTTGATTTTGCCGCTATCTATTAGTATTATTTATTTATTATTTCTTTTTTTTTTTCTTCGTTCCATCTCAACATCCGTCCGCTCTGCTGTATCACCTAGAATCACGACATCATGAAAATAATTCTAGATTTTTCGACTTGCACTAGTCAAGCCCTTCACTCCGCTTACACGTTTCCTTTAGGGGTTCTCAATTATATTTATATATGTATATATATATATATACGCATTTCTGGCTTATGCATGCACGAAGAGAACCCCTAGCCGTAGCCCCTCCTCTAGCATAACATTGCATCCCGTGTCATGTAGCAACTTCCATACCAGCAACCGAACCGTGAACAACCGTGAGCCACTGAAAGCCTTCACATAATTCAGTCGCACCTAACCTTAGCAGCCTTAAACCCACAACGGTAGAAACTAGCCGCTAGCCATCATCGAAAACAACCCCCGTTCGTCTCCTGTTTTTGTTTCTTGAAACAGAGCACCTGCTCCCTCCAGCCACAAGTTAGCCACCCACAGTGTCGACTCCCTCCTTGTTGCCATTACTTGCCCAGAAGACGCCAGTTGGGTCACCTCTGGTCCTTCGTCCCCCTCATGCTAAACTACTGACATGTACTCTAGTTTGTTCTTTCTCGTTTTGTTTTCTCTTGTTATCACTGCATCTCCCTCTCGCTCTCACCCCTACCAGTTTTTCTCTGTCACTCTCTCTCTCTCATCCTGTTGTTTCTCTTCTAGCGATCAGCAGCCCAGCTCCGCCTGAGTCTCGTTGTAACCTTCTCCTCTCACGGTGAGCCTCTGCTGCATGTTTTATCTCATTTCATTATGCTCCCTGCAATTGTTTTACTCTTTGCATGATGTGTTTTCAAGCCCTTTGGGGTGTTACAAAAAAGAATTGTTTGTTTACGTAATTATGGTTTTGCCCTTTACCTTCTAAAACAAATTAGATTTAAAGTTTTTTTTTTCCTTTTTCTGATGGGTTGTTTTTGCTAGAGGCCTTATGGGTTTGTCGATACTGATTCTCTCTTATTTTGAGTGTGTTGTGCTATATTTTTTTTTTTTGAAGTTAAGGTATTCTGGGGTTTAGACTTGGAGTTTTAATTTATTTTTGGGGATCGGCTTCTAAAGTATTTTAGAGCAGGTCATGGATGTGGCATTATTTAGTAAGTTGAGTTTTATTATTATTATTATTATTATTAGTATTATTATTATTTTTGAAGGAGACTTTTTGAGTTGGTATTTGAGTTAGGTATTCTTAAGTGGATATTGATGATTATGGAAGATGACAATAATTTTAGATTATGAGAATTTTTGAGAATTTTGAGGAAGTAGCATAAGGCGATTTTTAGTACTCTAGGTTTTAATATCGAGATACTTGTTAAATAAGAATTTTGGGGGTTTTTATATGTTAAGAGAAGATAGTAGATTTTATATCTCAGGTTCTATTTTTTAGGTTTGTAATCATTTGGAAATTTATGGAGTTACATGATTATTTTATAGGTGTTGATTATTAATTTTTCGGCGTTATTTGAAGAATTTCTAAAAGGCTAAGAGGTTCAGGTAAGCGGGATTCTTATGCTAGATTTTGCATTAAATATATGAACTGAGGTTTATTTTGGAAAATATGCATGCTTTAGTTACGAAAAGAAACTTTAAAATTACCTCAATTTTTGTTTCGCATATGCATAAGAAATTGTATAAGAATAAAATGTTTTCTGGCATGAACTGGTGTAGACATGAGTTATTTTGTGCATTCTGTTTTTTCGAACTGAAAAAGAGCGAATATGAAAGTTTCTGCATAAATGATATTTATGATCTAATTATGTTCTGTTTTGGAAAAATTCTGTACTCAGATATGATATGATATGATTTCTGAAACCTTTGGCATAACATTCTGGTTCTATTCCGCTTTGTTTAGTCCTGGGTTGATACCAACTATTTTGTTTCTGGTGCACCCACTTTGGTTGTAAAGTGGTTTTCTGCGTTGTCTTTCCTGTGTGTAGACTCGGGACTCCGAGAATAATAAGGGAAAGATTCACATTCTGTTTTTGCCCGGTTGGCCGTCGGGATTTGCACAACCCTACCACGGGGGTTAAACATAGTATTTCTGTTCTGATAAGATATTTCAGTTATGCTATGCCAAAGGGTTTTCTGTTTCTGTTTATATTAAACTTTTGCTCTGATTTTTTATAATATAATCTGCTTCTACATTTTTTTGAAAAGTAAGAAATATTTTATTCTACATTCTGAATTTTGATAAATGCTCATGTTTGTACACTAGTATATGTTCTTTGGTTATTGAGTTGTGGATAACTCACCCCCTCCTCTAATAATATTTTTCAGATATTTGAGATGGTTCAGTGCAGTCTCAGCAAGGGTAGCCATTACTAGAGAGATTTGGTGATCATAGGAGAATAAGTGCTCGTGGATACAAGTTTTTTTTAAGTCTTTGTGAGATCCTAGACTTCGTGTATTTTTACGTATTGTTTTATTCTTATTGTTGATTGTTTTAATTTATTTTAATAATATTATTTGTTATGTTTTATTTGTTTAAAATTATTATTTGAATAATTAGTTAGTTAATATTAGTTTTACGTTGTTTTTATGTTGAAATATTGAGTTAATTCGTTTTCCTTGTTATATTAAATGTGGTGTTTTTATTTTAATGCTTGGATTCAATATATTTATTTTATATTATGAGTGATTAATTTAATGTGTTTTATTGTATTTTATCTAAGATATTTTTCAGTGGGATTTTATATATATTTATATCTATACGTTGCGATATATATATATATATATATATATAGGTGTAGTGTGAGTTTAGTGTGTGTTTTAAAAACCCAGCCCTGAGCCCGTTAATGAAGCCGGCTGTTGTCCTCTTAAAACAGCCCATTTAATTGCCAAAAGCTGTGTCGTTTTAGTCCCAGCCCTTAGGGCTTTAATTTCTTCTTCTTAACCTCTTCTTTTTCTTTATTTCCTCTGTTTTCTGTGTGCGTTTCAGCCCTTCCCAAGTTGATCTTCATCATCTCACAGCAGTGAGTTCCTGCCGATCTCCACCTTGTGTCATCGTCGCAGCTCGCGTGAATCATCCTCCGCCTACATTCCATGTAAAAAATCTTGAGAAAGGAACTCATTTTAGCTCTCAAAGCACACGGAAACTACCATTTTCTTACCCATTCGGTTTTCACTCCAAAGCTTTCAGAGAAAACTTAAATCTTGTTGCAAATGGGTCAAGTTTGAAGGTAATAGAGTACAAATTTCGTTCCTACCTTCTTTATTTATGGGTTTCAAAATTTAGTCATTTTCTCATCTATGCATTTCGGTTTTGGCTCGAGTAGAATAGAGGGCTGTAGTGAATCCTTCTTTTTCGGCCAAAGCTCTTCATTGTGCTGTCTATCCCTCTCTTGGGAATGTTTGAAACTTGAGGTAAGACTCTAGATATTACCATTTTAGTTTGCTTGTTTTTTTGGAAGTGAATAAAAGAGTTCTTTGGCTTGAGTTAAGTGTGTTAAAATTCTTTTATAATATGGGTTCAATAATGGTCTATTTTTAATATTCTAATCCATGGTTGAAGGATCATTTTATTATGCTATAAATTATATTTCAAAAATAATGCCATGAATTTTATTGGGTTAGTTGTAGGTGTTGTTAATTTAGAGTTTTAACATTTATTAGTTGAGATTTATAATTTACAAAAGATTTTGGTTTAGTTAAATGATATTTTCATTTTATTATATTTTCATTTAATTGTTTTAATTGTTTAGTTAGTAATATTTATTATTATTAATTGTGTTGTTTTATTTACGTTGGTGCGATTGGCGAGTTTAGCGGCGTGCTCATTGATTGAGGTGCGAGTTGATCTCTCGATATTTTCGCAATCATCCAGAATTTATACCGAATGTATAGTAAGTATTTTCCAAACAAATTTTAAAGATTTAAATATATTTTTAGCATCAACATATGTTGTGTTTGATTATTGTTAGAATTTATTAATTGTTGGCTATTTGGTGCATGGTTGTCTGCATTGTGTATTTACGCGCATGCTCATGGAAATATTTGGAAATTATATTTTTGTATGATTTCGGATATTCATGTATTGGAAATGGAAACTGGGTTTTAAATAGAGTTTATGGATTTTAATGGTTTTTGGCTGAGTCATAACAGGGATGACGATACGTAACGCCCGTTGTGATCAGTGTGTGTGTGTGTGGATGACATAAGGGGGACGGCGATACGTAATGCCCATTATGGTCATTGTGTGTGTGTCAATCATAATGGAGACGGCAATACGTAACGCCCATTGTGATTGATAGTGTGTGGATGACATAACGGGGACGGCGATACGTAACGCCCGTTATGGTCATTGGGTGTGCATTTCATATCGGAAATGGCGATACATAACGCCCGGTATGACATGAGTGTGTGAGAGTCATAATGGGGACGGCGATACGTAATGCCTATTATGATTTCGGGTGTGTGTGTATATCATATCGGGGACGACGATACGTAACACCCGGTATGATTGGTTTTGTGGATATTATTTACTGAGAAATGATAATGATTTTACTGGAATTTTATCGTGGACCAAATGAGATTTTGGCTTGTGTTTATCTTATTTATTTTGAGAAAGATGTTCTTTTGAGATTCATGCATTTGGAGTCGTGTTCATGAGTTGTGTTGTTGCATGAGTATATTTCTGTCTTTTGGTTTGGTTGGGTTGTACTTACCTGCGATGCCATCTTGGCATCGTAGTTTTTTGGTTGCAGATTATGAAGAGGCTGAGCCTGGAGAGACGGCTCCGCCGGTAATGTATTATTGTTATAAAATTATTATCTCGGGAAATTAATTTTTTCCTTTTTTATAAATATGTATTTGTTTAATTTGTATTTCGGATGACTGTATTAAATCTCCTGTTGGAGAGTTTATATTAAAATGGTTTGTAAAATATTTCTAAAAATTCTGGTACTTAGATAATGATTTTATTATCCGCTGCGACTTATATTTTATGTATGTCACGTGTGCACACATGTTTGGCACTTGTCGTTAGGATGTGTGACCCGTGTTGTCAGTATTCCGACGCCTCGATTCCCGTGTTTATTTTAAGCGGAATTTGGAGGCGTCACAGTCTTAGTAAAAATTTATCTTTGTTGATTCTTTTAGTATGTCAAGTTTTGGATTGTTGCAAGTAGTTGAAGTCATTTGATTTTATTAAAATTTATATTTAGTTTTTCTTTGAGAGTATCATGAATATTTATTAAGTAATTCTGGAGTGTCTTTTTAATAATAGTTAGTTATTGGAGAATTTAGAATATATGAATTAGTGTTATTTGAGATGATTCGAGAAAAAGGACCTAACTCTTTGGATCTCCGGGACCGGGGCGTTACAAAAAGGGCATAAGCCCAAGTACATAGGATGTATACAATGAAAATACCTACTTCTTTTGGAAATACAAAAAGTAAATGCTATACACAAAAATTGAAATTAAACATCCATACATAAGCTTTAGCCCAAAAAACTCAGAAGTACTAAAGAAAAAAACCTTAAGAGCTCTCCATGAATGTTCTTTGTCTTGAACCATTGTCATTCCTTTCGAGTCAAGTGGGCCTATCCAATAAATGAGCTACTGTTGAAATAAATTAAAAATGATGAGCACTTTTATAGGCAAAATGAATTCTTGTTGTCATGCTTAAGTACTAACATTTACTTCTTGTTAACCTAATAAATTATCAACTATAGTCAATTAGGTCTTTAAAAACAAAACGAATTGCATTAACTATTCGCAAGCAACAAAGTCAGATCAATGATGCATGGTCATTAACTTATAAGGGCAAACATGTTGTGGATCACCTATATATCTAGCAGTACTAATTAAGGGAATAACTAGCTTATGGTAATGGTTAGATAAATTTGACATATATAGGTAATCCACACTCTTGAGAGAAAAGATCATTTGATTAATTCTTGTACAAGTAGAGTTATATCGATCTTAGTATAATAAACTACAAAGTAATAAACCCATGTGTGTATCTGGTAAAAATGTGAAACATAAACATATTAATAACCAAACTTGCATGATCTATTAACATAAATTATATAAAGGAAAGGGTCTTTCACATTCTCATGTTTGTGACGTGAGTACAATATAATTTTGAATGTATCTTCAACAACCAGCCATTACTCCATCCTTCATTTGACCTAGCTAGCTATATGCTTCGCTAGATTGTACTATCTACTCCCATAAGTAAAAAGGAAAAAACATCTCATTCTCAACATATTCTTATATTCACCTCATTCCTCTAATCATCAATTGGAAGAAAAGGTTAATATTGGCTATCATTAAAAATCTCCAGCATTTAGAGTCATATGTCCCAAAACAATTTTAGGAAAAGGAAAAATGACATGCATGTGACTTGGCTGAAATGAAATGATTTAAAGCTTTTCCATATATATTTATATATATATATGTGTGTGTGTGTGTGTGTAGATGAAATTTTAGTACAGTTTTCAATTGTTGAATATGTTATTTCACTTAGTTCACTGGTTATATGAATACATGTATATCAGATATTAATAAGAAATTAGACACTGAAACAGTTTGTGAACTCTGACTTAGATTAAGAACTATATTAGGTGAAGCAAAACTTACAAAGGAAACTTAGTGAATTTTATCACCAAACAGGAAAAAAAAAAAAAAAACAAAATCTGGAAATTGAAATTTTTCTGGTTGGTACATCAAAAGTTTTGGGAGCTTTACATGAACTTCTAGTTATTGTTAGTTACTAATAGTTTATACAAATTAAACTCCAAATAGCACAAACCATGCTAAAATATACAACTTTCAGTTTGTACAATTGAACACCATAGAATGCTTTCCAGAATAAACAATTTGATGTGTGGTGGAAATAAAAGAATATGAAGAAAGGGTTGTAAACTTGCCTATTTCGTTCATTCTATTTTGAGAGCCAAATCTCCGCACCAACTAATCTGTCAATTAACTTTATGAATTCTCTTGGAAGGTCATTGCACATCCAATTTCAACTACCAATTTTGTGTACTTTGCCATTAAGCGCCTTGTTGGTTGTATAAGATGGACAAGTCTTGGATGCATAGTGAGGACAGATTGCAGTCCAACGTGTATGGTGAAGGTGTTTGACAGTTCTTAGCCATGGTGCAAGCCCACACACCAACAACTGATTAGATTAGGTGTCCATGTAAAAGATGTCGAAATAAAGCTTTCCACTTGATTCGTATCGTGGAGGATCATTTGATCTTCAAAGGGTTTGACCTATCTTATACAGAATGGATTTTCCATGGAGAAGATGATCCTTTTGTAGGTGCTACATTCTCTGATGAGGATGAAGATGATACAACGGGCTACAATGACTATATCGATGATGTCGACGAGATGTTAGATGAC
Organism: Platycarya longipes; assembly: GCA_036559045.1. NCBI lineage: Eukaryota > Viridiplantae > Streptophyta > Magnoliopsida > Fagales > Juglandaceae > Platycarya > Platycarya longipes. The sequence continues at coordinate 37,099,719 of CM071799.1, forward strand.
ATCCGTCATGGGTCATTCATGGATCATTCATGGATACTTCAGCTGTCCATGAAAGAAATGCAAATGCAGGTGAACATCCCTCCTCCTTTGATGCTCCAACCAACTTCAATTTTGAGGAGTTGTTAGGCGATGCACGGCGTCCTCTTTATCTTTCATGTTCCAAGTTCTCGAAGTTATCATTTATCGTCAAACTGCTTCACATCAAGAGCATAGGTGGTTGGACCGTGAAGTCGTTTGATATGGTCATCAAGCTATTGCAAGCTGCATTCCCCGATGCTCTCTTCCCAGATTCATATAATGAGGCTCGTCAATTGGAGCGTGTGTTGGGCTTTGGTTATGACAAGATTCATGTTTGCCCAAAAGACTGCTGTTTTGGAAGGAAAATGCATCGTATAATGAATGTCCTAAATGTAAGGCTACTAGGTGGGTTTCTAGCACAAGTAAACAACGAATGATACCACAAAAGGTTTTGAGATACTTCCCCTTGAAGCTGCGATTGCAGAGGCTATACATGTCAAAGGAGACAGCGCAAGCCATGAGATGGCATGCTGATGCACGTGTTGACGACCCAACATGCATGCGGCATCTAGTATATTCAAGGGTATGGAAAGACTTTGATAACAAGCATTACATGTTTTCCCAAGATTCACGTAATGTTAGACTTGGTTTGGCGAGTGATGGATTTAATCCATTTAATAATATGGCCAAGTCGTATAGTATTTGGCCAGTACTACTTGTGCCTTACAATTTGCCTCATTGGTCATGCATGAAAGAACCATACACCATGTTGTCGTTGCTAATCCCTGGCCTCAAGTCACTAAGGAATAATATTGTTGTGTTCTTGCGTCCTCTGGTTGATGAGTTGAATGAATTATGGGTAAAGGGCATTCGTACCTATGATGTCAATAGTGGCCAAATGTTTAGGTTGTATGCAGTGCTACTTTGGACTATTAATGACTTTTTTGTATATGCCAATCTTTCTGGGTGGAGCATAAAGGACAAAATGGTATGTCCTTTATGTGGAGCTGAAACAACTTTAGAGTGGTTGGAATACGGGCGAAAACATTGCTATATGGGGCATCGACATTGGTTGGCATCAGATCATAGTTGGAGGCGAAAAAAAAATGCGTTCAATGGGTGTGAAGAGCATCGACTACAACCATCAAGGGTCGAGGGTGACGATTTGCTAGAACAATTGCGTGAGGTCTCACATGTCCAATTTGGTAAATCTACTTTTAAGAGGAAACAAACGCCCAGTCAACTAAATTGGACCAAGAAATCTATCTTTTTTTAGCTTCCCTACTGGTTAGACTTGGCCTTAAAACATAACTTGGATGTAATGTATATAGAGAAAAACATATGCGATAGCGTTTTGGGAACATTACTGAATATTGAAGGAAAAATTAAGGATTCTCCCAATGCGCGTAGGGATTTGGCTATTCTTGGAATAAGGAAAGAATTGCATTTACAAAAGCATGGAGACTGTATGACCATGAGTCTTGGATGTTACACGTTAAACCTAAATGAGAGAAGGGTTTTTGTGAATGGTTGTCAAAAGTAAAATTTCTTGATGGATTTGCAGCGAATATTGCCCGTTGCGTGAATGCTAGAGATGGAAAGATCAGTAGAATGAAAAGCCATGATTGTCATGTCTTTATGCAAGCATTGTTGCTAGCTGTAATTGGTGGGTTCTTATGGGCTGATGTGCGTCAAGCCTTGATAGAATTAAACTCAGTTTTTAAAGAATTATGTTCTCGAACTTTGAACTTATCAGTGCTGCATTGTCTTCAAGCTAACATTTCAATTCTTCTTTGCAAGTTAGAAATGATATTCCCTCCAGCCTTTTTTAACATCATGGTATACCTTGCCATTCACTTGCCAGCCTAGGCATTCTTGGCGGGACCTGTGCAATACAGGTGGATATATCCTTTCGAGAGATATCTAGGAAAGTTCAAGCGGTACGTCCGGAATAAAGCCCGACTAGAGGGATCAATTGCTGAGGCATATGTGCATCTTGAGTGCCTTACATTTTGCTCTATGTACCTTCATGATATTGAAACTAGATACAATCGAGAGGAGCGCAATAGCGATGTTCGTATTGGGACAACTGAGCCTGACAATGAGTGTTTGTTCGTTTTCTCATAAAATGTTAGACCATTGGGTGTGGCAAGGTCTCACAAATTACAAGACACACTAATGGTCAAGGCCTGATGGATTATACTTAATAATTGCATGGAGATTGAGCAATACATTGAGTAAGTGCATCATCATTGACTTTACGTCCACTTTATCTTAGCTTGTTGTATAATGTTAGTAGTCCCCTTGGGAATTGATCCGTTCACACATATTGACAGGGAGCACTATAACAAGATTCAAGCCGAGGATACTCATAACATTGACTGCAGGCACCAGAGTCAATTTCAATCTTGGTTTAGATCTTGCGTAAGATACAACTCCTATCATTGTCATATAATTACATTCTTCTCATTTGGCACAAATAACCAATTGATTTTATTATTCTGTGTATGTTAGATTCGAGAGTTGCACGTAGTTACTCTTACTGCGATAAACGATGAGATATATGCCTTAGCATGTGGTCCAGATCCGTGGGTTGCATCTTACTCCAGTTGCATAATGAATGGTATTCGATTTCATACAAAAGATCGTGAAAGACATCGACAAACTTAAAATAGCGGGGTGGTGGTTCACAGCGAGCATCAGGGATCTTATGTTGACTTCTACGATGTATTGCATGATATCATAGAGTTACGTTACATAGGTTGACGAAAAGTATATCTCTTTCAATGTGCTTGGTATGACATGGGCGACCCAAGAAGGGGGGTTCGTGTCAGGGGCGACTTGATGGTAGTGAATACTGCTCGACAATGGTATAAATATGAACCTTTTGTCCTTGCCTCCCAATCAAGTTAAGTATTTTATCTCGATGATCTAATATTGGGAGGTAGTTAGCAGGTCGTTCATAAAATTACGAGCAGGAACGTTTATAACATTCCTGCAGTAACTTTTGTTGATGATGGGATGGACGATAATGAAGCATCAGGGGGTGACTCAGAAGATGACGATGACAATAACACTAGCAACTATCTAACCATTCTTGAGAGTGAATCAGGCATGCCTGAAACATTGAATCGAGATGATGAAGAGCCCTTGCTGGTTGATCAAGCAGTCATATCGCGTCGAGATCCGATACAAGCAGTTAACGTTGATTAAGACCTTGGCAATGATGTGGGGATGGAGGACATTAGTGTCGATGATAACTCTAGTATCGAGTCCGCGAATCACCTGAATGAGGAGGCTAATGATGATTTTTAGATATTCATTCTCTATATTATTATTCTGGTTGACAATTAATTTTAGATATTCCTTCTCTATATTTTAAGTGTTGCGAGTACTAATTTAGAAACTATGTATCTTAATCAAGTAACCAGTTCCTTGTATAAATTGCACCATATTACATGACATCTGGGTTTTCTTATCCATTCACTGCATAAATTAACTACCACTAGGATACATGAATATGTACTTGGCAATGTTAACCAATAGTTGGGTTTTGATGCTTTGGTGGCCTAAAGGTTTAACATAGGTAAATGGGTTTGCTGTCTTGTATAAATTACCTGAGTTGATGATGATTTGGGTAGTAATGATTGCAAAAATAGGGGTAATTTTTGGTTAGTTTGGTTGTTGTTTCTGCTGAGCAATCACTTAAAACTGTTGGACATACATGTTTGTGCCCATGTTGTAGATCGCGGGTCAATAATCTAAACTTAGTTCACGGCCCATTTAGTAGCATAATTGATCTGTTTTTGAAATTAGACCTGGTTCGATTCTATCTTGGTATAAAAAATTGCCTAAATTAGTTATTACTTCCAGAATTGCAACCCCTTGCAATTAATGGGAACAAATTTGGGTAGTAATGATGTCTCTCTTTACTTTGAAGTATGCTCCTCATTCTTATCTCTATCTTAGTGGAGAAAAGTATCGTGCATATTTCAATTGCTTTTGACTCATTTCTAATTTTATGGTTTGGACTAGTTATTTGCTACATCTTCTGATGGTAAAATTTGCACTTTATGGGTAGAACTATCTGGAGTCATGTTTAAAAAATAGACATGCCCATGTACACAGGATGTATGCAATACATCGGACCATATCTTTCTTGAACATGCTAAAATCAGATACTACCACAACAAGAAAACAAGGCAATGTCTAAGGGAGAAGCTTTTAGAACTGATAACTGCAAATGAGATGAGATAAGTATTTTCCTCTAATTTCGATGCCTTCTTAAATGTTAGTCATGTGATTGGAGAGTTGGTGTATATACACTGGTGCATGTTTGTCTACTGATTATGGTTGACTTGGATACGGTGCCTGGAAAAATAGCATATTTAATGGCTTCACATTTTCATTAAATGTTCCATCAGCAATGTTTTTTTGGCATGGAGAAAAACATGCTGACATGATTTCATATGGCAAGGTTTTCCAGCCAAGCATATAACCATAATTCTGAAATTCCTATGTCCTGTTGTAAGGTTGATTATATCAAATAGACCATTACCATCTCCGTCGATTATAAATGTAATGTCCATCTGTTTAATTTCAGTTTCCCTTACATCAAATGTGAAGAACTTTATTTGTTCTTTCTTTGGACGTAGTTTCTGTACAAGAAATATGGTACATAGAGATTATATTTTGTTTGTAAAACTAAACACAGATGGTGTTTGCAGATATATTACATCCCTCTAGAGGCAACGAGCTACAAAATCCACTTGCTGCGTTCGAAGTCATGAGCATTTCAAGTGGCAGCAGAGAAGATGAGCACAAAGTTTCTTGAGTTGCCACTGCATAGGGTGTGTAGATAACCAACAAATTAGTGCTATGTCCCACATAGAGGTATATGCATTGAGGGAATAAGTAAAATATGGATCTAAAAATTACAGTGGTGGGTAACAAAGGGATCAGGACCAATCCAGCGGCAAATGGAGACTAATGGCACATGATTGACAATCTAGCACCATGGGTGATAGCATGAAAATTGGGCCATTTCCAGCAAAGTAATCAATGCAAAAATACCCAAATCAGTTGCTAAAAATTTTAAAACTATGCATCTAGGTGGATTTAATTTATAACGTAAGTTAATGTTATTAAAAAAAATATTTTAATAACTCGGTAAAATTTAAACCCATGATCAATAAGGTGTTGCTGGCTCAGTGGGAGCAAATTTAATTAAAAGCCTACCATGTTCCCACAAATCTGTGTTTTCATACATGGAATATATTGAATATTCATGCAACTAAACATGAATATTATTGTTGGTATTTAAAGTTGGCAAAACAATAATGTGACGAATGAGGTTTATAATCTACGTATTGTTTTAAGGTTCTAAAATGATAAACATTTTCTAGATGAAATTGGGAGTGGAAAATACATTATTTTGATTATGAATTTTACACAATAAATTGCACTAATTTGCTGAGGCAGATCCACTGTGAGAAATAAATAACAAAATTTTAAGTACTGTTGTGGGGGCGGGACAAAGGATATTTTGGATGGGATTGTGATGGGAAAAAGTGGGCTGGACATTTGACCTAGGGCAGGTGGACTAGACAGGTGGCAGTGTAAGGTTATTACTCAGTTTTAGATGTAAAATCTGACCTTCACATGTAGAAGATCATAACAACTCTCAGCAAACATCTCTGCACTTCAGTTCTAAAACTTTCCAGCGAGGTCAGCGTTCTCCAGCTTTCTCCAGCTCGTCTGAGTCCAGGTTTGGTGCATGTATAATAAATATATGAGCTGCTTCTTCTCCTCCATTTTTGTATGCTTCTTGAAAAGCTTCAGATTCTACCCCTAAACTGCACACGAAGGTTCTCTCACACAGTTTTTCTTCCTATGCCTGCATATACTAGTGTCTTCTATTTCTCTAATTAATAAGAGGTGCTGTTCTTGTAATGAATTTGAGCCATTTATTTATCTGCCATGCAACCAAACCCATAACCAGCTATTCCTTGTTTTTTACTTTCACATTACAATTGCCCTTTCCTCCTTTTGTGAACTGTTGGTTTAGGTTGCTGGATTTTATTCATTGTTTTACACAAGCTAACCTTTTTTACTTGGTCATCTTTATATCTTGGGGTGGTTTTGAGATGTTGGGAGTTTTGTAAAAAGCTGAATACTATATTCAAGTATGTTGCATGATCTTTACTTTTTTAAGCATTAAATATTTTGCATGTCAATGCATGTCAGTAGAGGTCTGAAGTGATATCTCTGTAGAGGTCTTGAGAGATTTAAGATATTTAATATGTAGAAGTGAGATGCTTGACTTATGTTATTATGTCATTTGCTGCTCATCAAATAGCTTTAGGATCTTGGAATGTTAAAGTACTTTCTCCATATCAGTTACTTGTATCAACAAAAGTAGGAATGTTTGGTTTTTGAAAGATTACTCAGTTAAAATGCACTCTTTCAAATGAACATTCCAAGATGCATATTTATTTGGCCATAAAATTCAGTAACTTCCCGCTTGTAAGTCTGTCACCAACTCACTATTTATTTTTTGATCAGTAAACAAGTATTATTATTGAAAGAACCGTGCAAATTCAGTTACAGAGTTCATTTTACCCATCAAGGAGGCACATTAGCAGTCTGTCTGCACTCCTTAGAAAAGTTAAGTAACCTTAAATGGGATAACAGTACAATGTCATCATTGTTTCCCAAAAACAGAGGAAGAATGTCGATTTTCGGGATAAAAGCATTTGCATGTTACTGGTTTTGAAATTGACTTGATATATTTATTTGAATTTAGTATGTGGTATGATAGTAAAATATAATGCCACAAACCATTACTATTAGAGGGCCATTATCAATCTGTTGATGTGGTGTTAAGTATGCTAATTAGTATGTTTGATAAAGCTTCTCTTGCTGTTTTTACTGGTTGCATGTGATTATAACTGTGTTTTACATTCCAGCAAATATGCCACCAAAGTACAAAACTAAAAAGTTTCAACAGGGCCAAGTCCGACACGGTAGAATGTTCTTCACTAGCACATCAGACTCAGAAGATTGCCTCCTCCAAGCATGTTGCGGGATGAGCCGTACTCAAATGAAGAAACTCAAGATGTAGGAGCTTTGGTAGGGGCACAAGTGGCCATTGCACAACAGGCCATCGCACAACAGGCCATTGCACAACAGGCCAATATGGGTGGAGCAAATGTTATCGTGGCGAACACAATTATAAGTATGCAATACATTTATCCCAAGCTTAGCATATATAATTGACGCTAGTCATCAATTCATATACTGTCACAAGTTTTTTTCTTATAGATACCTACATCATTTGCATGTCTCGGACTGTAATTAGCACCTCCCAACATACATCCTCATTAAACCTGAAAAAAATTACAGGAAAATGGGAATTAAGGAGGCAAAAGAATTTGAGGACAATTTTTAGTCGATGTTTGTCTTTTATATAATGGGTTAGATATCTTGATCTTGGATGAGCTAATTTTTGGCCTTTTCTAATCATCCAAGCATTTGAGGCTCTGGCATGTGTAAAAGTGTTTACCATGCATGGAACCAAACTTATATTTTCAAAATTGAAGGAAATTATTAAAATTACTGTATTAATAAAGGAAAATAAATGCAACACATTTTTGTCACATTCCCCCACATCTCAAAGACCAGCACTAACTAAGAATGGGATCTTTCATATATATAGAGATAGTACTGAGATTAAAATTTATATTGCATCTTTACTTGAAAAATTAAATTTGAAGATGGGGTTCTGTGAACTCAGACAATAAATATATATGTTATATATTTATATATATCCAACAACATTTTGATTGATATATATATATATACCAATATCATCTGAACCCCCTTGAAAATTATAGTTTAATATTTTCAAATACATACCTTCCTTTAATACTTGAATGGAAATAATTAATGAGTGGTACAGCTATATATGCTACCACTTGGGCAGCTCACACCTTCAACAAAAACGGATTGAAAATGAAACACGCTGATTTTCACTAGATCAGTAATATTCCAACCTTCCTCCTATATACACACACACAAACACACATAATCATAGGTGACCAACAATGATATTCACTGTAAAACTGTATTGCTTCTTTAAGAGACAATTTTCTATTCTAGAAAAGGCTAGATAGTAAACATTTCTTTGGACAAACCCCCAAAAATGTATTTGGATCTCTAATTTCAATTGGAATAAGAAAGTTGGGTATTTATGCAGCAAAACAAAACTGCCTTACAAGGATTGTATATTTGGTCCCTCTTCCTTACTCAAATATTAATTAAGTTCACAGCTTTTAAGTTTTTGCCATGAAGCTAAACTATCATGCATTAATATAACAGCTTTGAAACTATCTCCCCAATACATGAACATGAGCTAGCTGATGAGTATCCATCTCCCCTTCTAGCGTCAGAAAATTAAACGGTCTACTTTAAAATTCAGAACTATGAAGCCTACAATAAATCCACATCATCATATAGATAGGGTACTTAGTTATGAGAAATTCAGTACTCCTAATATATGTGAATGATATTGTTGCAATACATTTATCCCACTGGTTAGCATGTATATTTTATGCAACACATCAATTCATATACTGTCACAAGTAATGTAGATTAGTGGGTGTATGGAATGCTTAATGATGATTTGGGGCTTTGATAATATTTATGTGCTTGATTTAGTTATACAAGATGGTCATCGAGGGCCATCATGCGAGAATGCTGCCATGTTCACCGGTCGGGTGACATCGATCATTAAAGTACACGCTGACATGAGACATGCTAGTTGGAGTCATGTACCTGAAGAGGAAAAGCAAGAGCTCATTAATCGTGTTAAGGTAAGACTCCCCCAATATACGCACATTGTTCCTTGAATCTGCATGCTTACTCATTTGGAACACTTATCAAGCCTTGTAACAAAGTGCATATTTGAATGATGCAGTGTGATTTTGTTTTGGATTGGGCAAAAGACAACTCTCGTGAGATGGTTGTAAATCATTTGGCTGATAAGTATAATGCATATCATTATGCCCTGCACAAGATTTATATAAAATATGGATCGCACGAATAGGCCCTATGTGGTGGGACATCTATAGTTGAGAAACCTGTATGGCAGTTTCTATGTGAAAAATGGGCAAGCGAGGCATTCAAGGTAATGTGGCGGTAAATTTCAGATTAGTAAAAAACAAGTATATTCTAGTTTTTGTTTTATAGTTTTTTGTTATATAGTCTCAGGTACCTCATAAATAAGTAACCATTAAACTACATTTTTTACTTAATGATTAAACTAGAAAAACATATATATCTATAAAAAGGATTTGATGTGTTGGAAGAAAATCTGCAGGAGAAGTCTCGGAGGAACAATTTAAATAGGCAAAAACTGAAGGTCAAACACACCGGTGGGCGGAAATCCTTTATTAGGATATTAGCAGAGCAGGTGTGTGATTGTAATAGGTATTAATGGTGTATATAAATTGTTTTAGAATTAACATTACTGTTAATTCTAATTTGCAGTGAGAGGCCGCGCCAAATGCAATGGCCTTTTATAAAACTACACACTGATCTAACAAGAAGGGTAAATTCATAGACACCATAACAGAACACAATTATGTAAGATTGCAATTAATTCAGTCTGTGTGTTGCTATAGACTTAATACATCCAGCCTTATCTTCAATAAGCAGATGATGATATTTTAATTTTTTATGATGTTAGAATCTAATGTTGGAGAGGCTGGCTGAAAAAGAGACCGAAGAGAATGGTGATGAAGCGGCTAATGATGCCTTCAAAGAAGTATTGGGTTTTAGATCTGGGTATGCAATAGGGATGGGCCACATGGTCATTCCGGAACCCTCGCCTATGATGAAGAAGAACAAAGCTTTTATTCATCTAGCGGAAGAGAATCAGCGGAGCAAGAGTGAGGTGGAAATGTACAAGAGCAAGGTAGACCAGATGATGGCTGATATTGAGGCATTGAAGAAGGGTTTTTTTGTCCATGAGAGCTACATAAATAGTCGGGTGTCTGAGGTAGAGGGAGGTAGTGAGTCTCATAGGGAGACTCAACGAGATGCTTAGGCATCTTGCTTGGACTGATTTTTTGTGGAGGGTTTTTTGTGAAAGGACTTTTTTTGGATAAGCAACAGTCCAATGGCCATGGAATTATGTGAGCCAAGCTGCATTTTGGTAGTTGTAGAAAAGATTTGGCGTAGAACTTTGTTTTGTGAAGTTGGGGGAATAAGATATAGCTAAATATTATTATCTTTTGATATGCTTCAGTGCCTAATCTTGGACATATTCATTGGGGTAAGTTCTCCTTATCTGGTAAAAATGGTTTGAATCATGATTTTGTACACTTATATAAGGTTTAAAATTCACCTTGTAAGCTTAAGTTGACAGACTTTTTTATGATAGGTTATAACAAGATCACAGCGAGCCACCATAAAAGTTAGGTGGATTATTGTGCATTTGACGGTGGAGATGAGGTGGAGTTTCAGCAGCCAAAGATCATTGTTGGGGCTGTATTTCTTGGACAAGTAAGGCTTGGATCCTTGCAACTACTATAGTTTGTTTAAGCCTGGTTGGTTTTCCAGTTCTGTGAAAAGTTGGCACACACCCTCACTTGGTGGCACATGAGATTAAGGTTGTAATTTCGTAAATAGTATAGTCAATTAACTAAAAAGTAAGATAATGATACCACTAATGGTCATCACGTAGCTGTACAATGACTACATCAATTCATAACTGCTTTGGACTTGTGAAAATTAGACCAAAGAAATATGTTTAGTGGTATTGCACTCAGAAATAATATGATTTACAGTCGCGTGTTTAAAGATGTTTATTGAGCACCTACATTTTAGTCACTCTCTTATACTATCGGAATGGTTTTGATGTGGTAATGCAAGTGAGCCTATAATTTTAAAATTTGTGATATGATTACATGAGGAGTGTTCAATCTTTTTATGGCAAATAGTGAACTACAATAACCATGGTGGTATGCTAAAATTTCAGTTGGGATATTGTGGGGAAATGCTATCAGTTAGAGTGATTGTTACATGGATATAATTCTATTGAGTCATGTAGAAAGTGCTATAGGAAGACATAAAAATGCTTTATAGAGTTTACACAAATGCATATTATATATTTGCTCATATATAAAACTCCTTCTAAGTATTACTAGAAAGGATAATAGCAGTTATCAAGCAAAATAGTATGCAAACTAGAAATGCTTTTGACTGCCCTGGAATGTTTACACAAATGCTCTTCTTATTTGCTTTAATAAACATTCGTATAAGTCTTACTAGAAAGGATACTAGTAGTACTTATAGCGGGCTGTTTGTAATAATAGTTTTCAGTTAGGATGTACTACAAAAATGCTATCTTATAGTGTTTGTCACATGGGTGTAATTCTATAGCATCATGTAGAAACTATAGTATGGTGAAACAATTATTTGCACATGAAGGTTTACAGAAATACATATTTCTGTTTGCTTTGATAAACATCATTCTAGGTCTTACTAGAAAGGTTACTAGCAGTTTTCTAGTGGGAAATAGTATGCAAACTCAAAAGTATAAAGTGGGCAACTTGTGTAATTGGTTTGCATGGCTAATTCCTAATAATAGCATGGTATGTACCATAACAAAGCTCTAGTCTTAGAATATGTAAGATAGCAGTGTTTGCAATAGCAACTGCAAGAAATTGAAGCACCTGCCGCCCTCTTTACATGGTTACTCAACAATTGGTAAACATTTTTCAGATTCATCACATTCAATTGTTTAGGATTTATCACATTCATTTAATTGTCTCCTTTGTATGAATGGTATATGCTATATGGTGAAGGAGTTTATTAAGTTTCCATATGTACAACTTGTGTGTTACAACAATGAAATTAAAGCATCATTGGCCAATTAAATCATATTAGTTGATATGCATGTTTTTTTAGAGTTTCAGGTGACATTAGGCACCATCTTTTGTGGAGCATGAGGCTGAAATTTGGTTGTCTAAAGAATCGCTGGGCAACACTACTTAAGGCTCACTAATCTGTCAATATCTCTTGGAATTTGGTCTTAGCTGCTGTTAGAAGTATTAATTTATAAGTTTTTCATGTAAACAGAGATGCTTGACTTGATTGTAGCATGTGAAACCCACTATCAATATTATAAATTAAGTTCATGTAGTTGAATTTGTGGAAATGGTGGTGGTTATATATGTAACATGTATGTTAGTTATTAATTAGATTTTGGTGTGACTTATTTGATTAGGCATTACTTAATTAGCAGATTTCAGGTTTTCTTTAGGCAACCTGAAATTCAGGTTTTGGAATTCAGGTTTTCTTCAGGTTTTATTCAGGTTGCCTAATTAGATTTTGAAATTCCAATATCTTCACGTTTACTTAGCAAATTTTGGAATTCAGGGTTTTTTGAGGTTTTCATGTACGTTAGTTATTAATTAGATTTTGGTGTGACTTATTTGAGGCATTATTAGGGAATGCTATTGTTTGTTAAGATGTGCTTTTAAAAATTCAATAGGTTTTCTTTGGGCAACATGTTGGTATTGGTGGTTACAAATACCTATTATTCATTGATTTCTTTGTGGGGAAACAGGTTCATGTGTTAGATATTGATGTGGGAAAAGATCATGTATGCAATGAATTGCTGGAAAAAAAGAAAAATGTCATGGCAAAAGGTATTTAGCTGCAATCTACCTAGTCACAATTGATCTATTATATTACACTTTTTCCACCAACAAGGCGATGAGATAGGATGCATTAATTCAACTCATGGATACACAACTTTTATAACTACATACTTATTTCCAATAAAATATATTGGTGGCAATGAGTATTTACCATATACCAAAATCAACACAAAAGTTCTTTTGCCACTAAATATCGATAACTAATAAGTATTTGCAAGCAAATATGCTAGTGAGAAACAAGTGTTTTTGATAAAGTGCAAGATTAGGATTTTCAATTTTCACAAATGGAGGTTAACCAAAATGTTATTTTGCCACAAAATTAGTTGTAGGAAATATGTTTATGCCACCATATTATCCACGAAATAACTGGTGGATGATTTCATAATGTGACCAATTGGTTTCATGGATACATATATTAACCACAATGGGATAGATGGAAATATATTTTGCCACAAAATTGGTAGTAGGAAATATGTTTATGCCACCATATTATCCATGATATAACTGGTGGGTAAAAATATATTGTAATCAATTAGTTTCAAATATATCTTTAACCACAAGGGGATATATGGAAACATATTTTGCCACAAAATTGCTAGTAGAAAATATGTTTATGCCACCAAATTAGCCACAAAATAACTGGTGAATAAAAATATATTGTGGCCAATTGGTTTCATGGATACACATTTTTAACCATAATGGGATAGATGGAAACATATTTTGCCACCAAAAAAAAAAAAAAAAAAACAAAAAAAAAAAAAAAAAAAAAAACTTTTTACCACCAGCAAAACTCATGGGAAAAACTCTGCATTTTCCACCAAAATATTTCACTGGTAGCTAAAATATTTTTGTATTTGAATTATATACCAACAACCTCCCACCAAAGAAATTGGTGAAAAAAAAAAACTATTTCCCACCCCACATATAGTATTTTGGATGAAATTGATTTGTGGGAAAAGCTCAAAAATGTTGTAGTGAAAACGCTCCGATTTTCCTAAACTATTTTATATTATAAGTAACAGTATGATTTTGTCAAATGATAAAAGCGAAGTTCATAAATCTTGACCACATAAAACTTATATATTTAAATTCATATGAAAGTGAGGATTTGTGTGAAAGAAAAAATAATAATAGATTGAAATTGATCCATGCATTGAACCAATTAGAGATAATCATGTAAGTAGTGCAAGAAATATTTTTTCCCTCACAAGCTAGCTAGTGTGCTGAAACAGTACTCATGCATGAGATCAAGGCGACTACTATCTCTCTCACACACACACATATATATATAGATATATATATATATATTTGAATATTGATCACTCACTTCACTTTTTCTTTTATCTTTTCCTGCACTACAGGAAATGCGCTCATCTCCAGCACAGGAAACCGCCAGAAATAACATCATAAGATTTAAAAATGTGTCCTAAAGGAGATTCAAGCATTAAAACTAAAATGACATGGTAAAAAATAATTCAAAACATGAATCTAACTAAAAACATCAAACTTTTGCTTCCAACAATATAATCTCTTGCATAAAAATACACATCTTTGAAACCAACACTAAAGATATTCAAACTAACATCCTAACATGTAGATCAAATGTTTAGGATAATCGAATAACTTTTCTCATTCATTGGATAAGATTCAACCACAAAAGACTCATACTTCCTTAAAATGAAAACTTTAAGTCCTGTTCTAGTTATAAGTTTCTAGATCACAGAAAATCTTCCATCAAAAGCTTTAAGCATGCATCTAATCTCCCACAAATATTCAAATCCATTTCTTGTTTTTGACCCAACTAATGTCCACATATAAGTTAACCTAGTAATTTCTTTGATAGTACATATTTTTATACACTATGTGAAATCCATTTAACATATATACTATGTGGGCTACTTCATTTTCTTCTCCTAGGTGTGTATTGAATTGACCCACATAATCTCTACTTCTATAAACTAAACTTATTGGGCAGCATGGCCACTTAATCACAAATGCAGTATGTATATATATACACCAGGTTCTTAAGTGAAACTAGGACCTTGGATGCATAAAGTTAACATTTTCTTAAGTGATCTATATTTTCACCCTCCTTCCAAGATGTCTCAACAAAACAAAAAAAATGTTTTGTATAATAAGTTATCCCCTCCTTCCTATTGGTTCCACATTCTTCTACCTTAGCTTTCCATTTATTTGTGAGTTGTCCACTTCATTTGCAAAATGTTTTCATCTCCATGCATGACTCGTACTCCATCTACCTAATTGAATTTATACAATTGACTTATCTTTATGCATTCTTCTTATTAGATGGACAAAAGCTGGATGAATTTGAGAGATAGGCTTGGGTCACCTGCATATGTTGAAGGTGGTAAGAATTTCCTCACAATGGCACGAAACAATTTCATAGGAAGTGATCGCATTCGGTGTCCCTGTCGTAAATGTTTAAATAATCTCTACTTGTTTATTTTTGAGGTGGAGTCCCACTTGTTCATAGAGGGAATAATTCCAAACTACACTCATTAGATATTTCATGGAGAGGAGGAAACACTCCCCATCATTGACGATGATATATTTGATGATCCTGGGATTGGAGTGGAGGATGGGTTCATTGATGATATGGATCATATGTTAAATGACATATGGACTGGTACATACAGAGATGCTCCTAAAGGCAACACTACATTCCCCAACCAGTCATAAAGACCACAACCCATTCCAAACTCAACTTTTGACCAACTACTTGAGGATGCCCGACGTCCTCTGTTCAAAGGCTGCAAAAAGTTCTCAAAGTTTTCATTCATTGTGAAGTTGTTACACATCAAAATACTTGACAGGTGGTCAATCAAGTCTTTCAATATGCTCCTAAGCCTTCTACGGTCTGCTTTTCCTAATGTTTCATTTCCACAATCTTATTAGGAGGCACGGTCCTTGGAGCGAAGTTTGGATTTCAAGTACCAGAAAATTCATGCATGCCCCAATATCTGTGTCTTATTCTGGAAGGACAATGATAATTTAATGAGTGCCCTGTATGCAAGGTTTTGCATTAGATACCAAATACCCATGGGGCACTAATAATCCCTCAAAAAGTGCTGCGACATTTTCCTTTGAAGCCAAGACTACAACATCTATTTATGTCAGAAAAGATAGTAGGTGAAATGAGATAGCATAAGGAGCAGCAGGTGACCGGGGAGAATAATATGATGAGACATCCTGCCGACTCCGAGTTTTGGAAGACATTTGACCAAGATCATATTTGGTTTGCATAGGATGCCCGCAACGTTAGGCTCGGTCTGAATAGCGATGGCTTCAATCCCTTCAACAATCTCGCGAAACCGTATAGTATTTGGCTAGTGATTCTTGTCCCGTAGAATTTTCTACCATGGTTATGCATGAAAGACTAGTTCTACATGACATCCCTCATTATCCCTAGCTCAAAATCACCAGGGAATGATATTGATGTTTATTTATCTCGTGAGGCCGTGCTCGGAGGTTCAGTTCAATATAGGTGGATGAACCCATTCGAGAGGTATCTGGGTAAGTTCAAGTGGTATGTTAAAAATAAAACTCGGCCAGAATGTTCAATAGCAGAAGCCTACATTCACAGAGAGTGTTTAACATTTTGCTCGATGTATCTCCAAGATATTGAGACAAAGTTTAATCGTCTAAACCGCAACATCGACGTGGGTGGAGAAGAGAATGTTGATGGATTCAGAATTTTCTCTCAAAAACTCCGTCCTATAGGCATAACTAGTAATATGCAATTAGAAGATAACCTTTGTATCTCAACAATATGATATGTGCTTAATAACTGTGAAGAGATTGGAATCTATAAAGAGTAAGCAACTGCGACTTCCTTATGGATTTGATTGGTGACCTACAACAATCTATCATATTTTACGTAACTAACTATTTAATTGTGTTCTCCAAATGCAGGGAGCACTATGACAAATGCAAGGTGGCAAACCAAAACGTTTTTGAACGCATACACCAAATTGAGTTTCCAACTTGGTTTAGGCAACGTGTAAGTTATTTCCAGTTCGTCCTGACAGTGACTTAGAATGAACCTTACCATGGGGTCATTCCAATTACGTTACTATTGTGAAGTTGATTTCAACACAATTTCATCTTGTAGGTCCAGGAGCGTACTAGTAACCCACTCTGTGTGTTCGCTGATTTGTATGTATTAGCTTGCGGTCTTGACCGTTGGGTTACTTCATATGCTGCCTGTATTATTAAGGGCAAACGGTTCCATACCAAGCAGCATGAACTTCATCGGCAATTATAAAATTCAGGAGTAGTGGTAACTGGTGATCAAGATACTAATAACGTAGACTTTTATGATGTTATTAATGATGTTGTAGCGTTATGTTATATGGGAGGTCGTCACGTATGTTTGTTCAGTTGTGCTTGGTTCGATGTTGGAGATAAGAAATGGAGAGTCCGAGTAGATGATCACATGACTAGTGTCAACATGGATAAGACTTAGTATAGGAACGCACCGTTTGTGTTGGCATGCCAGGGTTCTTAATATTTTTACATTAGAGTTTTGAGGGCGAAAATAGGATAATAGGAATGTCAGACGTATGATAATAGGAATATCTACGATGTTCCACCAGTGCCGAGGGTTTTAGACGATATTGATCATGCATCTAGCGACGATGATGCCTATCAAGAAAATGAGCAATCATATGGTTATCTACTTTTGCATTTTGGGGCATGCCCAATGTCAACTCCACTTAGTAGGACTGATATAGAACCTACCCATATCGATACATGTGAGATCGTGGCGCCGTCTAGTGATGGGAGAAGGTTGGATGACTTTATTGATGATGGCTTGGTTTTATTTGATTCTGGAGACGCTTATGGTTATGAGGAATATTTAGATGATGACGACCTCTCTACTAGTGAAAAGTCTAGGACTGATATATTTTGTTGTGGGAGCAGCGATGGTTGGAAAAAGGAGCTTTTTGGCCATTCACAGGAGTCTCGTCTCAGTACAAGGTATGAAAATTTATACATATACATGAGACGATCTTAAGCTATAAACGTAATAATCAGACATGTAAGTATCCAAGTTTTTCAAGTATTTTCTATAGTATTCTAACTTTGGGTATTGAGTCCGAGTTTTCAGTTTTCTACAAAGATGAGATTTTTTCTGCTTATAATATTTTTATTTGTCATTCAAGCTTTACAGTACCACGAAAGGATGTACTACATTTCTGGTAATCGAAGGATATAAGAAGCATCAACCCATGGATATACATTGCCTACACACTTTGACTTCCAGTTTTTGTTGGTATTTTCTCTAAATTAATGGCTCTACATACGATAGCTAGCTCTGTGTATTAATATTCATTTAGACTATTAATGACAAAATATATATAGTTGTGGTATTTTTATTACTAAGTGGGGTGAATTTATAATGTACGTAGGGAATATATAATGCTTGTAAGAAGACCCTATGCTGAAGACATTTTTGGGGTCTGCTTAGGTTCTCTGAATTGATCGGTTAGTATTTAAGGCTTAATGTATGTAGGGAATATATAGATATATATATATATATATATATATATATATATATATGATGGTTTTTTTATTATGGGATTCTTGAGCTTATGTCCTTAATATGTGGTTAAGCTTAAAGCCTTCATAATCAACAAATAGTTTATGGGGTGATGATGGCCTGTCTTGGTTTCTAACATGAACATGTTTGGAGGAGATGGTAACAATCCCGTGTTTCACAATTTCTATTCGATCACTGAAAACAGACAGCTAGTGATTTAACTTTACTATCACCTGAAGCTCCTTAATTTCACAAAAATAATTAGAAAAACTATAACATAACATTATGTTAGAAGACTGGATCAGTGTTGAAGAATAGTCAACACTGGGTTAGGATGGTAAAAGTGATGTTTCAATATGATATCAGAAAGTCTTATTTTTTATTTTTTATTTTGTTTTTGGGAGGGGGGGGGGAATGCTTAGTATAAAAATACATGTGGACTAGACAAATACAATTAAAGAGTGTAGAATTGGATACAAAAATCAATTCCCCTTAAAATGAATAATTGTAAGAGATGTGGAAGTTGCTGATTTGTTAGGTCACTAGGCTTTAAGGTTCATGTGGATAGGTCGTAGATGGGTTTAACATTTACCAATATCGTAGTTATTAAACGATCCTGATAATTGCTATAGTGGTTGACTTGATGTTCCAATGTCACAATTTTTCCAAGAAATGTCTTGATGCTTGCAAAAGACTTGCATTGAGTTGTTATAGAAATGTATTTTAATTTTTCTGATCATTGCTAGTTGATAGTGCAGTGTTGTTATTTTTCTTTTGTAATGGCTATAAATGATTCATGGTAAAACTTTCACACATTTTGTAACATGACCATTTGATTCATTTCCTTTTGCAGTCATTACTTAGAGGCAACTTTACATTACTTAGAAGAAGTAAACCTAGTTCACTTCCCTTGCAGAAAGTGAACCTAGTTCACTTCCCTTGCAGAAAGTGAACTAGGTTTACTTCTTCTAAGTAATGTAAAGTTGCCTCTAAGTAATAACTGCAAAAGGAAATGAGTCAAATGGTCTACTAAGGCAGAAAGTGAACTAGGTTTACTAAGGCTCAGCAAACTGTATCTGGTCTAAGGTACTATTTCTTTGTACCCATAATCATACCAAAGCCTCTGTTATTTGTTTTTATGTAAAGCTTGTGCTTTAAGTGATCTAATAGAGTCTGGTGGGTTCTTTTTATGATTTTCTATTATCTATAATCAAGGGTGGTTCTAGAGATGGTTTTACATTGTGAACTTGCAGTATCTATTTCGAACTAGATTAAATTTTAAATTGTTTTGTTGATTTCTTTTATTTCCAAGTTAACATAAAAAATGGGTGCAAACTGCTAAAAGATACTTTTTTCTAATATTATCATTTCAAGGCTGGAATCCCTTTTTTTTTTTTCTTGGCTGGTACTAGTGCTGCAAATTTCTTTATTTTGTTTGGCCTTGACTTTATCTTTCTGTGCATTTTCATTTGCTTTAATAGCATCCAACTATAACATGTAGTCTGGAGGGTGGACAAAAACTTGGTATGGAGGCAGTGGAAGGATTACAATCGGTATGCAACTCTTATGAATACCAAGCAATATGCACATGCTATGTTTAAAGTGATGTTACATTGCTTTTAAGAATGTTGGTTCTTATCTTTTAATGCTAATTTTTCATTCATTGTGCTACTTGCTAATATTTTAATTTCTATTTATTGTTCTTTCTATTCACCTTTTAAAGACTTCTTGTAAGCATTTGTGAGTTTTTCCTCGAACTTGCAACTTATGATTTTGTCACCCTTCTGATTATGGATTCAAACTTTCTAATGCTTTCGTATATGTGTTTCATTGTCCCAAATTGTTTTATTGTTATTATTCATGTAGATATAGTTGCTCTTCTTATTGCCAGGTCTATCGAGGATATGAACATCAGTAAGATTCTTTGCTTTCTTTTGCTAATACAGGTCCTAGGCGGTATTGTGAAGCACTACAAGAAATGCGCTCATTTCCGTCGCAAGAAATCGCCAGAATAACACCTAAAATCACCGCTCATATGTAATCCCAGCGATTCACAAACACTAAAAAGCCTACTAATAACTTATGCGGCAAAAATAGTACTAAATCGCTGCTGATAACTGATTTTTTCTAGCGAAAATAATCGCTGCAATTCACATATTAAGACTCTACAAATAGATGCCCCACAAACTCATTAAACGCTGTGAATAATTATTACCGGTGATTAATGTGCGCTAGAAATACCTTCAAGTTTGCCGTGAAAATGTCGTCCACATATGTACCAAATGCTATTTCCGGCATTTTTATGTCACCGCAATTATGTTTAACAGCGATTTAAAATTGCCGCAACTTACAAAGTAGGTTGAACAAAACATTTTGCAACGATTAGTTAACGTCGCAAAAACTACTTTCAGCGAACTTGTAATTAGGAATATAGAGCTAATAGGTATAAAAATAATAAGAAATACAGGGTTATTCAAATTTATACGAGTTAGGTTCTATGAGTGGAATCAAGTTTTTATGAGTTGAATCGTTCAATAAATCATTATATTTTTACATTAACAAACGGTTCATCTATTAAATGAATCAAGCACCTTAAGTAGCGATCGACAAATCCCATCTCAAGTGGCTAATTTATGAACCACAAATATCTCTTTCTTATACGATATGAGGGATCAAGACTTTGACAAAAGTGCACAAAAAATGCAATAATGGTACATGTTTTTCTCTTCCCGATGCTAGTTGTACGTGGACTGTGACAACACAATTATGGACCGAAGATTACCAGCTTCTTCAACACGTTTATGGACCCCAACCCTCTCCTTATTCTTCCGAAGACTTTTCCCATAAGATAGTCGACAAAGGCACAATTATTCTTCCAAAGACTTTTCCCATAATTTTCAACCCTGAATTGGTGCAAAATTGTTGTGAGGAAGTAGGGTGTATACGAAAGGATGAGATCATGATCTCTAAAGTTCTTGTTGAACTTGAAACCTTTGAGTAGAAAAGAGAGAGAAACAATAAATTGAGTCCAATAATATTTATAGTTGCCGGATTCAAATAATATTAAATATTTAATAAATATTATAGAGCTCACTTTACGATTATATGCTCTCAACAAAATATTTAAAAAAAAAATTGTATGTAGTTCAACGGGAATTGGTATATAAGCTGAAAATAATAATAAATACAGAGTTACTCAAATTTATACGAGTTAGCTTCTATGAGTGGAATCCAGTTTTTATATGAGTTGAATTGTTCAAAACATAATTATATTTTTACATTAACAAACTGTTCATCTATTAAATGAATCAAGCACCTTAAGTAGAGATCGACAAATCCCATCTCAAGTGGCTAATTTATGAACCACAAATATCTCCTTCTTATACGATATGAGGGATCAAGACTTTGACAAAAGTGCACAAAAAATGCAATAATGGTACATGTTTTTCTCTTCCCGATGCTAGTTGTACGTGGACTGTGACAACACAATTATGGACCGAAGATTACCAGCTTCTTCAACACGTTTATGGACCCCAACCCTCTCCTTATTCTTCCGAAGACTTTTCCCATAAGATAGTCGACAAAGGCACAATTATTCTTCCAAAGACTTTTCCCATAATTTTCAACCCTGAATTGGTGCAAAATTGTTGTGAGGAAGTAGGGTGTATACGAAAGGATGAGATCATGATCTCTAAAGTTCTTGTTGAACTTGAAACCTTTGAGTAGAAAAGAGAGAGAAACAATAAATTGAGTCCAATAATATTTATAGTTGCCGGATTCAAATAATATTAAATATTTAATAAATATTATAGAGCTCACTTTACGATTATATGCTCTCAACAAAATATTTAAAAAAAAAAATTGTATGTAGTTCAACGGGAATTGGTATATAAGCTGAAAATAATAATAAATACAGAGTTACTCAAATTTATACGAGTTAGCTTCTATGAGTGGAATCCAGTTTTTATATGAGTTGAATTGTTCAAAACATAATTATATTTTTACATTAACAAACTGTTCATCTATTAAATGAATCAAGCACCTTAAGTAGCGATCGACAAATCCCATCTCAAGTGGCTAATTTATTTAATTACCGCTCTTATAAAGACAATCATGAACCACAAATATCTCTTTCTGGAGCTCACTTTACGATTATAAGCTCTCAACAAAATATTTTAAAAAAAATAATTGTATGTAGTTCAGCGGGGCCAGATTGGTATATAAGCTGTCACGGCGTTGTGGTGGAGGACTTGGCCGACGGTGGGGGTGGGGTTACAAGAAGAGGGAGATGCAGAGAAAGTGGGGGGATTGAAGGGAGAAGGTGAAAAAGAAAACAAAAAGTATTGGAGAGACCAAATTAAGATATATACGGGCGTTCTGTAAGCTTATTTTTTTAAAATCTCTTTGTAATTAAAGTATTTTTCAATATCAAAATATATACTATAAGAAAAACGAATATCCGTGAAGGATTATTTGTTGGAAAGATGACTATTTACTATGAAAATGGACTCATTTTGACCGTGAATAATCATTTTGACAGGAAATAATCAGCCATAAATACCTAATTTTGTTGATATATCATGAAAGTTAATTACAGTGAAATTGTAATACAACAAAACAGAGCAGCTGAAACCTCATTAATTCTAGTTATTTGGTCGTCCCTCTTGACTGGGGAAACTTCCTCAATCTCATCTTTTTGTTCCAACCTATATGAGATCCTATCATTTGTACTGATTCTAGTGGGAGTTGAGACGAGATCGTCTCAACTCATCTCAAATTCATCATTACACTTTTTTAAATTTTTATATAAAATATAAATTAAAATATAGTTTTTTTCAAATCTCAATACAATATTTTCAAATTCTAAAATAATAATAATAATATTTTATTCAATTTTTAAAATTATTCTTAACTCATCTCATCTTAATTCTGAATTCAAACAAACCTAATTTTAGTTATTTGGTCGTCCCTCTTGACTGGGGAAACTTCCTCGATCTCATCTTTTTGTTCCTACCTAAACGAGGTCCTATCATTTGTACTGATTCTAGTGGGAAAACGTATGCACATAATAAAAAGATGAACATCTGAACTTGGCCGTGCTGGAATCTCTCAAGCTCTCTGCTTAAATATTGTGACTTATATATCAAGACCATTGTGAACGACAAATGTCTATATATGTCTACCGAAAAAGGAACCAAGACTTTGACAGATTAAAAGATAGGAAGAAGACTAGCTCCTTCAACGTAACATGACCCCTAAGCTCCAATTCACTTTAAGCACTACAAGAAAAATAGTCAAATATAATCAATCTGATACATCTAAAATACGTAGATTGGTCATTTCTACCATTTTTAGATGCATCAGATTGTTTATATCTGTCTAAAAGTCTTGTAGTGACATGACAAAGAACAATTCGACCAAAGTTCGTAAAAGCAATAAGTTAACATTTTGATTTTCCCAGCCATTGATGTGACTCGAATGTTGAATGGACTGTGGAATGTTGAAATATGTACTGTGGAATACAGTCGACTCTATTAATTTCCAACCTTGAATTACTGAGAAATATTGCAAGAAATTAGTATAATGTACGTACTGGGAAGGATCGAATCAATATTGGCTTCGGCTAGCCCTAAAATTATTTTCTAAACTTGATCAGTACCTAAAATTATATGAGACAGATAAATATTAAACGAGTTATAATACAATGCTAATTACCATTTAGGTTTCGTTTGGACATTGAATTGAGTTGATATGAGTTGAATTATTTATGATAAAAATTTGAAAAAAGATTGTGTATCTCGCATGTAAATATGTATTAAATTGAAAATATTGTGTGTCCTATGCATAAAGAGGTTTAAAGTTGAGAGTTAGGTGTTTGAATGTTAGACTCATTTTACAATTAGACTGAATTGAGTTAATTTTAATTGAGTAAGTTCCAAAGGAGACCTTAAACATTTTGAATAGCATAATTTTCAATAAATATTGTAAAATTCACTTCACGTGTTAATATTTCTTAATTAAGACTTTCAAGTTTGGAACAAGGAACTTGTGAGATACTTTTCGATTGATGAGTGGTGGGCACCTACAAGATTGCTTATAAATAAAGCCCTCAACTATCCTGCGCTCAACAAGTAAAAACAATGGGATCATTAGCCATTAAGAAAGTATTTTCCCTTCTCATCAACTTTGTCCTATTTGCTCAGTTGGTTTCATCACTGGAAGAGCTTGCCTTTTCTTCTAATTCTTCCAAAGAATTTACTGCACTTCTTGCATGGAAAAACAGCCTTCAAAACAAATCCCAATCCCACTTATCTTCATGGACTCCAGTTTCTTCTTCCAATCTAAACCAAAGTAGAAATCCATGCAATAGTTGGGGTGGTATTTCATGCAACCTTGCTGGAAGCGTCATCAAAATAAACCTTACTGAATTTAGCTTACAAGGTACGCTTCACAGATTTTCTTTTTTGTCATTTCCAAATCTTGCCAAAATTGATCTTCAAAGGAACGCTCTTTTTGGGACAATTCCACCTCAAATTAGCTCCTTGTCAAAACTCAACTATCTCGATTTGTCCTATAATCAGTTTTCAGGCAAAATCCCACCAGAAATTGGCAAGCTAACTAATCTTAAGGTTCTCTACCTTGTATGTAATAACTTAAACGGCTCCATTCCTAAAGAAATAGGGCGCCTAAACTTTCTAACTGATCTTGCTCTTTACAATAACCATATAGACGGTTCCATCCCTTCTTCTTTAGGCAATTTGAGCAACTTGATTATTTTGTTTCTTGATGGCAATGAACTTTCTGGTATCATTCCTCCAGAAATGGGAAATCTCTCCAATTTGGATCAATTTTCCATTACTAGCAACCACCTGACAGGTCCAATCCCTCCCACTCTCGGGAACTTGAAAAAGCTAACCGTCTTGTCCATGTTTAATAATTCACTTTCTGGTCCCATCCCTTCTGAAATTGGAAATTTGAATTCCCTAATGGAATTAAGTCTTTATCAAAATAATCTTTCGGGTTCAATTCCAGCATCATTAGGTGATTTGGTAAATCTTTCCCTACTTCACCTAGCGAATAATAACCTTTCCGAATCCATTCCTATAGAAATAGGAAACTTGACTTCTCTCAAATATCTACAGTTGGAGGAAAACCAGCTCCATGGTTCTCTTCCAACTTCATTGGCTAATCTGAGCAATTTGGGAAATGTATCCCTTCATGGCAACCGACTTACAGGTCCCATTCCTCAAGGAATTGGAAATCTCATCAAGTTGGTTTTTCTAGAACTGGGCTCAAACCAATTTATAGGTAATTTGCCTCAAAACATTTGCTATGGTGGATCACTTGTGTACTTTTCTGTAAACAACAACCATTTGGATGGTCGAATCCCCAAAAGCTTCAAAAATTGCACAAGCTTAATCAGAGCCCACTTGGAAGGTAACTTGCTTATTGGAGATATATCTAACGACTTTGGTGTCTATCCAAACTTGACGTTCATGGATCTAAGCCATAATCGATTTTATGGAAAGATCTCAAGTAATTGGGGAGAATGTCATCAATTACGGACCCTACTAATTGGTGGGAACAATATTACTGGTAGCATACCACCCGATATTGGAAATTGGACCCATCAACTTGGTGTACTTGATCTTTCTTCT
The DNA here is from genome assembly GCA_036559045.1 of Platycarya longipes. Taxonomy (NCBI): domain Eukaryota; kingdom Viridiplantae; phylum Streptophyta; class Magnoliopsida; order Fagales; family Juglandaceae; genus Platycarya; species Platycarya longipes. Next base: position 37,125,686 of record CM071799.1, read on the forward strand.
AATCATATAGTTGGGACTATTCCAAAAGAATTTGGAAGATTGATTTCTTTACAGAAACTACGGATGAATGGCAATAGACTCTTGGGTGCTATACCTTCTGAATTTGGGTCATTGACAAATCTTGAATATCTTGACCTATCATCAAACAAGCTGAGTAAATCAATTCCAAGTAGTTTTGGGAACTTTGTGAAGTTGATCGAGTTGAATTTAAGCCACAACAATTTTAGCAAAGGGATTCCAGTCCATCTCTTGACCTTAAAACAGATCTCCAAATTAGATATAAGTTATAACTCTTTAATTGGAGAGATACCAACAGAGATTAGCAAAATGGAGAGCTTAGAGATCTTGAATCTCTCCCATAATAATCTTTATGGCTTCATTCCAAAATCTTTCGAACAAATGCATGCCTTGTTGCATATTGACATATCCTACAATGAGTTACGAGGTCCAATTCCCAATAGCAACGCATTTTTATATGCTCTCATAGGAACATTACAAGGAAACAAGGGATTGTGCGGTAATGTTAGTGGACTAAAACCTTGCAATAGCTCAAAAAGTGGACACAAAGTCGTGTTTCTTCTCGTATTCTTGCTTTTAGGAGCAGTTTCTATTCTACTTTCTTTCATTGGGTTTTTTCTCTTTATGCAAAGAAGAAAGACAGATCTAGAATCCAAACAAAGCAAGACTGAGGGCCAAGTATTGTTTCTTTCAATATTACATTTCAATGGAAGAACATTGTATGATGAAATCATAAAAGCGACCAATGGTTTTGATGCTCTATATTGCATTGGGAAAGGAGGACATGGAACTGTCTATAAAGCAGAGCTAACTTCAGGTGATATCGTTGCTGTGAAGAAATTCAATCATCCACTACATGATGCTGGCGAGAATAGATTTCAAAAGGAGTTCTTGAATGAGATAAGGGCATTGACAGATGTATGCCATCGGAACATTGTTAAACTTTATGGTTTTTGTTCCCATGTGCAACATTCCTTTTTGGTTTGTCAGTATCTAGAGCGGGGTAGCTTGTCCCAAATCTTGGGCAACGAAGACACTGCTAAAGTATTGGGCTGGAGTAAGAGATTGAATATTGTTAAAGGTGTGGCATATGCCTTGTCTTACATGCACCATGATTGCTCCCCTCCAATTATTCATCGTGACATATCAAGTAGCAACATCTTGCTAGATTCTCAGTTTGAGGCTCATGTTTCAGACTTTGGCATTGCTAAACTTTTAAAGCCAGACTCATCCAACTGGACTTCATTTGCAGGCACTTATGGATATGTTGCACCAGGTTAAAAATTATTTCATTGTTCTATCAAAGAAAATCATGCATATGTGTTGACTTTTTCCATCTTTCCATTTTTCCTTGATTTGTTTTCTTTGCAGAGCTTGCTTATACAATGAAGGTAACTGAGAAATGTGATGTGTATAGCTTTGGGGTATTGGCACTCGAAGTCATTGGAGGAAAGCATCCAGGTGACTTCATCTCCTCACTATCAATGCCAATAGCTATAGAGAACATACAGGTGAAAGATGTGTTGGACCAACGGCCTCCATTTCCAACAGCTCAAGTTGAAAATGAACTTATAATAGTTGTACAGCTAGCCATTAAATGCTTAAATGTCCATCCCCAATCAAGGCCGACGATGCACATGATTTCTCAAAAGTTATCGATCGATATTGCAGACTCCTAGAGCCATCCAGATGTGCATTGCCAACATGAAAGCTAAGAATTGAAGGTTATAGACTATCGAGATAATGGTTAATGAGAATAAGTGCTAAAATCATGTATTAGTCTAAGATAATTATCAGAGAATCTTCTTTCCATCCCAAGTATTTATGTCTATCTTTAGTTGTCAATTATATGAGTGTTAATGTATCTATTTTTATCATATCATATTCTTCAATTTAATACCAACTATATCACTCTGCCAAAGTGTCTTTTTGGAGTATAAATGTCGCAAGTTTTTGCAACTCAAAGGGTTGTTTGTTCTCCATAAATCCTTTTAATAGAAACCCATGTGATTTGAAACTTTTGGAGTTGAAGATCACCTTGATTTTGAAAAACTGGGAGCTTTAGGTATCAATTTTTGCTTTTTAATTTAGAAAAGTCTTATATATAACTTTTAGAGCCGCATGATATTTTTTTATATATTCTATAAAATATGCAAAACAAATAGTATGATAACTTCTGGCTAGTAATAGCGAAGGGTGGGAGGTAATTCCCCAATACAGTTGCCATCCCTTGTGGAGGGAAAATCACTATCAAAGTTTTTGAATACCGTACCGATGAGTATACAAGTCAAAGTATTGAAACGAAATATTTCAGTATTGGTATCGTTTCGTATATTATTTCGAGATAGTCTACGTAAAAAATATATATATAAATACATATATAAATTATATTTCAAAATAATAGTCAATATATGAATAATTATATATAAATATATAAATTTAATTAGTCTAGTATGAATTGAAGTAAAAAATAGTAAAAAAATAAAAAATAAAAAAAATTGAATGGCTGAAATTGGAAATTCGATACCGGCCGAAATATTGACTGGTACGGCCGGTATAGGCTGATATTTTGGCCGAAATGGTATACCCCTAAAATATGTACTGGAGAACCGCCTGGTATGGCATGTTTCGACCATACCTGTCATACGATACGAAATTAAAAACGTTGATCACTACACATGGGGAGGCTGCCAAGTGGAAAGGGGTATCCTCCCCACTTATTTTTCTATAAGAGTTTCTTAATTTATCTTGCTATCATTGCAACTTTTTTATCTTTGTCATTGGTTTCCTCGTTTTCATCATTTTTACTTTCATGAGAAACATTTTTTAAAGCCAATCTCTTATTTTGCTTTCCTTCTTTTTCTTCTATTTTTAATGTGTACTCATAGGTGGTAAGTGACTCGATAAGTTCATTTACTTTGAGTTTCTTAAAATTTCTAACTTCAAGAATTGTCATCACTTTTGATTCTTAATATTTTGGTAGGAAGTTGAGAATTTTTTTTACTATCTCCAAGTTGGAATAAATCTTGCAAAAAGCAGTTAAGTTGTTTATAGTGTTACTAAAATGAGTATACATAAAAGCAATAGATTCATCATCATTCATCTTAAACATTTTATATTTATAAGTAAGAACATAAATTTTTAATTCTTTGACTTGCGAAATTCCTTCATAAGTTACTTTCAAATTATCCCAAATTTCTTTTGCCGTCTTACAACTCATTATTCTAGTGAACTTATTTCCATTAAGAGCATTATATATGAAATTCATAGCCATTAAATTTACTGTAAAAAGTTTATTGTCGTCACGATCAAACTCTTTTTCTTCCTTTTTGTCCTTTATTCCATCAAAAAATTTTGTTGCGATATAAGGTCTATTTGCAATGCATTTTCAAATTTCTCGAGTTTGAACCTGAATAAATATTCTCATTTCATGTAATATCTCGACCAGATGTTCTTTTATATATAAATGCTAATGATTTATTTATGATTTATTATATTATTATGTAACTTTCTTGTTATCATTTGTATTACGTGGATTATCAGATTCTACGGTATTAATAAATAATTTAATTTTTTTTATATGTGAATTTTTATTATAACTATTGTTTTAAATTATTTTAATTATATTCGTCCTAATTAAGTTTAAATTATTTCTACCCAAGTGTTTTCCAAATCAGAGAATATCTCCATTCAAATCCTACACGCATACTCTCAATCATCTTATTTATTTCTGATTTCTTAGTGTCGCCTATATCTTCTCGTGATCTTATTCGTCCCTAACTGCATAGATTTTGCCATATCTCAGCACTCCTCATAAGTCGGATCTCTAAACTTTCTATATTTACTCAACTTCAAATTTAAATTTTTGCCTAAACTTCAGATAATCCTTGATAGCCTCCTTCCCTACGTCTATATAAAGCAACCCAAGACCCAATAATATTTAACACAAAAATCCCAGAGAAAACACTCATCTCTCGCACAACCTTTAACCGAATAGCCATGTTCTGCATTCCAGCTATTGGAGATGTGGTTTGAATTGAGTTCAATTAAACACATCAGACAGTTCTCGATCGAGTGAGCCTCAACCCGTAACTTCGCTCGACCCTCACTCGACATCCCGCTCGAGCGAGGCATCAGACAGAGACTTCACTCGACCCTCGTTCGACATCCAGCTCGAGCGAGATCAAGGAAGATCCAAGCAGAGACTTTGCTCGACCCTCGTTCGAGGTCCCGCTCTAGCGAGAGTCAATCCTAGGGTTACATCGCTTCCAGATATTAGGGTTAGCGCCGTGTGGAATAGTGTTCCGCTCGAGCGAGAAGGTCTCGCTCGAGCGAGCTATTGCCTATAAGAAGGATCGCGTTCATTTAAACGCCAAGCTGTGAGGAGCTCAAGGTTTTGCTCGAGCGATAAGAGTCCCGCTCGAGCGAGAAGACGAACATAGCGAATGTGGAGTTCCAGAATTGTATTCTCTTGTTTGATTTTGTGAGTGGAGAGCTATTTGTAAGGGTGTGAGTATTGTGAGAGAGAGCTTTGCAACTTGTATGTGAGATTAAGTGTTTCTAGTGTGAGAATCACATTATTCAATCTCTATACTCCATCTTTGTTTTATAGTGGAATTCATTGAGACCGACCCAACAGTGGACATAGGCTTGTGTTAAACCGAACCACTCCATCTTGGTGTCTGTCGTTGTTCAGTGTGTATTTGTTTTCATTTCTTTTTGTTGCATCTGCTGCGTGGCTTCACATTTACTGTTTGTCCAACGGCCCGAATTCCAACAAACTAGTATCAGAGCGGTTGCTTTGAAGATCTGAAGGGATGGCCTCAGTAAATTTTGGAGTAGAGAAATTCAACGAACATAATAATTTCAGTTTATAGAGGATCAAGATGAAGGCGTTGTTGCGACAACAGGGTCTGTTCAGTGTTCTAGAGGTTACTGGGGAGTCTCCTGCACCATCACAGGATGAGGAAGAAAGGGCTCACAGTACAATTCTATTGTCACTATCAGATGGGGTCTTGAGGGAAGTTGCTGAAGAGGAGATCGCGGTTGGTCTATAGAACAAATTGGAGAGCTTGTACATGAAAAAATCTCTCACTAACCGATTGTATTTGAAACAACGGTTATACACTATCAAAATAATAGAAGGTACTCCTATTTCTGCATATCTAGATAAATTTAATAAAATCATTATGGATCTGAAGAACATAGACATTAAGATTGATGAGGAAGATCAAGCTTTAATTGTTTTGTGTTCATTACCTATTTCGTTTGATAATTTTGTAAACTCAATGTTGTGTGGTGGAGATACAATCTCCTTAGTAGATGTTAAGTCTACTTTAAACTCTAAGGAATTGAGAACAAAATTTGGGGGTTTAGGCATGGACGATCAAGCCGAGGATTTGTTTGTGAAATGTTTCTCTGGTGATAGATCCGGGGAGAGATGTTCAAGGAAGGATGGGGGTAGTTCCAGTAGCTCCAGATCAAACAAGAAAAAGATTAAGTGTTAACACTGCCATAAGTTGGGTCATTACAGAAGTGAGTGTCCTCAATTGCAAAATGTGGAGACAGAGAAAAGTTTCTCTAGTAGTGATGACAGCGAAGAAGATGACAGTTAGTGTCTTCATTTCATTACCATGTGGAAGGTTTGGAATATGGCCTTGAGTGTGGATTATAAGCTGTGCCACATTGGTATCCGCATAGTTTTTAGATGTGATTGCTATGTTAGTGAAAATTATGAGGATCAAAAATCATATTTTATTTGCTATTAGCATAATTATGAGGATCACAATTATGGATTTTTTTTAATCTCTTTTTGGTATTCCATATAGTAGGAATTGGAAAGATATAATCTCGGCCTGGTTTTGCCAAGTTATGTCATCTTCTCAGGTGGGTTTCCCTATGGGTATTCTCCATACTCTTATCACTTAGAGACTTTGGAGACGGAGGTGCCTTGCTTGAATGGAAGATATTTCGAAATAATTATCTGAGGTAAGTAATTCTTTATATCATTGGATCGGGTCTCTATGTAATGAAGCTTCCAAATTTATAAAGGTCTCACAGTTGGACATCAATATCCTCCATAGCTTGCAACTACAACCGATTACTCCATGAGCAAAGCGTTGCGCGGTAGTCCACTGTCGGAATCCTCCAGTTGGATGGTTCAAATTGAATACTAATGGAAGTTGCATGGGTAATCCGAGTCAGTGTGGGGTTGGCAGGATTATTCACACGAGAAGTTGTATCCAAAACACTTAATACTTAAACCAAAACATTGTCTTATATTCCAAAAGAAATCGAACCTTCTTCCCTCAAAATGGTGATCTTCACATTTCTTATCCGATCACCCAAAAGCAAGCTGACCAAACTCAAACTCTGAGCCTGTAGACAACATGGCCCTGTCGGTGAGGCATAAACATCATCAAGGGCCAAAAAACCATCCAGGTGCAAAACTATACAACAACCCTGAGATTTCAGAACCTCAAGCGGTGAGGGTTAGTTCTGCCTAACAATCTCCTGTAGTTTATCATACAAAAACTAGTCTATTTCCTCCTCAAACCTATCATGAGCAGAACACTCCGAGGGACCCTCAAGGCTCTTTAGGGTCTCACGAGTCTTCTTGGGAGGCGATCTCTTGCGCTTCCCCGTCTATACCTGCAATCACTTCTACCATCCCAGAAAATGAATGGTAGTGAAAATTACCAAAGTAAGATTTCTAGAAATCTTAATAAGTACACAAAATAAATACATGAAATATGAATAATGAGACTTATGACTTGACTTATGCATCATATACTTTAATGTAAAAGCCTTCTTTCTTCTTTTGACTTTCTTTAACAGGTGTACATAATATTTCATATCTTTTCATATCATTCATAGCATTCATATAATTCATATCATTTATATCATTCTTATGCTCATAGGCTTATTCTTGTCATGACTTTCATATTGTGAAGACCCGTAATTTTATCCCTTGGTGATTTAATATTTTAATATTAAATATATATATATTTGTGAATATAAATATTGGATATTGTGAATTGATTACTATTAATATTATTTTGTTGTGTTTGTAATTAAATATTTCGAATATTTCATTTTTATTTAAGAAATTATTTTCATGATTAATTGTAAGCTGATATATTTTCTCTTATAAATTTATTGTGATGCATTTAATTTAATGTTTGAATTTAATCTCATTATTTTATTATGTTGGTATTAAAAATTAAAGTGTTGTAAATTATTTTATTTTAATTTAATGTATTTTAATTAATTTATTTTAGGTGTTTTCGAATTGGACTTATAACTATATATGTGTGTGTGTTTTGGGTTTTAATTGTTTTGGAAATAGCCCAGGCCCTTTGTGTTTGTAAGCCCGGTCCTTGTAGTTAATCCAACTTTATTTTCTATGCTTGATACATTGTCGTTCAACGTTCTTTAGTTATATGAATTGTTTTTCTTCTATTTTGAGCACCAGCCATTTCTTATGTGCATAAGGCAACGTGAGTTAAGAGTAGAAGTGTAAAACCCAGCCCTTCACTTATTGGAAACGGAAACGGCATCGTATGGATCAAAGGGATTGTTGAAATCCCAGGCTTTCACGCGAGATTAGCCACTTCGTTTCTTCCTCTTCTTCTCTATTCTTCTCTTTATTCTTCCCCTGTTCGGCGTTCAGGCCCGTGAGGTAAGGATCTGATCTTTGCAGCCTTTTTTTCTTCTTTTTCAACCACGCATGATTCCTTTAGATGTGTAGGACATTTTCGAATATTTTCCAGTTGTTTTCATCGCAAATCCGTGCATCACGTGTTTGTTACCGTCCGAAATCCGTGAGCTTAGTCTCCCTGGTTTTCATCTGATTCGTCTGAAAAATAATGTGAATCTCTTCTATGGAATCTTATGATTGTTTTGGCCCTGAGTTTGTCGCGTTTCACATGTTTTATTCCACCCAAAAACCCTCATACCAGTGCTGGTTCCAGCCTATAAAAAGGCGTCGAATCCTTTGCTAAGCCCACACCCGAAGCTCTCCTTTTCCTCTAGTAAATCGTGTGCTTGAGCATCCCTTCTTGAGCGTTTCTTCTTCTTGAATCAAATAGTTTATCCTCTTTAAAACCCCTATAAATCCAAAAATTCTAAGTGGGTTTTAATCGCCATTTTGATCGTCTTAATTCACCAAGAAACTTTTGGCAAGCTTTTATACGTTTAAATTGATTAATTAATTTAAGTATGTTTTCTTTTAAAAAATTATCTATGTGGGTTATTTATTTATGTTTAAGTGTTTTAAATATTTGTTCATAATATTTATTGTTAATTATGGTGTTTTATATATGTCAATTTATTTACGTTAAAGTTTAATTGTTGTAGTTATCTTCGGTAATAATACTTATTTATTTATGGTATTTTATTTTCGGTGGTGCGTTGCGCGCTACGATCGCAGCGTACTCGTTAGTATGGGTGTCAAAATATGTCAACGAGTCGTGATCGTGTCATGTCAGGGCTTGTACATAATGTTTAAAGGGTCAACACGAACACGACCCGTTAAGAATTTCGTGTCAAAAATTTCAACACTAACACGACCCGTTAAAATAACGAGTTGACACAATACGACCCGTTAAGACCCGTTAAGACTTTTGATATTATATGACATGACACGACACAACACGATCTGACCCATTTCAACTTGCAAACCTGCTAGTGACTCGTTTGAGTTTAACCTAATTGATTTTATACAAATATTAAAACTTAAATAATAGTTATAAAATATAAAAAATTAATTATAAATTACAATTTTAAAATTACAATTCAATAAATAGTACATTATAAAATATGATAAACACACAAATATGATCCACACATTATAAAATATTAAAATTATAACTCAAACATATTAAATAATAATGAATTAATTCGTTAATAACTTTTTAATAAGTACTTAAATGTGATAACTAAGTGTCTAAGAGTATAAAGCTAATTTTAAATTATAATTTTTTGAAATTTAGATCAAGGGTATAAAAGTAAAATCAGATTTCTTAACGTGTCTTAATGGGTCTTAACGGGTTAACCCGTTATCAAATCGTGTCTTAACAGGTTGACACGATTTGACCCGAAATTCGTTAAAGCTAAACACTAACCCGCTTTTATCGTGTTGTGTTCGTTTCGTGTTAACGTGTCGTGTCATATATTGCCACTCCTATTCATTGGTAGAGGCACGGGCTCGCTTTTTGGGCAATTTGCTATATTTGAAAATTTAGATTGAGCGAGTAGTAAGTATTTTCCAAATTAACTTTGAGATTTAAATATATTTTGCATTAATAAGGCATGAGTTTTGCTTGGATGGTGGATTTAATTAATTTCTAAAAGATAGATATTGAAGTGTTATCTTTAAGGGTGGATGTAATTTTCAAATGGTCATTTAGATGCATGGTACCAATGCATATTAAATCAGGGTAGATGTGCAAGGCACGAACCTAAGCGTAGTCCATCATAGTACGCTAGAGTAGTATCAGCGGCTCCCCTTATTGCAGTGGGACGTGGGGCATGTGCGTAACCTTGTATAAAGGGTTAAGTGTGTTGGCCAATCAGTTAAGTTAAATCAATTCAGCTAAATCAGTTCAGTTAAATCAGTTCAGTTAAATCAATTCAGCTAAACCAGTTCAGATAAATCAGTTAGATCAGTTAATAAGTTTAGTCATATCAATGAGTTATTTCAGACCAGTCAGTTTAAATTAGTTAGTCAATTAAATCAGATAGTTCAGTCATGCATAGCATAAGCATTAACATATACAATCATGTTTTTAGACTTCAACCTAAATTTTATGAAAATTTCCGATAGTATTATCTTACGTTGTGGTGGATTTCTTATTGAATCATTGACTCATTTTAGTTTATTTCCTATTTTTAAAACCACCCAAGAAAGGATGATGACCAGTGCGAGCAGGTAGGCCAGGAGTAGATTAAGCAGTTATTGTATTTTCAACATTTCTATAAATAAGTTTTTATATTTTATTTTTTTACTTTTTTATGATACAAGTTTACTTTCAATTAATTCAGTAAATGTTTTTTAAGAGACATTTTATTAGAGCTTCATTTTTGAAATAAATTTTATTTATCTTATTATTAAAACCAAGAATCTTGTGCCGGATTAACAGTTTTTAGAAAATGTAAGTGACACATCCCTTAGCCTACGGAAAGGAGGTGTTACATTTTAACTTTCGAGAATATGTAATTGTCTTTACAAAATAGTAGAGGCCGATTACTAGATTGACCTCCATCAAAGGTAGTTGCAATGTTAGCCAAAAGATTTTAACTCAACAGCTAGTTAACCTTATAAAAGAACCATTGCTATAATACCAATTGTTTCCTAGATAATTAATACAAGAGGGGGATTGAATTGAGTTATATTAAAAAAGTAATAATTATAAATCAAGTATACAATATAAAATATAAACAAAGTAAGAAGCAGCAGAAAAAATATAATGAGTAAGGGTAAGAGAGAACCAAATTCAATATTTTAAAGAAATTTAGCCCCATTGCCTACGTCTTCACCTCAAGTTACCTCTTGAGAATTTCCAACTTCACTATTCAACTTTACTCAGGTGGAAATAGAAGCTTATTATACCTTCAAGTAATATCGCTACAAAGAATCAGTGTGGATCACCCTTTACACTTACAATCACCTCTCATACTTTGATTCAACTATTCCCTGTGTAGAATACTTTTTATAAGAGATAATAATGGATAGATCATCAAAAAATACTCCTCAATGAGTGAAACAAGAATAATACATAACAAACTACATTTCTCTAAAAATAAACAAGGATTAAAATTCAATACTTAGAGAAGATAGATTGAAAGTTTTGAATGAATGTTGCAAAACTAGCAATTGATGTCTAAGCTCTTGTTGTATTTTTTAATATCTCAATTGAACTATTTACAAGCATATGAAGCTGCACTTTCAAGTTCAAAAAGATTCACATGTCAAAAAGGAGTACTACTCACTTTTCAAAACTTTTAAATAAAAGTCTCATTTTTACAATTTTTGAAGACAACCTCATTCATTTTTCAAAATATTCAAATCTAATTTTTTAATTTTCGCATATGAAAAAATGAGCTTGATTTACTTTTCAAAAATTTCAAACCGAATTATCTTCTTTTTGTATATGTCAAAAGTGCATTAATTAATTTTCAAAATTTTTAAACAAAAGATGCACATATTAAAAATAACAATCAATCATCTTTAAAATTTTTAATTATGTCATGCATATGTGAAAAATACCATTTTCAAAATTAAAACTTTTAATGATGTCGTGCATATGTGAAAAAATTAATTTGATACTTTATGAGAAAATATTAATTTTGAATCTTAATCCAATTTTGAATTTTATCAAGAGATGTACAAAATTATTCTAGGAGTTTTATTTGTATACTTGGTCTTTTTTTTGCTCATCTTTGATTTGTTGATATGCTTGACTATACTGTGTAGACAACTAAAGTTTGAGACTTAAGTTTTCATTTGTTATCATCAAAATGTATGTATAAATATATAATTATATGAAACTTGAGACCATGGGTTGAACAAAGGTATTGTATGTATCACAAAGGGACCAATCACCGAACAAAAGACTACCACATGCTTAAAGAAAAGATAGAAGAGATGAGGGAAAGTGTGACGCCCCCTTCTACGTTTGGGATTTAACGTAAATGGAAGTGTCGGGGTAGGTAACGCTAGATACATGTCAAAGTTAATCTGTATGTACCTAAGTTTACTAATAGTATGTCATGAGTATTGCAGTGGAATAAAGTCAAATTTCTAGAATAGGCAAAGAATTTAAAACTTTGCAATTAATCATATGGTAACTACATCAAACCCATAAACTTTATAATATACATGAAATTACAGTACAAGTACAAGTTCTTGTTTTCCCCACATAATATACATAACATAACATCATTAGTTACTACAAATACCTCTTAACTCATTGTAGGGGTTCCTTCTTCACTTCTTTATAGTTTGGACCAAACATGAACCAGCCCATACTAATCTTCTCTCCCTGGCGACGTCTTATCCCTATTAGCATTGCATAAATGCTGTCTAGGGTCAAAGAGCTGTCTGGGCTCAAAACTAAGCAGCAACCAAGAGGTCGTCGCCCTTCTAGTGACTTTGCTCTATCCTGCCACATATCACTCAAAAGATGGTCACCAAAATGACCTGCCATCTCCACAAAAGCAGCATTGTCAATAAGACACTCAGGGCTACTCGGAGCCCCTTGGGAGGTCTTAGTTTCCTTCTGTGTCATCTAATCCTACCAAAGCCTCTATTATTCCAGAAGGAATGATAGTGAAGATAAATAAAAGAATGAGATTTCGAAAAATCTCTGTAAGAGCACACATAATATAACGAAAGCATTATCAATATATATACCAATAAACAAACACATATTCCATGATCGTGTGACTCATGAAATAACTTATGCACGATGTACATTTAATAAATACGTCATGCTTTTCATGTAACGACTTTTATGACACGTAAACAAAACCTTTCGTATAAAAACCATGCCTCTTCGAAAACTTATTAACATTACGTGTCTTTATTCATATTCTTGTTAATCTTATAATGACAGCAGATCACATCATATTCACTGTCATTTTCTTAACCACAACAGCAAATCAAATCGCCTTCATCGTCCTGACACGACTTTTCCTTAATCACGATGGCAGATCGAAATGCCTTAACCATCGGATTTCTTAACATGATAGCAGATCGAAATGCCTTCACCGTCAGCTTTCTTGGTTACGTCAGTCATATAGCAGATCGAATCACCTTCACCGTCATGACGTAACATTTCATTTTTCGATGGCAGATCAAAACGCCTTCACCGTCGGCATGTCAGTCATCCAGTAGATTGAATCGCTTTCACCGTCAAGACATGACTTTTCATTTTCTTATTCTTTTCTTATTCTTATTCTTGTTTTCTTTGAAAATCACGATAACTCAAATCATGAGATTTTTTACAAAAATGTATGCAACTTAAATCTTTTTCATGCATAATGCATAACTCATGTGATGTATGATGCATGCATTTACCAGATCAGAACATATTCATACTAAACATGTGTCTATAAATCTTTTCAATTAAAACATACATAATCCATCAAAGAAGTAATTAAAACTAATTAAATCCTCAATTTAAAATAGCCTAAGCCGAAAACTCCATCAAGGCTTATAAAATTATTCCTTCAATTCCTTTTCAACACCTCACCTTCCATTCACATATCTTTAATTATTCCTCAAATATCAAAAGAATATCTTCCTATTTCCTTTAAATACCTAGCTTATAATCATATCATCCATAAGAATTAAAACTTAGAATTTTTTTTTTCTAAAAAGTACTCAATAGCTGAAACCTTTAAGCTTCAAAGTTTAAGTTCCTAAGAGTATTCACATTGGTCTCATCTTTTTGTATCATCAAAAGTGTACTTTTTGCACACATACCAAAACAATTATGTCATATTTGATCAAATATGATTGAAAGAAAGTGTAGGAAATAGCATAAATGTGCTTTTTACTTACTTTTTGTTTAACTTTTAAATAGTAAATCATCAAATTTGTTTAACTTTTGCTTAATTTGATGATTTACTATTCAAAAGTTAAACAAAAAGTAAGCAAAAAGTAACCTTTATGCTATTTTCCACACTTTCTTTCAATCATATTTGATCAAATATGACATTATTGTTTTGGTATGTGTGCAAAAAGTACACTTTTGATGATACAAAAAGATGAAACCAATGTGAATGCTCTAATCTTCAAACACATCATACCATGATTTTAAGCTCTATTCCACAATTCTCCACTTACATCCATGTTTTCTTTCCTTAAGCTCTTCATCATATATTTCTAAAAATAAATCTTTAAACTAAATCTCAAGTTATCCTATTAGATAAGCATAAAGAGATTATAACCTAATCACTCATCAACAAATTTCTAATACAAAATATCCTTTACACTACTTATCAATTACCAAAGACCAATATTTCTCCCAACAACCAAATAACAAATAAAACTCTAAATACAAGTTTATCAAAGCAAATATATATATATATATATATATAACATATATATATATATATATATATATATATATATGAATGCTAAAGTTAGGTTATATGTGCACTTACTACTTCCAAGGATTTCCAAAGCAACTTCCTTGTAGGCTAGAGTTTTTCCACTCAATTTTGAAAGAACTTACTCAATATACTAGGGGAAAGTATTTGGAAAGTGAGGTGAAGGAAAAAAAATAGATGAAAAGAAAATGAGAGGTTTGGCTGAGAGCTATGGATGAAACCAAGTGAAAGTGTGTATGTGTGATTGTGTTAGGCGACACAAATGAAATACAAAGACCAAATCTAGCAAGTTATCCCATGAAACCAAGTGTCCCTTTTAGACCTTAGGGTACTCATAGCATATTAGACTTAGGTGGCATATGATAAGACAATATATCTATCCAAATCTAGAGATTTTCTTATTGATAAATTAAGGACTAGTTTTGGCTAACATCTTCTTCTCTCTTGGTTATCCATTTCAAGTGAAGTTCGTATGGATAAAGCCAAGTTTATTTCCTCAAATAATCAATTGCAACTTGTCTTATTTCTTTGTCAAATATGTGAGAAAAGTTTGTAGTAGAAAAGGATAAAAGATAAAGTCGATTGTAGCTTCCCCCACTTTGCTCAATGTATAGCCGAAACTCTTCTAAGAAAAATCCAATGATTTTTCTTCCAATCATCTCCTTCCACTTGCCTAATCTTTTGCTTAAGAAATAAACCAATGCATGGTTAAAAAAAAATAAGTGAAAAAGTCGATCCATGGCCCCCCAACTCATCCAATCCGTATGCCCCATTGTCGAGGAATATTCTTCTAAAATACTTTGCTTGTGTGACTAAAACTCTCCTCTCATTGGCTTTCTTTGTTTGATTTTTCTAGAAATATACATGTCATCTAGTTCTTTTTGTATAGAAGATGAAAAAATTAGGCAAATTCTCTAGGAAAATGATAGTTAAATCATACTTATGTCTCTCTTTCATTCCTACTTGTCAACATCTCTCAAAAGTGGAATTCTAAGATAGGAAGAATAAAAAATATTCTACATACCTTAAACCGAAACCATCACTAGCAATCTTAAGTCTATTTTCAATCAACACCAGTTTTTATTCTCTTTTTCCCTAAGAAGAATTGAACTAACATGTAGAAAGGGATTGACAAAATTATAAGTCAATTCTCCCTCCAAACTATAGTCATCTATGAGCAACAAGTCATTTGGTGTCAAGTATAATCATTGGTTCTTCAAACATATAGTCATAAATTTTCAAAAAGTTCCAAGAAATTAAAAAAATAAATCTAAAGAAATATAATCATACTAAGCATGATAACTAAAAAGGAAAACAAAAAAATCAGGTTATCATAGGAAGCAGCGAGCTAGAGTGCATCATCATAAAAAATGCATCTACACCTTGGCGAGTGGGCAATAGGAAGCAGGATTGCAAGTCTAGGCGTAGTGAAAGTCCTAGGGGAAGGAGGCTGCATACAAAGGGGGGGGGGGGGAGATCCTAGGAATCGAGGAACCAACAATCCCCATAGCAGACAAAGCGCAAGAATCCCCCCTTAGGAGAGATTCGCACAATCTCAGGACGATATGTAGGAGGGGGATTGACCACCTCAAGACGGAAAGCATATGCTCATTGGCCGAGAATGAAGGGGGAAGAAACAATGGTAACTGACTTAGATATAAGATGCACCGACTTGGAGCATGCCCCACCGACTTAGCATAGGCTCAATCTTTGAAATGTCTTCTCAATCATTCTCCTATCTGGCAAGTAAGGGACTTACATCTAGAAAGGTTCGGATGACACGTGAAAATCAAGGGGGTAGCCGAAACATACTTGTAGTTTCATCTTATATTTTTGCTACTCAAGTGGAAAGGATTTGCATATCTAATGATTTGGCTTTTCTCTTGGGTGTCACTAGATGAACCATTGGATGGTTTCCTTGCCAACTAAGCCTAAACTAAGATGTAATGATTAACCTAAATCTAAGAGGGACAAGTGGCTCACAGTAAGTGGTTGTGTATAGGTTTCTAGATTTGCCTTTCCTACTCATTTCTATATATAGTGGTTGCCCGAGCTATTAGGGAGTTCCCTCCCTTTTCCATTTCAAGCTCACAGCAAAGATAAGAACAAAACCCTCTCCACTTCCTCATACACTCACTTACCTTATCAATCCATCTTAAAGGCGTTTAGGTGTGGTTTCAAAGGGATTTTCCAAGGCAAAGTCTTTTTACAAGTAAAATCTTTTAGAAAAATTGGTAAGTGCACATATAATCTAACTTTAGCATTTATATATATATATATATATATATAGATGTAACATGTTATTGGTGGCTCTCTTTGAGTGAATATCATGTCTATAGAATAATTAGATCCATATATGTTTATGTTAAGTGGTTCTATGGAAAAGTAAGAAAATATTTAGAGAAAACCTTGTCAAAACAAGAATTTATTTTAGCAGACTATTGATGGAAGTTTGAAGAATTGATAGGTGAAGTTCGGTTAACAAAAGAAGTTGAATTTTGAGAATTGCAAGGGTTCGGCCTTAGTACAATATCTAGAGGTGTTTTGAGTTTTAAATTTATAAGTGATTTGTATAGTGATTTATTTAAATTATTGAGTGATTGAGAGGTAATATTATTGAAGAATAGTGTAAGATGTGGTGGTGGTGGAATGGTTATTGGATGAAGGAAATAGTTGAAGAAACTAATTTGCCAAGGGAATATGTGTTTCGGTTAAGGGCTTAGTGTGGTTAAATTGTGAAGTTTTAACATAGGTTAAGAGGAAGATAAGTAAGATTAAAAGAAAGGAAAAGAATTTTAGAATTTATTTTATCTTACTCGGCGAAAAATATATTAAGGTTAGGATTAAGTTATTATTATTATTCTTCAAGTGAATTATTTATATTTTATAGGAATAAGAATTTTTAGTATGAGCAAATATGTGTGCTATGTGTTGATAACGTATGTTTTATATGACTACACAGCCCATGAAGACATATAGTATGCATGAATAAATCTAAGAGAATATACATGTCTCATTACATCACAAGAATTCATGTTTTGGGTCATACCATTTCTTTTAGAAATAAGATTATGGAATTTTTATATGAGCAAGAAAAGAATAAGAATATGAAAGCCAACGGTAAAGACGATTTGATCTGCCATCGTAAAATGAAAATCGTGTCATGACGGTGAAGGTAATTCAATCTGTCATATGACTGATATGACTTGACGGTGAAGGCAATTCGATCTGCCGCCATGATAAGAAAAATCACATCATGACGATGAAGGTGATTCAATCTGCTATCGTAAAATGAAAGTTGTGTCATGACGGTGAAGGTGATTCGATCTGCCGTATGACTGACATGACTTGGCGGTAAAGGCGATTTGATTTGCCAGATGACTGATGTGAATATAAAAGTTAACGGTGAAGGCGATTCGATCTCCCGTCATGCCGAAAAAAACCCAACGGTGAAAGTGATTCGATCTGCCATCGTGGTTAAGACTAAGATCTATATGAACAAGAATAAAAATATGAAATTAAGATTTTTACAAAAAGATACGTCACATCACAAAAAGTGTGCACCTGTGTCAACTAAGTCATTTTTTTAGAAAAATGCATGTTTTTATAAAGAGGTGCACAGGTCATGTATAAGCTATGCATAAGTCATACATAAGTCATGACCAATGAGCCCTATGATCATGTTAGGTGCATTTACTTGTTAATTGCATATAATGTTATTGCTTTTGTTATGCTAATTGCGCATTTACTAAGATTGCTCGGAATCTTATTCTTTGATTTTTATCTATCATTCCTCTCAGAATGATAGACTTGGTTGTAGGAAAGTATGATGGACAGGGAGGCTTAGACTTACCGAGAGATTTAGATGGACCCTGAGGGATCCACTAAATACTCTCTTTTTGATGATTATGTCTCTCCTATGTATAATTATATGTTGGAAGTCATGAGGCAACATGCGTCTACCTCATCTGAAGAGCGACTTCGTATCGGGTGTTGCCTGTCCTTGAGCCCTAATGGCTCTTTGTCACTAAATGGTGTCTATATGACACCATCTCATCTAGACAATACATTCAACAATACTTTGAAATTAGTATGGACATGTTTTGCTAGGGAAACGAGTATAAAGAGGTTAAGAAATAACCTGCTTGGTGAAGAGGCATAGTGACTTGATAAGTTGTATATGTATTTTGGAAAACTGATTTCTGTATAACCTAATACTTTATGTATTATAAATATTAATCTATGAGTTTATGATTACGTTTTGCCATGTGATCGCTGTGCAAAGTTAGATTCCTTTGCATACTTTGGAAATTAACTTTATTCCGCTGCGTTACTCATTGCATGAGATTAGTAAGTTAGGTGCATGCGAGTTAATTATGATTAGTACGAAAGGTATGTAACCTAGTGTTACATATCCTGACTCTTCAATTTACGTGATTTTCTGAAGGTAAGTTGGGGGCGTCACATTAGTGGAGCCCATAGAAATGACCCTACCCTCGCCACCACCTGAAGTTCTTATCATCAAGGCCGAAACAAGAGATTAAGGATCCCTAAAATAGGGAGAGGTTGATGAACCATTAGAGCTAGTGAAGTTCGACCCCGCTCGATCAGAGAATCATTTGAGGATTGGGACAAAGATGACAAAGGGTGATAGGGAAAGTCTGGTTCAACTTCTCTTAGAGCACAAGGATGTGTTTGCCCGGACTCATCAGGATATGCGTGGCATTAATGAAGAAGTAATGGAACACTACGTGAATTTCAACCTAGAAGTGAGACCTATGAAGCACTAGGAAAAGAGGAGGAGGTCAATAAATTGTTGGCAACGGGGTTCATCAAAGAAACCCAATAATCCAAATGGTTGTCAAATGTCGTGCTTGTGAAAAAATCAAATGGAAAGTGGTGAATGTGTATAGATTTCATGGATCTCAATAAAGCCTGCCCAATAGACAACTTCTCATTACCCAAAATAGACCTAATAGTCAACACCACTGCGGGTCATAAAATACTAAGCTTCATGGCTGCATACTTCAGATACAATCATATCAAGACAGAAACGGCAGACTAAGATAAAACAATGTTCATTATAGATAAGGGGTTGTACTCCTATACAGTATTGCCCTTTGGGCTAAAGAAAGCGTGGGAGACCTACCAAAGATTAGTCAATAAGATCGTCAAAAATAAAATTGGCAGAAATATGGAAGTTTATGTCGATGACCTCCTAGTGAAGAACATGGGGTTTGAACATCACATCACGGACCTAAGGGAGGCCTTTGGCATCTTGCGCAGTATATAATGAAGCTAAATTCAACAATATGTGCATTTAGAGTACAATCCAAAAATTTCTTGGGCTACACAGTATCAAAAAGGGGAATTGAAGCAAATCCCAAGAAATTGAGAGCAATCACTGAGATTAAATCCTCAACAACGATCGACGATGTCCAATGGTTGGCAATGATGACTGCAACACTCAGCAGATTCGTGTCCAATGGTTGGCAAGGATGACAAATGTCTACCATTCTTCGAAATGTTGAAGAAGGCACAAGAGTTGGACGATCGGTGCGAGGAGGCAGTCATGCAGCTGAAGCAGTACCTAACACACCTCTTGCTTTTTAGTCGGACATTAGCAAGAGAATCCTTGTCATTGTACCTAGCCGCCACTCCAGACACTGATCTTCTACCCTAGTCAAAGATGATGTCAAAGATCAAAGACTGGTATATTACATCAGTCAAGCCCTAAGAGGGGCCGAGAAGAGATATCCAAAAGTGCATCTGCTCACCTTTGGACTTGTAGTATTAGTGCGACGGCTATGTCACTACTTGTAGGCTCATCCTATAAGAGTGATCACTTCAGCAACCTTGTAAACAGTATTGCGAAAACCCAATAGCTGAGTGAATATGACATCTGTTATATGCTTAGGACTGCTATAAATAGGTCTTAGCAGATTTCTTGGAAGAGGTATAGGAGTCCACATGACAACAAGCAAGGGTGAAGAGTCATTTCACACCGTCAAGACAATACCTCTGACAGGTCCAAGAGAGATCCTTCTAGTTCCAATTCTTTTGAATTGAGCAAGTCCTAAGGGGAGGCAATTGGAAGACCGACTGATTGGCATGGGCAACATTAGCAAAGCAGGAAGAAACCCTACCCTAGGAGATAACCCTCCACTCTATTGATACAATAGCAATAGGCAAAGGTGTCTTATGATGGAGTCCAACCCATTGAGTTAGGCAGACGACATACAAAGGTATCTAGAAATAGGTGAATTACCAACTCATAGGGAAAAACCAAGGAAACTTAAGAGCAGAGTAGCTCGATACACCCTGGTTCACAGGGTTCTATACAGAAGAGGGTACACAACCCCACTACTCAGATGTATAACAAAAGAGAAGGTTGAGTACGTAATGCAAGAAATACATGATGGCATATGTGGAGACCATTCAGGAGAAACAACCCTAGCAGCAAAAATAGTGCGATGGCCCAATGCACTTAGGGACATAAAAGAGTTTTCAAGGTAATGCATTTAGTGCCAACAACATGTGATGTGCCCAATATGCCACCCAAAGAGCTGTAGACAATAAAGTCTCTATGGTCGTTTGCTTAATGGGGAATAGACCTCATCAGGCCCCAACCAACAGGAAAGGGTGGAATGAAGTTTATTATTGTGGTTGTTGACAATTTCACCAAATGGGGAAAAGCAGAGGCACTAGCAACAGTAACCACACAGAATATAACAAGATTTACCTAGAAAGCGATCTTGTGCAGGTTTGGCATACCACAAAGTATCATTTCAAACAATGGCAAACAATTTGATTCAAAACAATATCGTCGGTGGTGCTCCGAGCTCGGGATAAGAGTCAAGTACTCCTTGCCCAGACACCTACAGGCAAACGGTCAGGTGGAAGCAACCAACAAGACCATTTGTCGGGATACTAAAGAAGAAAGTGGGCAAGAAAAAAGGAAACATGGGCTAACGACTTGCCTGAGATCCTGTGGGCATATAGGAAAATTGCAAAAACACCGACTGGGGAGATCCCATTCTCTCTTGTTGGTTGCTTCTACCAAAACAAGAATAACAGCCTGCAAAAAGAAGATGAAACAATACTTCAACAAAAGAGTAAGACTGAGATCCTTCAAAATGGGTGACTGGGCCCTGAAAGAAATGGGAGTCACCATAGCAGAAGATGGAAAGATGGGCCCAAAGTAGGAAGGATCGTATGTCGTCTCTAGAAGCAATCGCCAGGGAACTTATCGACTAAAGAATGTCAAGGGGCACAAACTATCTCATTTGTGGCATGCTGAGCATTTCAGGAAGTTTTATGCCTAGTCCATGGTGTGCAAAGCATTTGAGGAAGTTTATGCCTAGTTCTATTTTGCTTAAATTTGTCCGCATTAGTTTATTTGCTTTAGTATCTCCATTATATAGCTCGTTGTTCAAAGTACTTTAGATTCAATAAAGATGGCATTTCCTCAATGTTTCATCATATCAATTATGTCTGACATAACAAATAACTACATTTGATACCCCTGATAATTTTGTTGCCTAAATGGCTATTCGGGACATACTTCTCGAGATGCCCATGGCCCGAATAACTACATGGGATACATCCCCCAATAGTTCTGTCGCCTAAGAGGCTACTCGGGATATATTTCTCGAGACGCCCACCACACAAATTACAACATGGGATGCATCCTCCTATAATTTTGTGTTGACGCACCCAGTCTATGCTTGGAATTTAACATAAGTTGAAGTGTTGAAGACACGTAACACAAGATTACATACCCTTCATACATGACAATATAAAATGCAATGCACCTACCTTACTAGCAGTGTGCAATAAATATCGCAGCAAAAAAAGTTTTTTCTAATTGGATATGCAAAATAATAAGATAATGCCAAATATCATATGGTAATACTAGTGCAAATATCTCAAAAGCTTTATAAAGCAATTGCACCTCAAAATAGAATAGTTATAAATCTTTAAATTCCCAAAATACAGGAAAATCATATTTATAAACACTTAACACTTAAACAAAATATTGTTTGATATCCAAAAGAAACTGAACCCTTTTTCCCTCAAAACGGGGGTTTAATCTTCACATCCTTTACTCGATCACCCAGAAGAAATTGACTAAACTCAAACTCTGAGCCTACAGATAGTATGGCCCTGCTGGTGAGGCATAGACATCATCAAGGGCTAAAGAACCATCTGGGTGCAAAACTATGCAACAACCCTGAGATTGTGGGATCTCTAGTGGTGAGGGCTGGTTCTGCCTAATAATCTTCTGCAATCTATCGTACAAAAGCTGGTCCACCTCCTTTAACCTATCATACGCAAAGCAGTTCGAGGGGTTCTCAAGGCTCTTCAAGGTCTCCTAAGTCTTATTGGGAGGCGGTCTCTTGCACTTATACATCTAAACCTACCATCACTTCTATCATCTCGAGAAATGAATGGTAGTGGAAACTACCAGAGTGAGATTTCGAGAAATCTCAGTAAGTACACAATGACATAACACGGGTATCATAGACATATAAAGGCAAACACAAACAAACACATGAATCATGAACAATAAGATTTATGACTTAACTTATGCATAGTGCATTTTGCATGTAAAAACCTTCTTTCTCCCTTTGACTTTTCTTTAACACGTGTTCGTAACATTTAATATCCTTCCATGGCATCCATGTCATTCATATCATTTCATATCATTCATAGGCATAAAGTCTTATCCTTGTCATGAATTTTCATATAACATATGTGGATACCTCATAACTCCCCTATGTACTGTGTGTTCCCCACTAGTTACCGCATCACTCTACGACTTATTTAGTCGAGATGACTACATCATATTCATATTCTTTTACGGAAGTTCGCTTATTTTGCCTTCACCGTTCTTAGAACCCACTAGCTTTAGGTGCAACTTTTCTCCGGAATCCTTCCATATAAGTCATTCGATGCCAGTCGACTATAGGGGTTTCACTTGACTTTAAGCACTCCTGAGTGAATCAAGAGTTCCACTAAGACATTTTCCCATCCTAGTTTTTGGGGTTCTTATAAAACTCTTGACTCTTTTCTTTACAAAACATTGACCCAAAGACATGAAATCATGTGACATGAAGTTATATGCAACTCTTGATTTACTTATGCAAAGCATGCAATCATGAGCATCTAAAGTATGCATCTTCCAATCATAGCTTGAAAACATAAGAACATGCAAATATATTTCATTTCATGGAAACATTCTTATTCAAGCTTGGAAAGGTGACAACCAACTCAACCAAAACCCTAAAAAGGCTATGGCCGAAACATGCATATAGTCTAATGACCAATTTTTCTTCACTTTCCTTCTTACCAACTCATTCATCTACTTAATAACATTAAAACACATCAATAAGCTAACTTAAGGGCCTTAGTCGGAACCCTAAAATGTTCCATTGTATTGCTTCCTTCATCAAACCATCATAATATATTCTAAAACCTTTAAACAAGCATATACCAAAGCATGCTTTAAGGGAATTAATAGATTAAATCCATGAATCACCCAAGGAATTTAGTAGAACAATCATACTTCCATTCATGAGTTAAAAGCATAATTTTTACCTCAAGATTTAATCATGTTCAAAACCTATGAGTCCCAATTTTTCATCCAAAACTCATTCCACTTCCATCCAATCACTTAGGCCAAAATTTCCTAAATCATACCTCTCCAATAATTCCTCACATAACCAACCTTAATCTATCAAGGTATCCTTAGATTAAACCTTAGCATATCCTTGAGAAAATATAACAAGTAACCAAGCAAACAAATAGATAAACAAAACAGCAAACAAGTTCACACATTATATACAAACAATACCAAAGATGGCTTATGAGCATAGTTACAAAATTTTCAAGAAATATAAGCAAGGAAATCCGACAATGAATCACAAAAATCAAGATTAAACTCAAAACACTCTAGATCTGAAATTTAGAGAAAACAAATGGGTGTTTGACTAGAGAGAAAATCACCCTTTTCTTCAAAAGCCCTAGGGCCGAATCTCTTCAATAGATAAACCTTAGTTTTCATTTTTATTTTGAAAAACTTATCTTGGCCCATGAAAATCTCCATTTTTTTTTTGAAACTCCAAAAGTCTAGGGTTTCATTTTAGAGAAAACTAAAACCCTAGTTTTCACGTGAAAGTGTGTGTGTGTGTGTGTGTGTGTGTGTGTGTGAAATCATTAGGGCCAAGAGTTTTGAAGAACGAAAATCCCTCAAATCTATGCATGGTGCTTCAAAAATAAGATCACACAATGATTACCTCATGTAGATGATATCCCTAAAAGTTTCGCGTCGAAAATCAATCAAAAACTAAGCAAAAATGTGTGTTTGGTTGGAGAGAAAATGGAAGAAAATAAGAGAGCATAGAAGAAACTCCTAGCTGAATTATCTAAGGGAAGGAAGAGCCAAAATGGTAGGGGAAAAAGCTCCTAGATTTCGGGACTCTCCTTATGTAGTGCTTTCCTTTTCCAAGCTTGCTCCATTATATGTGTAACACATGGCAGAATCTTCTTATTCATTCCTCAAATGATGAGATTGCATTCGGAAGCCAAAGGGACACAAGATTTCAACTCCCTCTCTCTCTCCAAATCTGAAAATCATCTCCCCCAAAATTTCTATTTTATCTCTCAATCCAAACCTAAGAAAAAAAAAACCTAAGAATGGCTCTTTTGGTATCTTACCTAATCCTGACATCTTAGCTTGCCACTTAGCATGAGAAGGGTGTGGGTTGCTTGTCATTTCCAAGGCAAATCTTCTACTCCCACTCTCTTCTCTCTCCCACATGCCTATTGATGCCTCAATGCTCACAAAATCTCATCTTTTTATCTCCCCCATGAAGATACTTCTTGGAAGAACAAAAGACCATGTGTCTTAGCTTGACACTTGTCCATAGGGACTCAAAAAGACTCTAGACACCTAACACTAAGGTCGGCTATCCCATGGCCCTCACTTGGGTCTTTTGGGCCTTGCTTCAACTCTTGGGCCAAATCTCACTACACCTCAAACAAGATAAAATGGCTTACACTAAAAGAATCCAAGTTAACTTAGGGTTTCTTTCAAAAGGCTTTTCTCTATCTCCTCTCTCTCTCTCTCTCTCTCACTCTCTCTCTCTCTCTTTCTCTCTCTCTCTCTCTCTCCTTTTCTAAAAGTTCCAAATACCTCAAAATAAATAAACTAAATAATCATCCGTTCCAAACACGGATAAGGTTCTTCATGAAAAATTCGAGATGTCACATTCTGTCACCTAAGTGCCTAGCTACTCGAGATATACTTCCTGAGATATACATCCCGCAGTTGTTCTATTGCCTAAGTGGCTACTCGGGATATACTTCCTAATATACCCACAACCCAAATAACTATCTGGGATGCATCCCTTGGTAGTTCTATCGCCTAAATGGCTACTTGGGATATACTTCCCTACATGATGACGGCCCAAATAACTACATAGGATGCATCCCCCAGTAGTCATCTAGCTAAACTACATGGATACAGCCCTCGATAGCCACCTAGTTTTCTAATTGGGATTCATTGCCCACTAGTCGCCTAAATTTCTACTCGGGATGCTCAAACAGGAAGCATCCCCCACCAAACTAACCCCCAAAGCTAAGGATTGATAAAGTCACTAAGTCTAGGATGATTCAATGAGTGAACTGCAAGCACATCCAATTCCAAATTAAAGAAGCTATCAACACCAACTTAAATGAAGAATAAACAACTATGCAATACTTATTGACATCAGGACAGTAAGCAAGC
Source organism: Platycarya longipes (assembly GCA_036559045.1). Classification (NCBI taxonomy): domain Eukaryota; kingdom Viridiplantae; phylum Streptophyta; class Magnoliopsida; order Fagales; family Juglandaceae; genus Platycarya; species Platycarya longipes. The sequence goes on from CM071799.1 coordinate 37,151,613, forward strand.
ACAACTTGAATATTAGCTAAATGGTCCCAAGTATGAAGATATGCTGACTCGAAGGCCCAACAGCTACACAAGATTCATTTTCGATAGCCCAATCCCCTAAATTACTTCTTGGGATACATCTCCCAGCACGACTATTACAAAGGAAAGATCGCATGGGAAACATCCCAAATGTAGTAATCGCCAAAACAAAATATTACAAAAAAAATCAAACTTTCCAAGTCATGCACAACAAAGTATAAAGTTTAAGGTCGAGAAATGACAAGAGAAGAAAGTCATGCAATCTAATTAGCAAATAACAACAAATTGAAAAAAAAGAAAGATAGTACAATCACACTAGAGATTCATAATGCTCAAAAGAGCAGAAGTCACTAAAATACATCTTTTCCACGAAGGGCCAAAAGTCATCAAAAGTAAAACTAAAAATTACGGAGTTTTAAGAACAGGGTGAAGGGCACAAAGAAGAAGTATGTGGCGAAAAGGCGTCGGGCATCTTGTCCCTCATAGAGTCAAAGTAATGGTAGGCGACGAGGCTGGCTTTCATGTCTCGCCATCGAAGATTAAGAATTGGGCCTATTGGATAGAGAGACATGAAATCAATGCTGCTCTCCGGGTTCAAGAACATGCCTTTGGCCTCGGTTTCAATTGGATCAATTTATTATGGATCCTAAAACTACAGACGTTACCATCCAAATGCCTAAACCCATGAAGGTGTAGAAACTCTTGAGCTGTATGGTCAGGTTATTCATTGCTAGCATTTTCGAGAACTCGACGGAAAAGCACACAATAGACCATCAAATGAGCCAAGCATTGGGCACCAATAAGGCCATAACAAGACCGAAAATGTATAGTACATCATGAACTGGATGAATGAAAGGCAAACGAAGGTCCATGATAAACATAGCTAAGTAAATTGTGATAGAAACTGCCATACCTCTTACGTCAACTACACCACGGCCTTGGCTAGGCATTGACATCCTCATTAAGTCAGGGATGTTGAAGTTTTCTCTCGTCGTGTCCATTTCACGACAGGTCACAGTAGAGTTCCACTAGTGACCCTCGAATATCGACCAGTGGACCACTTCCCCAGCCTCAGTGTTGGCCACAGGGTTCCCACAGCCGGAGGAAGCACCAAGAGGGCGCGAAAAGGTTTGAGCCTTTATGACCCTTTGGAGGCATAGTGATGTAGAAAAAAGACGAGAGAGCAAAAGAAATATGTGGAATGCTTATCAGTGCGAAAAGAAATACGGGTTTGCATAAAAGAAGAAGCGGGCAAATGAATCTGCGCAAAGATGTTTAGAGGAAACATAGAAGACCAAGGGCTGAAATATAATGATGTGATGATATGAAATGATGGGCAAAATGGAGAAATGAAAGGACTCTGACAAAGCATGAAAATGTGAAACGGAAAGCGAAGTTGAAGGGGCTTTGAAAAAGTGAATGAGTGCAATGCAGCAAGGGATAAAACCGACCTCTTTAAAGAGCCCCCCATGTAACCTTAGTGCGTGAAGCAGCAAAATGCTTCATGGGGTTGTAGGACTCCCTCCACACATCATGAAGCATGTGAAGCATCAAGTCGCTTCATGGGATAAGTGGAAATGAGCCCAAATGGCGTCTGACATAAGTTGATGGGTCATTATTTGATGTCATCGTTCATGCAAAATACGGGACTCAAACCCAAACAAAAAGTCCACTGAGTATGATAACAGGCCTTGTTGTGGATTACACAAAGAGACTTCACGAGATAACTAGAATGGACCTAATAAAAATAGAAAATAACTCATGGATTTTCAACCTAAATAAATCCTAACATGTAATGCATGATGAGACTTCACGAGGTAACTGGAAGGGATCTGATATCCTATGATGGCCCTATGGGCTCACCAACACAAGCCCTAGGACCATCCAAACATGCGTGTCACCTAGGCTCATAAGATAAGCATCTACCTATTACACCATTCAAATATGATGGGATAAAAGGATAATCCCCCAACCCACTTTGAAATGGGATGGACAATTATCCCCAAACATCAAGAAACTCAAATTCAAATATGGATTAGACGGTTGGACTAAAGATGGTCTATTTAAAGGTATTTAGGTACATCTACCACCTCAAGTTCATGATTTGGATACATCACCAATGCACATACTGACTTAGGCATCGGAGGCATTCCCTCGAACCCCCAAGCCAATCTTTTTCTGAATGCAGGTGATTGACTGTAATAGCGGTGAAGCACGTCCACAACACTTGCATACATTGATCTTTATATAAACACTCTTTTTGGGACAATTCCACCCTAAATTGGCTCCCTATCAAAACTCAAATTTCTCGAAATCTCCTTTAATTAGTTTTCAGGCAAAATCCCCCCAAAAATTTGGAAGCTAACTAATCTTAAGGTCCTCCACCTTGTATATAATAACTTAAGTGGCTCTATTCCTAAAGAAATAGGTCGCCTAAACTTTCTAACTGAACTTGCTCTTTACAATAACCATATAAATGGTCCCATCCCTTCTTCTTTAGGCAATTTGAGCAACTTGGTTAATTTGTTTCTTTATGACAATGAACTTTCTGGTTTTGTTCATCCATAAATGGGAAACCTCTCTAATTTGGATCAATTTTTCATTAGTAGCAACCACCTGACGGGTCTAATCCCTCCCACTTTCAGGAACTTGATAATTTACGGTCCATGTATGATAATTCACTAATTTCCGATCCCATCCTTTCAGAAATTGGAAATTTGAATTCCCTAATGGAATAAGTCTTGTTCAAAATAATCTTTCTCGTTCAATTCCAGCATCATTACGTGATTTGATAAGATCTGACCCTACTTCACCTGAATAATAATAGCCTTTCTGGATCCATTCCTATAGAAATAGGAAACTTGACTTCTCTCAAATATCTACATTCGTGAAGTTGATCAACTTGAATTTAAGCCACAACAAGTTTAGAGAAGGTAATCCAGCCCACCTCCTAACCTTATCTCATATCTCCAAATTATATTTAAGTCATAAATCTTTAGATGGAGAGGTTCCAATGGAAAATAACAAATTGGAGAGCCTGGTGATCTTAAATATCTCCCACAATTATCTTTCGGTTTCATTCCGAAAGCATTCGAACAAATGTGTGGCTTGTTGTATCTCGACTTATCCTACAATGAGTTTAGGGTCCCACTCCTAATAGCAATGCATTTCTAAACGCTCCTATAGAAGAATTACAAGGAACAAAGGATTGTGCAGTGATGTTACCAAATTACAACCTTGCAATGCTTCTATGTTATACAAGCATAGCTCAAAAAGGGGACACAAAGTCGTGTTTATTCTCATTTTCCCACTTTTAGGAGTAGTTTTTGTTCTACTTTTTTTCTGTGGGTTTTTTTCTTTAAGCAAAGAGGAAAGACATATCTAGAACCCAAACAAAGTAAGATCGAGGGCCAAGTATTTCTTTCAATATTCAGATTCAATGGAAGAACATTGTCTAATGAAATCATATAAGTGACTAAGGTTTTGATGCTCTATACTGGATTGGGAAAGGAGGACATGGAACCGTCAATAATTTAAAGCGAACTTCAAGAGCTACCGTAGCTGTGAAGAAACTCAATCATTGTGAATGAGATAACTACATTAACAGACACACGACATCGAAACATTGTGAACTTTATGGTTTATGTTCCCATGTGAAACATCTCTTTTTGGTTTGTTAATATTGAAATTCCCAAAGTATCCAGTATTTCAATTCAAAGATCTACCAATTCATTTAACAAATTGGTTAGTCATTCATTATATGATAATTTGATAATCAATCAAATATTTATAATAAATAAAAAGTCTGTAAGACCAAATCTTGATTTTGAAGGCAAACCTTTTGAATAACTCCTCAAAAGTAAAATCCTATGAGGTAGCCAAATCCAAGAAAGTCAATTTTATTATATGAAAATCAATTACAAGTAATCTTCTTTATTACAAAACCTATGTAACTAGACTATGTTATTTGATCAGACAAACAACCCATTTGTATTCTATTATAGTAACAGCTAAAACCTCTGAAGGTCTTCAAGCTATTTACTTCTCTCCTAGAAGTCTAGTAGCTGATCTTGATCACTTCAACTCCACCTCAGAGTATGTACGCACTCAAGGAGAGAATGAACACAATAGTAGAAAATCCTTCACAAAAATTCTTTCACACTCAAGCACTTGGATCTCTCTCAAATCTTCGAGCTCACAAAATAAGCACAAGTCCCTAGGATGATAAAAACATTTAGCTGAAGCCCCTATAAATAGGCTGCTCAGTAGTTATCTATTCTTGTTGGCAGTTACGTCCAATTACAATTCTGTTATGTTGTTGACAAACTGTTGACGCCCAGTGCTAAAAATTCTCAATAGATTACTGCTTCAGCTTTTAGAGAACTCTTGACAATTCATAATTGATTCTCATATCTTTTCAAATTTTCTAATCTAGATCACTTGATATCTCCTAACATTTCGAATCTTCTATCTAGATTACTTGATATCTCCTAATTATTTGGATTAGCTATTCAGAGAAGTTTTTCGAATTAGCTATCCATATCACAAATAGGATTTTGTCTGGCATTAGAACTCTCCTAATGGATAAGATCTAATAAAAGTTTGAGAGTTATAATGAGATTTTGCTAATAGTTTGTTGATGCGCAGTTCTAAAGCTCCTTAGCAGATAATAGGTTTGTTTTTGATAAACCCTGATAGTTTCAACTTCGATATATCCTTTTTAATTCAGATCATCTTCTTTTGAATCTAAATTATCTCGTTTTGAATCTTTATTTTTCTAACCACTTTACATTCATCCAAATTTCAAATTCAAAAATAAGATAAAATCTTATAATCTAATCACCTAATCATATATAAACTTATCAACTTAGTCACCTAATCTTACTTTTGCATTTACAATCTCCCCCTTTGGCGAATTAATGACAAAACCACAGACCAAGAAACCAAGAGAAAACTCCAAGCACATAATCAAGAATAAAAAAAAATGACATAGAACAATGACAACATGTTCTAGTCCAATCATTTGAATTATATCCAGAATTTAGTTCTCCCCTTATATCCATAATTTAGTTCATTCAACTTCCCCTAAATTTCACAATATCAAAACACAATCAATCTGCTTCTTTAATCTTGACCCCCTTTTGTCACTAATCTGACAAATCTTAAACCTTATCGAAAAACACAAATTCTTAGATTCTTAGTCAAATTTGACCCTTCTTAATTCTTTGTGGTCTTAAATTAGTCATGAACATATACATCTCTATTGTGTGTGTATGAATGCTTGTCGACTAATGAGCAAATGACTGAGGTCAACTAGTTGACATATAAATCCAAACACTTGGTGAGCATAGCATAAAAACTGGCGTGTATAAAGAACCAACCCACCAAAGATCCCATATTCATGAAGGCCAAAATAAATTTATGCACATGAAAAAAAAAATTTAGAGGCAAAAAGTATGAGAAATAAAAATCACAAAAACAAAATTTAAATAACATAAAAGTTTACCCACACTTTCAAAAAAAATTAAAACAACCTAGCTCTTTTGAAGCCAAATCAGTTGCCTAAATGCACAAAGTGTTCAAACACAATATACCAATCACACAACCAACATTGATAGAGGTTCATACTCTCTTATTTAAAATAAAGACCCCAAAAATAAGTGTAGATACACCACAAATTCATCATGGCCAAAGTCTATGTGAGTGTGTGAGTGAGGCAACCTACTCTCACCATGCAATATTTAATTATTAAATATATATATTTATTTTCCCCTATTTTTTTTTTATAGATACTACCAAATGGATTATTTTTATCTTCAAAAGTCAAACTTTATGTTAGGGCTAGATACTTGAAAAGATTATCTCCTTCAAACACAATTTTGCACAACCCTTAATATGTCCTTTTTTTTCTCATCTTTTTTCACAATGAATAAGCAAAGATTTTTCCTAAAAGGACTTAAGGGACATGTGATAACTCGGATTTTTAAGTGTCCTATTTGGTATAATTATGGTTCTTTAAGATTATTTTAATAAACCTTTAAAACTTTTTGGAATTATATAGATATTTCCTGTGAACTTTCTATTGGTATTAAGCCTATAAGTATTGAAGGAAAAATATTTAGGGAATATTTAGATAATTGAAAAATCATTGGAGACACTAGGCATGATGAGAAGATATGGCTTTTGAATATCCAAGGAGATATTGTATAGAAATTGTATGAAAATTTACAAAGCAAGTCAAATGGCACAAGTTAGGAATATATCATATGATGTACTCGGATTGGCCAATCTCAGGCAATTTCAACATATTTTAGTTATTTAGGTATAACTTTCTCATATGGTCTCCAAATTAGGTGATTCAAGATACTATAGAAAGCTAAGAGAAAGATATATAACTTTTCTAATTTGCTTTTTTATATATAAGGGTTTTATCATGGACAAAACCGGGTGTGAAGTGGACATACCTAGAATGGATTTAAGTGGAAACTGAATTAGTGTTTTATTCTTTTAAAATATCTAGGTGACAGGCAGGATAATTTGAAAAGTGTAGGGGACACTTGGCCTTTGAAAGATCACGGAGATCATGCATGAGAATGAGGGTTAGATAAAGAAGCAAACTAAAGAGAAGAAGCCACTTGAAACCATATGATTGGCTAAGGGGGAAGACTAGCATTGACTTAAGTATGAGGCTTCCTTGACCCTCAATTTTCGTGTGACTCATGGAAATAATAATTGATTTTAGTTTAAATTTAGGAAGATGTTATTTTGGAGGATTAAGGAGAAATTTAGAAAATTTGAAATTGGAAGAAAAGAATACATGGAGAGCTCGGACTGGGTGCTCTCATGTAACTTTAACCTGTTTCGATAAAATAAAAATATATCTCCCATTGGATCTCGGAATAAGGTGATTCAAAATTCTATAGATCAAAAAGAAGAATATCTATAACTTTTATGTTTTTAGTTTCTGGTAATCGAATTGGATCAAAGACTTATTTGGGAGATAAGTGATCAGATCTAAAATAGATGAAAATTGGAGTCCGAAATGAACATGTGCCACCGCCTTACTATTAGGAACTAAATTTGATTGGTTTTCATGATCTTTGACCTCTTGACATGTTTGAGGGGGTATGTGGCATGTGGATAAAAATTTTCTAGAAGGTTAGTTAGCCAAAAACCATGGAGAAACTAAGTGTAACATAGGATTGGTTTTGAACTAACTAAATCATCCAATTACATAATTGTTGCAAACCAATACCCAACCAAGCCCTAGGAAAAATCTTCTAAACTATCCCAAGTGACCAATGGGAGTTTAAACAAGTGGAAAATGGGGATAAACCCCTAGAGATGGTCGTGTGACCTTTGGAAGGCCAAAGGGCCGGATTGCACCCCTTGGAGCTACTCATGATGCTTTTTTGTTTTTACCCCCATGTATTGAAATCCTATGAGCCCTTGATCAAGATAAGCTTGTAGGTGGATCAAGCTTGACCATTAGATAAGATATTAGCAAATAAACCTAAGAATTAGAGGTAATCATGAGACACAAAGGGGTAGGACACCTCACCACTCTCGACTAAGGGGATTGTCGAATACCCCAAGTGTTTTCACCCTTAAGCCATTGTATGTAATGCCTCCTATGTATATATATATAAATATATGTAAACTTATCCTCTCTTCCCTTTAGAGAGAACATTCGACCATAGTGGAAAAAAGAAGCAAGAAAACTCACTCAAACACACTTCACCAAAACATCAAAAGAAAGCAAAATAGGGGCCTTGAAGGAGAAATTGTACAAAACCTACTCCAATCATCAAACCAAGCTTTGGAGAAATTTTTAAGTACACAATTTAACCTAATCTTGGCATAGAATAATTTAATTGAAGGTTAGAACATGTTTGTTACTTATTTGATCTTAAACTTTGTTTAAGTGGTGGAATGAAATCTAGTGAGTTTTAAATTGGTTTTTGTTATGGAACAATACTAAGAAAAATTGCAAGAATTTAGGATTATGTTCTACTTTGATATATTAGGGAATTCATGTGAAAATAAGAAACTTTGGTTTGAAAAAAAAGTAAGAAATTCATCCCTAGCAAATTTTGGCTTAATAGGGTTTATAGGTGAATTTTTTATTGTAATTATTATCTAATTGATTTTAGTTATTTGGATGATATTTTAATAATTATGATGAGTTTAGGGACTTTAGTTTACTTGGAAAAAAATTTAAGATTTATCATCCAAGAAATTGGTGAAGAAATTACCTAAGAAAACATAAAGATTAAGGTTTGAATTTATTTTTGGAAGTTAGGGGAGATTTAGTAATTCATGAATGAGAAGTTTGGCAAAGTTTAAATAAAAGAAAATAAGTTTTGAACCCCTATAGTGTTCAGCTAGCTTTGAATAGTTAACATTTTGTTATTTAAACATAATTTGTTATGTTTTGACGTTACGAGATTATGTGACATACATGGAATGCACATGACGTATGTTATTGTGATATGTTTCTACATGTCATAAGATTCATGAGGACATGAAATATGCACTTAAAAGTCTAAGGTTATGTTCATGTTTCATTTCGTCACATACATGTCATCATAAGTTATGATGTCTGATTCAAAGGAAACAAGACAGGAAAACTCTATAAGAATATGATACGTAACTCCCATATGACTGACGTGTCGACAAAGACGGCGATACGTAATGTCTGTCGAATGATAAGGAGTCATGTCAAAGTGGGGAAGGTCATACGTAACGCCGTATGATAGATACGAACAAGAATATGACAAGGTTCGTCATGATGGGGATGGCGATACGTAACGCCTAAACGATTGATGAGAATATGGATAAGGCCCAACCATGGGTAATAATAGTGGATAAGGCCCAACCACGGATAGTAATAGCGAATAAGGCCAAATCACGAGTAATAATTGTCGACGCCCCAACCCACGCTTGGGATCGCACGTGAATAGAAGCGTTGGGGATGAACAACGCAAGGAAGTTCACCCCTCGTCATATCATACTTGTACGTTTTTTTTTAAACGTCAATGGAAGGTTCTCGCAGTGGAATAAAAAGGTTAAGCCTTCTATAACATGCATCACATGGTTACGCTATGGATCCCAAACATAATATCATACACAACCCGGATTTCAAAATTTACATAACTTTGTCCAAGTAATCAAAATAGTGCTTCCCACAGGCGGGAAGACTTTACCAAAAACATAAATACAGGGCGTTACAAAATAATATGGGTCTTAACATTGCCCATAAATTCAACCGACGGTTTCCTTCTTCACCTTCTTAAGGTTCGGGCCCCAGCGAAGCCGATCCAAGTCCATGCTAGGCCCTACCTCACATATCGCCCTAGAAGGAGGTCCAAAAATACGCCCCAAGTGAAGGGACTCATCAACCCCTAATACTAAGCAACACCCCAATGGGTATAGATCGACAGAACTGTACATGGTCACCTTTAGTGACTCCACCTCCCACTGACCCGGGTGGTTCAGAGTCACTGGCCCCCTAAGAGCGGCCTCAATCGGGTCCTTGAATATTCGATGTGTCATCTCGGGGGTCGTCCTCATCTGAACCATCCTCACCTGCAAATACTTCTATCGTTCCCAAGAGGGAAGGATAGTAGGGACATAAAGAGTGGGGTGAGATTTCGGGAGAAATCTCAGCAAGTACATCTATACTTTAACGAAAGCATTTTAGGCATATAGTCAAGTGAATAACAAACAAATTTCTTACATATGCATTAACATGGGACTCATGCTTAGACTGATGCACATGCTCGTGACAAAAATTCATCTTTCTTTTCCTTTTCTCAATTTCCAAAACATAGTTGTTCAAATCACTTAACAAAACTTCTTTAATGCATATTCTTTCAACGACACTTTGTTCAGAAACTTTTTGTCTTTTTTTATCTTAGGCGCCACTTATCATATCATATCATATATTTTCGTAAGCCACTTTTCTTTTCGTCACGACTTCTTATTTTGGACACCTCCGGTTCCCCTATGCACTGTGTGCTCCCCGCTAGTTACCGTCACACCCGGCGACCAAGTCAACCTAGGTGAATACGTTTCGCGCCCTTTCGCTCTCTTCGTCACTCGGGGATTTCTCTCCCAGCAACTACAACTTTATCAGATGGCGAGGTCTAAGCCAACACCGCTTATATGGCACCCACTAGCATTAGGTGTGACTACGCTCTGGACACCTTTTGGAGCCATACATGGTCCACCGACTGTTCTTCGTCGACCCAAGGGTTTTCACTCAATTTAGACATTCCTGAGTGAACAGAGAGTTCCACTGGGATACTTTTCCGTTCCAGCCTTTGGGGTTCTTCTAAAACTTTAGTTCATTTCTTTCGAAAACATACTTTATTCAAAATATGGGTTTTCGTGCTTATGCATGGGATATGCAACTTTCAACTTTGTGAATGCAAAACTCGAGGCGAACTCGAGTACACACATTTGGTCGTTCTTCCTTCAAACCTACTTCCTCTTAACTCATACTTATGCAAAAACACTCAAACAAGTGCATTAGGGTGAATGGGGCTCGGCCTCCACCCCTAGGGTTTGGGCTGAGACCCTACTTTGTCTCCCATTGATGTTCTCTTCTTCCATTGATCTCCCTAACACCACCTAGCCTTAGTTCCATATATAAAACAATTTTCTAGCCTCACAAGGGGTCAAACCCGAAACCTATAGCTCTCAAGTTTTGTGTTTTCTTTTCTTAGCCCTTCAAAGCTAGGGTCCTACTTGAATACTCGATGTGAAACCAAATCCATACATGTCATCCTTCCAATATACATATTTCCACTTCTCCAAAATATCCAAACATGAATGTTAAATAAATAAGGAATCAAAACTTCAAGATTTCCACTTCAAGAAAATCTTCCAAAACATAACTCCACAAGCATGCATTTTTGTAACCATCAAGCAACAATAACATCAATATCTTCCAAGATCAATATAACTAGTTTCCACCAATGCTTTATACATGTTCATCCTGGCCTGACATTTCTATAGGCAAGATATTTACAACTAAAATCAAGATGCTTCTTTAAATAACATATATGCATATATCCCATATTCACCAATACTCAACTAACTCAACATCTTCATGCTTACATGCTTTTTCTCATCAAACCATCAAGATCCTCAATCATCTCATAACTCTTTAAACAAAAAGATCATAGGTTCTATACATGGATCCTAATCAAAATAACATTTCTACCCTCAAAGTTTCATCATGGCAATACTAGCAAGTAACCAAACAATATAAGCATATACAAGCATATACACACATTCAAGCACATTTACTCCAAAATATACAAAAAAATGCTAAAGGCAAAGTAAAGATATACTTACAAATCTTCCTAGCTAGCTTATATAACTTCTGAAAATAAAAGAAATACTTAGTTAAAATATGCTAAAAATTTACCATTTTCAAAAGAAAAGGTTTTCTGTTTGAAAGCATGAACCTAGGATTCTTTCTTATGCTTCTAGGTTTCATCTCAAAGTAACTAAGTTACTTACCTCTTCTAGGTTTCTCCTCCTTCCACAATCACTATCTTCTTCTCCTTCTTAGCTTGGAGTGTTTAGGTAACTAAGTGGTAAAAATAAGTGAAGCAAAGTGGAAGGAATGAGGAGTGGTTGCCCTGAGGTGCAAAGTGAGGGATGTGTGTGTGTGTGTCCAAAATGAGCAAACCAAAAGAAAGGGAAAGCAAGGCCATTCGGCCAAGATGCTCCACTAGGCTTCTAGGCCACTCATTCCCCTAGGTTTGAGTGACTTGTGATGGGCTTAAAGACCCTTGAGTGACTCCCATCACTTGATCACATCAACCCTAATCTATCCCATCCTAGGTGGAAGATTTGTTCCTTCTTTCTCTCCTCATGGCCGGCCTCTCTCTCTAGGGTTCCAACCCCTTTCCATCATCTCACATCACCTTTTGTCTCCCCAACAATCCTTTCACATGTCATTCCAAAGGATTTGAGAATCCATTTTTGGGAGAACACACAAGTGGGTTTCAGACCCCATTGCCTCCATCCGAAACCTCTCTTCATCTCACTCTCATTTCCATCTTGTCACATGCTCTTTCCATCAACCAATCACCTCACATCTCACACAAACTTGTCATGTCACTTTTACACAAATCTATAACCTAGATTTGGTGGGAAAAAAGAAGTCAAACAAGGGGAGGGGGAGTCGGCTAAGGCCATACCCGAAACCCTCATTCCTTTCCTCCCACTTTTTGATCCATCAACTTACATCTCATGCCACCTTTTTCTTATACCCTCTTACACATCAAGTCCTATCCAATCTTACACAAATCTTACATGTCCCTTCCATCTAGATTTGGAAATGTTTAGGTGAGAAAACCCTAAGGCCATTCGGCCAAAGCCCCCACCGAAACCCCTCTCTCTTTTCTCATCTCCAAATCTTTTCAAATCCTATTTTATCATTTTACTAGATATGGTAGGATTCCATGTTGATCTTATTTGGCAAAATCCTGCACCTCACACACTTATCTAGATAGGAAAAGATGGAAGATTCCACTCATGTCTTCTCTTTCCTTCCAACCAAAACAACTAGTCAACTAGCTCACCTACTAGCATTTTCCTCTCTCAACTACTAGTCTTGACTCAACTTACTAAACTTCTCATAGCTTGACATGTGTCATTAAGCATGGGTTTGGGTTGACTAGTGGATTTCCTCTCATGGACCTATGGGCTTGTCTTTCCCCCACTTAGGCCCAAAACTCTTGCCATGGCCTTAAGGCCCTTAGACTCCTAAGTCTATCTTCTTAAGGCATTAGTCACCAATTTGCCTAAGTCACTAAGCCATTATATATATATTTAAATAAAAGCAAAGTATGATAATTTTGGGGTCTTCACAATAATAGTGGATATGGTCCAACTACAGGTAATAATAGTGGAGAACCCAGCAGGGGACGACGATACGTAATGTCCTTCAAGGTTCAAAAACAAGAATAAGACTCAAGAAAGGATACGAATAAGATAAGAATTTTAAGATAAATCATGGCATGTAATGAAGGGTTGGTTTTGTACTCATGTTCATATAAAGTTTTCATGAAAATATATAACTCTATGTAAAAAGGATACATAAGTCATGCATAAGTTATTCTTGAATCATGTACTGTGTTAATCATTCATGATATATGTTATCTTATATTATTGACATGTACCATTACTGCCTCTGTTATGTTATTGGTGTACTTATTGAAATTTCTTGGAAATCTCACTCTTTTGTTTTTATCTATCATTCCTTACAGAATGATAGACGTTGTTGCAGGGATAGATAAATTGCCATGAGACTCAGACGTCACAGGAGATTCTGAGGTATCCTGAGGGTCCTACAGAATACTCCTCTTTTGATGGAATGATCTCTCACGAATGTGACAAAGTAGAATAGTAAGATTACAAAATGACAGTTGAATATGTTATATGTTTTAAGAAGACTAACTAGGTTATGTAAATATTTGATACAATATGTTACTGTAAATAGGAAGTTATAAAGGTTATGGTTTTATTTACACCATGTAATTTATCTATGCAAGAGTTAGATCTCTTTGAAAAACCATGGAGGTATACTTTATTTCGCTATGAAATGCATCACATATAATAGTAAGCTTAGGTGCATACATAAAATTTTCGACACTTACGGGGGTATGTAGCCTAGTGCTCCCTATCCCAATGCTTCAGTTTACGTTAAAACTCAAACGTAAATTAGGGACGTCACATGACAAGATCTGTGTATGGTGTTTGCCTTTTTCCACAATGAAGAAACACTAGCTTTTCTATATAGATCAAGCATTTAAATTTGGCACAAAGATACCACTTGACTTTTACTATGACAACCCAGATTTTTCTCCTATTAGATTTTCTTCATATTTGGAATGAATACATTTTATTTTAGTTATTTTTTAGAAGTGTTTGGAGATATATCCATATTTTACTCCTATAGGTCTTTCCTTGTATAAGATTTATGCGAGTTAGACTAAAATTGGAGATAAGGCCCAAATGGCGCCTAAGGTTTTGTGGGATATTTTGAGATAGATGACACATTATGGTGCATATATCTTTTTGGATTTTTAAGAGGTCTTACATGAGAAGTTTAGACATGCAAACAAAGAAAACTTTTTTTTTGTTTCTCAAAAAGGAGTTTCGGATTTGATAGAGTGAGAAGTGCGTAGTGCTTGGTGAAGAGATCATTTAGGACACTTGGCAGGATAGGAACATATGTCTTTTGAAAGTTCAAGAAGTCATTGCATGAAAATTAGAGTTAGGTAAGCCATTGCATATGAGTTCAAGTTATACAAGCAAGGAATATTCTCCTTGAGAATTTCGACTATTGGATTAAATTGGGGGAAGAAACCGACTTATGAGTTGTCTTTTTGTTTCTCCATGTAAGCTCACTTCTTTTGAGAAATATTTGACCAATGGCAAATGGTAATTTGTAAGCAAGCATGGGATTTCTTCTTTGTGAGAGACGGATTGGACTTATGTGACGCCCACGAATCCCCCCTGGGATTTAGAAGGACTCGCGACATCAAGACGATTATCTCATGGATTAATCATCCTATCGAATAGTGTTTGAAGAGTGTGTGAAGCATGCACCAAGTGTACAATAAATATTCGCAGCGAAAAAATAAATAAAAGTCAGTCGTTCTAGTACTAGAGATTCTTAAAAATTAAATCAATTTAAAACAAATTTCTCCAACAGGAGATTATACAGTCTTTCAAAAGAAAAAGATAAGCAACACTGCTTTCGAGATCATAATCTCGATCTTCATCCTCTTAACAAATTTCCTTTCTTGTGGAGTCTGTATCTCGGGCCAAATTTCATTTCTGCAATCACAAACTACGATCCTGTAAAATGGGGACCGTAGGGTGGGCGCGATCCACCGAAATGAGATGTGAATCCCAGTAAGCAACAGACAATATACAATATACAACCAATTCACACATCAGAACATCATTAGCATATATAATTAAACTCAATGGGTGCATGTACCATGAATATGAGACTTGCAACATGACTTATGCACTTGCATTTTCATATAAAAATATCCATAATCCTTGACAGTTTTCGATACTTTGCTTCATGTACGTGCTTTTCATTAAAATGCTTTCATATAACTTTGACTTCTTTCATATGGACTGTTTGAACTTCTTTTCAAAAGTCCTCTTTCCAAAATGTTTTTCGTTTTTTTCTTATCTTAGGCGCCACTTATCATATCATATCATATCATGTCATATCATATCATATACGGCTCGAAAGCCCTTTTCTTTTCGTCATGACCTCTTATTTTGGACACCTCACGGTTCCCCTATGCACCGTGTATTCCCGCTAGTTATCGTAGCACCCGGCGACCGTATTAAACCTAAGTGCTACGTTTCGTGCCCTTTCGCGCTGTTCGTCACTCGACGATTGATCACTCACCGAGCGACTACAAACTTTTCTGTATCGGTAAGGCCGAAGCCAACACCATCCTGTATGCACCCACTAGCTTTAGGTGCAACCACACTCCAGAAACCTTTTGGAGCCATACATGGTCTGCCGACGGTTCTTTGTCGACCCAGGGGCTTTCACTCGACTTTAATCACTCCTGAGTGAACAAGGAGTTCCACTGGGGCACTACCTCGTCCCAGCCTTTGGGGTTCTTATAAAACTTTAATTCTTTTCTTTCTTTTAAAACATGTTTGACTCAAAAACATGCTTTTCGTGCTCATGCATGCGACATGTGACTTCTTATGCAAAACATGTAAGTCATCAAATATATGAATCATACATTCACAAATCATATCTCATACATATTAACATATGAACAGACATCCATTTTTAATTTATCTTCTATCCAACACGTCGTGCATATTCCAATGAAGAGACAGTCAAAACCTTAAGTCACATCACATCAAGCCAACACTGTCTTATAGGAGTTAAGGACGCAACTTATAATGGAGTCAAACCTAACTTTTCTTCTCTTTTCTCTTTACCAACACTCATATTTTCTCAAGATCTTCTCAAAACTTAATAGCTATATTATAACCAATCATTAATCACCATATTTACATTGTATGTATAGTTATTCTCTTCAACAGATGATCATCATATAATATTTTCTCTAAACCCAAATATTTCTCGATCTATACATCAAGGGAATCTAAGAGAACACATCGATTTTTCATCCAAAGATTCAAGTCATAACCATATATCATATCATGAGATAAACTCTAATATTTCTCCAAAGAAGTATACCAGGATTGAAACTTATGAACTCCCACAATAAACTTTCCATCGTCTAACATATTATGCCATTGTTTTAACCCTTAACTGCATTTTACTTAACTGTATATATTAAGTTCCCTCCTCAGATTTTTCACCATATTCTTCCAAATATCTCTTCGATTAAAATCCTAGTGTATCACCTTATTAAAACATAGTGAAAAAGCAATGGAATCATCCAACCAAACCATTATATCATCGATAATTACTAAAAAGTAACGGAGTCATCCAACCAAATCATTTTATCACCAACAAATACTAAAATACTAGAGTCATCCAACCAAATCATTTTATCGCTAATAATTACTAAAATAACAGTCATCCAACCAAAACATTATATCATCAATGATTAATGTCCACACAATAATCAATCACAATCATATTAATTCGGGTATTCCTATTTTCCATTAAAAGACCTCAAACTCAGTCAACATACTTCTGAATTATTTATCACAGCCAGCTAACACATCAACAGTCAAAACAGTGGTTAGCACACAATCAAACAGCCAACCAAACATCAAACAAATATCTGTTACTTACAGCGCACAAACGAACACCAATCGAACATCGTGGCGATCCCCGATCCTTAGCGGTAAGTCGTGCACTATTCCTCTCTAGGCACGACAAAGTGACGGGTTGGGTTTGGGTACTCCGTTTGACACCGAAATTTAGGAGAATATCCTTGGAGGATGGGGAATCTCATGGCGGTGGTAGTGAGGCGGTGCAACCACCGGAAGGCGGCAGATCTGACTCGAAATGGTGGAAACCCATTTTCGAATTTTCCCTTGTACAAAGGAGGTGCGGCCATGGATGGAAAAACTATTTTAGGGGTGTAACAATATGAGGTAAGGGAAGCTTTTGGTGGTGGAGGTGAGAGCCACGGTGGCCGGACGGCGGCGCGGCAAAGGAAAGTTCACTTGGAGACCCATTTCGGTTTTATGGATGGCTAGGGAAGGTAAGGGCTCCGTTGGGGCTGAAATTTCTGGTGGTAGGTTGTCTATAGATGGCGGATCAAATGGCGGGGTTGGTGTCATGGTATGGTGGCTGATGGCGGAGCTATGGGCGACGAAAGGTGCGGCATAGAGGATTAAACACCTCTCGGGTTTGGGGCTGCCGACGGGACGTGGGGCTGCGATGGTCAACACCATCGATGGGGTTGGACTCGCCGGAGGGTGGCGATTCAGGTAGGGTCAGAGGTGAGGCTTGGCGGGCAAGGGTGGCGTCGCCACGGGCTGAAAACCGAACTGCCCCCCTTACGGTTACTGTAGCACGTGGGAGAGGAAAGAGAAAGGAGAGAGAGAAAGAGGAAAAGGGAGAGGGGAAAAATGAGGACTTGACCCTTTCCGAGCTATTTATAGGCCCGACGCTTTTGGGTCTTTAAACGGACAACAGATGAATTTAAAACACTGATTTGAAAGCGTATAACATCAATTTAACTTAAATTCTCAAATTCTCATATTAATTAAATAAAATATTATTTCAATTTATTTTATTTATTAACATAATATTTTTCATCAATACTTAAAATGATGAAATTTATTTAATTATTTAAAAGAAATAGATCCATATATTTAAATCAGATATTTAAAGCACGTTTAAAATCTCGCAATATTTCAAATAACTAAAATCGAGGTAACAAAAGAATCTTGCATAATATAATATTTTTGGAGCTATTCAAAAGCTTCCAAACCAAAATAGAATAAACATAATAAGATTTAATGATTTAATAAATTTAAGATCAATAAATCGGATAGTGTCAAATAAAATAGAATCAATACTCATTAATAAAAAATACGGCAAATCAAACCATATATTATAATAACTAAATCCAAAAACATTGAATATATCATTTCAAATGGAAAGACTAGTAGCAACAATTAATTAAAATAGTTAAAAGCACTATTATTCAAGAAACTCACCAAACTTGTATAAGTCAATAAAACTAAAACACTAAATCAAAATAACATTGATAACAATTCAAATGATGAAACCGATAATAATCTTTAAATAACTATAAATATTAAAATCGTAGATTTCAAAAATAATTAATCCCGGTCATAAATAAAGCGTACCTGAAATAAAATAAGTGAGATATCATTTTAATTTATTAAAATAAATTAAAATATCCAATGATAAAATATGAGTAAATAAAGGTAAAAATTCGGGATCTCACAACTTATGCATACCTTTTTGTCTTTTTTGATATAAAGAGCATATCTTTTGAGAGATGGTTGACAAATGGCAAGTGAAGGAGATATGTAAGCAAGATTTGGTATATTTTTTATGAGATTCGAATGGGATGGATGATGGAAAGGGGGAGAGACGAGTCCTACAATTGTCTTACTTTCTCTATGTTTGTCTCAACCTTAGAATGGATAAGAACCAAATCTTGTCAATCTAGCCAAAAATAGGTTTGAGTGCTCTAAGTTTAGGGTAACACATGACACAACTTGGAGTATTTTTCTTTTCCACCATCTTTTCCATTTTCATCCCCAAGTGTTTCGACCAAGAGAGAGTATCACCCTACTCCCTTCATTTCTCTCCATTTCTTCACCCTCCAAGCATTCCCTCTTGGCATCTCTGTGTGTGTTCTTCCAAGGGTTTTGTGGGATAATTCTTCCTTTCAAGATTCTCTTTACTATATTTCTTGAAAAGTTTGTAAGTGCTCTTTTAATCTAATCTTAGCATTTTTTTGTATATAGATTAAACTTGTCGTTGGTTAGTTTACTTTAAGGGTTAGCTTGCTTGATAGATTGTCGGCGCCCCAGCTTGCGCTTGGGTTCGTACGCAAATTGCGACGCCGGGGACGAGCATCTCAAGGAAGTTCATCCCTCATCGTTACATGTAACAGCATTATTATTTTTTTTTATTGGTAATATCTCGCAGCGGAAAAAGGTCAAGCCAAAAACTTCGACAAAACATCTACGCTTGTTGCACATCACATGGTTAACGAAATACAAACCCAAATTAAACATTATATACATATACATCAAAAGTTAAGGTTACCAATGTTAACAGTTTATACAAAAGCACTTCCCAAAACAGCGGGAAGAATTCCTCAAAATACACTGGCCATACAAAATAGATGCATTAACGATCCCCTCATTCTCCGCTAGACATACTAATAGGCGGGTTCTTCCTTTATCTTCTTAAAGTCAGGACCGTAATGAAGACTGTCCAAACTTAAACCTGGGCCTACGTCACACATCATCCCAGAGGATGAGGTAAATAGGCGTCCCATATGGAGGAGCTCGTCCACTCCTAAAACCAGACAACACCCCGTAGGGCGTAAGTCGTCAAAAAAGTAGGTCGCCATAGGAAGCGACTCTGCTGCCCACTGACCTAACAGATCTAGGGTCACTGGCCCAGCAGAATCTGTCTTAGTCGGGCCCTTGAGGGTCCGACCCATCTTCTCGAGAGTCGTAATCCGTGGATCCATCTTTTCCTGCAATAATTTCTATCGTTCCCAAGGGAGCAATAGTAGAGATAATAAAAAGGGGGTGAGATTTCGAGAGAAATCTTAGCAAGTATACTAGCACTTTAACCAAAGCATTTCAAATATACAGATAAGTGAACCAAATAATTATAACTAATGCATATGCAATGGATGACAGGACTCATGCACATGCTCATGTAAATTTTCAAACAGACTTGCTTCTTTCAGACTTCTTTTCATATCAGTGCTTTTCAAATCATTTCTTAAAACATTTCACATCTTTTATTCTTTCTTAGGCGCCACTTATCAGATACTGATATTTTCTTATGGCTCGAAAGCCCATCTTGTCATGACTTATCGCGTAGCATATATGAGACACAACCCCCTAAGCACCGCGTGTTCCCTACTGGTTACCGCATCACCTTAAGGTGAGTGCGTCACGTAGCTTATAGTACGCCATGTCCTTACACCTTACCCGTCTTTGGCACCCACCAGTGTTAGGTGCGACCGCGCTCCGGACACCTTCTGGAGCCATACACGGTCCGCCGACTGTTCTTCGTCGACCCAGGGGCTTCCACTCGACTTTAAACACTTATGAGTGGACAGGGAGTTCCACTGGGGCACTACCCCGTCCCAGCCTTTGGGGTTCTTTTAAAACTTAGTTTTTTTTTTTTCTTTATCTTAAAAACATGTTAGACTCGAAAAACATGCTTTTCATGATTTATGCATGTGACATGCAACACTTACTTATTTCCATGCAAAACCCGAGGCGAGCTCGAGTGCATTCATAGTTCATTTTTTTTTTTCATCGGGATAAACTTTACAATTTCCTACTTAGCCATCATGCTCTAATACCCAAACTTAGGCCTAGGGTTGAAGTAGGGCACTCGGCCCATATCCAAACCATTAAGGCCGAAACCTCCTAGGGTATTTCCTAGAGTTTTTCTTCATCATTTCCCTCTAAGTATCCTCCAAGATTTAAAGGTGTTTAATTAAGACACATACCATTTCTAGAAAAGGGGTAACCGAAACCCTATTATCCAATGAGTAAACATTTTTACATCCAATCTTATTCCATTCCAACTTCTTCCATTCACCTTTTTAACTTAGAAGATTTCCTTCTATTAATTCCTTTAAAGTTTCCTCATCAACAAGTGTCTTTTATAAGCTTAGACTAAATAATTCCACAAACGATCCATATAATTAAATCCTCTAATTTTAACCTTAAACATCACAAGATTCCAATTAAACACTACTAATCATCATATATAAGTGATTACTTCTTTTCATATGCATGCATACACCATTACAATTCATGCTAGTCATATATTTTCTTTCCATGTCCATTCTTCATTTCCTCATGACAACATCCTCCTTAAATAAATCAATCATACTACTTATTTCCTTAAGTAAATTTTATCTTAGCAACACCAAATTTTATAAACTTAATACTAAGATCCACCATGCATCAACTTCATCATTTCATATAACACTCATGGTTTCCATTTCTTTTTGCTACTAATACTTGATCCATCATCTATACTCATATTCTTACCTCATTTTAACATAGAGATTTACACATAAATATTCATACCAAAGACAAGCATTAACACCAATCAATTTAATCCAAACATGGCAATACAACAATTAATCCAACAAGCATGATCACCTAACTATATACAAGAAATGTTAAAGAAAAGGTGAAAGTATACTTACAATATTCCTATTAGATTTTTGCTTATAAACTGAAAATACACACATAGAATCTCTTATTAGACTAATTGTAAGTATAAAGATTCAAAAGAAACCTTATTTCCTTTTAGCTAAAACAATGGTGCTATATGTGTGTGTGTTCTTCCTAGGCTTGCATGAGTCTAGGCACTAACCTTCTCCAAAGTATTATCCACTTCAAGACTCTTGATCTTAGCTCCACTAATTTAGAATTCTTCAAATTGTGTGGTAAAAGAAGAAGAAACAATGATGGGGGTAATTGGATAGCTTTGGCCGAGAGGTAGGGAGAGAGTGGGGTAGGGATATGTTGGCTTTGTGTTCAAATGAAACAAGCTAAGGAAAATGGGCATAGGGTCACACGGCCAAACCCTTTCTCTAGAGTCTTTGGTACACATTTTACTATTCTTAGGTATGGCCAATGATGGATTGAAAGATTGACAACACTAGGTCATTCCAAGATCAAGTCTTGGCCATACCTTGGAAGATTTGGTTTCTTTCTCCCTCACTTGCTATGGCCGGCACCCCCTTGAGTGCTTAGTCCTCATTTTTCTTGCATTTCACTCAATCATCTTCCCTCAATCATCTCATGTGTCCATCCAAGTGATCTCAAGACCATGCTTTTTGGGAATTGAGCAATGCATGATCCGGCCAAGACCTTGCTTCCACCGAACCCTCCATTTGCTTCATCTCCTTTCTTTGTCATTTCCATCACTTACACACACACCATTCCTCTCTTCACATCACCATACTTTCTTACACATTGTACTTTATTCACTTGCACATTCCTCTCTTGTCTCATCAACTTTTTGGTGGCCATACTCCATGGAATCCTCCAAGTAGCTCACGGAATGCCTCCCCACCGAAACCCCTTGCTCCATTCCTCCATCCTTCCCTTCATGCCACTTGTCACACTCACATACACTATGACTTCTATTGGAAAATCAAAGGATGGTGCATTGTACTTCCAAGATTTCATGATAGGAAAATCTCTCCATAAGATTCCACACTCCATCCTACATGGCTACCTACTAGTCAACCTTCACCCACTTGTAATTTCCTACAAGCCTTGGATGACTTTCTAAGGTTTCTCTTCAAGTGACAAGTGTCTCTAATATGGGCTTGGTGGGTCATGAGTTCCTACTATGGGCTTATGGGCTCACCATTACTCTTTTGGCCCATTCACTTAATCCATGTCTCCAAAGCTTCATTTCCAAGCCCATCTCTTTAGAGCTTGTTTATACAAATTATCACAAATCTTTTATATTAGTATTTAATTAAATAATTAAATTAGGATGAAAATTTTAGGGCTATTACATAGATGATTACGTTATATTTTCTCTTTTCTTGAAGGAATATAGTGGAAATTTGATGAAGGAATATAGTGGAAATTTGATGAAAGAACATACAGATTATGTCATGGTGACTTTCGGCTAGTGTGTGCAGAGTCATGATATGACATGTTGGGTGATGGAAATTTATTTTTAGAAGTTTATGGGTTTTGGCTATGTCAAGCTATAAGGGAAAGCTTTAGGCTTTCAACTCTTGGTTGAAGTATGATTATGACCTAAGACATTGGGTGGTTTATAAAAGTATAATCCTTGATCTCTTTGATGCATGGTTTCAGGAATGTGCTTGGTTTAAAGTGGGGATCATGCTATGACAAGATGTTGAAGTAAATAAAGTAATTAAGCACCTTAAGGTTTTAGCTATGACATGTTTAGACCATGCTATTGAGTTTTGGTTGTTTTTTAAGAAACACATGAGTTGATAGAAGTAAAAGAGAAGAAAAACTAGGTTTTAAACTAGAGTGATTTGGCCTACCCTTTTGGGCTAGGGTTATTTGGTTGATTCTCTTTTATTGGAATATGCATGACTTGTTTGAAAAATGGATATGTTTGCATGTTATAGCATGTGAGACCCCAAATTTTTACATATCTTTATTTGCTCATATTTTATCATTAGATATTTTAATTTATTTTAATAAATTAAATTGGTATCTCACTTATTTTATTTCAGGTACACTTTATTTATGATAGGGGTTAATTATTTGTGAAATTTATGATTTTAATATTTTTAGTTATTTAAAGATTTTTATCGGTTTCATCATTTGATATGCTATCAATGTTATTTTAATTTAGTGATTTTGATTTTATTATCGATACAAGTTTTTGTGAAATTCTTGAATAATAGTGCTTTTAGTTACTTTAATTAATCGTTACTACTGGTCTTTCCATTTGAAATGCCATCTTCATTATTTTTTATTTTAATTATCATAATGTATGGTTTGATTGGTCGTATTTTTATTAATGAGCATTGATTCTATTTTATTTGACATTATCTAATTCATTGATCTTAAAGTTATTAAATTATTAAGTCTTATTATGTTTATTGTATTTTGGTTTGGTAGCTTTTGAATAGCTCTAAAAATATTATATTATGCAGGATCCTTTTATTACCTTGATTTTGGTTATTTAAAATATTGTGAGATCTTAGACGTGCTTTAAATATCTGATTTAAATATATGGTTTTATTCCTTTTAAATAATTAAATAAGCTTCATCATTTTAATTATTGATGAGAAATATTATGTCGAGAAATAAAGTAAGTTAAAATAATATTTTATTTAATTAATTTGAACGTTTTAAGTTAAATTGATGTTATGCGCTCTCGGATCAGTGTTTTAAATTCATCTGTTGTCCGTTTGAAGACCCCAAAGTGTCGTGCCTATAAATAACTCGGAATGGGTCCCAATCCCTCACTTTTTCTCCCTCTCCCTTTCCTTTTTCTCTCTCTTCTTTCTCTTCTCTCCTGCGTGCTACAGTGCCCCTAAAGGGCAGTCTGGTTTCTAGCTTGTGGCGGTGCCACCCCCGGCCACCAAGCCTCACCTCTGGCCCCGCCTGAACCACCAGCCTCCGGTGAGTCCAACCCCACTAGAGGTGTCAACCACGGTAGGCCCACCTCCCGCCGGTAGCCCCAAACCTGAAACTGGTTTTCTCCTCCATACCTGTACCTTGGTTTGCCCCTAGCTCTTCCATGAGCCACCGCACTATGACACCACCTCCACCATTTGATCCACCATCCATAGGCGACCTACCACCAGAAATTTCAGCCCCAACCGAGCCCTTACCTTATCTCTCATCGCATAAAATCGAAATGGGTCTCTAAATGGATCATCCTTGGCTGCGCCGCTGTCCGGCCACCGTGACTCTCACCTCCACTACCAAAAGCTTCCCCTACCTCAGTTTATCACACCCTTAAAACCGTTTCTCCATCCATGGCCTCACCTCCCGTATACAAGGGAAAATCCAAAAATTGGTTTTCACCCTTTTGAGCCAGATCTGCCGCCTTCCGATGGTTGTACTGCCTCACTACCACCACCATGCGATTCCCCATCCTCCAAGGAGTATTTCCCTAATTTTGGTGTCAAATGGAATACCCGAACCCAACCCATCACTTATCGTGCCCGGAGACGAATAATGCACGACTTACCTGCTATGGATCTTGGATCGGCGCAATGCTTGATTGGTGTTCGTTTGTGCACTGTAAGTGACAACATTTGTTTGATTGTTTGATTGACTGTTTAATTGTATGCTAAGGTCTCTTTTGTTTGCTCGAAGTGTTAGTTAGTGATGATAAATAATTCAGAAGTAGGTTGGTTGGACCTAAGGTCGTTTAACGGAGAATTAGATCACTCCGAGTTAATTTGATTGTGGTTTGATATTTATGTGGATGTTGATTGTTGATGATATTATGACTTGGTTGGATGACTCTGTCACTTTTAATAATTGTTGGTGATATATTGATTTGGCCAGATGATTTCGTTATTGTTTAGAAGTTGTTAGTGGTAAAATGATTTGATTAGATGACTAATTACTTTTTAGTAATTATTGGTGGTAAAATGATTTGAGCGGATGATCCTGTTACTCTTTAGTAATTATTGGAGGTATAATGGTTTGGTTGGATAATTCTGCTACTTTTTCTCTATGTTTCATTCAAGGTGAAATACTAGGATTTTAATCTAAGAGATACTTGGAAGAATATGGTGAAAATTTGATGAGATAACTTAAGAAGTATAGTCAAATAAAGTTTGGTTACTTAAGAAGTATAGTCAAGTAAAATTTGGTTAAGGGTTGAAACAATGGCATAATATAGTGGACAACGAAAAGTTTATTTTTCAGGAGTTCATAAGTTTTAATCATGGTATACTTCTTTGGAAAGATATTAGGCTTAACTCATGGCTGATGTATGCTTATGAATTGAGTCTTTGAATGAAATATTAAAGTGTACTCTTAGATTCCCTTGATGTATAGATTGAGAAATGTTTGGGTTTAGAGAAAATATTATATGATGATAATTTGTTGAAGAGAATAACTATATAGGCAATATAAATGTGGTGGCTAATGATTGGTTATGATATAGCTTTTAAGTTTTGATAAAACCTTAAGGAAAAATGTGTGTTTTGGTAAAGAGAAAAGAAAAAAATGTTTAGGTTTGACTCCATCATAAGTTGTGTTCTTAACCCCTATAGGTTAGTGTGGGTTTGATTTGATGTGAATTGATTTGATTATCTCCTCAGTGGAATATGCATGACATGTTGAAAAGAAGATAAATTAAAAAGGGAAGTCTGTTCATATGTTAATATGTATGAAATATGATTTGTGAATGTATGATTCATATGTTTCATGATCTATATGTTTTGCACAAGAAGTCACAAGAAGCACGAAAACATGTTTTTGAGTCAAACATGTTTTTAAAAGAAAAGAAAAGAATTAAAGTTTTATAAGAACCTCAAAGGCTGGGACGGGGTAATACCCCAATGGAACTCTCTGTTCACTCAGGAGTGCATAAAGTCGAGTGAAAGTCCCTGGGTCGACAAAGAACCGTCGGCAAACCATGTATGACTCTAAAAGGTGTCCGGAGCGTGGTCGCACCTAAAACTAGTGGGTACATACAGGACGATGTTGGCTTTTGCCTTACCAATACAGAAAAGTTTGTAGCCACTCGGTTTGAGTGGTCACCGAGTGATGAAGAACGTGAAAGGGCGCGAAACGTAGCTACTTAGGTTTGATACGGTTGCCGGATGCTACGGTAACTAGCACGAACACACGGTACATAGGGGAACCGTGGGATGTCCAAATAAGATGTCATGATGAAAAAGATGGGCTTTCGAGCCATATATGATATGATATGATAAGTGGCGCCTAAGATAAGAAAAAGATGAAAGCATTTTTATGAAAAGGTTTTGATTACATATGAAAGAAGTCAAAGTTATATAAAAACATTTTTACGAAAAGCACGTACATGAAACAAAGTTTAGAAAACTGTCAAGGTTTATGGAAGTCTTTATATGAAAGTGCACGTGCATAAGTCATGTTACACGTCTCATATTCATGGTACATGCACTCATTGTGTTTACTTGCATATGTTGATGATGTTTTATTGTGTGAATTGGTTGTATGCTGTCGGGGCCCTAGCTTGCACTTGGGATCGAACGCAAACCGTGACGTCGGGGATGAGCGTCACAGGGAAGTTCACCCCTCGTCTTATCGTCTGTTGGATTTTTTTTTTTAAAGGTTATCGCCGTGGATAAAGGTCAAACCTTTCTATGCGTATATCACATGGCTTAATATAATAACTTCCCAAAATATTACATTACCATTTATATAAACATAAGGATCCTTCATAAGTGTTCATTCTTCCAAAATAACGGAAGACCAAAATATATGCAAATAAATATAAAAGCTGCATAGAGGATCCCAAGCTGTCACTTCCAAGTCCAACAGTTCTTTCTTAATCTTCTTGAAGTTTGGGCCATAACGGAGGCGGTCCAAATCCAAGGTCAATCCCACCTCACAACTCATCCCAGAGGATGACTCGTAAAGGCGATCCATGTGGAGGGAATCGTCTATGCTGAGAACTATACAATTCTCGGTATGGCGTATATTACCCAAAACGTACGCAGCTAGGGGTAGTGACTCCACTGCCCATCGGCTTAGGTAGTCAATAGTCACTAGCTCGGAGGTGACGGACTCAGTTGGGCCGTGGGGGTCCGAGGCACCGTCCCTGGGTTCATACTCTTCAAGGTCGTCATTACCTGGAACTACTTCTATCATCCCAAAAAGGTGATAGTGGAGAGATAAACAGGGGTGAGATTTCGGGAGAAATCTCAGTAAGCACATATATATCATAACAAAAGCAATTTAAACATACGGATAAATGAATTGCAAACAATCAGTCATACTTTATGCATTATAAGACTCATGACTTTATAGTATGTACATGCTCATGCTCATACTCATGCCATGTCTTGAAATTTCTCCTTTTCTTTTCGTATTCTTTTCATATTCTTGTTCATAACCTTGGAAAACAAAACAATGGAGTTTCCTTTCAAAATTCATCTTTTTGCAAATACTTTTCATTTTTCTTATCTTAGGCGCCACTTATCATATTATATATGGCTCGAAAGCCCATCTTTTGTCATGACTTCTGTTGGACACCTCACGGTTCCCCTACGTACCATGTATTCCTGCTAGTTACTGTAGCACCTGGCGACCGTATCAAACCTAAGTAGCTACGTTTTGTACCCTTTCGCACTCTTCATCACTCGGCGATTGATCACTCACCGAACGACTACAAACTTTTCTATATCGATGAGACCGAAGCCAACACCGTCCTATATGCACCCACTAGCTTTAGGTGCGATCACGCTCCGGACATCTTTTGGAGCCATACATGTTCTGCCGACAATTCTTTGTCGACCTAGGGGCTTTTACTCAACTTTAATCACTCCTGAGTGAACAGGGAGTTCCACTGGGACACTACCCTGTCCCAGCCTTTATGGTTCTTATAAAACTTTAATTAATTCTTTTCTTTTAAAAACATGTTTAAAACATGAATTTTCGTACTGTATGCATGAGACGGGAGACTCATGTCATGGACAATAGGTGACGAACATGACGTTTACTCTACGTTAAGCTCTTTTAAAATTTTTGCACCTCATAATTTTACTTCTTTCCTTCCCAAGATTCTTTAATGGACCTCTAATACACTTAGGGGTGCTCAGCCCCTTCCCACTAGGGTTGGGCCGAGACCCTGCCTTTGTATTTTCCTAGCTTTTTGTCTCATAATCTTTTCCAAGCACTCCATTTCAACTCCAACCACTTAAATGTATTTTTCTAGCCCTAAGAACAAGGCTTGGCCGAGACTCTATGTCTTTTAATTTATTATTTGATTCACTTTTTCTTCCAAGATAACTCACCCAATGATTTAGGTGAAAACCATTAATCATGCTAGTGCAACCATTTAATTCATATGCATCTAATGTCTCCAAATATTTAAGCATATCACCATAACATAGCACAATAATCAAATCAATAATTCCACCCAAAGAAAACCTTAAATCCAAAATGTATACATGCATAACCCAACATTTTGATCTCCAAGTCAAAATCTGGCAAACATGTATTTTCATCTCTTCTCATCATGTTGATCACACCATATTCTTCTTTCATATCAAATATTCAAATTCACCACATGAAATAATATTTACTCTTAACAAGATATCTAAACTTAGGCATGGATTTTTTTACCACTAAATAAATAACACTAGAGGCATCATCCAACATCATGCTAGTAAACCTACAATCATGCATGCACTTCCTTCATTCTACCTCATGTTAAGTAACTATCTAAATCACATATCATTTCAACTTTTCAACTTAAGAAAATATCATAACTTAAACATGAATTCTTACTAAACTAAACATGGCAAGTTTTCCCTCTAAAAGGTTTCATTTTCAACATACACACAAAAAGATTCAAACAAAACGACCAAATTCATTCAAAGGTATATTAAGATTGCTAAAGGTAGGATAAGAATGCACTTACCTCTTCAAGAGCAACTCTTCCTCAAAATATGTGTTCTAGATCTTTTCTTCTAAGGATATGGTGATTTTTAGAGGTTAGAAGGAAGTAAAACAAAAGAGAGTTGAGGGAGAAGTGGGGCTGGCCGAGAGGTAGAGAGAAAGAGAGCTTGTGTGTGTTTGTAAGATAGCCAAGTGAGGGGTGGGTCTCCTCAAGGGTATTTGGCCATGCTCTTTTCTCTAGGGTCAAGGACACTTCACCATACCTTGATTTGAAAGACATAAGACTAGGCAAAGGTGGTTGCATGGGAAAAGAAAGCAAATGATGAGAAATGGGAGAAATGGGAAACCGGATCCCATTGCCTCCCCAAAGTCTCCATCGAAACTGCCTCCCCTCTCTTACCTCATTTTCTTGTCATTTCAATCCTATGACACACTCATCTAACCACTCTTATGTCAATCCACAAGATTCTATGGCCATGCCTTTGGGAAAGAGAGCTTGCATGATTCGGCCATGCCTTGGATCCAAGTGTCATCCGAAACTCTCCCCCCCTCCATTCCTAGTTTTCTTCCATTTCAAGCAATCTCCAATCATTTCCTTACACCACCATACCTCTTACACACCTTACATCATGTACTTCATCTTCTTGCACAAGTCTAAGATATTCCTTTCACTAGATTTGCAAGTACTTTTAGGAAAACTCCAAAGAATGCACACGGCAACCTTCATTCGGATCCCTCCTTGCTTTTTCTTCTTCCTCTTCCTTTCCTCTTCCTCATGACACCTCCCTTCACTTGTCAATCACCTTGTCACTTCTCTCTTACATGATCCTATGGTGATCATTGGCTTAGATTGGAGAGAATGGTGTGGGAAAAACCCCTAAGGGGTTTCGGCAACTAGCTTAACCGAATGCCCTCATCATCTCTTCCCTTCCACTTTCTACTCCAATCCACAAGTGTCAATCCACTAAGCATGACATGTAATAGATAAAATAAAATAGGCAATACCTTAGTATTTTCCAAAAATATTCCAATGATGGAAAAATCCTATCACAAGATTTTACACTCAACATTACCATCCACCCACTAGTAAACTCCTACCTAACAGTAATTTTCCCTTCCCACCTACTAGTCGTAGTTGACTCACTAGGGTTTCCCTATGGGTGACAAGTGTCCCATGGATAGGCTTGGTGGGTCATGGGTCAATCTCATGGGCTTGTGAGCTTGCCACTCCTTCCTAGGCCCAATAACTCATTCTAACTTTCAAGACTCTAATCTTAAGCCCATACCCTTTTTCCTCACCTTTCAATATAATTAATTTAAATAAATTAGTTAACCACTTAATCAAAATAATTATTCAATTAAGTAATACGAAATGAAAGTCTCGGGTCGTCACATATGCTATCCGTTGCTTACTGGGATTCACATCTCACCGGTGGCTCGTGCCCACCTACGGTCTCACGTTACGGGATCGTAGTTGTGATTGCAGAGAATAAAATTTAGCC
Organism: Platycarya longipes; assembly: GCA_036559045.1. Taxonomy (NCBI): domain Eukaryota; kingdom Viridiplantae; phylum Streptophyta; class Magnoliopsida; order Fagales; family Juglandaceae; genus Platycarya; species Platycarya longipes. Next base: position 37,182,467 of record CM071799.1, read on the forward strand.
CGAGATACTGACTCCATTGGAAAAGAAATCTGTTAAGAGAATGAAGACAGAGATTATGTTCTCGAAAGCAATGTTGTTTATCTTTTTCTTTTGAAAGACTGTATAATCTCCTGTTGGAGAAATTCTCGTAAATTGATTTGTAATTTTAAGAATCTCTGGTACTAGAACGACTGACTTTTATTTATTTTTCCGTTGCGAATTTTTATTGTACACTTTATGCATACTTCACATACTCTTTAAACACTAATTGATGCGATGATTGATTCATGAGATAATTGTCCGGATGTCGCGAGTCCTTCTAAATCTCAGGGGGGATTCGTGGGTGTCACATAGCATGTACAAGTCATGGTTTGGAAATGCATACTCCATATGTCATATGTCTCATGAATCATGTGCCATGTAGAAGAATGTTGAAGTTTGGCATACATGTCTATTCACGTCACAAATTACATGTTTTAAGTCATCATGGCTTTCGAAAGAAATAAAATAAGAATTTTTTTATAAGAACCCCAAAGGCTAGGGCGAGTATTGCCCTAGTGGAACTCCCCGTTCACTCAGGAGTGTATAAAGTCAAGTGAAACCTCTAGATCGACGAAGAACAGTTGGCAGGCCACGAATGGTTCCTATATAAAGGATTCCGGAACGTGGTTGCACCTAAAGTTGGTGGGTGCCAAGGACGGTGAAGTCGATTCGATCTGCCGTTAAGAATATGATGATGATGTAGCCACCTTGACTAAAATAGTCGTAGCATGATGCGATAATCAGCGAGAAATACATGGTGCGTAGAGGAGTCGTGAGGTATCCAACATATTATATGAAAAGTTATGACAAGAAAAATGATCATGAAGACTTTTCGATCTACCGTCAAGAATGAAGGTGTTTCAATCTGCCATTAATGATGATAAGAAAACTGACGGTGAATGCGTTTCGATCTACCATCAAGAATGATAAGGAAAATGACGATGAAGGCATTTCGATATACTGTCAAGAATGGTATAAATAAGAATAATGACACGTAATGTTATGAATAATAAGAAAGATATGAAAATTTTATGAAAAGTTTCAAGTTTATGAAAAGTTTTGCATACGTGTCAACGAAAGTCAAAGAACATGAAAGTCTTTATGAAAACGCATGGTGCATAAGTCATTTCACAAATCTCATGATCATGGTGCATGCATTTGTCATGTTTATTTGTATATGCTAACGTTGCATTTATTATGTTATCTAAGTACTTACTGAGATTTTTCGAAATCTCACTTTTTTTAAAATTTTAACTATCATCCATTTTGGAATGATATAATTGATTGCATATACAAATGGCACAGAACTAGTCTCAGACCTCCTAGGAGATTCTGAGGAGCCCTGAGGGCCCTACAGAATATTCAATTTTTTATGAGACAGCTCATCCATTGTATGATCATCTGTTGGAGGTTTTGAGATGGGACGCATCTGAGTCGTCCCAAGATCAGCGACCAATAGGGCATTTTATGGTTTTGAGCCCGGATGGCTCATTATCCCTCGATAGCATTTATGTGACACCAGTAGGGATAACTCTCCAACAGGTTATAATCTAAGTATGGGCCGATTCCGTTTTGATGAGAACTATATGGAAGTTAAGAAGGAACCTTTGTAGAGAAAGGGGTAGTTGTATATTTTCTTTTGAATATCGGACAATGATCTGTTTTGTTGAGAACTTAGTCTTGTAGACTTGGTACATTATGCTATGGTATATTATGAAGTTATGGGATTTTACTACAGCTTAATATGTGATAATTTGAAAAGTTTAGATTTTTTTGCCTATTTTATGATATTGACCTTATTCCGTTGCGACATATATTTCATACTGCTAGAAAGTTAAGTACATGCATAATATTTTCAATATGTACGAAGGGGTATGTAGTCTAATGTTACATGTTTTAAAGCTTCAGTTTACGTTAAATCCCAAACATATATTGGGGGCATCGACATTTACTACTAGGTTCAACTAGTATTAGTCAATTTAAGGTTAAAACTCTCCCTTTGGATAGCATCAATGAGCCTTATGGACCATACATAATGAATAAAATGTAGAACATAAGTTTCTCATAGTGCACTAAAAATTAACTTTGCCAAAACGAGCCATGGGTTCTTTCTACACTCACCTTGTTGAATATAAAAAAAAATAGAGAGATGTTCCAACTCAAGTATGGGAAGTGTGAGGGTTCAAGTACTCTTTACTTGGTTAGGAAAAAATGATCTCTTCCTTTTCATTTATTATAACAAACCCAAAAAGTAGAAGACAACTTAACCAATCAAAATTAAAAAAGCAGCGATTAATTTCATTTTGTTGTAGTTTTTTTTTTTTGTTTTTCAAATAATGAAAGAAAGTAAAAATATGTTAAATGCATGTCCTAGACTAATGATGTGTAAAGACAGTGCAAGTTTGCCTATCACTTGATGTCACACACATCAATAGTTTTCTTTCTTTCCAAGATCCACACACAGTCTTTTTTGAACATCCATTTTATTTTGAGATTTATCTTATCCACATCACTTTGGACAATTCTTTACTTGTTGAGCTTAATAATCTAGAATCATTCCCCCCAGCCCCTGCGTGCGATTTTGATTTCCCCAATTTCCCAGATCACTCATTTTGTGACATCCAGATCTTTATTTTCCATGATGGATTTTAGTGGTATAATTTCTTTAGTTATTCTTTGAAGATATTTATATATACATATATAGACCTCTTTTATTTGTATTAAGCACATGTATGAGAGTAACACTTGAAATATGGAAGTGAAGTAAGGAAGGTGTAGGAAGCGCCTAGAGTGTGTGGGTTGTTTTCCTAAACAATTTGTATGATAAGATAAGACTATAAATTAGAATTTTCAAGATGTTGCGGCTTGAGAGTTTGAGATGTGTATGGAGAAAATAAGTGAAATAGTTTTATATATACACACATAGAGTTCTGGTGGAGAGGAAGAGAACATTGGTCTTTTGAAATTACAAGAAATAGCATGAGAATAAGAGTTAGGTAAGTTTGTATAAGAAATTTTGATCAAACAAACAAGGAATATTCCATGGGAGGGGAAAAGGCAATCGGTTTGGATTTGGAAGACAACAACTCTTTTACATTTTTATACTAAGCTTGAAAGACAAAGAACCACAAATGGCAAGCTAGACAAATCTGGAAATTTGAGTTAGTAAAAAGTAAAATTTGTCTTCATTCTAAAGAGTTTTAGTGAAATAAGAAAAGTATATTTCATATGAGAAACATGGCTTGGGTGACTTTGGAGGGATGAACCGACTTACTTTTTGTCCTTTTGTTTTTCTATGTAAGTTTGCTTCTCTTAGGAATTTTGGGGACACTTGGCAATTGGAGAATGAAAGATTAACATGAGTGATCTTGGTAGGATTCGGTTTCTACATGGAAAAGAAATGGGGCGGCCGAATGATCTTTTGTCTCATTTGGATTTCCTTCACCTCAAAGAGATTTGGATAAGGTTTAAGTCTAATCTTACAACTAAGTCTAAGAAAAAAAAAGAAAAGATTTCATCTAACCTTAGGGGGGACACATGACCGGTTGAGAGAAGAGGAAAATTTCCTTGATTAATACATATATGGGTGTCGACTAAGGGGTTAGAGGAAAAACACTATTTTCTTTCTTGGTAGCTCTCAGCCATACTTATCCTCACCTCTCAAACATCTCTTTCTAGCACCTTAGTGAGGGTTCTCTTCAAGAATTTGGTGGATATTCTCTCTTGTCAAGGTTTTCCTAGTTTATCTCTCGGAAAATGGTAAGCACTCTTTTAACAAATTTTAGCATTCCTTGTATATATGTGTTATTGGTTGTTCCAATTGATTATTTGGCTCACTTGTTGAAAGATTTGGCTATGTTTCTCTATGTTTTGTTGAGATTGTATCCTAGGCTTTGAGTTAAAATATATTTGATGGAATTTTGGTGAATACATGAAGAATAAGCAATAAGAGGGTATCTTGGTGATTTTCAGCCATGGGGAAATGAAGCTATGTTTTAGAGGATAGGATACTCTATTCTTGAAGACTATGTAATTTGGGTCTAAGGAGTTTTGAAGAAAATATTTTAAGTATTCACCTCTTGAATAAAGATATGACATTGATTTAGTCCCTTGAGTGATTCAAAAGTTTAATGCTATAGATAAAAACTTAGCTCTTGTTTCGGAAGTTAACAAGTGAGTGATGAGTCTAAGGAAATTCTAAGGTTTGGCTAGACCGCTTTACTAGTTTGATGAATTGATTTATTTAATTCCATAAAGGAATCCATAAGTTGATAAAAAGAAAATGAAATTAATTAGGTTTTGAGACCCATGGCTTTAGCCTTTAAAGTTGTGGTTGTTTTCAAGCTACTTTTTGATATATGCATAAATATGGTTTTTTTTGAAAATAATATGTGAAGAAATGTCAAATTAGGGTTTGGGAATCCCACTTACACTTCGGCCCACTCTTATAAACTAGGGTTGTTTGAATTATTACTTTTTTTTAATTTTATTTGAATGAATATGTTATTCTTGGAGAATGATTAAGTTTGCATGATGCAGCTTGACTAAGATAAGCTTTGAAAGGGTATGTCTCATATGTTTTATGATTCACATGCTTTGCATGAAGGTCATATGTCACATTCATGTTTTTTTTCCAGTGATAAGTCTCGTACCCTTTGAGTTATCACATTTTTTCAAAAGAAAATAAGATAAAAAATATTTTTATAAGAACCCCAAAAGCTGGGACAGGATAGTGTCCCAGTGGAACTCCTATGTCCACTATAGGGTGGTTAAGAATGGAGTGGAAATCCTTGGGTCAACGAAAAACAGTCGACAGCCAACGAATGGTTTCTTTTTAAAGGTTTTCGGAATGTGGTCGCACCTAATGCTGGTGGGTGCCAAGGACAGTGAATGTGTTATCACCTGCTGTAAGAATTATGATTCTGATTATGACGTAGTCACCTCAGTATAATGCAGTAACCAGTAGGGAACACACAATGTATAGTAGAGCCGTGATGTACCCAAGATGACAAGTTATGACAAGCAAGGCTAGTCTAAGAATCATATGAATAAGAAAAATGACACGTAAATTTATGAATAATAAGGAAAGTTTTGAAAAGTTATCAAGTCTTATGTGTCAATGATTATCAAAGATACAAGGAAGTTTTTATAAACAAGAATGGTACATAAGTCATGCATAAGTCACTTCATGTGTCTCATGCTCATGGTATATGTAACTGTACATGTGTCTCATGATATATGTATTTGATTATCTGCTTATGTGTCAACAAATGCTTTTATTATGATTAATTGAGTACTTACTGAGATTTTGTAATCTCACTCTTTGTTTGTTTATTATTCGATTTAACTATCATTTTCTTTGAAATGATAGAAACATTTGTAGGATATATTGACGTCAAACAGGATCTCAACCTCCCAAGAGGACCTGTTAAGCCGTGAGGGCCCTTGAGATCACTCCTATTTGATGATCTAACTATTCCCACATATGACCACCTGCTGGAGGTCATCAGGCAGCATGCCTCCACCTAATCCGAAGAAAGGCTGCATATTGGTTGTTGTTTAGCTTTGAGTCAGATGGTTTACTATCCCTGGATGGCATCTATGTGACGTCCACGGGAAAGTATCTCCAGTGAGACAACAAAATTAGTATGAATTTATTTCATTTTGGAAATAAAGTAAAAGGAAGTAAAGAAAGAGCTCTGATAATAAAAAGGGTAGTTGTGAAATAGGCTATGTTTGTATTTTAAAGAACTTAGTTTTGTAAAACTTGATACTCCTGATATTGTAAATATTAAGTTATGAAGGTTATAATTATATTTGATCATGTGATTTTGTTGCAAAGTTAGGCTTCTTTGCATGTTTAAATTTTTTTTAATTAACCCTATTCCACTGCCATATGCATTGCATACTGCTAGTAAGTTTAAGCGCATGCATATTTTTCACAGCACGAATGAGGGACATGTTGTGGCGCCATGAATCCCCTTCCAGGACTGAAAGGAACTCTCGCCACCAGAACGATCATCACGCGGATTAATCATCCCTTCGATTAGAGCTCCCAGAGTGTGTGAAACATGCAAAAAGTGTATAATAAATGTTCACAGTGGGAAAATAGAAAAATGTCAATCAATCTAGTACCAGAGATTCTTAGAATTTACAAATCAAATAAATCTAATTTCTCCAACCGGAGAAACTTACAGTCTTTCAAAAGAAATAAATAAATAAATAAATAATACAGCCTCCGAGTTCATTGTCCCAGTTTTCATCTTTTCAACAAATCTCTTTTCCTGTGGAGTCTGTATCTCTGGCCAAATTTTATTTTCTGCAATCACAAACTACGATCCCGTAAAATGGGGACTGTAGGTGGGCGTGATCCACTGAAGTGAGATATGAATCACAGTAAGCAACAGATAGCACACAACCAACTTACATAACAAAACATCATTAGCATATACATATAAACACAATGAATGCACGTACCATGAACATGAGACTTGCAACATGACTTATGCACATACACTTTCATATAAAAACTTCCATAATCCTTGACAGTTTTCGAAACTTTGCTTCATGTACGTGCTTTTCATAAAAATGTTTTCATATAACTTTGACTTCTTTCATATGTACTATTTGAACTTCTTTTCAAAAGTCATCTTTTCAAAATGCATTTCGTCTTTTCTTATCTTAGGTGCCACTTATCATATCATATCATATACGGCTCGAAATTCCTTTTCTTTTCGTCATGACTTCTTATTTTGGACACCTCACGGTTCTCCTATGCACCGTATGCTCCCCACTAGTTACCGTCACACCCGGTGACCGTGTCAAACCTGGGTGAATACGTTTTGCGCCCTTCGCGCTCTTTGTCACTCGAAGATTGCTTCCCGTATAACTACAAACTTCTTATATGGTGAGGCCGAGACCAACACCGTTCTTAGGGCACCCACTAACATTAAGTGCGACCACGCTTCGGACACATTTTGGAGCCATACATGGTTTGCCGACTGTTCTTCGTCGACCCAGGGGCTTTCACTCGACTTTAATCACTCCTGAGTGAACAGGAAGTTCCACTAGAGCACTACCCCATCCCAGCCTTTGGGGTTCTTCGAAAACTTTAATTCTTTTCTTTTCTTCTTTGAAAACACATTTGACTCAAAAATATGCTTTTTATGCTTCATGCATGTGACATGCAATACTTCATACTCAATATGCGAACCATGGGATTGATCAAACACACACATTGTCATGCTCACTCACAATCAAACCATCACAAGATTCCATCAATAATTCATACAAAGCATGCAAATAGATTTGACAAATACAAGGCATTTCATTAGATAAACTAGCCTAGTATCTCCAAGAAATCAACAATCTTTATCTTAATCGTGCCTGCTGACACATGGATATAATTCTATTTTTTTTTCTATTATCCTTCCAACACATCGTGCCCATTTCCAATAAAGAGATAATTAAATCTATTCACCTCAAATCGAATCAAATCAATCTTTGCCTATAGAGATTAAGGTCGCAACTTATGGTGGAGTCTAATCCAAACTTTTCTTCTCATTTCTCTTTACCAAAACACGCATTTTCGTTAAGATTTTCTTAAAAGTTAGCAACCAAGTCATAACGAATTATTAGCCAATCATTTATGTTGCTTATAAAGTTACTCTCTTCAACAATTTGCCATCATATGATCTTCTCCTCAAACTCAAACACTTCTCAAGCCGTACATCAAGGAAATCAAAGAGTATATTTTAATACATCAGGAAAATCAAAGATTCTTAAATTTTCTATCATATGATCTTATCTCTAAACTCAAGTCATAACCATACGTCAGCCATAAATTAACGCCTAATGTCTCTCCAGAAAAATACACCATGATTGATACTTATAAGATCCTGAAAATAAACTTTCCATCATCCAACATGTCATACCATTGTTTCAATCTTAAACCAATATTTGCTTCATTTTACTCTTTAAGCTTCCTCATCAATTTTTACCTCATTCTTTTATAAGTCTCTTAGATTAAAATTCTAGTCTATTATCTTAATACCACATAGAGAAAAAGTATCGGAATCAACCAACCAAACCATTGTACCATCAACAAGTAATGTCCACACAATAATCAATCACAATCAAATTAATTCGGGTGTTCTTATTTTCTATTAAAAGACCTCAAACTCATTCAACATACTTCCAAATTGTTTATCACAGCTAGCTAACACATCAACAGTCAAAACAAAGGTTAGTACACAATCAAACAGTCAACCAAATATCAAACAAATATCTATTACTTATAGTGCACAAACGAACGCCTTGCACGTCGAATATCGCTCCAATCGCCGATCCAAGATCCGTAACAGGTAAGTCGCGCGTTACTCGTCTCCGGGCTCGGCAAGCGATGGGTTGTGTTTGGGTACTCCGTTTGACACCAAAATTTAGGGTAATACCAATTAGAGGATGAGAAATCTCATGGCGGTGGTGGTGAGACGGTGTAACCACCGGAAAGCGGCGGATCTAGCTCGAAACGATCGAAACCCATTTTTGGATTTTCACTTGTACAAGGGAGGTACGGCCATAGATGGGAAAACTATTTTAGGGGTGTAACAATATGAGGTAAAGGAAGCTTTCGGCAGTAGAGGTGAGAGTCACGGTGGCCGAATAGCCGCGCGGCGAATGGAAGTTCATTTGGAGACCCATTTCGATTTTATGGATGGCGAGGGAAGGTGAGGGCTCCGTTGGGGCTGACATTTTTGGTGGTAGGTCATCTATGGATGACAGATCAAATAGCGGGAGTGGTGTCATGGTACTGTGGCTCACGACGGAGATATGGGTGGAGCAGGGTGCGGCATAGAGGATTAAACACCTCTCGGGTTTGGGGCTGCCTGCGGGACGTGGGGCTGCTGTGATCGACACCTCTGGTGGGGTTGGACTTGCCAGAGGGTGGCGGTTTAGGTGGAGTCAGAGGTGAGGCTTGGCGGGCAGGGGTGGCGCCACCACGGGCTGAAAACCAAACTGCCTCCCTGCGATTACTGTAGCACGTGAGAGAGAAAAAAGAGAGAAGAGAGAGAGAAGGAAAAGGGAGAGGGGAAAAAAATGAGGGATTTGATCCATTTCACGCTATTTATAGGCCCGACGTTTTTGGGTCTTCAAACTGACAAACGATGTATTGAAAACACTGATATAAAAATACATAAAATTAATTAAGCTTAAAAACATTCAAGAAAATAAAATAGAATATCATTTCAACTTAACTCTAATTTTATAATGCAATATTTTCTATCCTCAATTAAAATAATGAAGCTTCTAATTATTTAAAAGAATAAAGCCTTATATTTAAATTAGATGCTTAAAATACATTTAAGATCTCGCAATATTTTAAACAACTAAAACCAAGGTAATAAATGATCGTATATTATGTACTATTAAGGAGCTCTTCAAAAGCTACCAAATAAAATAGAATAAAAATAACAGGACTTAATAATTTAATAAGTTTAAGATCAACGAACCAGATGATACCAAAATAAGATAAAATGCTCATCAAACGAAATACGACAAATCAAACTATATATTATGATGATTAAAATCATAATAATGAAAATAACATTTCAAATGAAAAGACCAATAGTATCGATTAATTAAAATAACTAAAAACACTGTTATCAAGAAATCTCTCAAAAGCTTGTAATAATAATAGAACTAAAACCACTAAATCGAGATAACATTGATAACAACTAAAATGAAAAAAACGATAATAATCATTAAATAACTAAAAATATCGAAATAGTAGATTTCACAAATGATCAAACACAATCATAAATAAAGCGTACCCCAAAATAAAATGAGTGAGGTAGAAATCTAATTTATTAAAATAAATGAAAACATCCAATGATAAAATATAAGCAAATAGAGATATGCAAAGATCTGGGATGTCACACATGTAACCCTGTGTTATATGTCCCAATGCTTCAGTCTGCGTTTAATTACAGATGTAGACTGGGGACGTCACACATTCTCTCACCTCTCTTTGCTTCCCATCATCGCATTTGCCTCCCAGTCTCGGCAATAGCAGCTTGAGTCTTCGTCTTCGGTAGCAGCTCATCCTTCGCCATGTCCTTTCTTCACTCCATAACTGCTGAATGTAAGTCCCTTACTTCCCAATCTCTTTTCCCTAATTTTTATTTTTATTTTTTTCTTATTAGTTGTTGAATATGGATGGAGATTGGAGGATGAGATTAAAAGAGGACAGGACTTTGAATTGTGTGCTATAGAGGATTTGATTGTGCATGTGGATGTGTTGTTTTTCTTGTAATTTAGTTGTTGCTTAGTACAACTGTGAACATCAATTGAAAATGATTTAAAAATTTTTGTATGTACTAGGTACTGTGATTGACAATATAAATTGTAAAATCCATTGGAGTCACTAATTGTGCTCTTTAACAAGTCGTCTCTCTTATAATCTTTTGAAGTTTATGTAATGTAAAGCTTCATATATTTCATTCAAGAATTTGTATATATGGCAGTAACTAGAAACCCACTTTCATAGTTTGGTCTCACTTCACATTACATAAACCCAACAAGAAACCCACTTTCATAGTTTGATCTCACTTCACCAAAGTAGAGGGTGGTGATCCGAATAATCTCCAAGCCAAGTGTAACTATAGTGGTAAAATTTATGGATGCCTCTACAAAAGACATGGCACCTCTCAATTAAAGGTACACTAGGAGAAGTAATGTAAAAAAAGTCCAATTCTAAAGTTGTTGCTAGAGAAAAGCCAATATAATTATTTTGTTCATGGGTTTTGACATTACTTTGTTCATGGGTTTTGACATTCTCACTGTTATATGTCAAATCCTTCTATGCTCATCTTCCAACCGAATGATCCAATCTTATTTTGGTTAGTACTTTTAATATTTTGTATTTTTTTTTAATTCATGTTCATAAGTTATAACTCTCTATTTATAATTCTAATTTGTTTTATTTTTAACTTATTATTATTGCAGGTTTTATGATCTTAATTCCTTGAATTTGATTCTCACAAGACCCAACACTCAACACAACTCAATGAACTCACCCAAAATTGATCAAATCATCAAATTGCCCAATCACTTTCAATGATATGATTTTGTTAATTTAGAAGTAGTTGTAATGTTAATACTTAATAGTACAATTTGTAGTATTTATAGTTTTTAGATGTATTTATAATTGTGTAATACTTTATTAGTTGTCTTAATTTGTATCATTGTAACTTTGTAAATTTGTAATAGCTTAATGTCTTAGACTTTAGTGATGGTAATTACTTAGTACTTAATAGACTAATAGTATGTTGGAACTTGGAACCTAGTAATTAGTATATAGTTAATAATTTCTATTCATATCATTATTATGTTTTTTAGTTTCTTAATATATTTGAATGTGTAGTTAAATTTTGGGCCCAAAATATGAAAATGGGCCAAAGGCCCAAAAGTTGGGGGAGGGTGGCAGAGCACAAAGAAGAAAAGGGGACCCCTGCCCACGCGAGGGTAGGGGGAGGGTGGCCCTACCCCCGGTAGGGCAGGTAGAACCCCTATTCAAACTTACCACAATTAAGCTTCCTTGGCATTCATATTTCATGAGAGGCTTTTGCTTTGTTTGATTTCAACATGACCTTATTTGGAGCATCCACACCTTGACTTCCTTTAACAAAGATAATACCTTTAAAAGCAGTAGCAATAGATGATAAGGCTAAACGTTCTTTGCCTTGGGAAGTTGTGTACCCCAAACCCATGCTGTGAAGACCCCGAATTTCCTTACTATATTTTTATTTAATTAAATAAGTAGAGCATGGTGACTTAGGTAATCTAGAGGATAAAGCCTTAAAAGGTGGGTTTAGAAGTTGAAGGCCTTAAGGCCATAACTAAAACTTTGGGCCCAAGCGGAGAGGACAAGCCCATAGGTCCATGAAATGAAGTTCAATAGTCAACCCAAGCCCATGCTTGATGACACATGTCAAGCTAGGAGAAGTTTAGTAAGTTAAACCAAGACTAGTAGGTAAAAGAAGGAGAATACTAGTAGGTGAGAAGGTTGACTAGTTGTTTTGGTTGGAGAAAGGAAAGAGAATATCCAGATGAAATCTCCACATCTTTTCCTACCTAGATAGGCCTGTGAGACAAGGAATTTTTCCAAAGAAGATCATCATAGAATTTTACCATATCTAGCCAAATGATGGGGTAAGATTTGGGAGGATGTGAAAATGAGAAAAAGAGAGAGAGAGGGGTTCGGTGGGCTATAGCTGAATGCCATAGGATTTTTCTCACAAGCACATTTCCAAATCTTGAGGAATGATTGCTAAGAGATCTTGAAAAGACAAGTGAGGGTTTGATAGGTTGATTGAGTGAGTGATGGAACAAGTGGGGAGGAAGAGAAAAAACCCATGTAGCCGACCACCCCTCCCCCTTGTGTGTTTGTTCTCTTTTTGCCTCCAAATCTAGATGGAATAGACATGTGAGATTGTGTAAGAATAGACAAGACATGATGTGTAAGAGGGTGGAAGAGAATGATGACTTGAGATGTGGATTGATGGACACAAAAGTGGGAAGAAGAAAAGGGAGAGTTCGGGTGAGGTGAGTAGCCGACTCCCCCTCCCCTTTTGGCATTCTCCTTGCCACCAAATCTAGACTATGGATTTATGTAAGAGTAATAGGACAAGTATGTGTAAGAAGTGACGTGAATAGTTGATTGATTGAGCATGTGACAAGAGCGAAAGGAGAGTAGCAAGAGGAGAGGGTTTCGGATGGAGGCAAGGGGTCCGAACCCCCACTCTTGCCTTCTCCTAAGAAATTGATCCCTAAATCTCTTAGAGTGACCTATGAGATGATGGTTTGGAGACAAGAGGTGATGTGAGGTAATGAAAAGGGGTTGGAACCCTTGAGAGAGAGGCTGGCCATGTGGGGAGAAAAAGGAAGCTAATTCTTCAACCTAGAATGAACTAGATTAGGTTTGATGTGATCAAGTGATGGGAGTCACTCAAAGGTCTTTCCAACCCATCAAGTGTCACTCCAAGCTTAGAGGAAATGAGTGGCCTAGAGCCTAGGAGAATCCCATGGCCGACTGGCCTTGCTCCCCTGATTACGCCCAAAGAATAATGCGGTCGTTTGCAGTATAGCTTTGGGGTGTCGATTCTACAGGGAGATGGATTGAGAAATTGAAGAACAATAACGAAATTAACAAAAAGATTTAGATGAGTGCGAAAAGTAAATTTTAGAGTGTGACGTAAATTAAAACTAAATGAGTAATTTGAATAGTATAAAAATGAGACGAAAAGTAGAGCGTAGGGAATTCCTTGTGTATTTGTGGTATTCAAATTTATTCTTAATTCATTGATAACTCAATTAAGAATTCTATATCCAAATTCTTAATCGGAAGATATAACATTAATAACCAAAGTTTAAATCAAATGTAACTCTTTGAAAAATCATTCTTCGCGCTTAACTCTCATAAATTGTTATCGACATTGAGAAAATCCAACGACGACAATATACCCAAGAGGCGATATTGCAGCAGAGAATTAAATCAATATAGATAATCAATTGCTCCAAACATAATTATAGAACTAATCCACTCAATAGAAAAAGCATGACTGAATCTATAAACGAAATAGATTCTATAATTATTTGAAGACGAAAAACATCACAAATAAATTGAGAATAATAGAACAAAAGAGTTTTAATATTTAAAGACCAAATACATGAATCAAAAATAAATTACAAACACCATCACACACACAAGTTCATCCCTAACCCTCTTAGAGAATTTAGTTACACATATTGAAAATATGTAATAAAAATTCTTCAAGGGATAATATGGAAGAGCCAACCATTATTTTCTTCTCTCTTCTTTGGTTTTTCTTTTCTTTTCTTAAGCTCTCAAAACAATGGCTCTTCCAAAGCATCCTCCCACACTAAGCATGGTCTTAGAACACACACCCCTCCCTTCTATTTATAAGCATCCTTCATGCAAGTTGTCATGACAAAATCATCACAATTTCAACTTGTTTTGCCATGTGCCATTCTTGAATCCAAGTGACTTGTGAGTTGTCATTTTGATCATTTGTTTTCCCACTATGCATGAGCTGGATTTTGCTTGTAGGTTGAGTGTTTCAATTTTGCTTCTCTACCCATTAGTTGTCTTGTATGACTTAATATCTTGTAGTCAAATAATTTGTCTTGAAGAAACTTGAGTGCACTTCATCTTGCATATGAATTGATCATTGCATTTCCAAGTTGGTGTAGGAGTGCTTGCTGGAAAATATTATAATGACATTTGGATTTGATGCAAGTGGCTGAAAAATATCCAGGAACGTCAAGTGCAGGTGCGTCCACTTGATGGTCGAATTTGTCTTAGATTGAGTGGATATCTCTTAAAACATAAAACATAAAAGTTATATATATTTCTCTTGCGGTTCTATATCATCTTGAATCAGCTCAATCGGAGATTGGATGAGAGAGTTATGCCCATATTACGAAAATACGTCAGAACTGTCTAAAATTTCGCAATTATCTTCATTTGCTCCTAATGCCTCTATTTGTGTCCTAAATCAAAATATAAGAATAATGAGTATATTTAGGCATCAAATAAGAATAAAGTATTAAACATTAAGAGAGGAAAATATAGCATTTTATATTCTCATCAATATATTAAATCATGCTTATATCTATCTCAAGATAAATGACCATTAATTTTAATAACATGAGTTATATTCATTATTTTCTCATTTCTTTTAACATTTAAATAGAGTATTTAGAGTGCATTTTTGTGCACTCATCATCCCCCACCTTTTTGGTTGCTTCATTCGGACACACACACACACACACACCTCTCAGTATACCTCACGGCAACTCACCCTTCCATTCCATTCACTTTGCTTCACTTCACTTCACCACCTAAACACCTAAACACTCTAAGTTTAGAGGAAGAAGGAGCTAGTGGTTTTGGAAGGAGGAAATCCTAGAAGAGGTAAGTGACTTTGTTACATTATGATAAACCTAGAAGTGTAGGGAAGAAAGCTACTATGTTCATGTTTTCTAAAAGAAATCTCATTTTTGAAAATGGTGTGTTCTTAGCCTATTCTAATAAAATACTTCTCTTATTTTAAGAACTCATATAAGCTAACTAGGAGAATTGTAAGTATATCTTATTTTGCCTCTAGCATCTCTAGTATATTTTTGAGTGAATGTGCTTGTATATGCTTGTATATGCTTGTATTGCTTAGTTTTCTTGCTTTGTATGCTATGATGAAGCTTTTCGAGTAAAAATGCTATTTTAGTTAAATGCAAATCCATGTTTAGAACCTACGTTCCTACTTAAATAAAAGGTTATAATATGTTGATGACCTTGGTGGTTTTGTTGAGGAAAGCATGTAAGCATGATTACGTTTAAAATTGTTGAATGTTGGGTAATGTGGGATAGATCATTTGGAGTGGCATCTTGATTCTAGTAGTAAATATCTTGTTTATTAAAATGCTATGCTAGGATGATTGTCTATGAAATATTGGTGGAATTTAGTTATATCATTCTTGGATGCTATTATCACTATTATGGTTGGTAGAGAAATGCATGCTTGGTAAAATAAAGGTTATACACATGAAAAAAAAAAAGGGAGAACATGCTTATGGAGTTACAATTGGAGGGTTTCTTGGAGTGGAAATCTTGAGGATTTATTTCCCTTTCATGAAATATTTGTGTTTGAATATTTTGGAGAATTTAGAAACATAAGGAGTGGGAGAATGTCATGTATATTTTCGGTTTCTTCATGAGTGTTCAAGTAGGATACTTGTTTTGAAGAAATAAGGTAGGAAACACAAAATCTAAGGGCTATAGGGTTTCGGGTTGCTCACTTGTAAGGCTAGAAAATTGTTTCAAATGTTGAACTAGGGCTTGAGAGTGAAAGGAAGATGAACAAAGGAAGAAAACACCAAGTGGAAACAATGTGGGTCTCGGCCCAAACCCTAGGGGTGGAAGCCGAGCACCCTACTTACCCTATATATCATTTTTTTATGTGCTCTTTTGATGCAAAGGGGCGAAGTAAAAAAAAAAAAGAAATATTGTTTGTCCAAAATATAAAAAAAAAAAAAAGAAACCTTCAATTGTTTTTTTTTTTTCATTCCAAAGACTTCTTTCCTTTGGTTCTACATTCCTATCCTGAAATAATTAATTGAGTTCGTATAGGCATAAGTGTTTTCGCATAAGTGATGAGTTAATGAGAAGGGGGTTTGTATGAAAACGACCAAATGTATGTATTCGAGCTCACCTCGAGTTTTGCATTACAAAGTTAGAAGTTGCATGTCTCATGCATAAGCACGAAAAACATGTTCTAAGTCAAACATGTTTTCGAAAGAAATGAATTGAAGTTTCAGAAGAACCCCAAAGGCTGGGACGGGGTAGTGTTCTAGTGGAACTCCCTGTTCACTCAGGAGTGTCTACATTGAATGAAAATCCCTGGATCGACGAAGAACAGTCGGCGGACCATGTATGGCTCCAAAAGGTATTCGGAGCGTAGTCGCACCTAATGCTAGTGGGTGCCATAAAAGTGGTATTGGTCTCGGCCTCACCATATGAAAAGTTTGTAGTTGCTCGGAGAGAAATCCCCGAGTGAGGAAAAGTGCGAAGGGGCGCGAAACGTATTCACCTAGGTTGACATGATCGCCGGGTGTGACGGTAACTAGCGGATAGCACACGGTGCATAGGGGAACCGTGAGGTGTCCAAAATAAGAAGTCATGATGAAAAGAAAAGGGCTCTCGAGCCGTATATGATATGATAAGTGGCGCCTAAGATAAGAAAATACAAAAACGTTTTTGAATAAAATGTTTCTTTGAAAGAACATGAATTAAAAAGTTTTGCTATATGACTTTATAAACAAGTATGCATTGAAAATTGAGAAAGATAAGAAAGATAAATTTTGTCACAAGCATGTGCATCGGTCCCAGCATGAGTCCCATGTTACTGTATATGTACGTAATTGCTTGTTATTCGCTTAACCATATGCCTGAAATGCTTTTGTTGAAATGTTAATGTACTTTCTGAGATTTCTCCCGAAATCTCACTCCTCTCTATGTCCTTACTATCCTTCTCTCTTGGGGATGATAGAACTAATTGCAGGTGATGATGGCTCAGCTGAGTACGACCCTCGTGATGATACCTTAGACCCTCAGGGACCCGTTTGAGTCTGCCCTTAAGGGGCCAGTGACTCTGAACCTTCTGGGCCAGTGGGAGGTGGAGTCACTGAAGATGGCAATGTACCGTTCAGTTGGTCTACACCCTACGGGATGTTGCTTAGTGTTAGAAGTAGATGAGTCCCTTCACCTGGGATGTGTTTTTGGACCGCCCTCTAGGGCAATATGTGAGGTAGGGCCTAGTTTAGACTTGGATCGGCTTTGCTGGGGCCCAAACCTTAAGAAGATAAAGAAGGAACCCGTATATTAAACCCAATGGGCAGTGTTGAGGCCCACTCTATTTTGTAACGCCCATTAATTATGTATTTTGTAAAGCCTTCCCGCTTGTAGGAAGTGCTCTTTTGTTTATCTAGACAAAGTTATGTAACTTGGAATTGGGCTATGTATGATATTTGTTTTGCGATCAATAGCGTAACCATGTGATGCATATTATAGAAAGCTTGACCCTTTTTCTTTCGCTGCGAGAATCTTTCTTCGACGTTTAAAAAAAAAAAGGAGTACACATATGATATGACGAGGGGTGAACTTCCTTACGTCGCTCATCCCCGACGTTTCTATTCACGTGCGATCCCAAGCGTGAATTAGGGCGTTGACACATGCAATCATAACTGGATTTTTGAATGTTCAACATTTCATCCAATTTTTGAGTTGCAATTTTTTGCTTGTATTCCTGAGTTTTTTCCAATTCCTTATCAAGTTCTCTTCTTTGAGTATTCAACATTGATGTTTCAACTTCATAATTTTTCAATGTCTCTATAACAACCCCGCCCTTGAAAGGGAGGAATCGCGACCTTTTAGAAAATAATTTTAGAAAATGAGACAGATTTCATTCATTTTAACCTGTCAATTCATACCTAGGATGCAAGATTCCACGTTATAAAGTAAAACATGATTTTACAATGAAAGAGGTTTATAATGGAAAAAATGTTTGATCTATAAAATAAAAAGGTTTTTCATACATTTTTCTCTTTATGCCTAGATTGTCATGTTCTTCCTCTTAGACCATGTCCTTCCTCATGTGTACTGCTCATTTAGTTCCTATAAGGGGAAGAACACACATAAAAACTAAAATGAGTCGAATACTCAGTAAGCATTACTTCATATAGTTTAAAATATCAAAACGTAGGTTTTCAGTCATGCAATCATTACTCATACATATGTACATACATACATACATACATACATACATATGTAACATTACGTGCATTCTTTTTCATAAACATTACTAGGTAGGGTTTCCATGAAAAAGCATCAATTTTCTTTTCTTTTGTAAATGTTGTTTCTCACACCTCCTATGATGCCTTCATTTATTAAATAATCCGAATATCCTTCTTATTCTTATCCATTTCTTTAGGCTACGACATGTATGAACGGTCGTATGAGAATTCAACCAACGAACAAGCAAGCCATTAATGAACAAGCTAGCACAACTACAAGCAACTACGAACAAATTTGCAAACAACTATTCATACATGTCATTACTTTCTTTCTTATTCTCATCACTTGACTTTCTTTCTTATTCTTATTACTTTCTTAGATGTCGCTGCACACTATTACAACCCATGTGCTGGGCTAGCGAAGCTTCCTTTGGACCCAGATTCTGCCCATAGTCATTGGAATCCTTTCCTTTGGATGGTACCACTGAGTGCACTACCAGTGCCCCATTTGACATTCCAATCTACCTCTTCCTTTTTCCTTTTCCTTTTTTTCTTGGGAATCCTTCTTGAATTTCTTTCTTTTCATTCATTCATTATGACCCTTACGTATTTTCATACAGCATAGCATTCATGCATTCATTTTTTCTTTCTTTCTTTCTTTCTTTGTTCCTTTTTTTTTTTGTATTTCCTTTATTTTCTTAGTAAGTTCGTTTACACATGAAATGAAAGCATACACATGAACTTAACATCCTTAGGACATAAGGTACTTGCATAGGGATACTGTAACACCCAAATCCAGCCAGGCCCATTTTCAAAAATTTGTTTTTGTTTCTTAGAGTTACTTGTATGAAAAATGAGTTTTTGCGAAAATTTTTTATTAATAGACTACGGGTCAAAATTTTATTTTCTCATATACTGACTTTGTTTTATTTATTTATTTCTCTTTGGGGCTTTCCATCTTTGTTAAGTCTTTTAACCTTTTATGGGGTGATATTTTTTCCTTTGATATGGAGAAGTTAGATTGTTTTAAAATTTTAAACCAAGGCTTTTTTATTTACGAAATTTTATTTTAAGAATTATTTTTTTAAAGATTTGTTACCTTTTTCAAACAGATTACCCTAGGTCCTTCTCATCTCCTGGTTTTCAAATTTCCTTTTATACATATTTTTCCATGCGCATGAACGTTCCTATCTTCTGATTTTCACGACAACAGTTTTATGCATAATAGATATTTTTTCACATTTCATTTATTCATTTTTTTCCTTGATTTTCTGTTTTCTATTTATAGATATAACTCCCAGGCATGCATCTTCCTTTCTTTGTTTAGGGTTTTTCAACCACATATCTAGGCATCATCTCCTGCACTTCCCGCATCATACATATCGCTATCCCCACGACTTTTCACCTCACATACACATGATCTCTCCCTCACTTTTCTTTAGGATTTCAGTGATCTATATATTCACACGTAAAACTCATAGTGTCTCATAGCTACAATTTCAACCATATCGATCACCTTCAGGCTTCAACCCTAGACTAAACTGCAAGCCGCCACCCTGCCCAGCCACTGCTACACTCCATATCGCGTGACTGCTTAGCGCCGTGAACCCACCACAGTTAGCACCACTGTGAGCCACTACATCCTTTCACTTCACCATCCCATCTCACGAAGAGCCACCTAGCCATAACCCAGCTTCTCCCATACCCAAGGCCACGAAAATCACCCAAACTCATAACGCAGCCTCACCTCCCTACGTCGCATCCTAACTCCTCAGAGCACCACCATATACCGCTAGAAGCCACCCAAAACCTTCCCCGTAACCACCACCAAAACTCACGTCTGCCCTATTTGAACTAACCAAAATAGAGCACTCCAGACCATGCATGACCTTTCCGCACAAACATCTCAACCACCGCTCCACAACGAAAACACCCTGGTAAGTCTCCACTACTCGAACTTTCACCACTGTCAGCACCTTCCTTAGCCATTAGCCACTATTATTGCACACTCCATATACATGTCGTACACTTCCATCGTGCTCTCTCTCTCTCTCTCATCCTCTCCCTTTCTCTCAGTGCATTTCCACAACCTCAGCCATCTCGCTGCCACCTCATAGCTGAACTTGCTAAGTCAGGACGCCATCGATCGCACGGTCTGTCCCTTTCTTGGTGAGCCTAGCCCTAAACACATGGTCTTCGGTTTTAATTTTAGAAACTTGTTTTGTTTTGTTAAGTTTTCAATTTCCTTATAAGCCATGCATTTTATACAAGTTTCCAAACTACCCTTTCTTTAGATAGTTCTATTTTTAAGCCTACAGTTTGTTTTGTGAAAGATTATTTTAAATAAGTTTTGTTGCTTAATTTAAAATATTTTGATAAAAAGCAAATTTTAGATATATCCTCGTATTAATGAATTGTTCAGAGTGAGTAAGAGGATATTGATGAATTTTTGGGAAGCGATGACATTCTGAGGATTTTGAAAACCAAAGGTTTTGAGGATTAAAATAGGTTAATTGTGGCATTATTGTTGAGGATTCTCCAGAATCACCTCCAGATTCACCTCCAGATTCTTAGCAATCCTCCCTTACTTGTAGTAGTTGACCCTTAATCATAGCAATGTAATCCTTTACATTTATGTTGTAATTCTTTCCTCTTTTATGTACAGCTATACATGTATACGTTTCCTATATAAATGATATACGGTCTCCACCTCAAGTGTGGTGGTTTTGCATAACGTTTACATGGTATCAGTAGACCAATAGGTTATATTCCGAAATTTTTCTTCCTTCTTCCTCATGGCCGAGCCTCTTTCTTTCAACACCATGGATCCATTGATCGCCTCAAAGCCCGTCTTGTTGCCAAGGGCTACACTCAGCTCCCTGGTCTTGACTACACTGCCACTTTCAGTCCAGTCGTCAAAGCCTCTACTGTTCGTGTGGTGCTCTCTCTGGCTATCACTCATGGTTGGCCTCTTCGCCAACTTGATGTTAAAAATGCCTTTCTTAATGGTATTTTGCAGGAACATGTCTATATGGAGCAGCCTCCTGGCTATGTCGATCCCCGCTTTCCTCATCATGTCTGCAAACTCAAAAAGGCTCTTTATGGTCTAAAGCAAGCCCCGCGTGCTTGGTTCTAGCGATTCAGCTCATTCCTTTTCAAACTTGGTTTTACTTGCAGTCGTGCTGACACCTCCTTATTTGTTCTTCATCGCCAGCAGCACATCATTTATCTCTTACTCTATGTTGATGATATTATACTCACCGGCAACAATACCTCTCTTCTCAACAGTTTCATTCGGCAGCTTAACTCAGAATTTGCCACCAAAGATTTAGGTTCTCTCAGCTACTTTCTTGGTCTTGAAGTCACCTCTACCTCAGCAGGTCTCTTCCTCAGTCAAACCAAGTATGCTCGTGACATTCTTGCACGCGCTCAGCTTCTTGATTGCAAACCGGTATCCACTCCTATGGTTGTTGCCCAACGCCTTTCCTCTGATGGCTCCTCATTTGCGGATATCACTCTTTACCGCTCTCTTGTTGGTGCTTTGCAATATTTGACCATCACTCGTCCTGACCTTGCCCATTCAGTCAACTCTGTCAGTCAATATTTGCATGCACCCACTGATGCTCATTTCCAGGCTGTGAAGCGCATTCTTCGGTATGTTAAGGGTACTCTTCACTTTGGCTTATCCTTCACTGCCTCCTCTTCCGCTAGCATTACTGCTTACTCTGATGCTGATTGGGCTGGTTGCCCTGATACTCGACGTTCCACTTCAGGCTATTCCATCTATCTCGGTAACAATCTTGTCTCCTGGAGTGCCAAGAAGCAACCCACGGTCTCACGTTCTAGCTGTGAATCTGAGTATCGCGCTCTTGCTTCTACTGCTGCTGAGGTCTTATGGTTAGAACATCTCTTGCGTGATCTGCACATTCCTACTACTGATCGCCCTCTACTTTTCTGTGACAACAAGAGTGCTATCTTTTTAAGCTCTAATCCTGTCTCTCACAAGCGCTCCAAGCACATTGACCTTGATTATCATTTTCTTCGCGAACTTGTGCTCACTTGTCGTATTCGCATTCAGCATGTTCCTTCTGCGCTTCAAGTTGCTGATGTCTTTACCAAGAGTGTTTCCAGGCCCCTCTTCACGTTCTTTCGATCCAAGCTACGTGTGTGCTCTAATCCCACGCTTAGCTTGCGGGGGGGTGTTGAGGATTCTCCAGAATCACCTCCAGATTCACCTCCAGATTCTTAGCAATCCTCCCTTACTTGTAGTAGTTGACCCTTAATCATAGCAATGTAATCCTTTACATTTATGTTGTAATTCTTTCCTCTTTTATGTACAGCTATACATGTATACGTTTCCTATATAAATGATATACGGTCTCCACCTCAAGTGTGGTGGTTTTGCATAACGTTTACAATTATGAGTTTAAGTAGCGATATATATATGTTCTATTGGGATTTTAAGAAAGCTAGGCTTGACTATTTTATAGGTGATAATCGAATTTTTTTGGCATTGTTATGAGAAAGATTCAAAAAAGCTAAGAAGTCCAAGTAAAAGGGTTCCTATGCTAGATTTGTATAAAAATGAAAATAAACTAAGGTTGGTTTTGTAAAATGTGCATGATATATTTTAAACAAAAATGTGAAAAACAACCTTCGTATATGTGTTCTGCATCCACTTATGAAAAAAATCTATATGAAAAAGAAAAAAAAAATTGATATGAAATGTGCAGACATGAGCAAAATTTGACATGCTTTTGAAATGTGCATATGAACGAACAAGTATGATTAAAAAGATTTTTTTTGTACGTGGGATATAAAATGTTTTTATGTGTTATTTTTTTTTTTTTCTGAAAATGATAAGAAAGTGAAAAACACATGGCTTGATATGTTATGAATATGAAAACCTTTGGCATAATTATATGTTTGGTTCTGATTCTGATTCTGAATATAGTTCTAATATGATAATATGGATTCACGTAATATGATATGATATGAGTGCAACTACTTTGAAAACAAAGTGATCCTGTATTTGTTCTTTTCAGTGTGCACACTCAAGACTCCAAGAATGAATGAGGAGAAATTTCACAAAATGATACTGCCTGGTTTGGTCACTAGGGATAGCACAACCCTAGTACGAGGGTTAAATATGGTATATCATATAATATGGGACATGATATGATGCAATAAGATATGATATGAAAGATGAAGATGTTCAGTTATGCATGCCAAAATAGTTTTGAACATGAATAGTTGATTTTATTAGAATATGAAAAAGATTAAATTGTTGCTCTATTTTCCTTAAATTAGGTTTTCTTATCTGCATATGAACATGAAATGTTCTGATACTTGCATATGAAAAAGGCTCATGTTTACACGCTAGTATGTATTCTCTGCTTACTGAGTTATTGATAACTTACCTTTTATCTACATAACATTTTTTAGATAACTTTGATGCTTCAAGTGGAAATAAGTGTTTGAGTCTTGGAAAGGTTTGATGACCATTGATGAAAGAAGTTTAAGGGTATATGTATTTTGGAGAGTTGATATCTGATTTATTGAGGTTCTTGTTTACTATTTTTGTTGAGGGATTTGGATTTTTGTGTTGAATAAATGAGTTGGCGCTTTATGGAAAATTTTGGAGTTTGTAATCTTTTATTGAAGATAACTTTTTATAAAATGAGCTAACACTCCGGACCTCTAGGTCCGAGGCATTACAGATATTGATAGGGTCATCGCATAGCCTTAGTTCACGACATCTATCCATAAAATCATGAGATAAAAATCTCAAGTTTTCATTTTGTTTTTGAGAGAATACATCCAATAGCTATTTCATATAGGCATCCAATCACATGCATACAATTGCATACTTGGGGTTCAATAAAAGGGGTTACCAAAAATGACCATTACGTACATATATCTTAATACTTAATACTTAGCATTTTTTCGTAAAATGTGACATTTTTCATTTTTGTAAAGCATCGTAAAGAAAAGAGTTTTCAATTTTTTTTTTATTTCTTTATTATTCTTTAGGAAGCTCTAGGGGTGTATAAACATAATACTTACCTAGTTGTCATGTTATTCTCATACCATGCAGTCTAGTCACAAGCGTGTCAAACAGCAATCAACCTATATGCATACACATAATTAGCATCATCATCTATCAAGTACACAAGAAATAAACTAGAAAAAAATCTACACTTCACTTAGGATACTCTCCTGCTATCCCCATGTCCTGGGTTTTCACTTACTATGCTAAAATCATCGGAGACCCACTTACGAGCATTGGGACACATCTATCCCTAAGCTCTCATGTGGCCCTTACCCTTACTATATTTCACCTTCGGGGATCAACTTACAAACAATACCTCTTCAAAATTAAACATCCGAACTTAGGTGCTCATCCACTAAAGTGAATCCCATGATTTACAAGACACTAGGACCTACCTTTAGTCTTCAGATTAACCTCATCCCGATGCATGACTTAGGCCAACCAAGTCATCATCATCCTCATCCTTATCCTCATCCATTCATACCATGTGACTTAAAGTAAGTTTTGGGTCTTAAACATCGCATACCCTTACTCGGGACAGAGTATTCATTACATATGATAAATTCGTCTAGTACACATGTCTCACCAAATACACATGTACCTTACCTTCTTATCACCTAAGATCAACATATAATACGTTGATCATCTGCTTGTGTAAACAAATATCGTACATCGATAACAACCTTCTCCATACCAGTTGGTAGGACTTTTCCTACTTCCCGACCCTTTACAAGTTCATCCCAACATTTGACATGACAAGATCATTCATGACAATACCTCTATCGCGTCACGTAGTTCAAGACTACTATCGAGATACACCATTATCCACCACTTCATATGCCATTATGCCACGTGACTTCTACATCAACTCCCAACTTGATAAGAGTATAGTTTCCCACATACTCTTGTCACGTCGTGACTCCCTATTACAATCCCGTTACGTCACTTCACATGTACTTCGAGACATAACATGACTACACAGTGACCCATCCCATGTAGAATACACTCCATGTACACTCTCTCCACAATACAATACGCCACATCCCATGCGATACATGCTATACAATGCATCACTTTACCCTATAGAGTACATTCCATGTGTACTCTCTACAAATAACACCATGCATGTCACCATAACGGCACACACATCACATCCATACTTCACAACACAGTCCACAACCCTTCAATACACAGCCACAACCACCAACCACAATACAATCAATTAACTTCCCAATAAACTACACAATAAACTCCACAACTAACAGCACAGACCATAACCAATCAACTAACATAAATACAAGAGAGAGAGAGGGTTATACCATCGCAAGGTAAATCCGTGCGTTTCTCGCATCCTGGCATGGCCAATGGCATTAGAAGCCACTAGCTTAAGCAGTAACCTCTCCATCAGGGTTTGTGCCGTGACCTCGAAACGAGATTATCTCAAGATTTGGATCTAGGATTTCGGCTACTAGATCTAAGTTGTGCAAGAGTGGCAAACATGGTGGAGAGTTAGTGGGTGGCGGTAGAAGGGTCATTCGTGATGACTACACCGCATACAGTGATGACAACCATGTACTGTGATGATGGTTTGGGCTAAGGTGCTCGATTCGTCATGGGAGCTAAAGGGAGACTTATTAGAGGAAGGGGAAGCTCATGGTGGTGGAGGTGGGGTGGTGCAACCATTGGAGGGAGGTAGATTTGGCTGCGTGATGGTGGAGCCATATAGGTAAAACCCATTTCGGGAAGGAGGAGTTAGGGGGTGTGTGAGCAAGGGAGAGGAAAAAGGTGGCTAAGGGAAGTTCATGGAGGTGCTCGGTGGTGGCTACAGCCACACACGGTGGCGCATGGTGGCTGGATCCATGAGAGACCCATTTTCAAGTTTGAAGAGAGAAGAAGGAGATGGAGGATGCCATTGGGGGGCTACCAAAGGTGGGGTTGGTTCGTCAGCGTGAAGGGGGTCTATTGGAGCACGGTGGCACGGCGTGGCATGCAAGGGAAGGGAACCCATTTTGGTTTAGGAGGAATCACGCATGTTAAGGTTGCCATAGGGGTTGGGCTCGCCGGAGAGGGCTTGTCGGCATGAAGGGGAGTTGTTGGCACGACAGCGCTACAAATGGTGGCCGGTGATGGGCTGGGCTGAAAGGAGAAGGGGGTTTGGCCCTGGAAAGGTTACTGGTCGCATAAAAGAGAAAGAGAGAGGAGAGAGAAAGGAAAGGGAAAAAAGTGAGGAGTTAGGGTTTCCTCTTTGGACTATTTATAGGCCCTACACCTTGAGGTTTTCAAATGGACTACGATAGGCTTTAAATACTTATTTGAAAATGCGTATTTGCCAACTTAACTTAAAACACTAAAAAGAGTCAAGATAGAATATTATTTTAACTTAATTTTAGTTTATAAAATGACATTTCTTCATCATTAATTAAATGATGAAATCTTACTAATTATTTTAAAAGAATGAAATCATATATTTAAATTAGAGATTTAACGCATAATTCAAATCACATAATAGTTTAAACAAAACAAAGTCATGCTAATAAAATGATTTTGTAAAATTATAATATTTTGGAGCTCTTCAAAATATTGTAAATGTATTTCCTTAGAAATCAGGCTTGGGTACAATAACACTAGAAATACCTCATATAATATTTTCAAGACATTTAAAATATTTGAGAGCATTAAAACACTAAATGTATTTTAAAATCAACTGTTATCTTTTAAAACACGCCATCAGGGTCTGGCACGTACAACGAGACTCGTCCCATTCGAGGAAAGAACGAACAAGCTGTCACATCATCTTCTCGAGATTCACTAAACATTAAAGGGAAGAAGGGCGGGTGTTATAGCCTCGGACAGATTATTCTTTTCATTCTGCACGGTTGTGAGTTTGCTGTATAGCTTTTTATTTATTCTTTTCAGTTTGACCACTTCTTCACATAAATCAATATACACTTCCATAATAATTTTGTCAGCGCCCTCACTTATGTGATCGCACGTAAATTGAGGCGTTGGGAATGAACAACACAAGAAAATTCACCCCTCGTTCGTATCTTAAGTTTTTGTTTAAGAGCAGTAAATAAAAAGTTTCTCAGTGGAGAAGGTCAAGCCTTTCTAAAATTTGGCAAGCATTCGAGATTTTCCATACATCACATGGTTTAATAATTCTAATTTCCCAAAATAACTTCGTAGAGATAATAATAATTACCCAAAGTATCAGTTTCATAAGATGTCCATTCTCCCAAAACAGTGGGAGCCATAAAATACATTAACATAAATAAGCGACATCAACTAGGTGCTGACCCCACGACCCTCTATTTACCAGGAGGCTCGTCCTTGACCTCCTTCACATCGGGACCGAACAGGAACTGACTCAGTCCAACCCATCTGCCATATAAAAGGCCCGTCCCTGGTTTCGAGGTATAGACTCGATACATAAACAAGGACCCATCAATCCCCAAAGACATATAGCATCCTATACACTGGCGTTCTGCGGCCTCTGAAAGCATGCTTTGTCGTATGTCCACTATCAGCCGATCATACAAAATCGGGGTCACCACGTTAAAAGGGGGAGAGGTCACCAGTCCATTAGTGGTCTGGGGAGTCTCCCTAGTCGTCACTATCGTTGATGCCATCGTCTCCTGCAACTACTTCTATCGTCCCCAACAAGGAACGATAGTGAAAATATAAATGGGTGAGATTTCGAGAAATCTCAGTAAATACATAATTATTTCAACGAAAACATCACAAGCATACACTTAAGCGACTAACAAAACAAAACATATATATTATACATTATCGGACTCATGACTTAACTGATGCACATGCTCATGTCAGCTTTTGTAAACTTGTCATTCTTTAACTTAGTTCGTATACTTGCTTATAAATCATGTAACGAAAATTCTTCTGACTCGTGTTTTCAAAAGACATCTTTTCGTATACTTTTCGTCATTTCTTATCTTAGGCGCCATTAACATATTCATATCTTTCTTGGAGCTTGAAGGTTGTTCTTATCATGACTTCTTTGTGGACACCTCATGATTCCCTTTTACACCATGTGTTCCTCGCTAGTTACCGTATCACCCGGCAACCATTCAAGTCTAAGTGACTACGTGAACCGCTCTTCATCACTCGGTGACCACTGAAACCGAGCGACTACATATTTGTTCTTATAACAGTAAGACAAAAGCCAACACCATTCTTGGGCACTCACTAGTTTTAAGTGCAACCACGCTCCGGACACCTTTTGGAGCCATACATGGTCCGCCTACTGTTCTTCATCGACTCAAAACATGGTTTTCATGCTTCATGCATGTGACATGCAACCCTTAGCGCTACTTATGCAACTCACGAGCCAATGCAAATGTACTCACGTTATCAGGTATATTCTCAATCAAAAGGTTCAAGATTTCATCATATACTTTCACACAAGCACACAAATGGGCGTAATAGGCCTAGACGGGTATTTGGCTTTCACCCCCTAGGGTTGGGCCGAACCCTCCACAGACTTGTACTAAAGTTCTCTTCTTCTTTTTCTTCCCCACACATCTCCCACAAGACTTAATAAAATTATTAAAACATTCTATCATCACAAAAAGGGTTGACCGAACCCTATATCCATTAGGATTACATTTTAAATCACTATTTCTTCCAAGTAATTTAGTATGTCTACTCCTATATAGGAAAACTGAAATTTATGCTAGTAGATCTTACAAGTTTCATGCCTCTAAGTTCTCTAATTATCCAAGTCATAATAATTGTAACGCCTCAATTTTTCACCTCGATTAAAATGTAAATCGAAGCATACGAACAAGTAGCATAAGGCTACTTATTCTACATAAATGTAAGGAGTAGCATGCATGCCTCTAAGCTTACTAATTAAATGTAATGCAAATCGCAGCAGAAAGAGGTAAATTTTCAATATATGCAAGAGATCTAACTCCTGCATAAATAGATCATATGGCATGGTAAAACTATAACTTTCATAACATCATAATTATAAAAACATGTTGTATCCAAAACTTGCATAACCCAGCTAATTTTCTTAAAACAATTATCGTATTCCACCGTCATCCAGTAATCTTACTATTCTACTTGATCACGTACATGAGATTATCTCAACTGGAGAGGAGTATTCTGTAGGACCCTCAGGGTACCTAAGAATCTCTTGTGCTGTCTAAGTCTCATTGCAATTTGTTTAATCCTGCACAACATCTATCATTCCATCAGGAATGATAAATAAAGCTTAAAAGAGTGAGTCTTCCAAGAAATATCAAAAAGTACACTAATAACGAAATAAAGCATAGATAACATCAGCAATCATCATACATAGCAATGATCACAGACATATAACTTATGAGAATGCTTTATGGGATTTGTGCATGTCAATGACCATTCTTCTCATACAAACTTAGACCTTACTTGGACCTACCATCATATACTTAAAACTTATACTTTTAATCTTATTTCTTAATCTTGTGGGCCTTACTTATTTTTTATCCTCGATAGGCGTTACGTATCGCTGTCCCCATTGGGGTCTTGCTTATTGCATATCCTTGAAAGGCGTTACGTATCGCCGTCCCTGTTGGGTCTTACTTATCTCTTATCTTCGATGGGGCGTTACGTATCGCCGTCCCCATCGCATATAACTCATCAGTCATCCAAGCATTACATCTCGTCGTCCCGGTTGTGATTAGTCTCGTGTCAATCTTTCGGGCGTTATATATCGCCGTCTTTATCATGACATGGAACATACTTAACGTAGCGGGCATTACGTATCGCCGTCCCCTCTATTCATGTCAGTCGTCCGGGCATTACATCTCGCCGTCCTCGTCGTGACACAACTCTTACTTATCATCGACGAGCGTTACATATCGCCGTCCCCATCGGCACGTCAGTCATACAGGCGTTACGTATCGCCGTCCCCGTCATGACGTGACTAACTTATTCATAGCTCTTATTCTTAGTTGTTCCTTTCTTATTCTTGTTCTCTTAAATACATGCGATGCTCCTTTTCTTAAAACCTACCACAGGATGGAATAGGCATGTACTCTTAAATCTTATGATATGTACCCAATGCACCACTTATCATACAAGTCATACAATTATCATACACTTATCATACACATATAATTCTTCTTTATTGAATCATTAACTTTTATCCAAGAAAAAGTCCCAAATTTAAACAAACAGGGCATCTTGTTCGAGTAAGGTATCGAGCGAGCATCAAACGAAGTTTCGGGTTGTCTCTCGCTCGAGTAAGGTATCGAGCGAGAGTCAAGCGAAGTCTCGGGTTGTACTTCGCTCGAGCCATATATCGAGTGAGGTCAAGCAAAATGTTATATTTATTCTTCGCTCGATTCATAGGTCGAGCGAGTATCGAGCGAGGTCACGATCTATAAGGTTTTTCAATCTAAAACATGTAATATTTTCACATCCACCTTATTTTTACTTATTAAAACATAAATCTATAGTCTTATAATTTTCTTAACATTTTACCATAACAAAATCTCATCCAAAACATAATAGATTTCAATTACATCGTATAAGCAAGGTTTAAGCTCCAACCAACAACAAACATGATTTAATCATCAATTTACTTATTCTATGCCAAGATTATGTTAAATTGTATTCTTACAAGTTCTCCAATGCTTGCTAGAAATGATTAGACCAGCCCTTGCAATATTTTCCTCAAGGTCACTCACTTAGGTGATGTTTGGACGTTCAATCGTTTAGAGATGATTCTTCCTTGATTTTCTCTCCAATTGGGATTGTATTATACTTTTCCAAGAGGGTTATAAGACTATCCAACACATATATATAGGAAGGTGGTCGACCCTTTAGAAGAAAAGGAGAAGAAGAGGCAGCCAAAGGCTACCGATTACCCACACGCTGTGAAGGATGAGGTGTTAACCCTCAAAACCAAATGATTAAGTCTAAATTCCTAAAATCTTAGGCTTGGCAGTAAAAATATACATCCAATGGCTAATATTAAGTCATTTTAGTCAGCCAAAATTGATCAATGGTTGAAGAGATATCAGATGACATAAGCTTGAGCTGGTATTTCACCTAACCATGCCTGTATCTAGCCATTCTAGTCCTTTCTTGTATCTGACATCTCCCAGCCCCTTCTCTTATCTATTTGGTCACTTGTTACACTTTCTAAAAACCACTTGATATGTTCTAGAAGGCCATTTCGAAATTTGTTTAGGATAGACTTTAGTTTGTAACTTATTTAGCTAGACTTGGACATATTTAGCAGATTTCTACCTCTCATGTTGCTCCATGTCTTTGGGCCAACTAGAGCTTTTAGATCAATTCTTATCAACTTGCCACATGTTCTCACATGTGTAAAGACTTCAGAAAGTTTGATAGCCAATCATAATTTTCATCACATGGCTGAATATAATACAATTCCTCAAAGTCGGCTACAATTGAACACGACCCAGGGCTGTCCACTTCATACCAGATTTCATTCTAGATCTACTTCTTAAGGTTCTATAGGAACTAGAATCACTTCATTTGGAACTCATATGACCAAGTTATGATTTCTCTACTAAAAGTCGACAGATAAGCCCAAGAGTACCAATCCGGACACACCAAGTATTTGATAAATGATCCCTCTTGTTTCACACGAAATTTACTAAATAAAATCTTCTCATCTGACATATTTCTACACACTTGTCAAGATCTTAGGATAATTGAGAAAATAATCCAAAGACTTAATCTTATTCAAAGTCCTTAGTCAACTTCAAAGTCAATACCTATCTATCTCCAATTCAGATCTGCCACTTCAATCTCTATTTCGTATTTGATTAAGTTCATATCTCTTAAAACACAAAACATAAAAGTTGTATATATTCCTTTTATCTTTTCATATCCTCTTGAATCACTCAAATATGATATCGAATGAGCAAGTTATGGCCATTATATAAAAAGACGTCAAATCTCTCTCAATATCTCGCTCGAGCCAGACATCAAGCGAGGGTCGAGCGACATCTTGGGCTAGGCATTTTTTCACCTTAAAACAAACCACCTTTGTACCCAACCCTACTCCTAACTTTCCAACATACATTTATTATTCTTTTATCTTATTTGTCATACTTATTCCTTATTTGATCAACCTCCAAGATCATACATCAACTTCCAATCCTCCAAATCAGTCCATAAGCATACCTATTTCTTTTCCAAAAGTTCCTTAAAATGATTTTAAAGAAACATAATCATCCCACATATGAAAATTAAATGGATACTTAAAATTCTAGTTATCACAACCATCATGTGAAGCAATAGTTAAATATCGAAAATCTTCATCTCCAAGACCTCAAACCCGAAACCCTATATGCAAAAAAAACATTCTACTTCATCTCCAAACTTATCTCTTGCCAAGCATGCATTTTATCACTATATGTTATATCGATATGCATCATTTTCCTTGTATCAAGTAAACTAAAATCATCAATTAAAATATGATCTCAACGCCTAAAATAACATAGGAGCTAAGCATAGATTTATAACTAGATAGTCATGGAATTTCACTAGAGAAACTTAATATAGCATCATGAAGCAATCAATCAAACAATACAACCACATTCTCCTAAATATATACAAGAAATGCTAAAGGCAAGATAAAAATGCACTTACAATACTCCAAGTAGAATTAGACTAGCTCTAAAAAATATATAAAAGATTTCATTAAAATAAACTACAATTATATAGTTCAAAGAGAAAAGTTTAAGAACATGAACATTGGCGTGTGTATGTGACCTAACCTAAGTTTCTATTCATGAAATAGTTTTAGTGTCTTGCTTCAAGCTGCACTACTCTTAGGATATTTTGGTATTTAGAAGGTGGAAGAAAGTAAAGCAAAGTGGGAGTAGAGAGGGAAGCTTGTTGTCGTGAGGTATGGTGTGAGAGTGTGTGTGTGTGCAAGTGAAGCAACAATGTGAGGAAGACCAAGGCATTAGGCCATTCGGCCATAGGGTTTCTTAGGTTTCTAGGCACTCATTTCCCTAGTTTTAGGATTGACCTTTGATGGGTTGAAAGACCCCTTTGATTGACTTCCATCACTAGATCAAATCATATCTAAATCTAGCTTGCACTTAGGTTGGAAGTTCTTCCCTTTTCCTTCCTATGGCCGGCGGACATCAAAGGTTTCAAGCCCTCCATTTCTTTCATATCACTCCTCACATACTCACCAATCATCTCACATGTCATTTTACAAGATATGATAATCAAATTTAGAAAAAATGGGACATGCCTTACCCTAACACAATTCGAAACTCATCCCTCTTTCCCATGGGTTTTCTTCCCCTCACTTGTTCCATCACTCAATCACTCAACCTTACACACTTACACACACACACACACATGTCTAATCATCTTTACACAATCCAACTTTTCCATTCATCTACATTTGGCAAAAACCCTATGAATACACAAATGGAATGGGCGGTTAGCTCCCTCACCCGAAACCATGCTTCCCTTCCATCTACCTTTCCTCTTTCCAATGATGTTTCCCTCACTCAATCAATCAATCTACCATGACTCCACATGTCCTCTCAAGGTCTCACATTTCGATTTGCTCCCTTGGGAAACCCTATAGGGGTTCGGCACTCCCCATCTCTCAACTACCCGAAACATGCTTTCTCCCATACTTCCAGTCTTCCACTTCTATCTTCATCAAATCTAGAATGTTTCCCTTAACTAGATTTGGTATGATCCTAAGGAGACTAAAATGGAAGATTTCCTTCTCCCATACACGCCTCCCAAGCAAAACCAATGATGAGAAAATCTCATCTTCGCTTTCACACTCCTTCCTCTAAGAAAATAACTAGTCAACTCCTCAACTACTAGTATTTTCTTTTCTCTTACCTACTAGTCTTTAAAGACTTACTAAAGCTCTCTTAGGGTGACATGTGTCTCCATGCATGGGCTTGGTTGACTCATGGGCCTATGGGCTTTGATACACCACTTAGGGCCAATATCCTAGTCCATACTTCTTAAAACTCAATTTCAAGTCCAAACCCCTAATTCTTACTAACTTAAAATACCCTTTGCCATTCCTTAAATAATTAAATACGTAAAATAATAAGAGATGGAAATTCTGGGTCGACACATTCTCTCCCACTAAAAAAAAATTTCATCCTCGAAATCGTTTATACGATAACATGGACATTAATCAAATAAACTATTATACCTCTGGCACTAGTGGTGGTGGATTCTTCTGACAACGAGTATGATGGTATGTCATCCTCCTCTATCACAGAGTCTTGAGAGAAGTAAAATACGGTGTCTACGTCCAGGTCATAGTACATGTTTGCCCTTAACTCATTCAGTCTATGCATAATCTCATCTTCTGTCTCTACTCGTGGTATACCTTCTTCCCTCTATCTGATACAGTCGTCCAAGGTGTCTGAAAAGTTCAGTGGCTCTATACTAGGTTTGCTCACCTCTCCCAAAATCAAACTTAACAATTGTTCTCTTTCTATTTTTAACCACTTGCTAGGTGCTTGTCTTTCCTCATGCGGCATAGCTCAACGATACATAGGCACTCCTCTAGGGTTTACACTCATGATATGGGTACGATGCCTCTCACACCGCTCCATATATCTAAGTCTCTACAATCTCACTCTTTCTTGCCTCCTATGTAATATTCTCCACCTATTTTCTTCCCTTTCTCTTAACTGTGTTACTGAGGACACTGACATGCAAGGGGTTCTTCTAGTTCGAGCCATGACCTGATTAAAGTCGTTCAAAAATCACTATGGTTCTACGGAATAGTTAAAGAAATATCCGACACCAAAATATCAACCAATTAATCATATATATATACATAAACATTCATACAATCACAGCAAGGTTCAAATCAAGCAAACAATAATTACACTACTAGTTTGCAAATAAATAGGGGTAGCTAGTCCTTATGACATCTTCACGTTCCCACGTTGCCTTTTAAAAAGCAAGGTTATTCCAAAGTACTTTGACTAGGAAAATTCTTCGATTTCTCAACTCCAACTCTTTGCGATCTTCAATCTGCGTCAGTCATTTTTCATAAGTTAGGTTGGGGCGCAACCTAATACTACTTGGGTCCATTACTATCGTCGGTCCTTCACCAAGGCTCTCCTTTAATGACGATAGGTAAGTCCAAATGATAGGCCACGAGTCCGACCTTCTCAAAGATCTCGTAGGGTCTAACATAACGGGGACTCAATTTTCCTTTCTTGCCGAACCAAGCCACTCCCTTCATTGGTTAAATTTTGATATATACCCAGTCGCCTATTATGAAATCTAAAGGTCTTCTATGCCAATCCGCATAGCTCTTTAGTCTATTCTAGATAATTTTCATTCTTTATCTTATCATTTCCACTTAGGTTCTGATTTCTTGCAAATATTCAGGCCCTAACACCCTACTCTCTCCTACCTCGTCCCAGTCTAGGGGTGACCTACACTTTCTCCCATATAACGCTTTATAGGGTGCCATCTTAATAGTAGCTTGGAAGCTATTGTTGTAGGCAAACTCAATCAAGGGTAAAAGACTCTCCCAATCACCGCTTGAGTCTAACACACAAGCCTGCAACAGGTCTTCTAGGGTTTGAATAGTCCGTTCCATCTCACCATCAGTCTGTGGATGATAGGCACTGCCGAACTTCAAGCAAGATCCCATCATCTTATGTAGGCTTTGCCAAAATCGAGACATAAATCTACGGTCTCAGTCTGAAACAATTTTCTTGGGTACATCGTGCAGACGAACTATTTCTTTCACATAAATTCTTGCTAGCTTCTCCATTGAATCCGTATTGGCTATCAGCAAGAAATGTGCACTCTTGGTAAGCCTATAAACTATTACTCAAATAGTATTCTTCCTTGCTGAAGTTCTCAGGAATCCTTCCATGAAGTGTATAAGCACATCTTCCCATTTCCTTTCCGGGATTGGTAGGGGTTGCAACATTCCTGCTGGCCGTTGATGCTCTACTTTAACCAGTTGGCATACTGAACACTTGGCTACGAAAGTAGCCACGTCCTTCTTGATGTCTTCCCACCAAAACCTTCATTTTAGGTCCTGATACATTTTAGTGCTTCCAGGATGAGCTGTATAAGGCGTGCAATGTGCCTCCCTCATAAGCCTCTCCTTCAACTCTAGATCATTTGGTATCATCTGATATTGTAAAATGTGGCGATCCTTGCCCTTCCAACAATTGCTGTCGGATTTTTTCCAATTTGGCATCCTTTCGCTGTCCTTCTCAAATTTCATCTTTAGTCAAAGAGACAATTGCTTGCATTGCTACCAGCATTGCTTCTCTAGGCAGGTTCTTGACCAGCATGTCCCGCATAGCTTTCAATATCGACGGTTCCTCCGCTTGAGTCTTCCGACTTAAAGAGTCTTCCGACTTAAAGCATCTGCCACAACATTATCTTTTCCTGGATGGTACTTGATGTCACACTGAAAATCACTTATGGTCTCAACCCATAGCCTCTGCCTCATATTCAGGTTCTTCTGATTGAACAGATACTTGAGGCTCTTGTGATCCATATATATCTCACACTCATCCCCATACAGATAGTGTCTCCAGATTTTTAGCGTAAACACTACCACTGCCAGTTCTAGGTCATGGGTGGGGTAGTTTCGTTCATGATCTTTAAGCTATCGGGATGCGTAGGCAACTACTCGCCCTTTCTGCATCAATACACATCCTACGCCCATCTTCAAGGCGTCACTATAGACCACATACGGTTTGTGAGGCTCTGGCAGTGCTAATACTGGTGCCAAAGTCAACCTTTTTTTGAGTTCTTGGAAGCTCTATTCACACTGATCACTCCAAACGTACTTGGCATTCTTCTTAGTCAAAGCCATCAAAGGACTAGATAGTTTAGAGAATCCTTCCACAAATCTCTTGTAGTATCCTGCCAATCCGGGGAAAGTACGTATCTCATGAGCGTTCGTCAGTCTCTGCCATTCTGTTTCCACCTCGATCTTAGCTGGATCCACAGTTACTCCCAGGCTTGAAATAACGTGGCCCAGAAACTTGACCTCTCGAAGTCAAAATTCGCACTTACTAAGTTTGGCGTATAACTGGTGCTCTTGCAGAATACCCAGCACTATTCTCAGATGCTCTCTATGTTCTTCATCACTTCGAAAGTATATCAAAATATCGTCGATGAAGAGTACTACAAATTTATCCAGATACTGCCTGAAAATTCGGTTCATCAAATCCATAAATGCCGCTGGGGCATTTGTCAGTCCAAATGGCATAACCAAGAACTCGAAATGTCCATATCGAGTTTGGAAAGCAGTCTTGGGCACATCCTACTCCTTGATTTTAAGCTGATGATACCCTGACTTGAGATCTATCTTAGAGAATACAGTCGCTCCTTGTAGTTGATCCAATAGGTCATCTATCCGAGGTAATAGATATTTGTTCTTGATGATGACCTTATTAAGCTCTCTGTAGTCGATGCACATCCGCATCGTCTCATCCTTCTTCTTCACGAACCGGACTGGGCTCCCCACGGCATTGAACTAGGCCGTATAAACCCTTTCTCTAATAGCTCCTTGATCTGCATCTTCAACTCCTTTAGTTCAGCTGGCGCCATTCTATAGGGTGCTTTATAAATTGGAGCCGTGGCAGGTTCCAATTCAATTGCGAACTCGGTTTCACAATCCCGGGTAATCTAGGCAAATCGTCTAAGAATACTTAAGGAAAGTCTTTCTCTACCGAGATCCCTTCCACACCCTAGCGTCCTCCAATGCATTCAAGGATACTATTAAAAACACTTCCACTCCTCCTTTTAAACTTTTTGTTATTCTTTTCGCTGTTACAATAAAAGAAATAGAACTAACTATTTCCCTTCATAACGTAGCTTCTCTTCTTCAGGCAGCTCAAACGTTATCTCCTTCTTTCGACAATCGATCTTGGCGTAATGCTCGGACAACCAATTCATGCCCAATATTACGTCAAATTCCAACAAGTGAAAAACTATCAAGTTGGCCTTTAATCTTGCGCCAAAGATCTCTAATGGGCAGTTCCTCACTATCCGCTGACATCCTTTCACCTTCCTGTCAGGGAGTGATACTAGAACCTTTTGAGCTAACGATTCTACATCTAACTTACACCTCCATATGCAATCATATGAAATGAATGATCTTGTCGCTCTGGAGTCAAAAAATGCATATACCATATCACGCATCAAAATAATCTCACCTATAAGAATTTTATCGTACTGTTATTTTGCATAAAATCATCCTATACTTCAAGTTAAGATAAGGTCAGATTATTACCAATAATGATGCTAGCATTCAAGGCTTCCTCGTCCTCCACGTCTACCTCTCCGGGGGTAATGGAGTTCACCTTCGCCTTCATGGGGGACTTCGCCTTTCCTCCATGCACTACAACTCCACTAGAGTCCATCTAGGGATAGTCGTGGATCATGTGGCCCACTTGACCACATCTGAAACAAGCTCTTGTCACCACTCGACATTCGCCTCTGTGTGGTCGCCCACAACTTCTGCGTCCTTCCCTGCTGGATAGGGAAAACCTCTCTTCTTGTGCATCTGAGTTTGCATGATTAGACTCTTCTGTTCCGCCTCGGCAATGGATGCCACATTCACTAGCTCTTGGAACTTTTCGATTCATAAGCAGGCCACTTGGTTGCGAATCCTTGGCTACAGTCCGTCTGGAAATTTCTTCGTCTACATTTTCTTGGTGGCAACCAAATGAGGGGCAAATCGAGCCAATTCCATGAACTTCGCAGTGTACTGCTCTACCATCATGCTTCCTTGTACTAACGTAGTGAATTCGATGGCCTTCTGCTGTTTAATCGTCTCAAGAAAAAAGCGGTCATCGAATTCCTGTTTGAACCGTTCCCAGGTGAGAGCCACATTCTCTTCAAGCTCTTGCTTTAGCAACTTCCTTTTGGTATCCCACCATAGCCTGACTTTCCCTTGCAGCAGGTGACCAGCGTATTGCACATTCTGGATCTCAATGCTCACACTGATCTCAAAGGTGCGTTCCAAGTAGGGGTGTGCTCCAACTCCGAAATTGTCGGAGTTCAGAGTTTCCGACTCCGACTCCTACAATCATCGGAGCAAAAAAAATGTTCCGACTCCGACTCCGAAACAATGTCGGAGGCTTACACCGATCGGGGTTCGAAATTCTGAACCCCGATCGGAGTTCTGATCGAAACTCCAAATTTTGATTCCTTTGGCGAGTTCGGTATGAGCCAAATTACACTCATTCCGAAACTAAATGATCCCAATTGGGCCATACTAATTTCATATGAGCTCATTTGTTCAATTGAGATGTATTTCTTGTGAAGAAATAAGTTAACCATGCTTACTTAACATGTATGGTAGACTTGGCAACTGGCAAGTAATCAATCCATCAGTCATATAGCTGTCTGACGTGCACGATCTTTGATAATGGAGCCAAATATTTGAGTTTCCCGCATAATCTCTCTGGGTTTACCGCGCATGGATAGGAAGTAACTTTTTATATTTTAACTTGCGTAACTGCGTTTAATGATTGAAGCTAATTTGAGATAGAATAATTTTTTTTAATAAATAATAATAAATTAAGATAATAAAATAAGTTTTATGAGATTTACTTCAAATGAATTTTAATATATTTTAATATTATAATAAATTTAGATATATTTATAAAATTTTAAAAATTTATGAATTTTGTATATAAAGAAATGTTGAATTAAAATCTCATATGTAAATAAGTTTTGACTTGAGATGAATTTAATGATATGAGAATTGAGTATTTAGATACTAGATTCAATTGAGTTGCCACAACTATTGATTTATTCAGGTTTCAGTTTTTACTACTATGTACTAATTAGTTTTAAACAATTAAACAAAAAATACAAAGTAGTAATTACAATGCTAATGTCAGCCAATAGCGTTATAGCATAATACAAAAAATAGTAATACAAAAAATAGTCCAGGACTCTAAACTATTAATACAAAAAATAATACAAAATATAAATTAAATTATCACTGATAGTCTGATGACTCTGATTCAATGGGACCCGTATCGATGTTACAAAAAAAAATAATAATAATTGCTGCAGCAAAGTAGTTTGTTGTTGGAACTTATACGGAATCGTACCTGAGATTAAGATAAAATTAAAATGTATTATTATATATATATAAAAAAATTAAAATTAACCAAACATGAAATAAGTAACTATAAATTAGAGAAAAAATATACGTAACCGATAATTGCTCCATCAGTCATCGGCAAGTATGGTAGGGTTGATAACTAAATTTGTGAAATCATAAACAGTATAAATTAAAATTTAAATAGATTTATGAAAATGAATTATAAAAAATATTATTGAAATAATTTAATAATTATATAAACTTTGTTACTTTAATCATTTAAAAAGAATTAAATAAATTAATTTAAGTTTACCTGACTCAAGTCTGTAGCTCACGGCATCGATATCAATGTTCTCTAGTCCAGTAGGTACATCACTGAGCCAGTTTTGTGTGCAAACGAGGGCCTCCACGGTTGACGGTCACAATGAATTCTGGTAGGCATTCAACACCTGACCTCCAGTGCTAAATGCCGACTCAAATGCAATCGTAGTGATAGGAACGGCTAGTACATCTCGAGCAATGCGAGAGAGAATCGGGTACTTGGGTGAATTAGCTCTCCACCAAATCAAGATCTGAAACTCCTCACTAGGCTCCTTGACCTCTGCCAGTAAATATCGCTCAACCTCATTTGTACACTGCAATAGATTTCTCGTTGACCGTGCATGAAACGACGTCATGACGTTGAAGCCTCGGGATCGACTGGCTGCACTGGCCTGACTCGAACGAGCATCTGTGGCTGATCCTGAGCTCGAACTCGAATGTGAGGTACCCATGGCTCGTGAGGACGAAGCAGGACTACTGGCACTGTAATGGGTGTACAACTCGTTCAAATCTGCCTTGAGTGCTGTGATAAACGCCTTAGCCTTCACTACCCCAAGAACCTCTGTTGCCCACCATTCTACCACCGCCAACTTCAATCGGGGGTCAAGGATCGACGCTATGAACAATCATCTATTTATCTTCTCAACTTGCCCCCAATATTTATCATATTTGGACTGCATCTGTGATGCCATACCAGATAACAATCCACTCGGGTCAGCACAACCTTCTTTCAAGTGGTGGTGTAGCATGAAGATCTCGCTAAACCACATGTTTGCCGTCGCATATGCGGATCCAGAAACCCGCATTGTGATGTCATAAAAGATTTATAAAAATGTGACAAACTCGGATACATGTTGCCAATATATGTTGTCTGGCGGACCGAGCCCCCTTCCATCAGGCTCCATCAAGACATACCTCAAACCTCCATCCTCAATCTCCAGCCGCTCAAATGCCTTCTGGTACTTTAGTGCCACATCCAACATCAGATATGTGGAGTTCCATCGAGTGGGAACATCCAGGCACAACATCTTTGAAGACTCAACCCCAACCTGTTCTGCTATTGCCTTGAACTTTTGCAGCCTTTGGGGAGATGCCCTCGCGTACCGCACAATGTTGCGGACTTTCTTGATAGAGTCGTCTACATTTTCCAACCCCTTAACTGTTTCATCATTGAAAAATATCTAATTATCATAATAATATAAAAAATGGTACTATTTTCAAAGACTTTAAAATACAAAATACAAAACTAAAACCAAAAAGACTCACCAACAATAAGGTTGATTATATGAGCAGTGCATCAAATGTGGATATACTAGTGATTTTTAATCACATCTTCTCTCGCCCTCGTATTTCGGATAAACCATTTGATGGCGGTCTCATTGGCACCGACATTGTCAACTGTAATGCATAATATTTTTTGGATGCCCCAATCAACCAAACAATCATCCATCTCCGCTCCTATCGATGCACCCTTATGGTCAACTATT
Organism: Platycarya longipes; assembly: GCA_036559045.1. Lineage (NCBI taxonomy): Eukaryota > Viridiplantae > Streptophyta > Magnoliopsida > Fagales > Juglandaceae > Platycarya > Platycarya longipes. The sequence goes on from CM071799.1 coordinate 37,224,816, forward strand.
TCTTTAAATCCAATAATCCTTTTTTTAATATTCCATTCACTATCAATGTAATGTGCTGTGATACACATGTACGAGGTATTCTGTTCCGATGTCCATGTGTCGGTCGTAAATGACACTCTCTGGCCAGTGGTGGAGAACATCTTCTTCATTTTTGCCTTTTTCCTCATATGTATCTTCATACAATCTCGCATCACTGTATAACGGGATGGGATTGGAAATCTTGGTTCAAGCAGCTTCACAAAATACCGGAACCCATCCTTGTCAACCATGGTAAAGGGCATCTCATCTTTTATAATCATCATCGCAAGCGCCTCACGAAACATCTTCTCACTATATTGAGGGACAACTAGATTCCTTATCTGTGTCCCTGTCCCATTAGTGGCTGTAGAAGTCTCGTAGCTAAGATTAGTCTGAGACCCACCTGCGTCTGCGTTTGATAATTTATTACCAATATTAGTCTTAAATGAAAATTAAATGGGATCATAATCACAAAACTAAGTAGCATATAAAGCAAGACACTAACCTCTTGATGCCATCCCCTTCACTATTTGGTAGCGCTTGCAACCGTTTAGATGTGCTGAAAGGCAAGAAGTGCCTTGCCTTTTTGAATGACACCCAACTCGAGCGCCACAATGATTGCACTCAGCCCGTGGGTTCTGGGGATTTCCACCCTCAACCTTCTCAAAATGTTCCTATGTCCACAATCTTTTTTTATTTGACTGTGAACGGGGTGGCCTCGCAGCTGCAAGGTGTACTGGTACATTCGGATCCTGAATCGGATCATCCCCAAGGCCCATCTCCTCCTCCTCCATAAACTGGTCGGGATCTTCCACTTCCAATTCTATGTCGACTGGAAGTGGAAATCCACTACTAGCACATGAGGTTTGTGCTCGAGTGGAGGGTAGCCGACTACGGCTCGAAGCTGCAGCGTGGAGCGCCGAAGAAGTCCTACCATCCGGATTCGGAGCCTCATGTGGAGTCAGAGTCCCACTAGCACTGCGTGAGGAATCCATCTGTTTGTAATTGTAGACCTAGAATTCAAGTATAACAATATAAAAAATGTTAGTAAATTCCTAAAAATTATAATGTTATAGTGTAGCAAAATACAATATTAGGAAACTGTTATTAGGTGAAAGTTCATGACTTGTACTGAATAGAGAAATTTGTTTACTAAGTGGGGAAAATGCATATTTCTCTATGCCATATTTCTCATGGCCCACCCAATTGTGATGCACATTCAGCAAACCAACCAAGAATTAAATCCAAAATGAATAAAAAAAATTAATAAATTGGATAAAAAAATTAATAAATTGGATAAGATTTTGTGGTCTAGCATGTCGATATCTGAGTATAAGTTACAACTTACAATAACAATTTAAAATGAAACAAAAAAAAAAATTGAAAAAATGAGCAACCAAGATAAAATTGGTCAAAACCTCACGATAGAGCAAGCTGCTAAGCTCAGTTGGCTGGAAAGAGAAAGAAAACCAACAAAGCACCGGGTCCTTGATTACCAAGTATATACATGCATACATAAGTACATAGATACACAATTTTTTTTTTTTATGAGTAAAATATTTCTATCTAAGTGTTTACACACACATTTATTTAATTATCAAGAAATCATCCAACCATGCAATCAAAGTTTGAAGTCCTGACCCAGTAATCTAATTTTCTCTGAAAAAAAAAAACTTGTGGAATTGAATATACGCATCTTGTTTGGTGAATGGTGATGGTTTTTAATGGCAAACAGCTAGAATGGAAAAGAGAGAAAATAAATACTCTAGAAACAAAACAAGGCACATTAGATCATTCAATGATGTAATTATAAGCTTTTATACTCTGAAAAGTGTTTGAAAATTACTTGGAAAAAAATGTTTGAAAATTGGAACATAGCAAGCTGCCAAGCATGTAGGGCATAGATCAATATAATTATCTCAATTATAGGAGAGGGCTCATGATTAGGACGCTTACCTGTAATGATCCATATTAGTTTTAAGCTAATCATTATAGGTTGTTTTGATTTTGCTAATTCCTAATTAATCTCTCTCTCTCTCTCTCTCTCTATATATATATATATATATATGTATGGGTGTATGTGCAACTTTTTGGAATAATATTAGTAGATAGTTCCACTTCTCATTTGCCTAACTTTGTAACTAGAGTGTGGCATCCCATTGTGTTTCAATAACTTTGTAACTAAAGGTGTTGGACGGTATTATCACCTAATTATGCTTTGGTTCCTTAACACCACGAGCTTCCATTATTAATACTTCATGATGTGACCAGTACTCGTAGGATGAGTTGATCTCTCCCTTTCCGGCTATTCTAATTGATGATTTGATCTATTCTTGGAAAAAAATTATTAATTAGAGCGGGTTTGATTACATAAAATCAAATTATTTTATTTCATCTTATATAATAAATATTTTATAAAAAAATTAAATTCATCTCAACCTATTTCATACATTCCAACAAATATTTCAATATACTTATATTCAAACACATGATCTCAATATAACCTACAAACATTACTATTTACTTATAAGTTCAAATCAATTGAGATCGCGTCAATATTCAAAAACAACCTAAACTTCATTTTGTACGTACGTAACAGAACATGTAGTGTATTTTTTTTTACTTACAATATATATATTGTTTTTTTTAATAAAAATGGTCCAAGTTTGAGTAAGCCTTCTTGCTGAGTTTTATATTTAAATAGAATAAATCCCGCAGAGAAAGATGAGAACATGACATTAGATATCAGTTTGGCAATACAAGTGAAATGGTTTGCAATGAATTACTTGTCTGAGGAAAAACAATTAGCGCATCTATCAAATTAAAACCACCTTCTATACATAATCAAATACAATTACATCATCATAGAGGCTGCCATAGACCACCTACGATTCCTCAGCATCGGAGAGGGTGATATTTTAGGCCAAATTCGATTTTTTTTTTCTCAATGACATTTCATCGAACAGTTTACATACACTGTCAAAACACACAATATAAACTCGAATTTTTCACAATATAATAGTATATACAACTCACAAGCCAACCAACTAAAAGAATCACATTAAAATAACACATTTAATTAGTCTTAATTAAAAGCCCTAGAGCCTCAAGAAATTACCCCAATTAATCTCGGATTCACCGATTCGGAGGGTTAGCGGGCGTCGGGCAACAATGTAACACAACGACGGTGTGAGAGAGTGAAGGAGGAAGCGGCGCTAGCCACTGGAGGTTCGGAATCGCAATTGGAGAAGACGAGCAGCGCTGCAGTGGGGGGTGGACTTCAGAGTCTCGACCGCGGACGGGAGAAAGAAGAAGGAAGAAGAAGAAAGAAGAATCGCTGGGCGGCTGGGGTTTAAGAAACCCTGGACTAAACGACGCTGTTCCTATTTAATTGGAACGGCGTAGTTTAGCTAAATTTAAAAAAACAAAAAAGAAAGATGCAAAACGATGCATCTTATTTTTTTTTTTTTAAAAAAACTTCGGAGTCGAAGTCGGAAATTTCTGACTCCGAATTCCGACATCGATCAAAGTCGGAATCGGAGTGGAGTTCGGATGGAAGTCGGAAGTCGGAAATTTTGCCCACCCCTAGTTCCAAGTCCATGATCCATCGATCTGCCTTCATGGCTCCTTTTGTCCCCACGAAGTTCGGATATTGATAAAACAGAAATTTCTCGTAGGGGCAGCCTGACGTTCCTCCCCCGGTATTCTGATGATGCCTACTCTGTTCCATCTGATTCCTCACCAGTTCTGTCATTTGACGGATAGCTTCTGTTATTGCATGTCCTCCGTCCATTGGGGCATTCGGTGCTTCCCTTGCCTCAGGTCTAGGAGGAGTAGTTAATGGGACATTCCCTGTCGTAGGCGTGACAGGTCTTGAAATGTTCCCTACTGGTGGCGTCACGTGCCTCGGGGTAGGGGCATAGCGTTTTCCTCCCGCCATAATTCTCCGGAAAAGCATAGTACCTTCACATGAGTTACCCTAATCCTGGCAACTCTAATTCTTACCACTTAATGATTCAACACTTTAGACAAGCATCATCTTCAACCAACCTCCTAAGGTTCAAGCCTATCTCTAAAAGATCATAGCCTAGATTAATACCATGAGATTCTTTTCCTAGGACTTGTGGGTTTACCCAGAGACTTAACTGCTCTAATATCACCACTGTCGACGCCCTTGCTTATGCTTGGGATCGCACGTAAACTGAGACATCGAGGATGAGCAACACAAGGAAATCCACCCCCGTTCGTATCTTAACTTTTCGTTTAAGAGCAATAAATAAAAATTTTCACAGTGGAGAAGGTCAAGTCTTTCTAAAATTTGACAAGTACTCGAGATTTGCCATACATCACATGGTTTAACAATTCTAATTTCCCAAAATAACTTCGTAGAGATAATAATAATAACCCAAAGTATCAGTTCCATAAGATGATCATTCTCCCAAAACAATGGGAGCCACAAAATACATTAACATAAATAAGCGACATCAACTAGGTGCTGACCCCACGACCCTCTATTTATCAGAAGGCCCATTCTTGACCTCCTTCACACCGAGACTGAACAGGAACTGACTCAGTCCCACCTGTCTACCATGTAAGAGGCTAGTCCCTACCTCCGAGGTATAAATGCGATTCATAAATAAGAACTTGTCAATCCTCAAAGACATACAACATCCTATACACTGATGTTCTGCGGCCTTTGAAAGCACGCTCTATCGCATGTCTGCTATTAGCTGGTCATACAAAATCGGGGTCACCACGTCAAAAGGGGGAGAGGTCACCAGACCATCAGTGGTCTGGGGAGTCTCCCTGATCGTCACTGTCATCGATGCCATCATCTCCTGTAACTACTTCTATAGTCTCTAACAAGGAACGATAGTGAAAATATAAAGGGGTGAGATTTCGAGAAATCTCAGTAAGTACATAATTATTTTGACAAAAGCATCACAAACATACACTTAAGAAAATAACAAAACAAAACATATACATCATGCATTATGGGACTCATGACGTAACTGATACACATGCTCATGTCAGCTTTTGTAAACTTGTCTTTCTTTAACTTAGTTTGTATACTTACTTATAAATCATGTAACGAAAATTCTTCTGACTCATGTTTTCAAAAGACATCTTTTTGTATACTTTTCGTCATTTCTTATCTTAGGCACCATTAACATATTCGTATCTTTATTGGGGCTCGAAAGCCGTTCTTGTCATGACTTCTTTGTGGACACCTCACGGTTCCCTTTGCACCGTGTGTTCCTCGCTAGTTATCGTATCACCCGGTGACCACTCAAGCCTAAGTGAATACGTTACGCAATTCACGCGTCACCCGGCGACCACTAAAGCCTAAGTGACTACGTGAACCGCTCTTCATCACTCGGTGACCACTCAAATCGAGCGACTGCATACTTGTTCTTATAACGGTAAGGCAAAAGCCAACACCCTTTTTAGGCACCAACTAGCTTTAGGTGTGATGGCGCACCGGACACCTTTTGGCGCTATAGATGGTCCGCCGACAGTTCTTCGTCGACCTAGGGGTTTTCACTCAACTTTAAACACTCTTGAGTGATAATGGAGTTTTACTGAGACACTACCTCATCCCAGCTTTTGGGGTTCTTATAAAACATTAATTCTTTTCTTTTCTAAAAAAAAATATGTTTGACTCAAAACATGGTTTTCATACTTCATGCATGTGACATACAACCCCTAGTGCTACTTATGCAACTCACGGGCCAATGCAAACGTACTCACGTTATCATATCTATTCTCAATCAAAAGGTTCAAGATTTCATCATATACTTTCACACAAGCACACAAATGGGCTTAATGGGCCAAGAGGGGTGTTCGGCTTTCACCCCCTAGGGTTGGGCCGAACCCTCCATGGCCCTGTACTAAAGTTTTCCTCTTTCTTTTTCCTCCCCACACATCTCCAATAAGACTTAATAAAACTATTAAAATATTCTATCATCACAAAAGGGGTTGACCAAACCCTATATCAATTAGGATTACATTTTAAATCACTATTTCCTCCAAATAATTTAGTATGTCTACTCCTATATAGGAAAACCAAAATTTATGCTAGTAGATCTTACAAGTTTTATGCCTCTAAATTCTCTAATTATCCAAGTCATAACCATCATGTGAAGCAATAGTTAAATATAGAAAATATTCATCTCCAAGACCTCAAGCCCGAAACCCTATATGCAACAAAAGCATTCTATTTCATCTCCAAACTTATCTCTTGCCAAGCATGCATTTTATCACTATATGTTATATTGATATGCATCATCTTTCTTCCATCAAGTAAACTAAAATCATCAATTAAAATATGATCTCAATGCCTAAAATAACATAGGAGTTAAGCATAGATTTATAACAAGATAGTCATGGAATTTCACTAGAGAATCTTAATCTAGCATCATCAAGCAATCAATCAAACAATACATTTTCCTAAATATATACAAGAAATGCTAAAGGAAAGATAAGGATGCACTTACAATACTCTAATATAATAGTTCACATATATAAAATATTTCATTAAAATAAACTACAATTATATTGTTCAAAGTGAAAATCCTAAAAACATGAACATTGGTGTGTGTATGTGACCTAACCTAACTTTCTATTCATGAAATAGTTTTAGGATCTTGCTTACCTCTTCAAGTGTGCTTCTCCTCTAGAAAGCTTGCTTCAAGCTCCACTACTCTTAGGATATTTTAGTGTTTAGAAGGTGGAAAAAAGCAAAACGAAGTGGGAGTAGAGAGGGAAGCTTGTTGTCATGAGGTATAGAGTGAGAGTGTGTGAACAAGTGAAGCAACAATGAGAGGAAGACCAAGGCATTAGGCCATTCGGCCAAGAGGGTTTCTTAGGCTTCTAGGCACTCATTTACCTAGTTTTAGGATTGACCTTTGATGGGTTAAAAGACCCTTTTGATTGACTTCTAGCACTAGATCAAATCATGCCTAAATCTAGCTTGCACTTAGGTTGGAAGTTCTTCCCATTTCCTTCCTACGGCCGGCACACAACAAGGGTTTCAAGCCCTCCATTTCTTTCACATCACTCCTCACACACTCACCAATCATCTCACATGTCATTCCACAAGATATGAGAATCAAATTTAGAAAAAAGGGGACATGCCTTACCCTAACACAATCTGAAACTCAACCCTCTTTCCCATGGGTTTTCTTCCCCTCACTTGTTCCATTACTCAGTCACTCAACCTTATACACTTACACACACACATGTCTAATCATCTTTACACAATCCAACTTGTCTATTCATCTAGATTTGGCAAAAACCTTATGAATACATAAATGGAGTGGGCGGTTAGCTCCCTCACCCGAAACCATGCTTCCTTTCCATCTACCTTTCCTCTTTCCAATGATGTTTCCCTCACTCAATAAATCAATCTACCATGCCTCCACATGTCCTCTCAAGATCTCACATTCGGATTTGCTCCCTTGGGAAACACCATAGGGGTTCGGCACTCCCCATTTCTCAACTACCCGAAACATGCTTTCTCCCATACTTCCAGTCTTCCACTTCTATCTTCACCAAATCTAGCATGTTTCCCTTAACTAGATTTGGTATGATCCTAAGGAGACTAAAATGGAAGATTTTCCTCTCCCTTAAACGCCTCCCAAGCAATACCAATGATGAGAAAATCTCATCTTCGCTTTCACATTCCTTCCTTCAAGAAAACAACTAGTCAACTCTTCAACTACTAATATTTTCTTTCTTGTACCGACTCGTCTTTGAAGACATACGAAAGCTCTCCTAGGGTGACATGTTTCTCCATGCATGGGCTTGGTTGACTCATGGGTCACTCTCATGGGCCTATGGGCTTTGATACACCACTTAGGGCCAATATCCTAGTCCATACTTCCTAAACCTCAATTCCAAGCCCAAACCCCCAATTCTTACTAACCTAAAATACATTTTGTCATTCCTTAAAAATTAAATAAGTATAATAATAAGAGATGGAAATTCTGGGTCGTCACAACTTTGCTCGTTGTCATCATCAATAAGCTCTAGATCCGAATTACTATGATCATCACCACTTTTAGATTTTGTTAGCACAATTTCAAAAAAGTCATCAACATCCATTGTATGAGCTATAAAGGATTTTTCATCATCATATGATGAACTACAAGTTTCAAATTTTAAATTATCACTTTGTAATACTTTTTCCTTAGTTTTCTTAGTGTTTGGGCACTCCCCTCTAATGTGACTATATCCAGAGCACTCATAACATTGTACCTTGTAGTTTTTTTTTAGATTTTTCTTTATTACTTTTTCTTTTAGTAAATTTCTTACATCATTTTTTTTTCCAATAGCTTTCTTGTCAACCAAGAATTTTCTGAATTTTCTTAAAATAATATATATACCCTCACCATTCAGATTTTCTTCATCAGAAAAATCATCTAGATCTTCTTAATAGTTTTAAAAGCAATGGATTTACCTTTTCTCGTTTGAGGTGAGGACTCAAATGTTTGTTAGGATCCGACCAATTATTCAACCTTAATATCATCCAAATCCTTACTTTTCTCAATATCTATCACTTTCTGATGAATTCTTTCTGACAAGGATCTTAAAATCCTTCTCACGACCCTTGAATCTTCCATCTTCTTACTGAGATTAAAAATGGAATTTATAATCAGTATTAAGTTTAGCATAAAAATAATCAAATCTCTCATCTTCCAGTATTTTAATCTCCTCAAATTTTGAGATTAGCAGCTGTAATTTTGAAATCTTCACAATTTTTGTTCTCTCATGTGTAAATTCCTTGGGAGATACATCCATGAAAATAGCATTAAGTCCTTTGTTATTCCAATTGTTGTTGGTGATCTCATCTGTTGTCAATGCATCAATGGTTGTCACGGGTTTGGTCCATCCACTCTCAACAGCAGACCACACATGCTCACCCAACAACTTCATGTAAGCCTTGATAAGAACTTTTCAGTAAGCATAGTTTTTCCCATCAAAGTATGACGGCATATATAACGACGTCGACCTAATCTACAGGGACACAGATCAAACTTGATTGAGTGAGCCACGCTCTGATGCCAAATAAATTTTCAAATTATCCACGTATTTCAATTCAATGACCTACCAATTCACTCAACAAATTAGTTAGTCGTTTGTTATATGATAATTTGATAATAAATCAAATATATATACTAAATAAAAAGTTTGTACCACCAAATCTTGGTTATGAATGGAAATCTTTTGAAGAACTCCTCAAATGTAAAACCTTATGGGGAGCCAAGCCAAGGAGTAGCTATTAGAACTTCTGGCGATCTTCAAGCAATTGACTTTTCTCCTAGAACTCTAGTAGCTGATCTTAATCACTTCAAGTGCACCTCAGTGTATGTATGCATCAAGGAGAGAAAGAACAAAATAGTAGAGAACTATTCACAAGAAATCTCTCACACTCAAACACTTGGATTTCTCTCAAATCTCCAAGCTCACAAAATAAACACTGATCCCTAAGATGATGAAAACCTTTAGACAAGCCTCCTATAAATAGGCTACTCAGTAGCTATCTATTCTTGTTGACGATTATATTAAGTTAGAATTATGTTATGCTATTGACAGACTATTGATGCCCAATACTGAAACTTCTCAATAGATAACTACTTCAGCTTTTGGATAACTCTTGACAGTTTAAAATTGATATTTCCTATCTTTTGAAATTTTCTTATCCAAATCATGATCTCCTATCTTTCCGAATCTTCCATCCAGATTACTTGATATCTCCTAATTTTTTTAATCAGCTATCCAACTCACTTTTTCGAATCAACTATCTAGATCACATATAAGATTTTGACTCAGAGTAGAACTCTACTAACGAATAATATCAAATAGAAGTTTTAGAGTTCCAGTGAAACTCTGCTGATAGCTTTTTGACGCGCAGTTCTAAAACTCCTTATTAGATAAAAGATTCAATTTGGATAGGCCTTGATAGTTTGAACTTCAATATCTCTTTTTCGAATTCAGATCATCTCCTTTTGAATCTAGGTTATCTTCTTTTTGAATCTAGACATCTTCTTTTGAATCTTTATCTATCTAATCACTTAACTTGAATATACATAGATAAAGATAAGATAAATTGCATTCATCCAAATTTCAAACTCAGACTGCTTAGTTGTTTTTGTTTTTTCTTGTTTTTTTGTTTTGTTGGTTTTGTATATACTGTTTGTATAGAAAAAAATCATATTTGAGAAATAGTCTCTCAGACTTTTTAGTTCGTATAGTAGTACTTTTCTCCTCCTTTGAAAGAGAAAATTTAGTAAATGCCTCCTTTTGGAGGCAATGATTAGTATCTCAGATTGTTATCTGATAGAATTAGAAGGCTGTGCGTTCAACTATTTCTAGTTGACTTGTAACTGAGTTTTCTCAGTTCATATGGGTCACATTGTAAACTTCAAATTACTGGTTGAATGGAAGTAGACCTATTCCTCAAAAGAAAAAAAAACTCAAAGATAAGATAAACTCTTATCATCTAATCATCTAGTCATATACAAATTTATCAACTTAATCACCTAATCCTAGCCAACAAACTTTTGCATTTACAATGTAGAGAGGGGTAGCTTGTCCCTAATCTTGGGCAACGAAGATGTGACTAAAGTACTCGACTGGTGTAAGAGATTGAATATTGTTGAAGGTGTGACATATGCCTTGTCTTACCGCAACCCCTTCCGATTACTCATGTAATATATCAAGTAGCAACATTCTGCTGAACTCTCAATTTGAGGCTAGTGTTTCAGACTTTTGGACTGCTAAACTTTTGGAGCTAAACTCATCCAATTGGACTTTCCATGCATGCTTGGATATATTGAACCAGGTTATAATTTATTTCATTGTCCTATCAAAGAAAAGCATGCATATGTGTTGATTTTGTCCCTCTTTCAGGTAACTGAAAAATGTGATGCGTATAGCTTTGCAGTATTGGCAATTGAAGTAATTAGAGGAAAGCATTCGAGTGATTTCATCTCCTCACTGTCAATGACATTAGTTGTGGAGAACATGCAGTTGAGAAATGTGTTGGACCTATGGCTTCCATTTCCAACAACTCAAGATGAAAATGAACTTATAATAGTTATACAGTCAAGGTTTTAGATGCACATGATTTCTCGAGTGTTATTGACCCATATTGCAATGACTTATAATAGTTATTGATAGAGGGCCCATCCTGTGTGTTCCAAGTCCAACCCTTAGATTATGCTATGCTTGACTAAGTGTAGGAAACCTATGTTGTTTTATTTTCTTCTCTACTTGGGTTCCCTTGCGCGCTCCAACCCCACCTCTCTTCTTTTGGGGTACTACTACCGTTAGCTGTAATGGGAAAGTACTACAGTTTATTTTGATTTTGAAGGACTTTCATCCCTCCACTGGGAACATTAATTATTTTTTGCTTCTTGCTGAGTATAAATCCAGAGTTCATGATGTAAAGCATGTAATGTAGTTAATAAAAACAATAGAAATGATAAAGGCCAAATAATATATCTTAAAATATATCTTTATTCATTTCCATACACATAATATTGCTCGACACTTTGGAGGCATCGATCTCATGGTGAAATGACCCATCTCTTGTATTTGAAAGCCTCCTCCTTTATATAACTTTCTCACCTACGGCCAGAGGTACCTAAATTTTCAAAGTTGACGTAGTCAAGGCTTGAAAAACATGTTAAAAACTTTAAAAAAAAATTAAAAAAATAGTTTGAACAAGCTCACTCTGATTATGAAATTTGCTACTCATCATTTTCACACATCATATGCTATATTTATTTTAATTTTTTAAAACTTTTTAAATTTCTTTTAGTTTTACTCTTCCTAACCTAAATAAAATATTCTTCTCATCATCCTAAATACACCACATTTGGTAAGAGAAAAAATTAAAAAATAATATGTGGTGTGTGATGTGAGGATTTATAAAATTTCCTAAACTTATTTATACAACAAGTACTACGTGAGATCAGTTCTGCTTTCCTTTTTTTTAGAGAGAGAAACTCTTCCTTCTCTCTAGAATTTTCTCCATTTTAGTGAGTATTGTCGTTGGCGAGGAGGACAAAACTATGGCTCTCACCTTCCTCTCCTACTCTTTTATTTTGTTGCAATGTTTACACACTTTTAAAGTAGTGTTTTTCTCTTCTTCCCTCCACCAGTTTGGATTTGATCAGATCTATTGCTCTCCAAGCACCATCTACTACACGTGCCCCACCAGCACAACCTACAGCTGCCGATCTACTGGAACGAAGCAGAGACACGCCAGTCTCTCCAAGATCCTTTAGATCGGGGCCACCTCTTGTCCATCCCGTCGGCGTGTGACTGTCATGCTCCCTCATAGGGGTGCAGAAAAAACAGTGCTCCTCCACAATAGCTCTGCCCACTCGATGCCTATGTTATCGCTTTTCTTGATCGATGATCTCGATGATGGGTCAAAGGATCTCCCAAAAAATCATCTCAAGATAACAAGCAACAATCCACCCACTGCTTTCTCTGCTTTTAATGGGCTTCCACCACCTCCAGTGGTGTGAACAGCTTATTTTTGTCGTTTAAGACTATGTCCTCTTAGTAGAACTTGGGTGAAAATCAAGAAATTGAGTCGCTACCACCAGTTTTTTTTTTTTCCCACCTCCTTGCACTATTGTTATTGTTTTGGGGCAATTGTTGGAGAACTCTACTCCGTCATCATGTATCATCTTTTTTAATTATAATGAAATTTAGCTACTTGCTTAGGAAAAAAGAAAGGTGCTACGTACTCATTGTACCATTCAAATTACTATTTCTTTCTTTGTTTCACGAGGATTTTAAGAGATTTTATTTTTTACCCTCGCCCTATATATAACATATATAGTTCTTTTTCTTATATAATTTGTACATCACTTGGGTGGCATTTCAATACAATTGCAATTATAGACCGAACTTATACCACGACGAGACTATCTGCATCTCTTCCCATTTTAGATGTGCAAAAACTCATGCTAGGACATGGGTCGATCAGAAAGCTCTGACATTACAAGTTGGTAGTAGAAAACTGAAGAAATTAAGGAAAATAAGGGAATTAATTAGCATATATATGTAGTTTGAGGCATAGAACACAGTAAAGCTGGCACATATCTTTTTAATCCTTCTTAAAAGCAAATATAATCCCTTGATAAAGACGATTCGACCAGCCAGCTGGGATAAATATCAAATATTAAACCAAATAATAAAACAAAATAAGAAATATATAAATTACAATTTGAATGATTAACTTTTCTCTAAAACTTCAAAACTACATAATAATTAACCATTAAAGTTAAGAAAATCTAGGTATTTCGTTGATTGATCAACAAAACGATGTTAGTTCATTTGGAAGTTCATCACAATCGAAAATCATTTAATAACCAGCTTGGAGGGGGCCGCTTGTTTATGGTAATTAGTTCCAATGATCCTCGGTCGATCCATCTTATTTACGTTATTTCGTAACTAAATTAATCTCTTCTTAATTGAGATGTGTATTTTATTTAAAAGATTTTGGTTAGGTAAAATACTAAAGCAATGTCAGTTCCAACATGTTGGCGTGCATTAATAACTGACATATATGTCATAATTCATTGACCGAAATCGTTTTTCCATTACTCATGACTTTTCCAAATACATCCAAATACCAAAACATCATGAAGGTTACTTACAGAAATCGTTTTTCAGAAAAATGGCCGTGTCTCTCTTAACTGGGGAGGCTTCCTACATCTCATCTTTTAAGCATCATTCCTGACTTCTACCAGCAGCATACATCTTCCTCTAACTACAAATTTTCGTTAGGAGACAAAGTTTGAGAAAGAAAGTTAAGGTAGTATGAGTAAAAAAACGAAGACTTTGACGGACTCTCTCGTGGTGGAGTATCTCAAGCTCTCTACTTAATTTCAGCGATTTATATATAATATCAAGACGGCCATTATGAATCACAAATGTCTATATCTCTTTCCGAGATAAAAATAAAAACGAAGAGTACTTCGAAAAATTAAAAGAGTAGAAAAAATTCATTAATAATCATCATAGACAACATATATATTTTTCTTTTTCCAACGTGAGGCCCGGTTTTAAGTGACTAAAATGATATATAGGGATGACGACTGCGCGCCTCCTTTAACAAATGAAGCAATAATAATGAATATTGTAGACAAGAATTTTCAACCATTAATTGCTGAGAAATTGTTGCAAAAAGTTGAATGTGCTGGGTAGCCAATTATGGGGGACAAGGCCCCCCAAGGCTTTGACGCAATATATAATATGTATATATATACACACACTAGTGTAGGAGCTACGTGCAAGACACGTATGCCCCTTGCAGGTAGCTCATAATTTTATCCTTTAGTTTTTCTTTCATCTGCTCATAAATTTAAGTTTATTAAATTTAATGAGAGCCTTTCTCAATCATTTGGGATGCAGCTACATCCTTTAGGGTTCATGTGTGTGTGGTATGAGGATGATTTATAAAGAAATTCCCAAAATATTATATGAAATACAAGAAGTACTACTGTTGATTGTATTCAATTCTAGTACCTTTTCTTCATCTCACGAGGATTTTAGGAGTTTTTTTTTTTTACCTTCTATATATAATATATATAGTTCTTTCTCTTATAATTTGTACATCACTATTAGTTCATTGATCAACAAAACGATTAGTTCATGATTAGGAAGTTCATCACAATCGAAAATCATTAACCAGCGCTTGGAGGTGGCCGCTTGTTTATGGTAATTAGTTCCAATGTTCCTCAGTGGATCCACCTTGTTTATGGTAACTCATAACTTAATCTCTTCTTACTTGATATTTGTCATAATTCATTGACCGACATCGTTTTTCCATAACTCATGACTTTTCCAAATACATCCAAATACCAAAACAATATCACGAAAGTTACTTATTGAAATTGTTTTTCAACAAAATGGCCGCCTCTCTTGACTGGAGAGACATCCTAGATCTCATCTTTTCTTCACACCATATAGGCACGCATGAACTCGAACTTCTGCGTGATGTCGTATATCTTGTTAGCACTTGGGGATAGATATCTAGTCTAATAGTCGCTCTCTTCAAATGGCTAGGTTTGGGATACAAAACATATTTCATCTCATCTTATCTCATTTAATTATTACAATTTTCCTAAATTTCAATATAAAATATAATAAATAATTCAAATTTTTCAAATTTTAAAATAATAATAATATATCAAGAAATAAGATTTTATTCAACTTTCATCTTAACTCATTGTCCAAACCGCTTCTTGTCAATGTTTGTTTTGAATAGCAAAAGCCTCACATCTTATCTCATCTCATGATCTTATCTTATATCAATATCCAAACACCACAAATACAATATTTTTAAATTTCAAATATTCAACTTTTTCATCTAATCATTATCTAATCATTATAAATTTTTTAAATTTTCATAAAAAACACAAAAATAATTAAACTTTTTCAAACCTTAAAACAAAAATTATATTGAAAATTATATTAGAATTATATTTTAATTTATAATATTTTTACTCTATTTTTTCTCTCTTCTTTTTCAAAACCCCATAAATCATCTCAACTTAAGTAAATTTTATCAGTATTCACAAATCATTTCTCTCTTCTTTTTCAAACATATAATATGTTGAAGGAGGAGGTCCCAGATTGTATTGTGGCATGCCTACTCACTGATATAAGTTGAAATACTATTGCTGGTTAGATATTTTGATTGAGGTTCTTTTCAAAAAAAAAAAAATGTAGCAACATCTTGTTGGATTCTCAATTTGAGGCTCATGTGTCCTGAGCCTGGTTATAGATATGTTGCACCTGGTTATATAAGTTATTTCATTGTCCTATCAAAGAAAAGCATGCATACGTATTGATTTTGTCCATCTTTCCTTTCTTTATTTTCTTTGCAGGCAGAGCTTGCTTACTATACAATGAAGGAAACAAAAAAAAAATGTGATGTGTATAACTTTGGGATATCAACAATTCAAGTCATTAGAGGCAAGCATCTAGGTGATTTCATCTCCTCACAATCATCGCCGTTAGCGATATGGAGAATATGCATGTGTAAGATGTGTTGGATCAACATCTTCCATTTCCAATAGTTCAAGTTGAGAATGAACTTATAATAGTTCTTGTGAGACCCCAGATTTTTCTATATTTTGTGTATTATTTTATTATTATTTTTTACTGTCTTATTTTATTTTATTATTATTATTAGTGGTTTATTTTACTTATTATTATTACATGATATATGGTTTTATATATTTTATTTAATTATTATTATTGGTTCTTTCATTTGGATCGTTATCATTATTATTTTTGGTTTAATTGTTTAATTTTATTACTATTTAATTTATTGTGTTTTCTTTTGTTTCAATGATTATTTTACTTTTTGGATCATTTTGGATTGGCTCCTTTATTTTTTCAGCTCATCAAATTATTGGATTTTATTATTTTATTCTATTTCATATTGTGGTATTTGAATTTAGTTCATTGGATCTTTTCTTCTATTTTATTTTTGAGTTAGGCTGTTTATGTAGTGTATTTATTTGTTTTATTATTTGGTTATTTTATTTTATTTTATTTTATTATATCAATTGCTCTTTAGTCTATTTTATTAAGTAGTGTTTTGGATTTTTAATTATTTTTATTTTATTATTACTAAGTTGTGTAATTATTTCAATGTGACTTTGTTTAAATTATACTTTATTTTCGGTTTGGCCTAGTATTTATGGATGTTTTACTTTCGGCTTGCCTTGGTGTTTTTGTGTTCTAATTTACGTTGGGCCGTGTGTGTGATTGATAGAGGGCGCATCCGGTGTCCAAGCCCAGCCCTTAGATTATGCTATGCTTGACTAATTGTAGGAACCCTATGTTGTTTTATTTTCTTCTCCCCTTGGGTTCCCCTGCGCGCTGCAGCCCCACCTCTCTTCTTTTGGGCTACTACTACCGTTAGCTGTAATGGGAAAGTACTACTGTTTATTTTGATTTTGAAGGACTTTCATCCCTCCACTGGGAACATTAATTATTTTGTGCTTCTTGCTGAGTAAAAATCCAGACTTCATGATGTAAAGCATGTAATGTGGTTGATAAAAACAATAGAAATGATAAAGGCCAAATAATATATCTTAAAATATATCTTTATGCATTTCCATACACATAATATTGCTTGACACTTTGGAGGCATCGATCTCATGGTGAAATGACCCATCTCTTGTATTTGAAAGCGACATATATATATATATATAGATAGATATATAAACGATGCATGCTAAACTAGAGACATATATAATTTTTTGTCTCAGGGAAGCGGCGGGAAGCATCTCCTCGCCCAAGGTTAAGGGTGGGGGGGGGGGGATCGTTAGGGATTTGAGGGGTCGATCGCCGGGGAGACGGTCCCATAATATCTGCCCGAGAAGCTGCAATTAGGCCAAAGCTAATTAGTTATTAAGTAAATATATATATATATATATATATATATATATATATATAAGAGAATTAATAGAACTAGTTTACAGCTAATGCTGCAGAAGAGATTGAGAAGTACTTTGAGATAACGTTTGGACGTAGAAATTATGAGATATGAAATTCTCAAAATTTCTTGTTAATTTCTTTTCATATAATATTTAAATATAAAGTATTTTTCAAATTTAAATCTTCAAATTTAACTTATCGTTACTAATCATTATCTAAAACAAAAGTCAATACAAATTTTACAAACTTCAAAATTAAATACAAAAATCAATACACTTTTTTCCCACTTCAAAACAAAAACAAAATTAAAAAGTTTATATTGAAACAATTTTTTAAATATATGATACTTTTGTTCAATTTGTTCCCTACTTTTTTTAAATCCAATAAAATATCTCAACTTAAACCATTTGTTTACCATCTACAAACTTTTGAGATACATAAATTGTCCGAGCCCTAAAACAAACATCTAAGAGTACTAGATCCGAGCATAAATGCATATGAGAGAGAGAGAGAGAGATCCGTACAATATGTACCACGACCACCTGAGCATAAATGCATATGGTTAGCGAGGATGAGAAACGCAATGAAGCAAAACACAATGGTAGTAGAAAGTTTGAGAGCCATCCTGAGTTTAATCTTAATGGGAGGCAGATCATGAGGAATCTACACCAGCCGCCTCCTTTATATAACTTTTTCACCTACGACCAGAGGTACCTAAATTTTCAAAGTTGACACAGTCAAGGCTTGAAAAACATGTTAAAACTTAAAAAAAAAATAAAAAAATAGTTTGAACAAGCTCACTCTAATTATGAAATTTGCTACTCATCATTTCCACACATCATACGCTATATTTATTTTAATTTTTTAAAACTTTTTAAATTTCTTTTAGTTATACTCTTCCTAACCTAATTAAAATATTCTTCTCATCATCCTAAATACACAACACATTTGGTAAGAGAAAAAATTAAAAAATAATATGTGGTGTGTGATGTGAGGATTTATAAAATTTCCTAAACTTATTTATACAATAAGTACTATGTGAGATCAGTTCTGCTTTCCTTTTTTTTAGAGAGAGAAACCCTTCCTTCTCTCTAGAGTTTTCTCCATTTTTGTGAGTATTGTCGTTGGCGAGGAGGGTGAAGCTATGGCTCTCACCTTCCTCTCCTACTCTTTTATTTTGTTGCAATGTTTTTACACTTTTGAAGTAGTGTTTTTCTTCTTCTTTCCTTCACTGGTTTGGATTTGATCAGATCTATTGCTCTCTAGGCACAATCTACTACACGCGCCCCACCAGCACAACCTATAGCTGCCGATCTACTGGAATGGAGTAGAGACACGCCAATCTCTCCAAGATCCTTTAGATCGGGGCCACCTCTTATCCATCCTGTCAACGTGTGACTGCCATGCTCCCTTACAGGGGTGCGGAAAAAACAGTGCTCCTCCAGCATAACTCTGCCCACTCGATGCCTATGTTATTGCTGTTCTTGATCGATGATCTCAATGATGGGTCAAAGGATCTCTCAAAAAATCATCTCAAGACAACAAGCAATAGTGCACCCACTGTTTTCTCTGCTTTTAATGGGCTTCCACCACCTCCAGCGGTGTGAACAGCTTATTTTTGTCGATTAAGACTATGTCCTCTTAGTAGAACTTGGGTGAAAACCAAGAAATTAAGTTGCTACCACCAGTTTTTTTTTTCTTTTTTTTTTCCCGCCTCCTTGCACTATTGTTATTGTTTTGGGGCAATTGTTGGAGAACTCTACTCCACATATATATAGCATAACAATTTTATTGAGTTAAGACTATGTTCATGATTATTTATGAAATCCATTATTTATTTTTTTTAATTTCTCATAAAAAAATATTAAATCTATCTTAACCTACTTTATTATATATTCAAACAAATCTAAAACATGTCTCAATGACTAGACTTATAAAATATTATTATTCCCAGATAAATTCAGATCATTCAAGACATCCAAACATAATGTAAAACAGTAAAATACTCAATCCTGGCCGGGTCAATTTGTATATTTTATATTAAAGTAATGGGTATCTCTCTATTAAACAAATCTGTGATTGTTGTTTTGTCATCTATTCTATTCACAAATCGACATGACAACGTATGGTTGGGAAAAAACAAAACAAATATGGCTTTTGCAGAAATTTCTGAGTCTTGAGTTAACATTTATAATGATTCTCCAAGATGAAGTCCAGCAGAAAAGAACTACATTTTTTCACGTTTTATGTTTTTCAATACTGGGCTCATCACTAATATTATTTGGCCTTTTTAAACTAGTCCTTGGTTTTCCACGAAGGACAATGAACATTGTTGACAAAATGTTCTGATATTTTTTTGGATTCTTGTTTTTTTACAATAATTTGAAAATTGTTGATGAAACTTTTTTGGAAATTCTATGTTTGTTTATTTATATTGTCAGTACTAATCAATGTAATTTTTTTTTGGTTGTGAAGATACAAAAGTTAAAAAGAGTCGAAGCATTATTGTTTGAATCATTTTGAAACAATAAAAGTAGATTAGTTGACTCACAACAGTCTTAGTTTGTTTTTTGAAACTAAATTACCCATTTGAATATCGAGTATTCAATCTAGCTAATTTAATTAAACAGCTTTAATAATTATTTTCAATTAATCTGCATGTAATGTATACATTACAGAACAGTCAAAGCACAAGGCAAAAATGGTAAAAAAAATAAAATGAGTCGAGCGTTATTTCAAGCACATGATAAAAGACCAAGATATGCGCAAATGGGACACTGATTTGCAGAGTAATTGCCGTAAATATTCCCTAATCAGAAAAGAAACTTGCTCAAACTAAAGTTGAAATCACAAAAATGCATGTTTCCTATATACGTGTTTCCTAAGATAAATAATGGGTTGCTCTTCACTCAAATGAACAAATTTACACAGCCGAATCTTCACATAAGAAACTAAATCAATCTTAACCTTAAAATAAACAATGGTCTGCAGCGAGAATGAGAGGAGATTCGAAAAGACAAACCTGGGAATCTGTGAGGAGTGAACGGCATCAGTGAGAGAGAGCAGCGATCGTCGTCGGCAAGAGAAAGAAGCGATCGTCGTCGGCAAGAGAGAGGGGGAACTGTGAAATCTCAAGTGAGAGAAATCAAAATGCAGGCGGAAGTATTATTAGATAAACGGGTTATCGGGTATTATTCCAACGGGTCGGTAACGGGTATCAGAAGGGTGGCTTTCATTTGCATTGATATCGGGTCGGGTTATCGGGTCAGAAGGGGTCGGATTGTCGGACGGGTCGGGAGAACAGCCATTTTGTTAACCCCTAATCATTTAATAACCAGCTTGGAGGGGGCCGCTTGTTTATGGTAATTAGTTCCAATGATCCTTGGTCGATCCATCTTATTTACGTTATTTCGTAACTAAATTAATCTCTTCTTAATTGAGATGTGTATTTTATTTAAAAAATTTTGGTTAAGTAAAATACTGAAGCAATGTCAGTTCCAACATGTTGGCGTGCATTAATAACTGACATATATGTCATAATTCATTGACCGAAATCGTTTTTCCATTACTCATGACTTTTCCAAATACATCCAAATACCAAAACATCATGAAGGTTACTTACAGAAATCGTTTTTCAGCAAAATGGCCCTGTCTCTCTTGACTGGGGAGGCTTCCTACATCTCATCTTTTAAGCATCATTCCTGACTTCTACCAGCAGCATACATCTTCCTCTAACTACAAATTTTCGTTAGGGGACAAAGTTTGAGAAAGAAAGTTAAGGAAGTATGAGTAAAAAACGAAGACTTTGACGGACTCTCTCCTGGTGGAGTATCTCAAGCTCTCTACTTAATTTCAGCGATTTATATATAATATCAAGACGGCCATTATGAATCACAAATGTCTATATCTCTTTCCGAGATAAAAATAAAAACGAAGAGTACTTCGAAAAATTAAAAGAGTAGAAAAAATTCATTAATAATCCTCATAGACAACATATATATTTTTCTTTTTCCAACGTGAGGCCCGGTTTTAAGTGACTAAAATGATATATAGGGACGACGACTGCGGGCCTCCTTTTAACAAATGAAGCAATAATAATGAATATTGTAGACAAGAATTTTCAACCATTAATTGCCGAGAAATTGTTGCAAAAAGTTGAATGTGCTGGGTAGCCAATTATGGGGGACAAGGCCCCCCAAGGCTTTGACGCAATATATAATATGTATATATATACACACACTAGTGTAGGAGCTACGTGCAAGACACGTATGACCCTTGCAGGTAGCTCATAATTTTATCCTTTAGTTTTTCTTTCATCTGCTCATAAATTTAAGTTTATTAAATTTAATGAGAGCCTTTCTCAATCATTTGGGATGCAGCTACATCCTTTAGGGTTCATGTGTGTGTGGTATGAGGATGATTTATAAAGAAATTCCCAAAATATTATATGAAATACAAGAAGTACTACTGTTGATTGTATTCAATTCTAGTACCTTTTCTTCATCTCACGAGGATTTTAGGAGTTTTTTTTTTTTACCTTCTATATATAATATATATAGTTCTTTTTCTTATAATTTGTACATCACTATTAGTTCATTGATCAACAAAACGATTAGTTCATGATTAGGAAGTTCATCACAATCGAAAATCATTAACCAGCCCTTGGAGGTGGCCGCTTGTTTATGGTAATTAGTTCCAATGTTCCTCAGTGGATCCACCTTGTTTATGGTAACTCGTAACTTAATCTCTTCTTACTTGATATTTGTCATAATTCATTGACCGAAATCGTTTTTCCATAACTCATGACTTTTCCAAATACATCCAAATACCAAAACAATATCATGAAAGTTACTTACTGAAATTGTTTTTCAACAAAATGGCCGCCTCTCTTGACTGGAGAGACATCCTAGATCTCATCTTTTTCTTCGAACCATATAGGCACGCATTAACTCGAACTTCTGCATGATGTTGTATATCTTGTTAGCACTTGGGGATAGATATCTAGTCTAATAGTCGCTCTCTTCAAATGGCTAGGTTTGGGATACAAAATACATTTCATCTCATCTTATCTCATTTAATTATTACAATTTTCCTAAATTTCAATATAAAATATAATAAATAATTCAAAATTTTCAAATTTTAAAACAATAATAATATATCAAGAAATAAGATTTTATTCAACTCACATCTCAACTCATTGTCCAAACCGCTTCTTGTTAATGTTTGTTTTGAATAGCAAAAGCCTCACATCTTATCTCATCTCAAGATCTTATCTTATATCAATATCCAAACACCACAAATACAATATTTTTAAATTTCAAATATTCAACTTTTTCATTTAGTCATTATCTAATCATTATAATTTTTTTAAATTTTCATAAAAAACACAAAAATAATTAAACTTTTTCAAACCTTAAAACAAAAATTATATTGAAAATTATATTCGAATTATATTTTAATTTTATAATATTTTTATTCTATTTTTCTCTCTTCTTTTTCAAAACCCCATAAATCATCTCAACTTAAGTAAATTTTATTAGTATTCACAAATCATTTCACTACTATTCACAAATCAACTTATCTTACTATACAAACAAAAGCCTGGCTCTGTTTTTATAGTGAGATAAGATGCTTTTAGATAAAGGTTGAAAATTGAAATAAAATATTGTTATAATATTATTTTTTAATATTATTATTGTTTTGAAATTAAAAAAAAGTTAAATTAGGATTTTAAAAAGTTAAATTACTTATTATATTTTGTGATCAAAATTTGAAAAAATTATAATGATAAAATAAAATAAGTTAAGATAATTCCTTGATCCAAACATGACCTAAACGTTTTGCTTTCAATTACGATACAAGAGAATGTTACATATGAAAATGCCAACCTGGCAAGTTTACTTGTTCCGTCACAAATAGATAGCTAGGGTGATGCCGAATATTAGCCAAAGTCTTAAACTTGCTTTAGCCCAAAACAATGGGCTTAACATGCTGTCAAAAGCCCAATAAAGATAAAGAGAAGTGAAGAGGGTAGAAACTAATTCAATTAAATCACTTCAGGAAATATATATGTCAACATACAATTCAGGCAACATACATAAAATTCTGACCAATATAAAATTCCCGAATTATAGGCCATTAAAAACTCATCCCGTCCATTTCTTTATGTCTTAAAACAAGGCCCTTTTAGTTCAAAAAAGAAAAAAAAAAACTAGGCCCTTGTAAAATAGTACTTCCTTGTGTTAATGCAAATATGCTCTTGCGATTTTGGAGGATTTTGATTTCTTGCACTACAAATAAAAAGCTTTTTTGGAACGATTTTAAATTTGAACGAAATCAAAATTGTTTTAAAAAGTGAGATTTAGGAATGAATTTTATATTTCATGCCAACAAAATGACGAAAAATGTAAACCATTCAAACGCGTTCGAACAGTATAATTAGGGATAAAATATTTTGTCCCTAATAATGAAACCATTCGAATGTAATGTTTTAACGTTCGAACGGTTAAATTTAACCGTTCGAACGTTAAAACATTTTGGCGCATTGAGTAAAACTATTATAGCGGAAAATTGCTCTACCGTTCAAATGTACCAATTTCACCGTTCGAATGATAAATTTCAAACGGTGTTCGAACGTACAAATTATACTGTTCGAACGGTGTTCATATGTTTTTTCACAAAATTATATTTATATTAACTAGTAATTATAAGAAAAACAAAATATTGTTCATTCTAAAAACAAAACATAAACAAATAAAAGATAGAAAGTACTAAGATCCCAAGTCTTTGTACAATTATACGACTGTAGCTAAACGTTTCTCTATCTATGTCAGTCAAATACTGATGGTGACCTGAGTCGCAGACATGGCATCAAGCTTTGTACGTAACTCAAAGACATTAACAGTAATCTCTGTACAAAACTCAGACACAACAGTACGTATGGTATATATATGTTATCAATAGTATAATATATTAACATATTATATTATAGTTATAGTCTACTTAGATATATATAATATAATATAAGTTATATGATGTAGTATAATATAATATATAATATACTATATATACTATATATACTATATACTATATAGTATATAGTACTATTATATTAATATGTACGACTATTATATAGTACTATATTATATATAGTTAAATTATAACTAGTACTATTATAGTTAAATTATATTTATAGCTATTAATTAATTATAACTATTACTATATAGTTAATTTAATTATATTATTATATAGTATTAATTATAATACTATTAACTATATTAGTACTTTAACTATATTATACTATACTATTAGTACTATAAATTATATTTATAGGTATTAACTATAGTACTATATGGTACTAGTATACTATACAGTCTTATATAGTACTATACTATATTACTATAGTAATTTATTTATATTAGTATATACTATATATGTCATTAACTATATATGTCATTATAAGTAGTACTATAATATATAGTACTATATGTTATATGTCATATAATATATACTAGTATATAATATATTATATATTATATTATACTACATCATATAACTTATAGTATATTATATGTATAATATAAAATATTAATATATTATATAATATATAGTATATAGTATATATAGTAATGTGCTAATATAATTAATACTAGTATATATTATATAACATATAGTACTATATATTATAGTACTACTTATATGATATATATAGTTAATAATATATATTGTATTTTACTTTACTATACCATAATAAATATGATATTATAGTCTAATATCAATGATACCATATATATTAGTTATAGTTTAATTAGATGACACTATATATGATAGTATATATTGTTATCTCTAGTCTAATATAATAACATATTATATTATAGTTATAGTCTACTAAATGACACTATATATGATAGTATATACATGTTATCTATAATCTAATAGATTAACATATTCTATTTTAGTTATAGTCTACTTAGATGACACTATATATGATACTATATATATATAATATATAGTTTAATATATTAACATAATATATTTTAGTTATAATCCAATTAGATGAAACTATATAATATGCTAATTGTATAGATGTGACAGTATGTTGATATTATATATATATTACTTATAATTTAATTAGTATGATATTATATATTCATATATACTCCACTAAAATATAATATATAATATGCTCAATTATATATTATAATATGATATTACTATGATACTAAACTATAGTATCATCTAATATGTCTATATATATTAATGTTGTTATTTTATTTAAAAAAATAGTGAAAAAAAAATTATTAAACATTTACCAAATCGTTTGAACTGTTACAAATAAGCATTCGAACGTTCATATTATATTTTGGTACAAAACGGGAATGCATCCAGAACCGTTTGAATGTACTATTTATACGTTTGAACGTAAAACTTTAGGAGAGATATTTTTCACTTCATAGTCCCACATTTGAACGGTTAGTAAATAACTGTTCGAACGGTAAATATTCTGCAAATACAAGACAAAACCTCATTCTCCCTCTCCTCCCACCCATCTTAATCTCTCACGAACCTAACCCATATCCACGAGCCAGCACCATTCTCCCTTAATCCAGTCCCAAAATACTACCAGTTTTTATTTCACTCAATTATTATCGAATTAATCCGTTATTTTTATTGTTTTTTGGGGAGCTTCTCGCATTGGGTATACGACAATCTTCTTGCCTTTTCATCTCCCAAACCCTAGGTATATTTTTATATTCTCCTTTTAGTTTAAATATACTATTTTGCAATGTTAGTATATTATTTATTATTGATATTGTTGTTTGTGTTGGTGTGAGTTCGGAATTAATGGGCGTTTTCAT
Organism: Platycarya longipes; assembly: GCA_036559045.1. Taxonomy (NCBI): domain Eukaryota; kingdom Viridiplantae; phylum Streptophyta; class Magnoliopsida; order Fagales; family Juglandaceae; genus Platycarya; species Platycarya longipes. The sequence goes on from CM071799.1 coordinate 37,251,173, forward strand.
TTGTTGAAGATGACTTTTGCGGTTGTTGAAGACGACTGGAATCTGAAGCATACCCGTTCGAACGAATTAGACCTACCATTCCAATGGGTTTGGTCCAGTTCGAACATAAATTAACAACGTTCGAATGGAAGCTTATACATCAATGTATTTATAATTAGAAATTAGAATATATAAGGATAGTTGTCCATAATGATTATTCAAATATAGTTTAAAAATGCTTAAACTAAATAAAAATACAAATACTTAATATGAAGTCTTAAAATTAAAATACAAATAGTTAAGATTTAATAATACTTAAATAGTTAATTCTAAGTATTTAAATTATAATACTATTAAATCTTATAATTAAAATACAAATGGTTAAGATTTAGTAATACTTAAATAGTTAATTCTAAGTATTTAAATTAAAATACGATTAAATCTTAAAATTAAAATACAAATGGTTAAGTTTTAATAATACTTAAATAGTTAATTCTAAATTAATAAAATAAAATATTTAAATTAAAATACTATTAAATTTTAAAATTAAAATACAAATGGTTAAGATTTAATAATACTTAAATAGTTAATTCTAAGTATTTAATTAAAATATTACTAAATCTTAAAATTAAAATACAAATGGTTAAGATTTAATAATACTTAATTCTAAATTAATAAAATAAAGTATTTAAATTAAAGTATTACTAAATCTTAGAATTAAATACAAATAGTTAAGATTTAATAATACTTAAATAATTAATTCTAAGTATTTAAATTAAAATACTACTAAATTTTAAAATTAAAATACAAATGGTTAAGATTTAATAATACTTAAATAGTTAATTTTATATTAACAAAATAAAGTATTTAAATTAAAATACTACCAATTATGATCATTCTTGCAAAATATTGAACTATACCAATTATGATCTGATAAAATTATACGCTACATCGCACATGATTGTAATGGTGAGTGAATTTATCCTGATGCTTGTATAAATTATATAAGTATTATAACCTGTTTTAATTAAATATGTTAGAATATTTATGACGATATTAATTCTTTAACTTATATATGTCTAGGATAAAATGGTTGCTTTACGTGCTGAATTTGCGTAAGATCAAAATTCATCAACAAGTGATGTTGATATACAAGTTCTGGATCAACGTTCAGGATATTGAGGGGTTTGGGTCGCTATGTAAAGCCTTCTCCCTCTTCCTCTTCTTCCGGATTTGCCTCTACGACCTCTATAGCGCTAGAGAATGCGAATTCCAAAATCGAAGAATTGACTACAAGGCAACATAAGTTAGAGGCTCAATTGGCGAAACAAACATACATAGAGATTCACATCAAATAACATGAAGAACAACAAGAAGAGTTCAGGAGACAGATGCAACTCCAAATGTAGTAGCTTATCCAAAAGTACAGGCCTCCAAGCAACTGATAGTTTTTTACGTACAAATTTTGGGATTATCTATTTATGTACATTTAAGGTCAGTCTCACAGTTATTTATTTAGTTCGCACTTATTATAAAACTTTTGTGAGTATTAAACAATTTCTAATGTGTTTTTTCAAATATTATAAATATCTATATGATTTTTTATTATTGACTTTAAATAAAGTAGTTATCGTTTGAACAACTACATAACATTCAAACTCCATTTATTAAATCATTCGAATGACCACATAATGTTCGAACGCCATTTATTTTCTTAATGTTCGAACATAACTTTCAATCGTTCGAACGCTTATACTGCTCGATCTGTCCCTTTAACGTTTGAATGGAAAGCTATATTTATACTATTCGAATTGGTATCTAATGTATTTTTGTTCGAACGTATTTTGCAACCGTTCAAACAAATCAATAACATTTGAACGTAAAATTTTAACCATTCGAACGACATTTTGGGACAAATTGCAAATGCGACAAAAAAAATTTCTTGTTCGAACATTTTCCTTCAAATTCGTCCCAAAAGATATATTTTGAGATGAAATGGTGATTTTTGCGCCAAAATATATTCTGAGAAGTGTTGTTGGCACGAGCTTATGATGAATGTTTTTCATTCCAAAACATATTTTGGGACGAAATTCCTATAATTTGGGATAAAAATTTTCATCCCAAAAGACCTATTTTGTTGTAGTCTTGGGACCAAGTCTATTAATCTAAACAAAATAAAATAGATTCCAATGCAAAATCAATTCATAGGAGATATTCATATGAGATATTCTAATAATAAAAATATTAGTAGAATATATTTTTATTATTTTTATTTTAGAATTTAAAAATATTGAATTATTTATTTTATTTTGTGTAGAAATTTGAAAAAGTTATAATCATTATATGAGATTAGTTAAGAAATTTTATGAAAACAAACTAGGTTAATTTGCTATCTTTGGCATTTGTTTATACATTTTTTTTATATCGCCTTTATTTCTACTAAAAGGACTCCTAATGTTGTGTAACTCAAAGCCATATATCTAATTGCATCATGTGTATTTGCACATCTAAACACGCATATTAAAGAGTTATTGACTACTCCCAAAAGGACTTGAAAGTAACTAAATTCATTTCCTTGAGTTATTCTCAAAATCATCAATAGGGAATACCTCCCAACGAGTATATGTACGCTCTAGTTTTTAGCAGCCTCCTATTTCTTGAGAGGTTGGTGGCAGAATTGTTTTATGTCTAACTCTGACACCTACCTTCGACCTTTGACTCTATACTGACATCTTGTAAAATTTAATTTATGGAAATAGGATTGTTCAAATATCATGAAAATCGCATGTTCATCTATCATGCAGAAATAAACATATAAGAAGACATACCAGTATCAACCATAATGAAATTTTCTTTCTTGACTCTATGAACAAGACTTGTAGAAACCATTTCACTCACTTGACCTTTTTTCTTTTCTTGACCAAAATGTATGGAAAACTCTAATAAAAATGATTGTGGGTAGAGAGATGATAGTTTCGTTAAATAAAATGGTTATACTACTCCCCATATAAGAAGATAAATAGGAAAAAAAATCCCCTATATTATCTCTTACTAATTTAACTGTGCATTTCCTTTTGAAAAGCCAAATAACTATCTTATCCTATCAAATTCAAATCATGTCAATATTACCCTTTTGTATGGGATATTATTTTAACACACCCGCAAAAGCACATCCATTATGATCAAGTTCTGACATAGAAATTAAATTTCTAGAAATAATAGGAACATAAAGAGTATCAAATAGGTCCAAACAGCAATCTGACTCTAAAAACAAACGTAAAGTTCCAACACTAACAACTGGCACTTGAGTTCCATTTCCCAAGACTATAAAATGCTTATTTTCTTTTATATTCTAGATCGAAGGATATCCTTGCATTGAATTTGAAACAAGAATAGTAGATTAGAATCAATCCACCATATATTATAAGGAACTTGTGTCATATTTGATTCGAAACATATATAAGCCAATAGCCTGCCCTTCTTCTTGAACTAAGCTCTACATTTTGATCAATTTTTCTTTAAATGCCCAAAGCCATAAAAGAAATAGCATTTTGGCCCATTTTGTTCCCTCTTGCGAGCCCCATTGACATGGGAAGTATCCACAACCTTTAATGAATTTTTCTTGAAACTCTTCTTCGGTTTATTTCTTGTCCTTCCAACTCCATGACTCATAACATTAACTAATGTTGTCATTATTGCTTAAGTCTTGCATCTTCTTGAATAAGCATACTCGCCAATTCATTTACATTTTACTTTTCCTTAATAATGTTATAGTGAATCTCAAAATGACCCATACTGAGTAGGTAAGGAATTCAAAATGAACTAAACAAGAAAACATTCATCAACATTCAGTCCCAAAGTTTTGGGTTTGGCAGCTAGATTAATCATTTTAAGGACATGCTCATTCATTCCATGGCTAGCCAAATTCTATGGTGGTAAATTCAGCCATTGATCTCCCTCTAAGGGAATTGTCTGCTAAACAAAACCGATCTTTCACAACTTGAAACATTCCTTTGCATTTTCAATTTGTGGAAGTTTTAACTTAATATTGTTCAGAATACACGTTCGCATAAACATGATGTTCAATCTATTCGATCTTTCCATTGAAGATCCAATCCAAGAAATTAGTTCCATTGAAGATTGGAACAACAAGAGTTAGCGAATGAAACGAAATAGGAACTGGCATTGCAATACAAATCATCACAACATTAACGCTTTGAGAAAATCACTCTCATTATTAATATTGCGCCCAATCTTTGGATTAACTAATGCAATATATTAATATTCAAACTTAATGGTGATTTCCACTCACCTAGGTATAATTGATAACCTTTCAAAGTTTGACTAGTTTGTCACCATTGGGCATCCATTTTCACTCAACTTTAAACACTCCTGAGTGAAAATGGAGTTTTACTGAGAGACTACTCCGTCCCAGCCTTTGGGGTTCTTATAAAACATTAATTCTTTTCTTTTCTAAAAAAAAAAAAATGTTTGACTCAAAACATGGTTTTCATACTTCATGCATGTGACATGCAACCCCTAGTACTACTTATGCAACTGACAGGCCAATGCAAATGTACTCACGTTATCATGTCTATTCTCAATCAAAAGGTTCAAGATTTCATCATATACTTTCACACAAACACACAAATGGGCTTAATAGGCCAAGAGGGGTGTTCGGTTTTCACCCTTTAGGGTTGGGCCGAACCCTCCATGGCCCTATACTAAAGTTTTCTTCTTTCTTTTTTATCCCCACACATCTCCAATAATACATAATAAAATTATTAAAATATTCTATCATCACAAAAGGGGCTGACCGAACCCTATGTCCATTAGGATTACATTTTAAATCACTATTTCCACCAAGAAATTTACTATGCCTACTCCTATATAGGAAAACTGAAATTTATGCTAGTAGATCTTACAAGTTTCATGCCTCTAAGTTCTCTAATTATCCAAGTCATAACCATCATGTGAAGTAATAGTTAAATATAGAAAATATTCATCTCCAAGACCTCAAACCCGAAACCCTATATGCAACAAAACCATTCTATTTCATCTCCAAACTTATCTCTTGCCAAGCATGCATTTTATCACTATATGTTATATGGATATGCATCATTTTTCTTGCATCAAGTAAACTAAAATCATCAATTAAAATATGATCTCAATGCCTAAAATAACATAGGAGTTAAGCATAGATTTATAACTAGATAGTCATGGAATTTCACTAGAGAAACTTAATCTAGCATCATCAAGCAATCAATCAAACAATACAATCACATTCTCCTAAATATATACAAGAAATACTAAAGGCAAGATAAGGATGCACTTACAATACTCTAATATAATAATTCACATATATAAAATATATAAAATATTTCATTAAAATAAACTACAATTATATAGTTCAAAGAGAAAATCTTAAGAACATGAACATTGGTGTCTGTATGTGACCTAACCTAACTTTCTATTCATGAAATAGTTTTAGGATCTTGCTTACCTCTTCAAGTGTGCTTCTCCTCTAGAAAGCTTGCTTCAAGCTCCACTACTCTTAGGAAATTTTGGAGTTTAGAAGGTAGAAGAAAGCAAAGCAAAGCAAAGTGGGAGTAGAGAGGGAAGCTTTTTGTTGTGAGGTATGGAGTGAGAGTGTGTGTGCAAGTGAAGCAACAATGTGAGGAAGACCAAAGCATTAGGCCATTCGGCTAAGAGGGTTTCTTAGGCTTCTAGGCACTCATTTCCCTAGTTTTAGGATTGACCTTTGATGGGTTGAAAGACCCCTTTGATTGACTTCCATCACTAGATCAAATCATGCCTAAATCTAGCTTGTACTTAGGTTAGAAGTTCTTCCCTTTTCCTTCCTATGGCCGGCGCACAACAAGGGTTTCAAGCCCTCAATTTCTTTCACATCACTCCTCACACACTCACCAATCATCTCACATGTAATTCCACAAGATATGAGAATCAAATTTAGAAAAAAGGGGACACGCCCTACCCTCACACAATCCGAAACTCAACCCCCTTTCCCATGAGTTTTCTTCCCCTCACTCGTTCCATCACTCAATCACTCAACCTTACACTCTTATACACACACACATGTCTAATCATCTTTACACAATCCAACTTGTCCATTCATCTAGATTTGGCAAAAACCCTATGAATACACAAATGGAGTGGGCGGCTAGCTCCCTCACCCGAAACCATGTTTCTCTTCCATCTACCTTTTCTCTTTCCAATGATGTTTCTCTCATTCAATAAATCAATCTACCATGCCTCCACATGTCCTCTCAAGATCTCACATTTGGATTTGCTCCCTTGGGAAACCCCATAGGGGTTCGGCACTCCCCATTTCTCAACTACCCGAAACATGCTTTCTCCCATACTTCCAGTCTTCTACTTCTATCTTCACCAAATCTAGCATGTTTCCCTTAACTATATTTGGTATGATCCTAAGGAGACTAAAATGGAAGATTTTCCTCTCCCTTACACGCCTCTCAAGCAAAACCAATGATAAGAAAATCTCATCTTTGCTTTCACACTCCTTCCTTCAAGAAAACAACTAGTCAACTCCTCAACTACTAGTATTTTCTTTCTCATACCTACTAGTCTTTGAAGACTTACTAAAGCTCTCCTAGGGTGACATGTTTCTCCATGTATGGGTTTGGTTTACTCATGAGTCACTCTCATGGGCCAATGGGCTTTGATACACCACTTAGGGCCAATATCCTAGTCCATACTTCCTAAACCTCAATTCCAAGCCCAAACCCCCAATTCTTACTAACCTAAAATACATTTTGCCATTCCCTAAAAATTAAATACGTAAAATAATAAGAGATGGAAATTCTGGGTCGTCACAACTTTGCTCATTGTCATCATCAATAAGCTCTAGATCCGAATTACTATGATCATCACCACTTTTAGATTTTGTTAGCACAATTTCAAAAAAGTCATCAACATCAATGGTATGAGCTATAAAGGAATTTTCATCATCATATGATGAACTACAAGTTTTTAAATTATCACTTTGTAATACTTTTTCCTTAGTTTTCTTAATGTCTGGGCACTCCCCTCTAACGTGACTATATCCAGAGCACTTATAACATTGTACCTTGTAGTTTTTTTTTCTATATTTTTCTTTATTACTTTTTCTTTTAGTAAATTTCTTACATCATTTTTGTTTTCCAATAGCTTTCTTGTCAACCAAGAATTTTCTGAATTTTCTTAAAATAATATGTATATCCTCATCTTTCAAATTTTCTTCATCAGAAAAATCATCTCGATCTTCTTTAATAGTTTTACAAGCAATGGATTTACCTTTTCTCGTTTGAGGAAGTGAGGACTCAAATGTTTGTAAGGTGCCGACCAATTCTTCAACCTTAATATCATCCAAATCCTTACTTTTCTCAATATCTGTCACTTTTGGGTGAATTCTTTCTGACAATGATCTTAAACTCTTTCTCACTTAAATCTTCCATCTTCTTACTGAGATTAAAAATGGAATTTATAATCTGTATTAAGTTTAGCATAAAAATAATCAAATCTCTCATCTTCCAGCATTTTAATCTCCTCAAATTTTGAAATTAGCAGCTGTAATTTTGTCTTCACAATTTTTGTTCTCTCATGTGTAAATTCTTTGGGAGATACATCCATGAAAATAGTATTAAGTCCTTTGTTATTCCAATTGTTGTTGGTGATCTCATCTGTTGTCAATGCATCAATGGTTGTCACGGGTTTGGTCCATCCACTCCCAACAGCAGATCACACATGCTCACCCAACAACTTCAGGTAAGCCCTGATATGAACTTTTCAGTAAGCATAGTTTCTCCCATCAAAGTATGACGGCACATATAACGACGTCGACCTAATCTACAGGGACACAGATCAAACTCGATTTAGTGAGCCACACTCTGATGCCAAATAAATTTCCAAAGTATCCACGTATTTCAATTCAATGACCTACCAATTCACTCAACAAATTGGTTAGTCATTTGTTATATGATAATTTGATAATAAATCAAATATATATACTAAATAAAAAGTGTGTAACACCAAATCTTGGTTATGAATGGAAATCTTTTGAAGAACTCCTCAAATGTAAAACCCTATGGGGAGCCAAACCAAGGAGTAGCTACTAGAACCTCTAGCGATCTTCAAGCAATTGACTTCCCTCCTGGAACTCTAGTAGCTGATCTTAATCACTTCAAGTGCACCTCAGTGTATGTATGCATCAAGGAGAGAAAGAACAAAACAGTAGAAAACAATTCACAAGAATTCTCTTACACTCAAGCACTTGGATCTCTCTCAAATCCCCAAGCTCACAAAATAAACACCGATCCCCAAGATGACGGAAACCTTTAGACAAAGCCTCCTATAAATAGGCTACTCAATAGCTATCTATTCTTGTTGACGATTACATTAAGTTAGAATTATGTTATGCTATTGACAGACTATTGATGCCCAATACTGAAACTTCCCAATAGATAACTACTTTAGCTTTTGGATAACTCTTGACAGTTTAAAATTGATATTTCCTATCTTTTGAAATTTTCTTATCCAAATCATGATCTCCTATCTTTCCAAATCTTCTATCCAGATTACTTGATATCTCCTGATTTTTTTAATCAGCTATCCAACTCACTTTTTCGAATCAACTATCTAGATCACATATAGGATTTTGACTCAGAGTAGAACTCTACTAACGAATAATATCTAATAGAATTTTTAGAGTTCCAGTGAAACTCTGCTGACAGTTTCTTGACGCGCAGTTCTAAAACTCCTTATTAGATAAAAGATTCAATTTGGATAGGCCTTGATAGTTTGAACTTCAATATCTCTTTTTCGAATTCAGATCATCTCCTTTTGAATCTAGATTATCTTCTTTTTGAATCTAGACATCTTCTTTTGAATCTTTATCTATCTAATCACTTAACTTGAATATACATAGATAAAGATAAGATAAATTGCATTCATCCAAATTTCAAACTCAGACTGCTTAGTTGTTTTTGTGTTTTGTTGTTTTGTTGTTTTGTTGGTTTTGTATATACTGTTTGTATAGAAAAAATTCATATTTGAGAAATAGTCTCTCAGACTTTTTAGTTCGTATAGTAGTACTTTTCTCCTCCTTTGAAAGAGAAACTTTAGTAAATGCCTCCTTTTGGAGGCAATGATTAGTATCTCAGATTGTTATCTGATAGAATTAGAAGGCTGTGCGTTCAACTATTTCTAGTTGACTTGTAGACTGAGTTTTCTCAGTTCATATGGGTCACATTGTAAACTTCAAAATACTGGTTGAATGGAAGCAAACCTATTTCTCAAAAAAAAAAAAAACTCAAAGATAAGATAAACTCTTATCATCTAATCATCTAGTCATATACAAATTTATCAACTTAGTCACCTAATCCTAGCCAGCAAACTTTTGCATTTACAGTGCAGAGAGGGGTAGCTTGTCCCTAATCTTGGGAAATGAAGATGTGACTAAAGTACTCGACTGGTGTAAGAGATTGAATATTGTTGAAGGTATGGAATATGCCTTGTCTTACCGCAACCCCCTCCGATTACTCATCGTGACATATCAAGTAGCAACATTCTATTGGACTCTCAATTTGAGGCTTGTCTTTCAGACTTTTGGACTGCTAAACTTTTGGAGCTAAACTCATCCAATTGGACTTCCCATGCATGCTTGGATATATTGAACCAGGTTATAATTTATTTAATTGTCCTATCAAAGAAAAGCATGCATATGTGTTGATTTTGTCCCTCTTTCATGTATCTCTTTCCTTTGCAGAGCTTGCTTATACAATAAAGGTAACTGAAAAATGTGATGTGTATAGCTTTGGGGTATTGGCAATTGAAGTAATTAGAGGAAAGCATTGGAGAGATTTCATCTCCTCACTATTAATGACATTAGATGTGGAGAATATGTAGTTGAGAAATGTGTTGGACCTATGGCTTCCATTTCCAACAGCTCAAGTTGAAAATGAGCTTATAATAGTTATACAGTCAAGGTTTTCGATGCACATGATTTTTCAAGTGTTATCGACCCATATTGCAATGACTTAGGCGCAATATGTCAAAATACTGAGCAAGTATTCTAAAGGCACTACAAGTGCTTGAACATGCTTTTCGATACATCATTTTTCAAAATTGTGCTTGAGAATTGTTTTCGAGTTTTGTTCAAATATTGAGCAAGTATTCTAAATTAGGCACCATAACTAATTGCATTTTTTGGGACAAAAAATTTTTATCTCCCAAAGCTCGTCTCAAATACCAACCCGTTCGAAGCTATTTGATCTAGGTTTTTTTGGACGAAACTATTTTGTCCCAAGAAACTGTTCAAACTGAAGATTATTGGTTAACTATCCGAAAGGGTTGGTAATTTAATTCGAATAACACCAATTTATCTGATCCTATTTTAATGAAGTGTTTGAACGCTTTCTTGTTGTTCCAACAATATGGTCATTTGAATTTGAAATTTTGTCCAAATGTTTAGTCCGAGGAACCCTATTCAAACGATTTATTCTCAATTCGAATGATCAAAACATGAAAACGGGTGTTCAAATGATCAAACATGTAGGCTGCTCAAATACATTAATAATCCACTCGAACCGCAGTGACGATTTTATTTTCATTCGAATGGTTTTGGGTTGTTCATTTGAATGGTGGCGAAGAAAGTGTTTGAATGATAATAATTAATAATAATTACTATTCACACTGAATATTTTTCATTCGAATGGGAAATGACTAATATTAGATGACAAATTTCAAATAATAAAACTATATTCAGAAGTTATAATTAAAGCTGACAATTATTCAAATGTTGCAATATGTCAAAATAGTCAATAGACATAATGTGATAAAATTAGTTCTAAGAGATTGAATATTGTTGAAGGTGTAACATATGCCTTGTCTTACATGCACCATGATGCTCCCCTTCGATTATTCATCGTGACATTTCAAGTAGTAACATCTTGCTAGATGGAAGCTGTGTTAGCAAGTGGAGCAGAACATAAACTTGTTTTAATTAGTTTTGGGACCTATGCTTAACAAAGCTCACAAAGAATCAAATAAAGGCAGTGACAGTGATACTAAGACAAGTGTGGCTAAAAAGGAATGCTTGGGTGTTTGAAAAAAAGTTGCTTTGTCCCAAAAGGGCTATGATTAATGCAAGCGCTGCTCTAAATGATTTGAAAAACTCACAAGCTGCTGTTTAAAAGGACCCTGTACATTGAGAGAAGCCAAGTTTGGACTTTGAGAAGATCAACTGGAATGCTTCCATAGATGCCAAAAGCAAGATGGGTTTAGGCATAATCAACAGGAATGAGAAAGGGGAGGCCTTGGTAGCGGTTTGTGATACAAATCGCAATGTACTAGACCCAGCAATAGCAGAGAGCATGGCACTGAGGAAGCTGTAGAGGTCTGCTCAGATCTGAATATTCAAAATGCCATTTTTGAAGGTGATGCAAAGACTATCATTCAAGCTGTGCATAGTGAAGAAAAGTTACTTACTTACTATAGTTCTATAGTCGAAGGTGTTAGAGAATACTTTAGAGCTAGGCCAGAATGGGCTATACAATACGACACAGAGAGAAAAACATAGTTGCACACACTTTAGCAAAGAAAGCACTATGGTGGAAGAAAATATGTTGAAGGAGGAGGTCCCAGATTGTATTGTGGCATGCCTACTCACTGATATAAGTTGAAATACTATTGCTGGTTAGATATTTTGATTGAGGTTCTTTTCAAAAAAAAAAAAAAATGTAGCAACATCTTGTTGGATTCTCAAATTGAGGCTCATGTGTCCTGAGCCTGGTTATAGATATGTTGCACCTGGTTATATAAGTTATTTCATTGTCCTATAAAAGAAAAGCATGCATACGTGTTGATTTTGTCCAGCTTTCCTTTATTTATTTTCTTTGCAGGCAGAGCTTGCTTACTATACAATGAAGGAAACAAAAAAAAAATGTGATGTGTATAACTTTGGGATATCAACAATTCAAGTCATTAGAGGCAAGCATCTAGGTGATTTCATCTCCTCACAATCATCGCCGTTAGCAATATGGAGAATATGCATGTGTAAGATGTGTTGGATCAACATCTTCCATTTCCAATAGTTCAAGTTGAGAATGAACTTATAATAGTTCTTGTGAGACCCCATATTTTTCTATATTTAGTGTATTATTTTATTATTATTTTTTACTGTCTTATTTTATTTTATTATTATTATTAGTGGTTTATTTTACTTATTATTATTACATGATATATGGTTTTATATATTTTATTTAATTATTATTATTGGTTCTTTCATTTGGATCGTTATCATTATTATTTTTGGTTTAATTTTTTAATTTTATTACTATTTAATTTATTGTGTTTTCTTTTGTTTCAATGATTATTTTACTTTTTGGATCATTTTGGATTGGCTCTATTTTTTCAGCTCATCAAATTATTGGATTTTATTATTTTATTCTATTTCATATTGTGGTATTTTAATTTAGTTCATTGGATCTTTTCTTCTATTTTATTTTTGAGTTAGGCTGTTTATGTAGTGTATTTATTTGTTTTATTTTTTGGTTATTTTATTTTATTATATCAATTTCTCTTTAGTCTATTTTATTAAGTAGTGTTTTGGATTTTTAATTATTTTTATTTTATTATTACTAAGTTGTGTAATTATTTCAATGTGACTTTGTTTAAATTATACTTTATTTTCGGTTTGGCCTAGTATTTATGGATGTTTTACTTTCGGCTTGCCTTGGTGTTTTTGTGTTCTAATTTACGTTGGGCCGTGTGTGTGATTGATAGAGGGCGCATCCGGTGTCCAAGCCCAGCCCTTAGATTATGCCATGCTTGACTAATTGTAGGAACCCTATGTTGTTTTATTTTCTTCTCCCCTTGGGTTCCCCTGCGCGCTGCAGCCCCACCTCTCTTCTTTTGGGCTACTACTACCGTTAGCTGTAATGGGAAAGTACTACTGTTTATTTTGATTTTGAAGGACTTTCATCCCTCCACTGGGAACATTAATTATTTTGTGCTTCTTGCTGAGTAAAAATCCAGACTTCATGATGTAAAGCATGTAATGTGGTTGATAAAAACAATAGAAATGATAAAGGCCAAATAATATATCTTAAAATATATCTTTATGCATTTCCATACACATAATATTGCTTGACACTTTGGAGGCATCGATCTCATGTTGAAATGACCCATCTCTTGTATTTGAAAGCGACATATATATATATATATATAGATAGATATATAAACGATGCATGCTAAACTAGAGACATATAATTTTTTGTCTCAGGGAAGCGGCGGGAAGCATCTCCTCGCCCAAGGTTAAAAGTGGGGGGGGGGACCGTTAACTTGAGGGGTCGATTGCCGGGAAGACGGTCTCATAATATCTGCCGGAGAAGCTGCAATTAGGCCAAAGCTAATTAGTTATTAAGTAAATATATATATATATATATAAGAGAATTAATAGAACTAGTTTACAGCTAATGCTGCAGAAGAGATTGAGAAGTACTTTGAGATAACGTTTGGACGTAGAAATTATGAGATATTAAATTCTCAAAATTTCTTGTTAATTTCTTTTCAAATAATATTTAAATATAAAGTATTTTTCAAATTTAAATCTTCAAATTTAACTTATCATTACTAATCATTATCTAAAACAAAAGTCAATACAAATTTTACAAACTTCAAAATTAAATACAAAAATCAATACACTTTTTTCACACTTCAAAACAAAAACAAAATTAAAAAGTTTATATTGAAACAATTTTTTAAATATATGATACTTTTGTTCAATTTGTCCCTACTTTTTTTAAATCCAATAAAATATCTCAACTTAAACCATTTGTTTACCATCTACAAACTTTTGAGATACATAAATTGTCCGAGCCCTAAAACAAACATCTAAGAGTACTAGATCCGAGCATAAATGCATATGAGAGAGAGAGAGAGAGAGAGAGATCCGTACAATATGTACCACGACCACCTGAGCATATATGGTTAGCGAGGATGAGAAACGCAATGAAGCAAAACACAATGGTAGTAGAAAGTTTGAGAGCCATCCTGAGTTTAATCTTAATGGGAGGCAGATCATGAGGAATCCACACCAGCCGCCTCCTTTATATAACTTTTTCACCTACGACCAGAGGTACCTAAATTTTCAAAGTTGACACAGTCAAGGCTTGAAAAACATGTTAAAACTTAAAAAAAAAATAAAAAAATAGTTTGAACAAGCTCACTCTAATTATGAAATTTGCTACTCATCATTTCCACACATCATACGCTATATTTATTTTAATTTTTTAAAACTTTTTAAATTTCTTTTAGTTATACTCTTCCTAACCTAATTAAAATATTCTTCTCATCATCCTAAATACACAACACATTTGGTACGAGAAAAAATTAAAAAATAATATGTGGTGTGTGATGTGAGGATTTATAAAATTTCCTAAACTTATTTATACAATAAGTACTATGTGAGATCAGTTCTGCTTTCCTTTTTTTTAGAGAGAGAAACCCTTCCTTCTCTCTAGAGTTTTCTCCATTTTTGTGAGTATTGTCGTTGGCGAGGAGGGTGAAGCTATGGCTCTCACCTTCCTCTCCTACTCTTTTATTTCTTTGCAATGTTTTTACACTTTTGAAGTAGTGTTTTTCTTCTTCTTTCCTCCACCGGTTTGGATTTGATCAGATCTATTGCTCTCCAGGCACAATCTACTACATGCGCCCCACCAGCACAACCTATAGCTGCCGATCTACTGGAATGGAGTAGAGACACGCCAATCTCTCCAAGATCCTTTAGATCGGGGCCACCTCTTATCCATCCTGTCAACGTGTGACTGCCATGCTCCCTTACAGGGGTGCGGAAAAAACAGTGCTCCTCCAGCATAACTCTGCCCACTCGATGCCTATGTTATTGCTGTTCTTGATCGATGATCTCGATGATGGGTCAAAGGATCTCTCAAAAAATCATCTCAAGACAACAAGCAATAGTGCACCCACTGTTTTCTCTGCTTTTAGTGGGCTTCCACCACCTCCAGCGGTGTGAACAGCTTATTTTTGTCGATTAAGACTATGTCCTCTTAGTAGAACTTGGGTGAAAACCAAGAAATTAAGTTGCTACCACCGTTTTTTTTTTCTTTTTTTTTTCCCGCCTCCTTGCACTATTGTTATTGTTTTGGGGCAATTGTTGGAGAACTCTACTCCACATATATATAGCATAACAATTTTATTGAGTTAAGACTATGTTCATGATTATTTATGAAATCCATTATTTATTTTTTTTAATTTCTCATAAAAAAATATTAAATCTATCTTAACCTACTTTATTATATATTCAAACAAATCTAAAACATGTCTCAATGACTAGACTTATAAAATATTATTATTCCCAGATAAATTCAGATCATTCAAGACATCCAAACATAATGTAAAACAGTAAAATACTCAATCCTGGCCGGGTCAATTTGTATATTTTATATTAAAGTAATGGGTATCTCTCTATTAAACAAATCTGTGATTGTTGTTTTGTCATCTATTCTATTCACAAATCGACATGACAACGTATGGTTGGGAAAAAACAAAACAAATATGGCTTTTGCAGAAATTTCTGAGTCTTGAGTTAACATTTATAATGATTCTCCAAGATGAAGTCCAGCAGAAAAGAACTACATTTTTTCACGTTTTATGTTTTTCAATACTAGGCTCATCACTAATATTATTTGGCCTTTTTAAACTAGTCCTTGGTTTTCCACGAAGGACAATGAACATTGTTGACAAAATGTTCTGATATTTTTTTGGATTCTTGTTTTTTTACAATAATTTGAAAATTGTTGATGAAACTTTTTTGGAAATTCTATGTTTGTTTATTTATATAGTCAGTACTAATCAATGTAATTTTTTTTTGGTTGTGAAGATACAAAAGTTAAAAAGAGTCGAAGCATTATTGTTTGAATCATTTTGAAACAATAAAAGTAGATTAGTTGACTCACAACAGTCTTAGTTTGTTTTTTGAAACTAAATTACCCATTTGAATATCGAGTATTCAATCTAGCTAATTTAATTAAACAGCTTTAATAATTATTTTCAATTAATCTGCATGTAATGTATACATTACAGAACAGTCAAAGCACAAGGCAAAAATGGTAAAAAAAATAAAATGAGTCGAGCGTTATTTCAAGCACATGATAAAAGACCAAGATATGCGCAAATGGGACACTGATTTGCAGAGTAATTGCCGTAAATATTCCCTAATCAGAAAAGAAACTTGCTCAAACTAAAGTTGAAATCACAAAAATGCATGTTTCCTATATACGTGTTTCCTAAGATAAATAATGGGTTGCTCTTCACTCAGATGAACAAATTTACACAGCCGAATCTTCACATAAGAAACTAAATCAATCTTAACCCTAAAATAAACAATGGTCTGCAGCGAGAATGAGAGGAGATTCGAAAAGACAAACCTGGGAATCTGTGAGGAGTGAACGGCATCAATGAGAGAGAGCAGCGATCGTCGTCGGCAAGAGAAAGAAGCGATCGTGGTCGGCGAGAGAAAGAAGTGAGCGTCGTCGGCAAGAGAGAGGGGGAACTGTGAAATCTCAAGTGAGAGAAATCAAAATGCAGGCGGAAGTATTATTAGATAAACGGGTTATCGGGTATTATTCCAACGGGTCGGTAACGGGTATCAGAAGGGTGGCTTTTGTTTGCATTGATATCGGGTCGGGTTATCGGGTCGGAAGGGGTCGGATTGTCGGACGGGTCGGGAGAACAGCCATTTTGTTAACCCCTAATCATTTAATAACCAGCTTGGAGGGGGCCGCTTGTTTATGGTAATTAGTTCCAATGATCCTTGGTCGATCCATCTTATTTACGTTATTTCGTAACTAAATTAATCTCTTCTTAATTGAGATGTGTATTTTATTTAAAAAATTTTGGTTAAGTAAAATACTGAAGCAATGTCAGTTCCAACATGTTGGCGTGCATTAATAACTGACATATATGTCATAATTCATTGACCGAAATCGTTTTTCCATTACTCATGACTTTTCCAAATACATCCAAATACCAAAACATCATGAAGGTTACTTACAGAAATCGTTTTTCAGCAAAATGGCCCTGTCTCTCTTGACTGGGGAGGCTTCCTACATCTCATCTTTTAAGCATCATTCCTGACTTCTACCAGCAGCATACATCTTCCTCTAACTACAAATTTTCGTTAGGGGACAAAGTTTGAGAAAGAAAGTTAAGGAAGTATGAGTAAAAAACGAAGACTTTGACGGACTCTCTCCTGGTGGAGTATCTCAAGCTCTCTACTTAATTTCAGCGATTTATATATAATATCAAGACGGCCATTATGAATCACAAATGTCTATATCTCTTTCCGAGATAAAAATAAAAACGAAGAGTACTTCGAAAAATTAAAAGAGTAGAAAAAATTCATTAATAATCCTCATAGACAACATATATATTTTTCTTTTTCCAACGTGAGGCCCGGTTTTAAGTGACTAAAATGATATATAGGGACGACGACTGCGGGCCTCCTTTTAACAAATGAAGCAATAATAATGAATATTGTAGACAAGAATTTTCAACCATTAATTGCCGAGAAATTGTTGCAAAAAGTTGAATGTGCTGGGTAGCCAATTATGGGGGACAAGGCCCCCCAAGGCTTTGACGCAATATATAATATGTATATATATACACACACTAGTGTAGGAGCTACGTGCAAGACACGTATGACCCTTGCAGGTAGCTCATAATTTTATCCTTTAGTTTTTCTTTCATCTGCTCATAAATTTAAGTTTATTAAATTTAATGAGAGCCTTTCTCAATCATTTGGGATGCAGCTACATCCTTTAGGGTTCATGTGTGTGTGGTATGAGGATGATTTATAAAGAAATTCCCAAAATATTATATGAAATACAAGAAGTACTACTGTTGATTGTATTCAATTCTAGTACCTTTTCTTCATCTCACGAGGATTTTAGGAGTTTTTTTTTTTTACCTTCTATATATAATATATATAGTTCTTTTTCTTATAATTTGTACATCACTATTAGTTCATTGATCAACAAAACGATTAGTTCATGATTAGGAAGTTCATCACAATCGAAAATCATTAACCAGCCCTTGGAGGTGGCCGCTTGTTTATGGTAAT
Organism: Platycarya longipes; assembly: GCA_036559045.1. Taxonomy (NCBI): domain Eukaryota; kingdom Viridiplantae; phylum Streptophyta; class Magnoliopsida; order Fagales; family Juglandaceae; genus Platycarya; species Platycarya longipes. Next base: position 37,269,312 of record CM071799.1, read on the forward strand.
TAGTTCCAATGTTCCTCAGTGGATCCACCTTGTTTATGGTAACTCGTAACTTAATCTCTTCTTACTTGATATTTGTCATAATTCATTGACCGAAATCGTTTTTCCATAACTCATGACTTTTCCAAATACATCCAAATACCAAAACAATATCATGAAAGTTACTTACTGAAATTGTTTTTCAACAAAATGGCCGCCTCTCTTGACTGGAGAGACATCCTAGATCTCATCTTTTTCTTCGAACCATATAGGCACGCATGAACTCGAACTTCTGCATGATGTTGTATATCTTGTTAGCACTTGGGGATAGATATCTAGTCTAATAGTCGCTCTCTTCAAATGGCTAGGTTTGGGATACAAAATACATTTCATCTCATCTTATCTCATTTAATTATTACAATTTTCCTAAATTTCAATATAAAATATAATAAATAATTCAAAATTTTCAAATTTTAAAACAATAATAATATATCAAGAAATAAGATTTTATTCAACTCACATCTCAACTCATTGTCCAAACCGCTTCTTGTTAATGTTTGTTTTGAATAGCAAAAGCCTCACATCTTATCTCATCTCATGATCTTATCTTATATCAATATCCAAACACCACAAATACAATATTTTTAAATTTCAAATATTCAACTTTTTCATCTAATCATTATCTAATCATTATAAATTTTTTAAATTTTCATAAAAAACACAAAAATAATTAAACTTTTTCAAACCTTAAAACAAAAATTATATTGAAAATTATATTCGAATTATATTTTAATTTTATAATATTTTTATTCTATTTTTCTCTCTTCTTTTTCAAAACCCCATAAATCATCTCAACTTAAGTAAATTTTATTAGTATTCACAAATCATTTCACTACTATTCACAAATCAACTTATCTTACTATACAAACAAAAGCCTGGCTCTGTTTTTATAGTGAGATAAGATGCTTTTAGATAAAGGTTGAAAATTGAAATAAAATATTGTTATAATATTATTTTTTAATATTATTATTGTTTTGAAATTAAAAAAAAGTTAAATTAGGATTTTAAAAAGTTAAATTACTTATTATATTTTGTGATCAAAATTTGAAAAAATTATAATGATAAAATAAAATAAGTTAAGATAATTCCTTGATCCAAACATGACCTAAACGTTTTGCTTTCAATTACGATACAAGAGAATGTTACATATGAAAATGCCAACCTGGCAAGTTTACTTGTTCCGTCACAAATAGATAGCTAGGGTGATGCCGAATATTAGCCAAAGTCTTAAACTTGCTTTAGCCCAAAACAATGGGCTTAACATGCTGTCAAAAGCCCAATAAAGATAAAGAGAAGTGAAGAGGGTAGAAACTAATTCAATTAAATCACTTCAGGAAATATATATGTCAATATACAATTCAAGCAACATACATAAAATTCTGACCAATATAAAATTCCCGAATTATAGGCCATTAAAAACTCATCCCGTCCATTTCATTATGTCTTAAAACAAGGCCCTTTTAGTTCAAAAAAGAAAAAAAAAAACTAGGCCCTTGTAAAATAGTACTTCCTTGTGTTAATGCAAATATGCTCTTGCGATTTTGGAGGATTTTGATTTCTTGCACTACAAATAAAAAGCTTTTTTGGAACGATTTTAAATTTGAACGAAATCAAAATTGTTTTAAAAAGTGAGATTTAGGAATGAATTTTATATTTCATGCCAACAAAATGACGAAAATTGTAAACCATTCAAACGCGTTCGAACAGTATAATTAGGGATAAAATATTTTGTCCCTAATAATGAAACCATTCGAATGTAATGTTTTAACGTTCGAACGGTTAAATTTAACCGTTCGAACGTTAAAACATTTTGGCGCATTGAGTAAAACTATTATAGCGGAAAATTGCTCTACCGTTCGAATGTACCAATTTCACCGTTCGAATGATAAATTTCAAACGGTGTTCGAACGTACAAATTATACTGTTCGAACGGTGTTCATATGTTTTTTTCACAAAATTATATTTATATTAACTAGTAATTATAAGAAAAACAAAATATTGTTCATTCTAAAAACAAAACATAAACAAATAAAAGATAGAAAGTACTAAGATCCCAAGTCTTTGTACAATTATACGACTGTAGCTAAACGTTTCTCTATCTATGTCAGTCAAATACTGATGGTGACCTGAGTCGCAGACATGGCATCAAGCTTTGTACGTAACTCAAAGACATTAACAGTAATCTCTGTACAAAACTCAGACACAACAGTACATATGGTATATATATGTTATCTATAGTATAATATATTAACATATTATATTATAGTTATAGTCTACTTAGATATATATAATATAATATAAGTTATATGATGTAGTATAATATAATATATAATATACTATATATACTATATATACTATATACTATATAGTATATAGTACTATTATATTAATATGTACGACTATTATATAGTACTATATTATATATAGTTAAATTATAACTAGTACTATTATAGTTAAATTATATTTATAGCTATTAATTAATTATAACTATTACTATATAGTTAATTTAATTATATTATTATATAGTATTAATTATAATACTATTAACTATATTAGTACTTTAACTATATTATACTATACTATTAGTACTATAAATTATATTTATAGGTATTAACTATAGTACTATATGGTACTAGTATACTATACAGTCTTATATAGTACTATACTATATTACTATAGTAATTTATTTATATTAGTATATACTATATATGTCATTAACTATATATGTCATTATAAGTAGTACTATAATATATAGTACTATATGTTATATGTCATATAATATATACTAGTATATAATATATTATATATTATATTATACTACATCATATAACTTATAGTATATTATATGTATAATATAAAATATTAATATATTATATAATATATAGTATATAGTAGTATATAGTAATGTGCTAATATAATTAATACTAGTATATATTATATAACATATAGTACTATATATTATAGTACTACTTATATGATATATATAGTTAATAATATATATTGTATTTTACTTTACTATACCATAATAAATATGATATTATAGTCTAATATCAATGATACCATATATATTAGTTATAGTTTAATTAGATGACACTATATATGATAGTATATATATGTTATCTCTAGTCTAATATAATAACATATTATATTATAGTTATAGTCTACTAAATGACACTATATATGATAGTATATACATGTTATCTATAATCTAATAGATTAACATATTCTATTTTAGTTATAGTCTACTTAGATGACACTATATATGATACTATATATATATAATATATAGTTTAATATATTAACATAATATATTTTAGTTATAATCCAATTAGATGAAACTATATAATATGCTAATTGTATAGATGTGACAGTATGTTGATATTATATATATATTACTTATAATTTAATAATATGATATTATATATTCATATATACTCCACTAAAATATAATATATAATATGCTCAATTATATATTATAATATGATATTACTATGATACTAAACTATAGTATCATCTAATATGTCTATATATATTAATGTTGTTATTTTATTTAAAAAAATAGTGAAAAAAAAATTATTAAACATTTACCAAATCGTTTGAACTGTTACAAATAAGCATTCGAACGTTCATATTATATTTTGGTACAAAACGGGAATGCATCCAGAACCGTTTGAATGTACTATTTATACGTTTGAACGTAAAACTTTAGGAGAGATATTTTTCACTTCATAGTCCCACATTTGAACGGTTAGTAAATAACTGTTCGAACGGTAAATAATTTGCAAATACAGGACAAAACCTCATTCTCCCTCTCCTCCCACCCATCTTAATCTCTCACGAACCTAACCCATATCCACGAGCCAGCACCATTCTCCCTTAATCCAGTCCCAAAATACTACCAGTTTTTATTTCACTCAATTATTATCGAATTAATCCGTTATTTTTATTATTTTTTGGGGAGCTTCTCGCATTGGGTATACGACAATCTTCTTGCCTTTTCATCTCCCAAACCCTAGGTATATTTTTATATTCTCCTTTTTGTTTAAATATACTATTTTGCAATGTTAGTATATTATTTATTATTGATATTGTTGTTTGTGTTGGTGTGAGTTCGGAATTAATGGGCGTTTGCATTTGTTGAAGATGACTTTTGCGGTTGTTGAAGACGACTGGAATCTGAAGCATACCCGTTCGAACGAATTAGACCTACCATTCCAATGGGTTTGGTCCAGTTCGAACATAAATTAACACCGTTCGAATGGAAGCTTATACATCAATGTATTTATAATTAGAAATTAGAATATATAAGGATAGTTGTCCATAATGATTATTCAAATATAGTTTAAAAATGCTTAAACTAAATAAAAATACAAATACTTAATATGAAGTCTTAAAATTAAAATACAAATAGTTAAGATTTAATAATACTTAAATAGTTAATTCTAAGTATTTAAATTATAATACTATTAAATCTTATAATTAAAATACAAATGGTTAAGATTTAGTAATACTTAAATAGTTAATTCTAAGTATTTAAATTAAAATACGATTAAATCTTAAAATTAAAATACAAATGGTTAAGTTTTAATAATACTTAAATAGTTAATTCTAAATTAATAAAATAAAATATTTAAATTAAAATACTATTAAATCTTAAAATTAAAATACAAATGGTTAAGATTTAATAATACTTAAATAGTTAATTCTAAGTATTTAATTAAAATATTACTAAATCTTAAAATTAAAATACAAATGGTTAAGATTTAATAATACTTAATTCTAAATTAATAAAATAAAGTATTTAAATTAAAGTATTACTAAATCTTAGAATTAAATACAAATAGTTAAGATTTAATAATACTTAAATAATTAATTCTAAGTATTTAAATTAAAATACTACTAAATTTTAAAATTAAAATACAAATGGTTAAGATTTAATAATACTTAAATAGTTAATTTTATATTAACAAAATAAAGTATTTAAATTAAAATACTACCAAATCTTAAAATAATACTTAATGATTATGTGTTTTTTGTATTGTTGTATAAATAATATATTGTTATTGTTTGGCGTATATTATCATATCTTACATTGTTTGTTCATTAAAATAAACCTTAAACCCATTCTAGAGTTTTCAATCCGGATGAATGCTTGATTGATAACTCCTGAATTGTCCGCAGTGGACAATTTGGGATTATAAGATCATTCTTGCAAAATATTGAACTATACCAATTATGATCTGATAAAATTATACGCTACATCGCACATGATTGTAATGGTGAGTGAATTTATCCTGATGCTTGTATAAATTATATAAGTATTATAACCTGTTTTAATTAAATATATTAGAATATTTATGACGATATTAATTCTTTAACTTATATATGTCTAGGATAAAATGGTTGCTTTACGTGCTGAATTTGCGTAAGATCAAAATTCATCAACAAGTGATGTTGATATACAAGTTCTGGATCAACGTTCAGGATATTGAGGGGTTTGGGTCGCTATGTGAAGCCTTCTCCCTCTTCCTCTTCTTCCGGATTTGCCTCTACGACCTCTATAGCGCTAGAGAATGCGAATTCCAAATTCGAAGAATTGACTACAAGGCAACATAAGTTAGAGGCTCAATTGGCGAAACAAACATACATAGAGATTCACATCAAATAACATGAAGAACAACAAGAAGAGTTCAGGAGACAGATGCAACTCCAAATGTAGCAGCTTATCCAAAAGTACAGGCCTCCAAGCAACTGATAGTTTTTTACGTACAAATTTTGGGATTATCTATTTATGTACGATTAATGTCAGTCTCACAGTTATTTATTTAGTTCGCACTTATTATAAAACTTTTGTGAGTATTAAACAGTTTCTAATGTGTTTTTTCAAATATTATAAATATCTATATGATTTTTTATTATTGACTTTAAATAAAGTAGTTATCATTTGAACAACTACATAACATTCAAACTCCATTTATTAAATCATTCGAATGACCACATAATGTTCGAACGCCATTTATTTTCTTAACGTTCGAACATAACTTTCAATCGTTCGAACGCTTATACTGCTCGATCTGTCCCTTTAACGTTTGAATGGAAAGCTATATTTATACTATTCGAATTGGTATCTAATGTATTTTTGTTCGAACGTATTTTGCAACCGTTCAAACAAATCAATAACATTTGAACGTAAAATTTTAACCATTCGAACGACATTTTGGGACAAATTGCAAATGCGACAAAAAAAATTTCTTGTTCGAACATTTTCCTTCAAATTCGTCCCAAAAGATATATTTTGAGATGAAATGGTGATTTTTGCGCCAAAATATATTCTGAGAAGTGTTGTTGGCACGAGCTTATGATGAATGTTTTTCATTCCAAAACATATTTTGGGACGAAATTCCTATAATTTGGGATAAAAATTTTCATCCCAAAAGACCTATTTTGTTGTAGTCTTGGGACCAAGTCTATTAATCTAAACAAAATAAAATAGATTCCAATGCAAAATCAATTCATAGGAGATATTCATATGAGATATTCTAATAATAAAAATATTAGTAGAATATATTTTTATTATTTTTATTTTAGAATTTAAAAATATTGAATTATTTATTTTATTTTGTGTAGAAATTTGAAAAAGTTATAATCATTATATGAGATTAGTTAAGAAATTTTATGAAAACAAACTAGGTTAATTTGCTATCTTTGGCATTTGTTTATACATTTTTTTTATATCGGCTTTATTTCTACTAAAAGGACTCCTAATGTTGTGTAACTCAAAGCCATATATCTAATTGCATCATGTGTATTTGCACATCTAAACACGCATATTAAAGAGTTATTGACTACTCCCAAAAGGACTTGAAAGTAACTAAATTCATTTCCTTGAGTTATTCTCAAAATCATCAATAGGGAATACCTCCCAACGAGTATATGTACGCTCTAGTTTTTAGCAGCCTACTATTTCTTGAGAGGTTGGTGGCAGAATTGTTTTATGTCTAACTCTGACACCTACCTTCGACCTTTGACTCTATACCGACATCTTGTAAAATTTAATTTATGGAAATAGGATTGTTCAAATATCATGAAAATCGCATGTTCATCTATCATGCAGAAATAAACATATAAGAAGACATACCAGTATCAACCATAATGAAATTTTCTTTCTTGACTCTATGAACAAGACTTGTAGAAACCATTTCACTCACTTGACCTTTTTTCTTTTCTTGACCAAAATGTATGGAAAACTCTAATAAAAATGATTGTGGGTAGAGAGATGATAGTTTCGTTAAATAAAATGGTTATACTACTCCCCATATAAGAAGATAAATAGGAAAAAAAATCCCCTATATTATCTCTTACTAATTTAACTGTGCATTTCCTTTTGAAAAGCCAAATAACTATCTTATCCTATCAAATTCAAATGATGTCAATTTTACCCTTTTGTGTGGGATATTATTTTAACACACCCGCAAAAGCACATCCATTATGATCAAGTTCTGACATAGAAATTAAATTTCTAGAAATAATAGGAACATAAAGAGTATCAAATAGGTCCAAACAGCAATCTGACTCTAAAAACAAACGTAAAGTTCCAACACTAACAACTGGCACTTGAGTTCCATTTCCCAAGACTATAAAATGCTTATTTTCTTTTATATTCTAGATCGAAGGATATCCTTGCATTGAATTTGAAACAAGAATAGTAGATTAGAATCAATCCACCATATATTATAAGGAACTTGTGTCATATTTGATTCGAAACATATATAAGCCAATAGCCTGCCCTTCTTCTTGAACTAAGTTCTACATTTTGATCAATTTTTCTTTAAATGCCCAAAGCCATAAAAGAAATAGCATTTTGACCCATTTTGTTCCCTCTTGCGAGCCCCATTGACATGAGAAGTATCCACAACCTTTAATGAATTTTTCTTGAAACTCTTCTTCGGTTTATTTCTTGTGCTTCCAACTCCATGACTCATAACATTAACTAATGTTGTCATTATTGCTTAAGTCTTGCATCTTCTTGAATAAGCATACTCGCCAATTCATTTACATTTTACTTTTCCTTAATAATGTTATAGTGAATCTCAAAATGACCCATACTGAGTAGGTAAGGAATTCAAAATGAACTAAACAAGGAAACATTCATCAACATTCAGTCCCAAAGTTTTGGGTTTGGCAGCTAGATTAATCATTTTAAGGACATGCTCATTCATTCCATGGCTAGCCAAATTCTATGGTGGTAAATTCAGCCATTGATCTCCCTCTAAGGGAATTGTCTGCTAAACAAAACCGATCTTTCACAACTTGAAACATTCCTTTGCATTTTCAATTTGTGGAAGTTTTAACTTAATATTGTTCAGAATACACGTTCGCATAAACATGATGTTCAATCTATTCGATCTTTCCATTGAAGATCCAATCCAAGAAATTAGTTCCATTGAAGATTGGAACAACAAGAGTTAGCGAATGAAACGAAATAGGAACTGGCATTGCAATACAAATCATCACAACATTAACGCTTTGAGAAAATCACTCTCATTATTAATATTGCGCCCAATCTTTGGATTAACTAATGCAATATATTAATATTCAAACTTAATGGTGATTTCCACTCACCTAGGTATAATTGATAACCTTTCAAAGTTTGACTAGTTTGTCACCATTGGGCATCCATTTTCACTCAACTTTAAACACTCCTGAGTGAAAATGGAGTTTTACTGAGAGACTACTCCGTCCCATCCTTTGGGGTTCTTATAAAACATTAATTCTTTTCTTTTCTAAAAAAAAATATGTTTGACTCAAAACATGGTTTTCATACTTCATGCATGTGACATGCAACCCCTAGTACTACTTATGCAACTGACAGGCCAATGCAAATGTACTCACGTTATCATGTCTATTCTCAATCAAAAGGTTCAAGATTTCATCATATACTTTCACACAAACACACAAATGGGCTTAATAGGCCAAGAGGGGTGTTCGGTTTTCACCCCCTAGGGTTGGGCCGAACCCTCCATGGCCCTATACTAAAGTTTTCTTCTTTCTTTTTTATCCCCACACATCTCCAATAAGACATAATAAAATTATTAAAATATTCTTTCATCACAAAAGGGGCTGACCGAACCCTATGTCCATTAGGATTACATTTTAAATCACTATTTCCACCAAGAAATTTACTATGCCTACTCCTATATAGGAAAACTGAAATTTATGCTAGTAGATCTTACAAGTTTCATGCCTCTAAGTTCTCTAATTATCCAAGTCATAACCATCATGTGAAGTAATAGTTAAATATAGAAAATATTCATCTCCAAGACCTCAAACCCGAAACCCTATATGCAATAAAACCATTCTATTTCATCTCCAAACTTATCTCTTGCCAAGCATGCATTTTATCACTATATGTTATATGGATATGCATCATTTTTCTTGCATCAAGTAAACTAAAATCATCAATTAAAATATGATCTCAATGCCTAAAATAACATAGGAGTTAAGCATAGATTTATAACTAGATAGTCATGGAATTTCACTAGAGAAACTTAATCTAGCATCATCAAGCAATCAATCAAACAATACAATCACATTCTCCTAAATATATACAAGAAATGCTAAAGGCAAGATAAGGATGCACTTACAATACTCTAATATAATAATTCACATATATAAAATATATAAAATATTTCATTAAAATAAACTACAATTATATAGTTCAAAGAGAAAATCTTAAGAACATGAACATTGGTGTGTGTATGTGACCTAACCTAACTTTCTATTCATGAAATAGTTTTAGGATCTTGCTTACCTCTTCAAGTGTGCTTCTCCTCTAGAAAGCTTGCTTCAAGCTCCACTACTCTTAGGAAATTTTGGAGTTTAGAAGGTAGAAGAAAGCAAAGCAAAGCAAAGTGGGAGTAGAGAGGGAAGCTTGTTATCGTGAGGTATGGAGTGAGAGTGTGTGTGCAAGTGAAGCAACAATGTGAGGAAGACCAATCTTTGGATATTCGGCTAAGAGGGTTTCTTAGGCTTCTAGGCACTCATTTCCCTAGTTTTAGGATTGACCTTTGATGGGTTGAAAGACCCCTTTGATTGACTTCCATCACTAGATCAAATCATGCCTAAATCTAGCTTGCACTTAGGTTAGAAGTTCTTCCCTTTTCCTTCCTATGGCCGGCGCACAACAAGGGTTTCAAGCCCTCAATTTCTTTCACATCACTCCTCACACACTCACCGATCATCTCACATGTAATTCCACAAGATATGAGAATCAAATTTAGAAAAAAGGGGACACGCCCTACCCTCACACAATCCGAAACTCAACCCCCTTTCCCATGAGTTTTCTTCCCCTCACTCGTTCCATCACTCAATCACTCAACCTTACACTCTTATACACACACACATGTCTAATCATCTTTACACAATCCAACTTGTCCATTCATCTAGATTTGGCAAAAACCCTATGAATACACAAATGGAGTGGGCGGCTAGCTCCCTCACCCGAAACCATGTTTCTCTTCCATCTACCTTTTCTCTTTCCAATGATGTTTCTCTCATTCAATAAATCAATCTACCATGCCTCCACATGTCCTCTCAAGATCTCACATTTGGATTTGCTCCCTTGGGAAACCCCATAGGGGTTCGGCACTCCCCATTTCTCAACTACCCGAAACATGCTTTCTCCCATACTTCCAGTCTTCTACTTCTATCTTCACCAAATCTAGCATGTTTCCCTTAACTATATTTGGTATGATCCTAAGGAGACTAAAATGGAAGATTTTCCTCTCCCTTACATGCCTCTCAAGCAAAACCAATGATAAGAAAATCTCATCTTTGCTTTCACACTCCTTCCTTCAAGAAAACAACTAGTCAACTCCTCAACTACTAGTATTTTCTTTCTCATACCTACTAGTCTTTGAAGACTTATTAAAGCTCTCCTAGGGTGACATGTTTCTCCATGCATGGGTTTGGTTTACTCATGAGTCACTCTCATGGGCCAATGGGCTTTGATACACCACTTAGGGCCAATATCCTAGTCCATACTTCCTAAACCTCAATTCCAAGCCCAAACCCCCAATTCTTACTAACCTAAAATACATTTTGCCATTCCCTAAAAATTAAATACGTAAAATAATAAGAGATGGAAATTCTGGGTCGTCACAACTTTGCTCATTGTCATCATCAATAAGCTCTAGATCCGAATTACTGTGATCATCACCACTTTTAGATTTTGTTAGCACAATTTCAAAAAAAGTCATCAACATCAATGGTATGAGCTATAAAGGAATTTTCATCATCATATGATGAACTACAAGTTTTTAAATTATCACTTTGTAATACTTTTTCCTTAGTTTTCTTAATGTCTGGGCACTCCCCTCTAACGTGACTATATCCAGAGCACTTATAACATTGTACCTTGTAGTTTTTTTTTCTATATTTTTCTTTATTACTTTTTCTTTTAGTAAATTTCTTACATCATTTTTGTTTTCCAATAGCTTTCTTGTCAACCAAGAATTTTCTGAATTTTCTTAAAATAATATGTATATCCTCATCTTTCAAATTTTCTTCATCAGAAAAATCATCTCGATCTTCTTTAATAGTTTTACAAGCAATGGATTTACCTTTTCTCGTTTGAGGAAGTGAGGACTCAAATGTTTGTAAGGTGCCGACCAATTCTTCAACCGTAATATCATCCAAATCCTTACTTTTCTCAATATCTGTCACTTTTGGGTGAATTCTTTCTGACAATGATCTTAAACTCTTTCTCACTTAAATCTTCCATCTTCTTACTGAGATTAAAAATGGAATTTATAATCTGTATTAAGTTTAGCATAAAAATAATCAAATCTCTCATCTTCCAACATTTTAATCTCCTCAAATTTTGAAATTAGCAGCTGTAATTTTGTCTTCACAATTTTTGTTCTCTCATGTGTAAATTCTTTGGGAGATACATCCATGAAAATAGTATTAAGTCCTTTGTTATTCCAATTGTTGTTGGTGATCTCATCTGTTGTCAATGCATCAATGGTTGTCACGGGTTTGGTCCATCCACTCCCAACAGCAGATCACACATGCTCACCCAACAACTTCAGGTAAGCCCTGATACGAACTTTTCAGTAAGCATAGTTTCTCCCATCAAAGTATGACGGCACATATAACGACGTCGACCTAATCTACAGGGACACAGATCAAACTCGATTTAGTGAGCCACACTCTGATGCCAAATAAATTTCCAAAGTATCCACGTATTTCAATTCAATGACCTACCAATTCACTCAACAAATTGGTTAGTCATTTGTTATATGATAATTTGATAATAAATCAAATATATATACTAAATAAAAAGTGTGTAACACCAAATCTTGGTTATGAATGGAAATCTTTTGAAGAACTCCTCAAATGTAAAACCCTATGGGGAGCCAAACCAAGGAGTAGCTACTAGAACCTCTAGCGATCTTCAAGCAATTGACTTCCCTCCTGGAACTCTAGTAGCTGATCTTAATCACTTCAAGTGCACCTCAGTGTATGTATGCATCAAGGAGAGAAAGAACAAAACAGTAGAAAACAATTCACAAGAATTCTCTTACACTCAAGCACTTGGATCTCTCTCAAATCTCCAAGCTCACAAAATAAACACCGATCCCCAAGATGACGGAAACTTTAGACAAAGCCTCCTATAAATAGGCTACTCAATAGCTATCTATTCTTGTTGACGATTACATTAAGTTAGAATTATGTTATGCTATTGACAAACTATTGATGCCCAATACTGAAACTTCCCAATAGATAACTACTTTAGCTTTTGGATAACTCTTGACAGTTTAAAATTGATATTTCCTATCTTTTGAAATTTTCTTATCCAAATCATGATCTCCTATCTTTCCAGATCTTCTATCCAGATTACTTGATATCTCCTAATTTTTTTAATCAGCTATCCAACTCACTTTTTCGAATCAACTATCTAGATCACATATAGGATTTTGACTCAGAGTAGAACTCTACTAACGAATAATATCTAATAGAATTTTTAGAGTTCCAGTGAAACTCTGCTGACAGTTTCTTGACGCGCAGTTCTAAAACTCCTTATTAGATAAAAGATTCAATTTGGCTAGGCCTTGATAGTTTGAACTTCAATATCTCTTTTTCGAATTCAGATCATCTCCTTTTGAATCTAGATTATCTTCTTTTTGAATCTAGACATCTTCTTTTGAATCTTTATCTATCTAATCACTTAACTTGAATATACATAGATAAAGATAAGATAAATTGCATTCATCCAAATTTCAAACTCAGACTGCTTAGTTGTTTTTGTGTTTTGTTGTTTTGTTGTTTTGTTGGTTTTGTATATACTGTTTGTATAGAAAAAATTCATATTTGAGAAATAGTCTCTCAGACTTTTTAGTTCGTATAGTAGTACTTTTCTCCTCCTTTGAAAGAGAAACTTTAGTAAATGCCTCCTTTTGGAGGCAATGATTAGTATCTCAGATTGTTATCTGATAGAATTAGAAGGCTGTGCGTTCAACTATTTCTAGTTGACTTGTAGACTGAGTTTTCTCAGTTCATATGGGTCACATTGTAAACTTCAAAATACTGGTTGAATGGAAGCAAACCTATTTCTCAAAAAAAAAAAACTCAAAGATAAGATAAAATCTTATCATCTAATCATCTAGTCATATACAAATTTATCAACTTAGTCACCTAATCCTAGCCAGCAAACTTTTGCATTTACAGTGCAGAGAGGGGTAGCTTGTCCCTAATCTTGGGAAATGAAGATGTGACTAAAGTACTCGACTGGTGTAAGAGATTGAATATTGTTGAAGGTGTGGAATATGCCTTGTCTTACCGCAACCCCCTCCGATTACTCATCGTGACATATCAAGTAGCAACATTCTGTTGGACTCTCAATTTGAGGCTTGTCTTTCAGACTTTTGGACTGCTAAACTTTTGGAGCTAAACTCATCCAATTGGACTTCCCATGCATGCTTGGATATATTGAACCAGGTTATAATTTATTTAATTGTCCTATCAAAGAAATGCATGCATATGTGTTGATTTTGTCCCTCTTTCATGTATCTCTTTCCTTTGCAGAGCTTGCTTATACAATAAAGGTAACTGAAAAATGTGATGTGTATAGCTTTGGGGTATTGGCAATTGAAGTAATTAGAGGAAAGCATTGGAGAGATTTCATCTCCTCACTATTAATGACATTAGCTGTGGAGAATATGTAGTTGAGAAATGTGTTGGACCTATGGCTTCCATTTCCAACAGCTCAAGTTGAAAATGAGCTTATAATAGTTATACAGTCAAGGTTTTCGATGCACATGATTTTTCAAGTGTTATCGACCCATATTGCAATGACTTAGGCGCAATATGTCAAAATACTGAGCAAGTATTCTAAAGGCACTACAAGTGCTTGAACATGCTTTTCGATACATCATTTTTCAAAATTGTGCTTGAGAATTGTTTTCGAGTTTTGTTCAAATATTGAGCAAGTATTCTAAATTAGGCACCATAACTAATTGCATTTTTTGGGACAAAAAATTTTTATCTCCCAAAGTTCGTCTCAAATACCAACCCGTTCGAAGCTATTTGATCTAGGTTTTTTTGGACGAAACTATTTTGTCCCAAGAAACTGTTCAAACTGAAGATTATTGGTTAACTATCCGAAAGGGTTGGTAATTTAATTCGAATAACACCAATTTATCTGATCCTATTTTAATGAAGTGTTTGAACGCTTTCTTGTTGTTCCAACAATATGGTCATTTGAATTTGAAATTTTGTCCAAATATTTAGTCCGAGGAACCCTATTCAAACGATTTATTCTCAATTCGAATGATCAAAACATGAAAACGGGTGTTCAAATGATCAAACATGTAGGCTGTTCAAATACATTAATAATCCACTCGAACCGCAGTGACGATTTTATTTTCATTCGAAAGGTTTTGGGTTGTTCATTTGAATGGTGGCGAAGAAAGTGTTTGAATGATAATAATTAATAATTACTATTCACACTGAATATTTTTCATTCGAATGGGAAATGACTAATATTAGATGACAAATTTCAAATAATAAAACTATATTCAGAAGTTATAATTAAAGCTGACAATTATTCAAATGTTGCAATATGTCAAAATAGTCAATAGACATAATGTGATAAAATTAGTTCTAAGAGATTGAATATTGTTGAAGGTGTAACATATGCCTTGTCTTACATGCACCATGATGCTCCCCTTCGATTATTCATCGTGACATTTCAAGTAGTAACATCTTGCTAGATGGAAGCTGTGTTAGCAAGTGGAGCAGAACATAAACTTGTTTTAATTAGTTTTGGGACCTATGCTTAACAAAGCTCACAAAGAATCAAATAAAGGAAGTGACAGTGATACTAAGACAAGTGTGGCTAAAAAGGAATGCTTGGGTGTTTGAAAAAAAGTTGCTTTGTCCCAAAAGGGCTATGATTAATGCAAGCGCTGCTCTAAATGATTTGAAAGACTCACAAGCTGTTGTTTAAAAGGACCCTGTACATTGAGAGAAGCCAAGTTTGGACTTTGAGAAGATCAACTGGAATACTTCCATAGATGCCAAAAGCAAGATGGGTTTAGGCATAATCATCAGGAATGAGAAAGGGGAGGCCTTGGTAGCGGTTTGTGATACAAATCGCAATGTACTAGACCCAGCAATAGCAGAGAGCATGGCACTGAGGAAGCTGTAGAGGTCTGCTCAGATCTGAATATTCAAAATGCCATTTTTGAAGGTGATGCAAAGACTATCATTCAAGCTGTGCATAGTGAAGAAGAGTTACTTACTTACTATAGTTCTATAGTCGAAGGTGTTAGAGTATACTTTAGAGCTAGGCCAGAATGGGCTATACAATACGACACAGAGAGAAAAACATAGTTGCACACACTTTAGCAAAGAAAGCACTATGGTGGAAGAAAATATGTTGAAGGAGGAGGTCCCAGATTGTATTGTGGCATGCCTACTCACTGATATAAGTTGAAATACTATTGCTGGTTAGATATTTTGATTGAGGTTCTTTTCAAAAAAAAAAAAAATGTAGCAACATCTTGTTGGATTCTCAATTTGAGGCTCATGTGTCCTGAGCCTGGTTATAGATATGTTGCACCTGGTTATATAAGTTATTTCATTGTCCTATCAAAGAAAAGCATGCATACGTGTTGATTTTGTCCATCTTTCCTTTATTTATTTTCTTTGCAGGCAGAGCTTGCTTACTATACAATGAAGGAAACAAAAACAAAATGTGATGTGTATAACTTTGGGATATCAGCAATTCAAGTCATTAGAGGCAAGCATCTAGGTGCTTTCATCTCCTCACAATCATCGCCGTTAGCGATATGGAGAATATGCATGTGTAAGATGTGTTGGATCAACATCTTCCATTTCCAATAGTTCAAGTTGAGAATGAACTTATAATAGTTCTTGTGAGACCCCATATTTTTCTATATTTAGTGTATTATTTTATTATTATTTTTTACTGTCTTATTTTATTTTATTATTATTATTAGTGGTTTATTTTACTTATTATTATTACATGATATATGGTTTTATATATTTTATTTAATTATTATTATTGGTTCTTTCATTTGGATCGTTATCATTATTATTTTTGGTTTAATTGTTTAATTTTATTACTATTTAATTTATTGTGTTTTCTTTTGTTTCAATGATTATTTTACTTCTTGGATCATTTTGGATTGGCTCCTTTATTTTTTCAGCTCATCAAATTATTGGATTTTATTATTTTATTCTATTTCATATTGTGGTATTTTAATTTAGTTCATTGGATCTTTTCTTCTATTTTATTTTTGAGTTAGGCTATTTATGTAGTGTATTTATTTGTTTTATTATTTGGTTATTTTATTTTATTTTATTTTATTATATCAATTGCTCTTTAGTCTATTTTATTAAGTAGTGTTTTGGATTTTTAATTATTTTTATTTTATTATTACTAAGTTGTGTAATTATTTCAATGTGACTTTGTTTAAATTATACTTTATTTTCGGTTTGGCCTAGTATTTATGGATGTTTTACTTTCGGCTTGCCTTGGTGTTTTTGTGTTCTAATTTACGTTGGGCCGTGTGTGTGATTGATAGAGGGCGCATCCGGTGTCCAAGCCCAGCCCTTAGATTATGCTATGCTTGACTAATTGTAGGAACCCTACGTTGTTTTATTTTCTTCTCCCCTTGGGTTCCCCTGCGCGCTGCAGCCCCACCTCTCTTCTTTTGGGCTACTACTACCGTTAGCTGTAATGGGAAAGTACTACTGTTTATTTTGATTTTGAAGGACTTTCATCCCTGCACTGGGAACATTAATTATTTTGTGCTTCTTGCTGAGTAAAAATCCAGACTTCATGATGTAAAGCATGTAATGTGGTTGATAAAAACAATAGAAATGATAAAGGCCAAATAATATATCTTAAAATATATCTTTATGCATTTCCATACACATAATATTGCTTGACACTTTGGAGGCATCGATCTCATGGTGAAATGACCCATCTCTTGTATTTGAAAGCGACATATATATATATATATATAGATAGATATATAAACGATGCATGCTAAACTAGAGACATATAATTTTTTGTCTCAGGGAAGCGGCGGGAAGCATCTCCTTGCCCAAGGTTAAGGGTGGGGGGGGGGATCGTTAGGGATTTGAGGGGTCGATCGCCGGGGAGACGGTCTCATAATATCTGCCGGAGAAGCTGCAATTAGGCCAAAGCTAATTAGTTATTAAGTAAATATATATATATATATATATATATAAGAGAATTAATAGAACTAGTTTACAGCTAATGCTGCAGAAGAGATTGAGAAGTACTTTGAGATAACGTTTGGACGTAGAAATTATGAGATATTAAATTCTCAAAATTTCTTGTTAATTTCTTTTCAAATAATATTTAAATATAAAGTATTTTTCAAATTTAAATCTTCAAATTTAACTTATCATTATTAATCATTATCTAAAACAAAAGTCAATACAAATTTTACAAACTTCAAAATTAAATACAAAAATCAATACACTTTTTTCACACTTCAAAACAAAAACAAAATTAAAAAGTTTATATTGAAACAATTTTTTAAATATATGATACTTTTGTTCAATTTGTTCCCTACTTTTTTTAAATCCAATAAAATATCTCAACTTAAACCATTTGTTTACCATCTACAAACTTTTGAGATACATAAATTGTCCGAGCCCTAAAACAAACATCTAAGAGTACTAGATCCGAGCATAAATGCATATGAGAGAGAGAGAGAGAGAGAGATCCGTACAATATGTACCACGACCACCTGAGCATAAATGCATATGGTTAGCGAGGATGAGAAACGCAATGAAGCAAAACACAATGGTAGTAGAAAGTTTGAGAGCCATCCTGAGTTTAATCTTAATGGGAGGCAGATCATGAGGAATCTACACCAGCCGCCTCCTTTATATAACTTTTTCACCTACGACCAGAGGTACCTAAATTTTCAAAGTTGACACAGTCAAGGCTTGAAAAACATGTTAAAACTTAAAAAAAAAATAAAAAAATAGTTTGAACAAGCTCACTCTAATTATGAAATTTGCTACTCATCATTTCCACACATCATACGCTATATTTATTTTAATTTTTTAAAACTTTTTAAATTTCTTTTAGTTATACTCTTCCTAACCTAATTAAAATATTCTTCTCATCATCCTAAATACACAACACATTTGGTAAGAGAAAAAATTAAAAAATAATATGTGGTGTGTGATGTGAGGATTTATAAAATTTCCTAAACTTATTTATACAATAAGTACTACGTGAGATCAGTTCTGCTATCCTTTTTTTAGAGAGAGAAACCCTTCCTTCTCTCTAGAATTTTCTCCATTTTTGTGAGTATTGTCGTTGGCGAGGAGGGTGAAGCTACGCCTCTCACCTTCCTCTCCTACTCTTTTATTTTGTTGCAATGTTTTTACACTTTTGAAGTAGTGTTTTTCTTCTTCTTTCCTCCACCGGTTTGGATTTGATCGGATCTATTGCTCTCCAGGCACAATCTACTACACGCGCCCCACCAGCACAACCTATAGCTGCCGATCTACTAGAACGGAGTAGAGACACGCCAATCTCTCCAAGATCCTTTAGATCGGGGCCACCTCTTATCCATCCTGTCGGCGTGTGACTGCCATGCTTCCTTACAGGGGTGCGGAAAAAACAGTGCTCCTCCAGCATAACTCTGCCCACTCGATGCCTATGTTATTGCTGTTCTTGATCGATGATCTCGATGATGGGTCAAAGGATCTCTCAAAAAATCATCTCAAGACAACAAGCAATAGTGCACCCACTGTTTTCTCTGCTTTTAATGGGCTTCCACCACCTTCAGCGGTGTGAACAGCTTATTTTTGTCGATTAAGACTATGTCCTCTTAGTAGAACTTGGGTGAAAACCAAGAAATTAAGTTGCTACCACCAGTTTTTTTTTTCTTTTTTTTTTCCCGCCTCCTTGCACTATTGTTATTGTTTTGGGCCAATTGTTGGAGAACTCTACTCCACATATATATAGCATAACAATTTTATTGAGTTAAGACTATGATCATGATTATTTATGAAATTCATTATTTATTTTTTTTAATTTCTCATAAAAAAATATTAAATCTATCTTAACCTACTTTATTATATATTCAAACAAATCTAAAACATGTCTCAATGACTAGACTTATAAAATATTATTATTCCTAGATAAATTCAGATCATTCAAGACATCCAAACATAATGTAAAACAGTAAAATACTCAATCCTGGCCGGGTCAATTTGTATATTTTATATTAAAGTAATGGGTATCTCTCTATTAAACAAATCTGTGATTGTTGTTTTGTCATCTATTCTATTTACAAATAGACATGACAACGTATTGTTGGGAAAAAACTGTTGAGTATGGCTTAGGAATACAAGCCCAGTCCTGTCTCGCTCGACCCTCGCTCGAGCGAGACTTCGAGACTTCCAGAATTGCTCCAACCCGAGACTTCGCTCGACCCTCGCTCGACCTCCCGCTCGAGCGAGGTTCAGGCAGTGACTTCGCTCGACACTCGCTCGACCTCCCGCTCGAGCGAGATTCCACGTGGCGCCAGGTGTCCGATTTCTAGTCGAGCGAATCTGACCTAGAAGTCCTCGCTCGAGCGAGTTTAAATCTCGCTCGAGCGAGTTTAAATCTCGCTCGAGCGAGATTGCAGAATATAAATAGCGCGAAGGCATTTCGCGCATCAGAAGACGAAGAAGCAGACGAAGACGCAGGCCTCTGTTTTCGGCGCCAGTGAACAGTAATAGCTTCTAGATCATTTTCTTCTCCATTTCTCCACTATTCTGAGTGAAACTTGTGAGGATTGAGTGTATACACGTGAGGTGAGTGTTCTCTGTTGTAAGTATCTCTTGATACTCTCTCTGTAACCTCCATTTGATCTAGTGAAGCTTTGAAACCAACCCCACAGTAGATGTAAGCTCATTTTGAGCTGAACCACTTAAATCTGTGTGTTCTTTCTGTGTTTACTGTTTTATTTCTCATTGTTGCATCCGCTGCGGTTTATTTCATATCTCTGTTGTTTGTTTCATTGCCTATTTCCCCACAAACTGGTATCAGAGCGTTTTCAGGCTCTGTGAATATTTGAAGGGATAGCTACAGCAAGATTTGAAGTTGAGAAATTTGACGGTCAGAACAGTTTCAGCTTGTGGCGCCTGAAGATGAGGGCATTGTTGCGCCAGCAGGGGTTATTCAGAGTTCTAGAGGAAAGGACGGCAGATTCTCCTGTACCGTCTAAGGACGATGAAGAAAAGGTACATAGTACAATTCTGTTATCATTGTCTGATGGAGTGTTGAGACAGGTGGCGAAGGAGGAGACCGCTGAGGGTCTCTGGAACAAGCTTGCAAGCTTGTACATTAAGAAGTCTCTCACAAACCGGTTGTATTTAAAACAACGGTTGTATACACTCAAAATGACTGAGGGTTCGTCAGTTACTGAACACCTAGATGAGTTTAATAAGATTGTAATGGATCTTAGAAATGTTGACATTAAGCTTGATGATGAAGATCAAGCTCTAATTGTGATGTGTTCATTACCTGCCTCGTTTGAGAATTTTGTAAATTCTATGCTGTATGGTAGAGATACTATCTCCTTAGCAGATGTGAAGTCAGCTTTGAACTCGAAGGAGTTGAGGAGTAAGTATGATAAGGGTGGTGAAGCACAGGCCAGTGGTTTGTTTGTCAAAGATACCTCCGAACAGAGGAAGATCCAGTCAGAAGGGTTCAGAGAAGGGCAGAGGCAAGTCCCGGGGGAAATCAAAGTCCAAGTCCAACAAGAAGAATGTAAAATGTTATTACTGTCAGAAGTTTGGACACTACAAGAGTGAGTGTATGAAGCTGAAGAAGAAGGAGGAATCTACAAGTTTCTCCAATGCCGTCAGTGCTGCTGATGAATCTGACGGCTCTGATGTAGTTCTTGCAATCAGTGATTCAAACAGTCGGTTCAGTGATAAGTGGGTGATGGACTCAGCTTGCACGTTCCACATGTGTCCCAGAAGGGACTGGTTCATGTCTTATGAATCAGTCAATAGTGGTTCTGTTTTGTTAGGGAACGACACTGCTTGCAAGGTTGCAGGAATGGGTTCTGTGAAGATCAAGATGTTTGATGGGATGGTTAGGACATTGACCAACGTCCGGCACATTCCAGACTTGAAAAAGAATCTTATCTCCATGGGGGCTCTTGATTCTTTGGGTTTAAAGTACACGGGACAAGGTGGAGCTTTGAAAGTCAGCAAAGGCTCCATGATCATCATGAAGGGAGACCTGAAAGATGGTCTCTATTTCCTCCAGGGCAGTACTGTCAGTGGTGAAGCTGCAGTTTCAGTATCTGATCAGTCAGAGTCAGATGTTACTCGTCTATGGCACATGAGATTGGGCCATATGAGTGAGAAGGGGATGTCTATCCTCAGTAAGCAAGGGTTGCTAGGGAATCAGAATTTGGGCAAGCTAGACCTGTGTGAGCACTGTGTATTCGGGAAGCAGAGCAGGGTTCAGTTTGCAACTAGGGTCCACAGAACAAAAGGTACAGTGGACTACATTCATTCCGACCTTTGGGGTCCGTCTATAGTTCCATCAAAAGGTGGAGCTAATTACTTGCTTACATTCATTGATGATTACTCACGGAAAGTGTGGGTTTATTTTTTGAAACAGAAAAGTGAAGTCTTCAAGAACTTCAAGCAGTGGAAAGTTCTGATAGAGAATCAGACCGGCAAGAAGGTGAAACGGCTTCGGACTGACAACGGGATGGAATTTTGTGGCAATGACTTCGATGAGTTCTGTAAGAACGAAGGAATTGCCAGACACCGTACAGTCAGGCACACTCCACAGCAAAATGGAGTGGCTGAACGCATGAACCGGACCCTCCTAGAACGAGCACGCAGTATGCTCTCCAATGCCAGCCTGTCTAAGGACTTTTGGGCGGAAGCAGTCAATACAGCCTGTTTTCTGGTGAACCGCTCTCCAGCCACAGCTATTGAGTTGAAGACACCTAATCAGGTATGGTCTGATGAACCTACTGATTATTTGAACCTGAAGATATTTGGTTGCCCTGCTTATTTTCATGTAAATGATGGTAAGCTAGAACCTAGGGCAAAGAAGTGTATTTTTATGGGATATGCTTCTGGGGTGAAGGGATATAGGTTGTGGTGTACTAATCCCAAGTCACCCAAGTTTGTGATAAGCAGGGATGTTGTGTTTGATGAGAAATCCATGCTTAGTCCGACAAAACAAATTCCCGTGTCTACAGGGAAGAAGGTGGAGCTGCAGGCTTCACTTGAGACACCACCAGCAACTCAGGATCATGCTATGACTGATGAGCATGGTTCTGAGTCAGAGACTGAGACACCAGCTGAGGAGCAATACAGTATAGCTGCAGGTAGACAGAGGAGGCAGATCAGACCACCTCAGAGATATGCTCATGCAGATATGATCAGTTATGCACTCGCTACAGCGGAAGAAATTGTGGGGCAGGAGCCTTCCAGTTACTCAGAGGCTGTGAAGAGTACTGAGTCTGCACAATGGTGTACAGCGATGACTGAAGAGATTGAGTCTCTTCACAAGAACCAAACCTGGGATTTGGTTAAGTTACCAGCGAAGACCAGAGTTGTGGGCTGCAAATGGGTTTTCAAGAGAAAAGAGGGAATCCAGTCTGATGCAAGATACAAAGCTCGTCTAGTTGCAAAAGGCTACAGTCAGAGAGAGGGGGTTGACTTCACTGAAGTGTTCTCTTCAGTAGTAAAGCACAGTTCAATCCGAGTTTTACTAGCCATCACGGCTTTGTATGACCTGGAGCTTCAGCAGCTAGATGTGAAGACAGCGTTCTTACACGGTGAGCTTGAAGAAACTATCTACATGCGTCAGCCAGAGGGGTTCACAGTTGAAGGTAAAGAAGACCGCGTATGCAGACTGAAGAGGTCTTTGTATGGGTTGAAGCAGTCACCTAGGCAATGGTATAAACGTTTTGATTTGTTTATGAGTGATCATAATTATTTGAGAAGTAATTATGACTGTTGTGTATATCATAAACAATTGCCTGATAAGTTTTTCATTCACTTATTGCTTTATGTTGATGACATGCTTATAACTGCTAAAAGCATGGTTGATGTTGATTTGTTGAAAACTCAACTTAAGGATGAGTTTGAGATGAAAGATTTAGGTGATGCTAAGAAAATACTGGGGATGGATATTTACAGGGATAGAAAAGCTGGGAAGTTATACTTGTCCCAGAGAAAGTATATAGAGAAGGTTCTAGACAGGTTTGGAATGTCTGACTCCAAGCCTGTCAGCACGCCGTTGGCGTCACATTTTAAACTTTCAGCTTCCCTATCCCCCCAGACAGATGAGGAGGAACAGTCCATGGCAAATGTTCCTGACTCTAATGCTGTAGGTAGCATTATGTATGCTATGGTGTGTACCCATCCAGATATTTCACAGGCAGTGAGTGTGGTTAGCAGATATATGGCTAAGCCTGGTAGAACTCACTGGCAGGCCGTGAAATGGATTTTGAGGTACTTGAAGGGAATCTCGCATGTGGGCTTGATATTTGATAAAGATGTAGATCTCAGTTCTGTTGTGATTGGTTTTGTTGATTCTGACTATGCTGGGGATTTAGATAAGAGAAGATCATTGACAGGCTACATTTTCACTTTGTGTGGTTCTGCTATCAGTTGGAAAGCAACACTTCAATCAACTGTTGCTTTATCAACTACAGAGGCAGAATACATGGCAGCAGCTGAGGCTGTTAAGGAGGCCATTTGGGTGAAGGGGCTAATCAGTGACCTGGGTCTTCAGCAGACAGAGATGACAGTGTTTTGTGACAGCCAGAGTGCTATACATTTGACCAAAAATCAAATGTATCATGAGAGGACAAAGCACATTGACGTCAGATATCACTTTATCAGAGGAGTAGTGTCAGATGGTACCGTCAGTATTCAGAAGATTGCTACTTCAGAGAATCCAGCAGATGTAATGACCAAGCCAGTTGCAGTATTCAAGTTCAAACTTTGTTTGGACTTGATAGGGGTTCGGGGTTTCCAGGTTCCTTAGGGAACTAAGATGGGGTTGGTTTTCTCAGTTGCTGCATTTTACATTCTCGGGTTAATCTGGATTTTATGGGGCTGTAGGTATTCAAGCCAAGGTGGAGATTTGTTGAGTATGGCTTAGGAATACAAGCCCAGTCCTGTCTCGCTCGACCCTCGCTCGAGCGAGACTTCGAGACTTCCAGAATTGCTCCAACCCGAGACTTCGCTCGACCCTCGCTCGACCTCCCGCTCGAGCGAGGTTCAGGCAGTGACTTCGCTCGACACTCGCTCGACCTCCCGCTCGAGCGAGATTCCACGTGGCGCCAGGTGTCCGATTTCTAGTCGAGCGAATCTGACCTAGAAGTCCTCGCTCGAGCGAGTTTAAATCTCGCTCGAGCGAGATTGCAGAATATAAATAGCGCGAAGGCATTTCGCGCATCAGACGACGAAGAAGCAGACGAAGACGCAGGCCTCTGTTTTCGGCGCCAGTGAACAGTAATAGCTTCTAGATCATTTTCTTCTCCATTTCTCCACTATTCTGAGTGAAACTTGTGAGGATTGAGTGTATACACGTGAGGTGAGTGTTCTCTGTTGTAAGTATCTCTTGATACTATCTCTGTAACCTCCATTTGATCTAGTGAAGCTTTGAAACCAACCCCACAGTGGATGTAAGCTCATTTTGAGCTGAACCACTTAAATCTGTGTGTTCTTTCTGTGTTTACTGTTTTATTTCTCATTGTTGCATCCGCTGCGGTTTATTTCATATCTCTGTTGTTTGTTTCATTGCCTATTTCCCCACAAAAACAAAACAAATATGGCTTTTGCAGAGTAATTTCTGAGTCTTGAGTTAACATTTATAATGATTCTCCAAGATGAAGTCCAGCAGTAAAGAACTACATTTTTTCACGTTTTATGTTTTTCAATACTGGGCTCATCACTAATATTATTTGGCCTTTTTAAACTAGTCCTTGGTTTTCCACGAAGGACAATGAACATTGTTGACAAAATGTTCTGATATTTTTTTGGATTCTTGTTTTTTTACAATAATTTGAAAATTGTTGGTGAAACTTTTTTGGAAATTCTATGTTTGTTTATTTATATAGTCAGTACTAATTAATGTAATTTTTTTTTTGGTTGTGAAGATACAAAAGTTAAAAAGAGTCGAAGCATTATTGTTTGAATCATTTTGAAACAATAAAAGTAGATTAGTTGACTCACAACAGTCTTAGTTTGTTTTTTGAAACTAAATTACCCATTTGAATATTGAGTATTCAATCTAGCTAATTTAATTAAACAGCTTTAATAATTATTTTCAATTAATCTGCATGTAATGTATACATTACAGAACAGTCAAAGCACAAGGCAAAAATGGTAAAAAAAATAAAATGAGTCGATCATTATTTCAAGCACATGATAAAAGACCAAGATATGCGCAAATAGGACACTGATTTGCAGAGTAATTGCCGTAAATATTCCCTAATCAGAAAAGAAACTTGCTCAAACTAAAGTTGAAATCACAAAAATGCATGTTTCCTATGTACGTGTTTCCTAAGATAAATAATGGGTTGCTCTTCACTCAGATGAACAAATTTACATAGCCGAATCTTCACATAAGAAACTAAATCAATCTTAACCCTAAAATAAACAATGGTCTGCAGCGAGAATGAGAGGAGATTCGAAAAGACAAACCTGGGAATCTGTGAGGAGTGAACGGCGTCGGTGAGAGAGAGCAGCGATCGTCGTCGGCGAGAGAAAGAAGCGATCGTCGTCGGCGAGAGAGAGGGGAAACTGTGAAATCTCAAGTGAGAGAAATCAAAATGCAGGCGGAAGTATTATTAGATAAACGGGTTATCGGGTATTATTCAAACGGGTCGGTAACGGGTATCGGAAGGGTGGCTTCCGTTTGCATTGATATCGGGTCGGAAGCGGGTCGGAAGCGGGTCGGAAGCGGGTCGGAAGCGGGTCGGAAGCGGGTCGGATAGTCGGACGGGTCGGGAGAACTGCCATTTTGTTAACCCCTAATCATTTAATAACCAGCTTGGAGGGGGCCGCTTGTTTATGGTAATTAGTTCCAATGATCCTTGGTCGATCCATCTTACTAACGTTATTTCGTAACTAAATTAATCTCTTCTTAATTGAGATGTGTATTTTATTTAAAAGATTTTGGTTAAGTAAAATACTAAAGCAATGTCA
This sequence comes from Platycarya longipes, assembly GCA_036559045.1. Classification (NCBI taxonomy): domain Eukaryota; kingdom Viridiplantae; phylum Streptophyta; class Magnoliopsida; order Fagales; family Juglandaceae; genus Platycarya; species Platycarya longipes. The sequence continues at coordinate 37,296,120 of CM071799.1, forward strand.
GTTCCAACATGTTGGCGTGCATTAATAACTGACATATATGTCATAATTCATTGACCGAAATCGTTTTTCCATTACTCATGACTTTTCCAAATACATCCAAATACCAAAACATCATGAAGGTTACTTACAGAAATCGTTTTTCAGCAAAAGGGCCGTCTCTCTTGACTGGGGAGGCTTCCTACATCTCATCTTTTAAGCATCATTCCTGACTTCTACCAGCAGCATACATCTTCCTCTAACTACAAATTTTCGTTAAGGGACAAAGTTTGAGAAAGAAAGTTAAGGTAGTATGAGTAAAAAAACGAAGACTTTGACGGACTCTCTCGTGATGGAGTATCTCAAGCTCTCTACTTAATTTCAGCGATTTATATATAATATCAAGAGGGCCATTATGAACCACAAATGTCTATATATCTTTCCGAGATAAAAATAAAAACGAAGAGTACTTCGAAAAATTAAAAGAGTAGAAAAAATTCATTAATAATCCTCATAGACAACATATATATTTTTCTTTTTCCAACGTGAGGCCCGGTTTTAAGTGACTAAAATGATATATAGGGATGACGACTGCGCGCCTCCTTTAACAAATGAAGCAATAATAATGAATATTGTAGACAAGAATTTTCAACCATTAATTGCTGAGAAATTGTTGCAAAGAGTTATGCTAGAGGGCAGCTACTGTTGCAGTATACATAGTGCACTCAATGCTACGTGGCTGCTTCTCCTACTTTTTTTTAAACACAAAACTTGCGTTTTGATGTATTTGAAATCGGTTTCTACTTTCACTCGTTCGAAAATCATACCGCGAAAACGCTCCTCCCTTGACAGCAACCCGCACCAGCAATGTCGTACCCAGCGCCGCCTGGAGACGCCGTCTCTCACATCAGCACAACCGAGCGACGCTCCATCGTATGCCCAGCGTCACTGCTCCTTGCATAGTCGTTGAACGAGGCAAATCTTTCTTTTGAATCCAGTGACACTGCTTTGGTGGCTTTTTGTTTCGCCGCCACCCCTGTTCAACTTCTTAGGTAACATTTCAAGGTCCATTTTCCCTCCATATTGGACTTTCTTCTTTTGCATTGAAATAGGTGGATTTAGGGTTTTATTACTTTATTTTTATTGTCGTGCCGTAGTTTGTGGTAAAATTCCTGTTGGTTTCCGTCCTAAACTATCTGCTCTCACAAGACATGATTCTAGACTTTGTAATTTTACTTGAAGCATCAAGCATGTTGGTATTTATTTATTGTTTTGCACATATCTTAATAAAATTTTTACTTATCAAAAAAAAATTTATTTATTGTTTTGGGGAATATGAAATATAGCAGTTTCTTCTGCTCAGTTAGAAATATAAGATGGCAAGAGTAGGTAGAGCTGCTTGTTTAACTTCTCAACATTTCCAGATGAAAATGCCCCTGATCTTCTTAAGAGCAATAACTCACGTATCTGCTTGTAGGGGAAATGATAACAAGTCTAGATCTTTGAAGATTACATTTATATTATATAATTCTTATGGTGATTTGGGTCTGTTTTTGTGACAAATGGTTGATTGGGCAGAGTTTCTATTTTCTGAAGTGCTCAATGGTCTTTGCCAAATAGCAGAAAAAAGTTCAGGTACCCCAATGGCAAATACGATGCGTAAGTCCATTTATTCATTTGTTCAGCAGCTACGATATCTAATTTGTAGGACCTGGGTTTGTTGTAGATATTAAATGGCTGATTAATGGGACTTCTTGTTATAAGTGCTTGAATGTTACTTTTATTACAGTTTATAATTGATGAATTGGGTGTACACATTTGACAGAAGAATTTGCCACACTAGTAAAATCTGAAAATAATTGTAGGATTTCAATTGTCCAAGTTCAATATTAACAGTACAGTGAAAAAATTGACGGCATTAGGAGCCGAATTAGATGGTTCCATCAAATATGAATGTTAAAGTTAATAAACGCCTCTCTTGTAATCTTAACCTATTTAACATAAACTCAACATGCTAATTGGTTTATTTGAAGATGCATGCAGTGCTTAATCATTTGTTTAAATATTATGCAATCATGAATGAAAGTCAAAGAAACTTATCAATTTGGAAGTAAGTTGGCACAAAAAAATTCAGTTTGATTTTTTATTCATTAGTTTCCATATATTATTTCCGCTGTCCAGTCTCCTCCATTTACATGTTGGTAGTAAAGTGAATATCTCATCACTATTGCAGCTATGCATGTTGGTTCTATTGTTGCATGCTTATTGTAGCAAGCATAAAGTGAATATCTCCTCACTTTTACAAGCTTATTATTGCAGGGAGGGCCATACTGTAACTATGATGAGTACATGACATTAGTTGTGTGATCATACTTGGTAAAAGCCTCTAAGCTTCTAATAATGTGTCCCCCCCATAAGCTGGACATCCTCCTGCAATAATTAAATTTATTGTAAGCATTTTCACAATTGGTAATGTACCTGCAATGTTTTGGGAGTATTCATTTGGATTTTACATTATCTTAAAAAATTGGGTTTTATTACGCAGATCAAGGATGGATTTGGTGAGGGAAAATATCTGGTTGTTTCGGTGATGTCTGCAATGGGAGGAGCAGACTTGTGCTGTCAAGGGGTCTTGTGGAAATTTGAGAAGTAGGGCCACTCAGTTTAGAAACATTGTTGTGGAAATGTGGCCCCCTCACTATAGCTAGACTTTGCTATATATTTAATTATTGTGTAACTTTAATTTGGTATGGGGTTGCTAAACATGCACTAATTTCTGTATATATTGAGAGACAAGGATTTTCATTTGCTATAATAACATCGTAAGTTTATTTCACGTGAAAATGATGAGGGAATTTGGCAAGATTGCAAAAGACTTATGTACAAGCCTTGAATCAAAGGTTAGTTTCAATGTAGATAATTTTGTCAGGCATTAAAACTTATGTATTCTATATGTCAATGTAGATAATTTTTAGAACTTTATTAAAAACCAGACAGAGGTACAAGCCTTAAAACAAAAGTTAGTTTCAACTAGGTAATAATTTTTTGCACTATATATGGCTTGTGGAAACTCATCGAAAAATAATGACAGTATATGAGATCCTTTTGGAAGTCGATAAAAAAACTTAAGACAATATGAGATCCTTTTGGAGGACATCAAGTGCATTGAGTCAGGGAGAGTGTCTTTTCCTAATTATAGGTTAGGAAAATAGAAGCCAGCAATAATGGATTATATGACATCAGCAATCAAGAATAGAGGTAACACATGCACTTTCTCCTTAACTTCAGACACTTTCCTCTTAATGAACTACCTAGTGCATGTATTAACCGTGGATGCATATAGGAACACTAATAAACTGGAGATCAAACAATGTGTTCAAAACAGGAAAGATAACAGATTTCTTCATTACAAAGGTTAAGTTAATATCCATTTTGTACATCATAACCAAAACATGATTGGAGTACCCCTTTTGTACATAATAACCAAAACATAGTTGGACTACTCCCTTTGTACATCAAAAGCAATTTACTCAATACAACTCTCTGATGGGCTCAAACTACTCCTCAGATGGGCTAAGGCTAAAAAATCGCTGTAAATATTCAGCTCCCAAGTCCTCAAATACTACCACATTTTGTGCCTTTAGGTTCTTCTTTCCCTTTACTTTTCTTAGCAATGGATTTTCTTCTCATGGAATGCTTCCTCTTAAGTGCCACCAGTGCCGAGCAGCCGGCCTCCTCACAGCCATACTTCACACCTTGTAGTGACTCCCTGACCACTTCTACTGGAAAATTGAGCACAGCCAAAATTCCCCTCATTGAAAATGTAGCTTGGTCATATGCCAGAGCAGCTTCCTCTACACTGTCAAAAGTTCCAAGTCATACCTTGATGCCATGCCTTATCGAATCTCTTATATACCTAAAGAAAAGATGGGATTTGAATGAATAAAAAGAAGAAGACATCAAAAGACAATTATTAAAAAAGTTAAACCATTAAAATTAAAGCAAGTTGAGAGTAAGATTATTGGAGAAGGAGGATGTCCTTGGATCCAAATTATAATTGTAATGAAAATATCTATTTAGGTCCACATAATGGTAATGGCGTGGGAGTGATTAAAGCACATGTGTAAATGAGGGTGACGGTGAGGATGGACCCACATAAATGGCATATTTAGGTGAGGTCTTATTTGATCATGAAATGGCTTCTTTTGCTTGTCAGGATAAGTAGTTTGCCGCCTATGTTCTATTTTGGTGGGTGCTTTCCATGGCAAAGTAGAGGGGAGGGATGGAAAGACATTTTCAGGATCCACTTTCCCATGATATCATGTCAAACAACATCGATCGAATTGAAGATTGGTATCAAAGAACATATATGTCATGACAATCATAGATATATATTTATAACATTATCAAACAAAATACTAGGCACCAAAGCAGTAAACTAGCTCAAAACCCTCAACAAAAGTCAGTTTCATCATTTCAATCTCTACTAAGAAAAATATTTGGCATTCAACAAGTGAATCAGATCTTATTACAAAACGAAAGTTACCGTATCAAAAAAACCACATTGTTCTAAAGAACAAATAGAAAAAAACTCAATTTAAGCATATGATTTTATGATGTCTCTTCTTGTTTTGTTTTGGTTTTTTTTGTACCCCATTCTCGCACCAGAAAACAATGATCTCAAAAGGCAAACCTCATTCATCAAAAACCCAACGAAGCAAAAATATAAACTCCCACAATACCCAACACAGAAATGACCATAATCAAGACCTTAATAAAGCTAATCAACTAAAAAGGTCCATAAAATTAAACAAATATCTTTGACTAAATTAAGATCCCAGACACGTAATGAAATGCAATATTGATAATAAAAACCTGCCTAATAATGGCTGAATTAAGAAAAGGTCTAGAATTTGGTGTCAAATGCGATAATTGAATGTCTTGGTCTGTTGGAATTATCGGGAGATACCTCACAGCCCTAGATTTGGGGATCCAAAGGTGGCAGAGAGACAGCGAGAGAGAGCAATACCAACAGAAAAACCTAGAATCAGAGATTACCGTCCCGCAAATCTCCGGCCTCGCGTCGGTGGACTAAGGGCAGCGACGTCTCGATGGACTGCTGGCTTCGCGTCGATCTTTTGAACAGATAAAGGGGGGCTTGATTTCGGGAGGGCTTGTTCTCAGGGGGCGCAGAGACGAGACATGAGAGGAGGGAGGCGAGATGTGAAACCTGGCTGAGATGGGAGACGTGAACCGGTTTAGTCTTTTAGTCAACCCGGCCCACACGTCATGAGTGTTATTTGGCTACTGCTAATAGTGGATGCGCTCTAGATTTATTCTTGTTGCAAAAAGTTGAATGTGCTGGGTAGCCAATTATGGGGGACAAGGCCCCCCAAGGCTTTGACGCAATATATAATATGTATATATATACACACACTAATGTAGGAGCTACGTGCAAGACACGTATGCCCCTTGCAGGTAGCTCATAATTTTATCCTTTAGTTTTTCTTTCATCTGCTCATAAATTTAAGTTTATTAAATTTAATGAGAGCCTTTCTCAATCATTTGGGATGCAGCTACATCCTTTAGGGTTCATGTGTGTGTGGTATGAGGATGATTTATAAAGAAATTCCCAAAATATTATATGAAATACAAGAAGTACTACTGTTGATTGTATTCAATTCTAGTACCTTTTCTTCATCTCACGAGGATTTTAGGAGTTTTTTTTTTTTTACCTTCTATATATAATATATATAGTTCTTTTTCTTATAATTTGTACATCACTATTAGTTCATTGATCAACAAAACGATTAGTTCATGATTAGGAAGTTCATCACAATCGAAAATCATTAACCAGCCCTTGGAGGTGGCCGCTTGTTTATGGTAATTAGTTCCAATGTTCCTCAGTGGATCCACCTTGTTTATGGTAACTCATAACTTAATCTCTTCTTACTTGATATTTGTCATAATTCATTGACCGAAATCGTTTTTCCATAACTCATGAATTTTCCAAATACATCCAAATACCAAAACAATATCATGAAAGTTACTTACAGAAATTGTTTTTCAACAAAATGGCCGCCTCTCTTGACTGGAGAGACATCCTAGATCTCATCTTTTTCTTCAAACCATATAGGCACGCATGAACTCGAACTTCTGCGCGATGTTGTATATCTTGTTAGCACTTGGGGATAGATATCTAGTCTAATAGTCGCTCTCTTCAAATGGCTAGGTTTGGGATACAAAACACATTTCATCTCATCTTATCTCATTTAATTATTACAATTTTCCTAAATTTCAATATAAAATATAATAAATAATTCAAATTTTTCAAATTTTAAAACAATAATAATATATCAAGAAATAAGATTTTATTCAACTTACATCTCAACTCATTGTCCAAACCGCTTCTTGTTAATGTTTGTTTTGAATAGCAAAAACCTCACATCTTATCTCATCTCATGATCTTATCTTATATCAATATCCAAACACCACAAATACAATATTTTTAAATTTCAAATATTCAACTTTTTCATCTAATCATTATCTAATCATTATAAATTTTTTAAATTTTCATAAAAAACACAAAAATAATTAAACTTTTTCAAACCTTAAAACAAAAATTATATTGAAAATTATATTCGAATTATATTTTAATTTTATAATATTTTTATTCTATTTTTTCTCTCTTCTTTTTCAAAACCCCATAAATCATCTCAACTTAAGTAAATTTTATCAGTATTCACAAATCATTTCACTACTATTCACAAATCAACTTATCTTACTATACAAACAAAAGCCTGGCTCTGTTTTTATAGTGAGATAAGATGCTTTTAGATAAATGTTGAAAATTGAAATAAAATATTGTTATAATATTATTTTTTAATATTACTATTCTTTTGAAATTAAAAAAAAAAGTTAAATTAGGATTTTAAAAAGTTAAATTACTTATTATATTTTGTAATCAAAATTTGAAAAAATTATAATAATAAAATAAAATAAGTTAAGATAATTTCTTGATCCAAATATGACCTAAAGGTTTTGCTTTCAATTACGATACAAGAGAATGTTACATATGAAATGCCAACCTGGCAAGTTTACTTGTTCCGTCACAAATAGATAGCTAGGGTGATGCCGAATATTAGCCAAAAGTCTTAACCTTGCTTTAGCCCAAAACAATGGGCTTAACATGCTGTCAAAGCCCAATAAAGATAAAGAGAAGTGAAGAGGGTAGAAACTAATTCAATTAAATCACTTCAGGAAATATATATGTCAATATACAATTCAGGCAACATACATAAAATTCTGACCAATATAAAATTCCCGAATTATAGCGCCATTAAAACAAGGCCCATTTTAGTTCAAAAAAGAAAAAAAAAACTAGGCCCTTGTAAAATAGTACTTCCTTGTGTTAATGCAAATATGCTCTTGCGATTTTGGAGGATTTTGATTTCTTGCACTACAACTAAAAAGCTTTTTTGGAACGATTTTAAATTTGAACGAAATAAAAATTGTTTTAAAAAGTGAGATTTAGGAATGAATTTTATATTTCATGCCAACAAAATAACGAAAAATGTATACCATTCAAACGCGTTCGAACAGTATAATTAGAGATAAAATATTTTGTCCCTAATAATGAAACCATTCGAATGTAATGTTTTAACGTTAGAACGGTTAAATTTAACCGTTCGAACGTTAAAAGATTTTGGCGCATTGAGTAAAACTATTATAGCGGAAAATTGCTCTACCGTTCGAACGTACCAATTTCACCGTTCGAATCATAAATCTCAAATGGTGTTCGAACGTACAAATTATACCGTTCAAACGGTGTTCATATGTTTTTTTTCACAAAATTATATGTATATTAACTAGTAATTATAAGAAATTTATCAATTAAATAATAGGAATAATATAAATCAATAATTAGTTCAGAAAATATAAAATAATACTAATTCATAATTAAATACTGAATTTACGAAAAACAAAATATTGTTCATTCTAAAAATAAAAAATAAACAAATAAAAGATAGAAAGTACTAATATCCCAAGTCTTTGTACAATTATACGAATGTAGCTAAACGTTCCTCTATCTGTGTCAGTCAAATACTGATGGTGACCTGAGTCGCAGACATGGCATCAAGCTTTGTACGTAACTCAAATATATTAACAGTAATCTCTGTACAAAACTCAGACACAACAGTACGTATGTATATATATGTTATCTATAGTCTAATATATTAACATATTATATTATAGTTATAGTCTACTTAGATATATATAATATAATATAAGTTATATGATGTAGTATAATATAATATATAATATATCATATATACTATATATACTATATACTATATAGTATATAGTACTATCATATTAATATGTACGACTATTATATAGTACTATATTATATATAGTTAAATTATAACTAGTACTATTATAGTTAAATTATATTTATAGCTATTAATTAATTATAACTATTACTATATAGTTAATTTAATTATATTATTATATAGTATTAATTATAATACTATTAACTATATTAGTACTTTAACTATATTATACTATACTATTAGTACTATAAATTATATTTATAGGTATTAACTATAGTACTATATGGTACTAGTATACTATACAGTCTTATATAGTACTATACTATATTACTATAGTAATTTATTTATATTAGTATATACTATATATGTCATTAACTATATATATCATTATAAGTAGTACTATAATATATAGTACTATATGTTATATGCCATATAATATATACTAGTATATAATATATTATATATTATATTATACTACATCATAAAACTTATAGTATATTATATGTATAATATAAGATATTAATATATTATATAATATATAGTATATAGTATATATAGTAATGTGCTAATATAATTAATACTAGTATATATTATATAACATATAGTTTTATATATTATAGTACTACTTATATGATATATATAGTTAATAATATATATTGTATTTTACTTTACTATACCCTAATAAATATGATATTATAGTCTAATATCAATGAAACCATATATATTAGTTATAGTTTAATTAGATCACACTATATATGATAGTATATATATGTTATCTCTAGTCTAATATAATAACATATTATATTATAGTTATAGTCTACTAAATGACACTATATATGATAGTATATACATGTTATCTATAATCTAATAGATTAACATATTATATTTTAGTTATAGTCTACTTAGATGACACTATATATGATACTATATATATATATAATATATAGTTTAATATATTAACATAATATATTTTAGTTATAATCCAATTAGATGAAACTATATAATATGCTAATTGTATAGATGTGACAGTATGTTGATATTATATATATTACTTATAATTTAATTAGTATGATATTATATATTCATATATACTCCACTATAATATAATATATAATATGCTCAATTATATATTATAATATGATATTACTATGATACTAAACTATAGTATCATCTAATATGTCTATATATATTAATGTTGTTATTTTATTTAAAAAATAGTGAAATTTTTTTTTTAAACATTTACCAAATCGTTTGAACTGTTACAAATAAGCATTCGAACGTTCATATTATATTTTGGTACAAAGCGGGAATGCATCCAGAACCGTTTGAATGTACTATTTATACGTTTGAACGTAAAACTTTAGGAGAGATATTTTTCACTTCATAGTCTCACATTCGAACGGTTAGTAAATAATTGTTGGAACGGTAAATATTCTGCAAATACAGGACAGAATCTCATTCTCCCTCTCCTCCCACCCATCTTACTCTCTCACGAACCTAACCCATATCCACGAGCCAACACCATTCTCCCTTAATCTAGTCCCAAAATACTACCAGTTTTGATCTCACTCAATTATTATCGAATTAATCCGTTATTTTTAGTGTTTTTTGGGGAGCTTCTCGCATTGGGTATACGGCAATCTTCTTGCCTTTTCATCTCCCAAACCCTAGGTATATTTTTATATTCTCATTTTGGTTTAAATATACCATTTTGCAATGTTAGTATATTATTTATTATTGATATTGTTGTTTGTGTCGGTGTGAGTTCGGAATTAATGGCGTTTGCATTTGTTGAAGACGACTGGAATCTGGAACATACCCGTTCGAACGAATTAGACCTACCATTCGAACGGGTATGGTCCAGTTCGAACATAAATTAACACCGTTCGAATGAAAGCTTATACATCAATGTATTTACAATTAGAAATTAGAATATATAAAGATAGTTGTCCATAATGATTATTCAAAGATAGTTTAAAAATGCTTAAACTAAATAAAAATAAAAATACTTAATATGAAGTCTTAAAATTAAAATACAAATAGTTAAGATTTAATAATAGTTAAATAGTTAATTCTAAGTATTTAAATTATAATACTATTAAATCTTATAATTAAAATACAAATGGTTAAGATTTAATGATACTTAAATAGTTAATTCTAAGTATTTAAATTAAAATACTACTAAATCTTAAAATTAAAATACAAATGGTTAAGTTTTAATAATACTTAAATAGTTAATTCTAAATTAATAAAATAAATTTTTAAATTAAAATACAAATGGTTAAGATTTAATAATACTTAATTCTAAATTAATAAAATAAAGTATTTAAATTAAAGTATTACTAAAACTTAAAATTAAATACAAATAGTTAAGATTTAATAATACTTAAATAATTAATTCTAAGTATTTAAATTAAAATACTACTAAATTTTAAAATTAAAATACAAATGGTTAAGATTTAATAATACTTAAATAGTTAATTTTAAATTAACAAAATAAAGTATTTAAATTAAAATACTACCAAATCTTAAAATAATACTTAATGATTATGTGTTTCTTGTATTGTTGTATAAATAATATATTGTTATTGTTTGGCATATATTAGCATATCTTGCATTGTTTGTTCATTAAAATAAACCTTAAACCCATTCGAGAGTTTTCAATCCGGATGAATGCTTGATTGATAACTCTTGAATTGTCCAAAATGAACAGTTTGGAATTATAAGATCATTCTTGCAAACTATTGAACTATACCAATTATGATCTGATAAAATTATACGCTATATCACACATGATTGTAATGGAGAGTGAATTTATCCTGATGCTCATATAAATTATATAAGTTTATAAAATGTTTTAATTAAATATATTAGAATATTTATGACGATATTAATTCTTTAACTTATATATGTCTAGGATAAAATGGTTGCCTTACGTGCTGAAGCTGCGTCAGATCAAAAATCATCAACAAGTGATGTTGATATTTTTATACAAGTTCTGGGTCAACGTTCAAGATATTTGAGGGGTTTGGGTCGCTATGTAAAGCTTTCTCCCTCTTTCTCTTCTTCCGGATTTGCCTCTACGACCTCCATAGCGCTAGAGAATGCGAATTTTAAAATTGAAAAATTGACTACAAGGCAACATAAGTTAGAGGCTCAATTGGCGAAACAAACATACATAAAGATTCACATCAAATAACATGAAGAACAACAAGAAGAGTTCAGGAGACAGATGCAACTCCAAATGTAGCAGCTTATGCAAAAGTACAGACCTCCAAGCAATTAATAGTTTTTTACGTACAAATTTTGGGATTATCTATTTATGTACGAATAATGTCAGTCTCACAGTTATTTATTTAGTTTGCACTTATTATAAAACTTTTATGAGTATTAAACAGTTTCTAATGTATTTTTTCAAATATTATAAATATCTATTTGATTTATTATTATTGACTTTAAATAAAATAGTTATCGTTTGAACAATCACATAGCATTCGAACTGCATTTATTAAATCATTCGAATGACCACATAATGTTCGAACGCCATTTATTTTTGTAACATTCGAACATAACTTTCAATCGTTCGAACGCTTATACTGCTCGATCTGTCCCTTTAACGTTTGAATGAAAAGCTATATTTATACCATTCGAATTGGTATCTAATGTATTTTTGTTCGAACGTATTTTGCAACCATTCAAACAAATCAATAACGTTTGAACGTAAAATTTTAACCATTCGAACGATATTTAGGGACAAATTGCAATCGTGACAAAAAAAAAAATTTCTTGTTCGAACGTGTTCGAACAGTTTCCTATAAATTCGTCCCAAAAGATATCTTTTGAGATGAAATGGTGATTTTTGCCCCAAAATATTTTCTGAGAAGTGTTGTTGGCACGAGCTTGGGATGAATTTTTTTCATCCCAAAACATATTCTGGGACGAAATTCCTATAATTTGGGATAAAAATTTTCATCTCAAAAGACCTATTCTGTTGTAGTGTTGGGACCAAGTCTATTAATCTAAACAAAATAAAATAGATTCCAATGCAAAATCAATTCATAGGAGATATTCTAATAATAAAAATATTAGTAGAATATATTTTTATTATTTTTATTTTTAAATTTAAAAATATTGAATTATTTATTTTATTTTGTGTAGCAATTTGAAAAAGTTATAATCATTATATGAGATTAGTTAAGAAATTTTATGAAAACAAACTAGGTTAATTTGCTGTCTTTGGCCTTTGTTTATACATTTTTTTTATATCGCCTTTATTTCTACTAAAAGGACTCCTAATGTTGTGTAACTCAAAGCCATATATCTAATTGCATCATGTGTATTTGCACATCTAAACATGCATATTAAAGAGTTATTGACTACTCCCAAAAGGACTTGAAAGTAACTAAATTCATTTCCTTGAGTTATTCTCAAAATCATTAATAGGGAATACCTCCCAACAAGTATATGTAGGCTCTAGTTTTTAGCAGCCTACTATTTCTTGAGAGGTTGGTGGCAGAATTGTTTTATGTCTAACTCTGACACCTACCTTCGACCTCTGACTCTATACCGACATCTTGTAAAATTTAATTTATGGAAATAGGATTGTTCAAATATCATGAAAATCGCATGTTCATCTATCATGCAGAAATAAACATATAAGAAGACATACCAGTATCAACCATAATGAAATTTTCTTTCTTGACTCTACGATCAAAACTTGCAGAAACCATTTCACTCACTTGACCTTTTTTCTTTTCTTGACCAAAATGTATGGAAAACTCTAATAAAAATGATTGTGGGTAGAGAGATGATAGTTTCGTTAAATAAAACGGTTATACTACTCCCCATATAAGAAGATAAATAGGAAAAAAAATCCCCTATATTATCTCTTACTAATTTAACTGTGCATTTCCTTTTGAAAAGCCAAATAACTATCTTATCCTATCAAATTCAAATAATGTCAATATTACCCTTTTGTATGGGATATTATTTTAACACACCCGCAAAAGCACATCCATTATGATCAAGTTCTGAGATTGAAATTAAATTTCTAGAAATAATAGGAACATAAAGAGTATCAAATAGGTCCAAACAGCAATCTGACTCTAAAAACAAACGTAAAGTTCCAACACTAACAACTGGCACTTGAGCTCCATTTCCCAAGACTATAAAATGCTTATTTTCTTTTATATTCTAGATCGAAGGGTATCCTTGCATTGAATTTGAAACAAGAATAGTAGATCAGAATCAATCCACCAGGTATTATAAAGAATTTGTGTCATATTTGGTTCGAAACATATATAAGCTAATAGTCTGCCCTTCTTGAACTAAGCTCTACATTTTGGTCAATTTTTCTTTAAATTCCCAAAGCCATAACAGAAATAGCATTTTGGCCCATTTTGTTCCCTCTTGCGAGCCCCTTTGACATGAGAAGTATCCACAACCTTCAATGAATTTTTCTTGAAACTCTTCTTCGGTTTATTTCTTGCGCTTCCAACTCCATGACTCATAACATTAACTAATGTTGTCGTTATTGCTTAAGTCTTGCATCTTCTTGAATAAGCATACTCGCTAATTCATTTACATTTTACTTTTCCTTAATAATGTTATAGTGAATCTGAAATGACCCATACTGAGTAGGTAAGGAATTCAGAATGAACTAAACAAGAAAACATTCATCAACACTCATTCCCAAAGTTTTGCAGCTAGATTAATCATTTTAAGGACATGCTCATTCATTCCACGGCTAACCAAATTCTATGGTGGTAAATTCAGCCATTGATCTCCCTTTAAGGGAATTGTCTGCTAAACAGAACCGATTTTTCACAACTTGAAATATTCCTTTGCATTTTCAATTTGTGGAAACTTTGACTTAATATTGTTCAGAATACACATTCGCATAAACATGATGTCAATCTATTCGATCTTTCCATTGAATATCCAGTCCAAGAAATTAGTTCCATTGAAGATTGGAACAACAAGAGTCAGCGAATGAAACGAAATAGGAACTGGCATTGCAATACAAATCATCACAACATTAACGCTTTGAGAAAATCACTCTCATTATTAATATTGCGCCCAATCTTTGGATTAACTAATGCAATATATTAATATTCAAACTTAATGGTGATTTCCACTCACCTAGGTATAATTGATAACCCTTCAAAGTTTGACTGGTTTGTCACCATTGGGCATCCATTCCAATGATCTCACTATCAATTCTATAAATTATCATAATTAATTTAATGATTAATTGAAAGTTGGTGTACTTTTGGGTCAAACCATAATAATCAAAAACTCATTTCATAATTTTTTTTTTTGTAAAATGATAATTCAATTCAATATTTACAACTTTTCTTAGCAATATCTCTTTGGTGACAGCAAGCTACCCATAATATAAATACTAATTAATAAATAAGCAAGCAAAATCTGTTTACGTTCAAAAACAGATAAATAAAATCAGAATAAAAAACATTATCATAAATAAAGAAGTTCATTTGGTAAGGAAGCATTGTTCACAGTAGAAATTCTCTTTTCATTTTTTCAATGACATGCAAAACCTGGCCCATGACAGTTCAGCCCAATGTATGCATAATAGTACAATTATTAACCTAATATAAGTGAGCCCATAACATAGCAACCATTATTAATTTACTATCATTAAACAAAAAAAGTGGCCCGTACGAAATCAAACAAGAAAAAGTGGCCAGCATTAAACCATAATCGGCCGAACAAATGCTCACAAAAAAGAGCAATCATTGAAACAAAGATGGTGAGCCTGATAAATCAAAAAATGTGGCCAGCGGGTTTCAAACTATTCCAGACTTCTGGCTTCAAACTATTAATGCAACATTTATGCGAAAAATTGGACGGTTTGAATCGTGGGTAAATCAAACTATTATGCTAGCAACAAATCCGGAATAACCGGCACATGTGAATAAATTACCCACACGGAATCAACCCAAAACAGCGGTTACAGATTTGAATTGACCATGAAAAATCATTGTGAAATCCCAACAAATCTGGCCATCAGTGAACAGTCGAATTCAGCAATGAACAGTGACATAAATTTGTGTTCCGAACATTATGAACACAAACATTGCTCATGAAAACAATAGCGAGATCGAAAGCAAAAGAGAAATTTTGAATCAGAAAACATTAATGAAGTCAATCTCTATATTAAAAGAAAATCAAGATATTTTTAACTTATGCTTTGATACCACATGTAAAATTTAATTTATAGAAGTAGGATTCTTCAACTATATATCATGAAAATCACATATGCATCTATCAAGCAGAAATAAACATATAAGAAGGCATACCATAATTAATTATAATGAAATCTCCTTTCTTGACTGTGTGAAAAAAACGTGTAGAAATTATTTTTCTCATTCGACCTTTTTTCTTTTCTTGACCAGAATGTATGGAAAATTCTTATAAAAATGATCGTGGGTAGAGAAGGGACAGTTTCCTACGTTAAGTAAAACTGTTATGCTACTCCCCATAAAAATAGGTAAATAGGAAAAAAAACTTCTCCTATTATCTCTCGCTAAATTAACCATGCATTTCTTTTCCAATAATCAAATATTTTAAGTTTTAAATAATGTTAATATACTCTTTCATGAGAAATTATTTTAAGTTTTAACACATCCGCCAAATGAAAAAATACTCAAATCTTTTCTACAAAGTTTTCTACATCACATCGTTTTCTTTAGGATCTATAACTTATTGCTTGGGAAAGAAAGACGATGAAACTATAAGAGGAAAAGGACAGGCGTCGAGGAACTTGACTTTCTACAATAATGACTGGTCATTGGTTAGCATACAAACAGGTATGAATTTTCATTGAACCATTGCAATGCCCTTTTGTTTTCCATCGTGAAGTGGGAGACAACCCACTCACAAGGCTAATGAAAGAAAAGGATTAAATGAGGTCTGTGGACATTATAGTAGAATTAACCCATCCCCAATTGGTCCATCGGCCTTCACTTAGAAGTCTATTAGCTGTATATTACATAATGGCTTACTGTAACGTAGGATTAAAAAGATTCCTTCCTTAATTACTCCTCAAACTATGCCAACTCAACTTATTTTGCTTTCTTTGAGCCCCAAGCAATAAGTTAGATGATGAAGATCATCGATCTTTGCATAACTGTATAAATCAAGTAAGGTGCATGGTCTAAAGATTGAATTCTCAAGATTCAACGGAAGAGATCCTTACGAGTGGTTGGATAAAGTAAATCACTTTTTCCACACATATGATGTCTCGAGGAATGAGATGGTGCCAACTAATTGCTGTTATCTTGATGGCAAGGCGAGTAAGTGGTGGAGATGGATCCGTGACCAATATGACTAAGAGAGAAGAAGAATGGGATGGACGGCATTTGAGAGGGAATTCCTTCTCCAATTCAGACCCTCACCCACCATCAACCACCAGGGCCAAGTCGCTAAGTTCAAGCAAGAAGGCAAAGTGAAAACGTATGTAGAAGACTTCAAACAACTCCAAACTATGGTTCGGGGTTGGTCCGATGAGGCACTGGTGGGAAACTTTGTAGACGGATTGAAGCCATGGTTGGCTAAGGAAGTGAAGCTAAAGCAGCCCACATGATGGCCGATATCTATGAAGAAAGTTTCTCTTTGGAGAAACGCTCAACCAAGGATGTGGGGAGCAAAACCGTCAACCCTTTGCAAACTAAATCACCTTGGAAGGGTAAAGAGAGCAATGAAGTGACCTCAAAACCGAAGTCCAATGAAGTGAAGAGATTGTCAAGGGAAGAGGTCCAAGAGAGAATCAAGAAAGGTCTATGTTTCAAGTGTGGTGAAAAATGGGACCGTGAGCACAAGTGTAGTTCGGCCAAAACTTTTGTGATGATTGATGAAGATGCATTTGAGGAAGCTACAAGCCATGATGAAGAAGTTGAGGAGGCCGAAACCCTTGAGGAGGAGAAGGAGGCCAAAATCTCTCTTCATGCCATGTCCGAGGTCTCAACACCCATTTCCATGAGGGTCATGGCATGGATAGGGAAAAATGAAGTTTCCTTGTTGGTGGATAGTAGGTCTACTTACAATTTCATCAACACAAACTTGGTGCACAAAATAGAGCTAAGGCCGAACCCTATTCCACCCTTTGAAGTGAAGGTAGCCAATGGTGACAAGCTCAAGTGTGAAGCCATTGTGAAGAATGCCAAGATGAATATCCAAGGAGTGAGATTGATAGTTGATTTGCATGTCTTAGCACTTGCCAGCCTTGACATAGTGCTTGGCAATGCATGGCTCAAAAGTGTTGAGAGAGTGATCAATGATTATAAGAAGATGACCATGGAGTTCAAGATGGAAACTAAGAAACACATGTGGACCGCATTGTCCTCCAAAGAGATAAAGAATTGTTTGGCCATAGTGGTAGAAGACACCTCTTTGGTGTGGTCCGTGTATGATGAGGATGATCCTAGCATTATGGCTTTGAGAGGAGCCAAATGAAGGATATGGGACAAGATCAGAGCTGCTACACGCATAGATGCCCGTGCCTTAGAGATCATTGGGCTTGTTGAGGCTCAAGGTAGCGGGATAGTAAACTACAAGGTGAAGGAGGGATTGATCTACTACAAGAGCTAGGTGTATGTTCCAGATGTGCCTAATTTGAGAAGGAAATTCCTAGATAACTTTCACAGTAGCAAAGAAGGAGGTCATTCAGGTTGGTTGAGGACCTATGTGAGGTTGAAGAATTTTTT
The DNA here is from genome assembly GCA_036559045.1 of Platycarya longipes. Classification (NCBI taxonomy): domain Eukaryota; kingdom Viridiplantae; phylum Streptophyta; class Magnoliopsida; order Fagales; family Juglandaceae; genus Platycarya; species Platycarya longipes. The sequence goes on from CM071799.1 coordinate 37,314,157, forward strand.
CTATTGGGAAGGCCTTAAGAAAGCAGTAAAGACAACTATAGCTGAGTGTTACATCTGCCAGAAGGTCAAGTATGACACCCGACCATCGGCCGGATTAATGCAACTATTGACAATTCCAAACAAAATTTGGAAGGATTTGTCAATGGACTTCATAGAGGGATTATCGACTAGTGAAGAACATGATGTGATCTTTGTAGTGGTTGACCGTTTAAGTAAGTACGCCCATTTCATTACACTCAAACACCCGTATTCAACCAAGAGTGTAGCTAAGGCTTTTGTAGACAACATTGTGAAGCTACACGGATTTCCCAAGACCATTGTATCAGACAGAGACCAAGTGTTTATGAGCACCTTTTGAAAGGAACTATTTGAGTTGCAGGGAAGCAAGTTGAGAGCCAATTCTTCTTACCACCCACAGACTGATAGGCAGACCAAGGTGGTTAACAGGACACTGGAGCAGTATCTAAGGTGCTATTGCCATGAAGAACAGACGAGGTGGGGAGAGTACCTAGCCTGGGCCGAATATTGGTACAACACCACCCTCCATGCAGAGAAGCCTGTTTGAGATAGTTTATGGGAGGTCACCACCTATGCTAGTGACATATGAGCAGGGGACAGTCCGGAACAATGAAGTGGAGCAGGAATTGATGAACCAAGATGAGATCCTAGCTAAGGTCAAGAAGGAGCTCAAGAGAGGATGAATAAGTATTATGATCAGGGCTGAAGAGTTGTAGAGTTTGAGATTGGTGATTATGTCTACCTGAAGCTACAACCATTTGGCCAGAAGGCCTTAAGGAAGAAGATGAGCCTGAAACTTTCCAAGAGGTATTATGGGCCTTTCAAAGTATTGGAAATGCTAGAAGACGTAGCCTACAAACTAGAGCTTCCATCATCAGTAAAGCTGCACCCGGTATTCCATGTGAGTCTGTTGAAGAAGAGGATCGGGGATCCAAGCTTGATAGTCCAGGACCTTCCTAGCTTCGATGAAGAAGGAATGATGCTTCTACAGCCTAGAGAGGTGCTTGAGTACTGGGTAGTGACAAGGGGGAGACGTAGGAGGAAAGTGTGGCAGGTATTGATTTCATGGCAAGGGTTGCCAAAGGAGGAGTCCTCTTGGGAGGATTATGATGACATGGGGACGATGTATCCTCATTTGATTTTTGAGGGCAAGGATGTGCTCGAAGGGAGGGGGAATGTCAGAACCCCTAGGAGAGATGCCCAGGGTCAAGCCCTGACTCAGGCCTTTGTGTTTCTTAGTTCCCATCTTGAACTCCATGGTCATCTTCTCATAACCATTGATCACTCTCCCAACACTTTTGAGCCATGCATTGCCAAGCACTATGCCAAGGCCGGCAAGTGCTAAGACATGCAAATCAACTATCAATCTCACTCCTTGGACATTCATCTTGGCATCCTTCACAATGGCTTCACACTTGAACTTGTCACCATTGGCTACCTTCACTTCAAAGGGCGGAATGGGGTTCGGCCTTAGCCCTATTTTGTGCACCAAGTTTGTGTTGATGAAATTGTGAATAGACCCACTATCCACCAACAAGGAAACTTCATTTTCCCCTATCCACGCCATGACCCTCATGGAAGTGGGTGTTGAGACCCCGGACATGGCATGAAGAGAGATTTTGGTCTCATCCTCCTCCTCAAGGGTTTCGGCCTCTACTACTTCTTCATCATGACTTGTAGCTTCCTCAAATGTATCTTCATCAATCATCACAAAAGCTTTGGCCGAACTACAATTGTGCTCACGATCCCATTTTTCACCACACTTGAAACATAGGTCTTTCTTGATTCTCTCTTGGACCTCTTCCCCTTTCTTGATTCTCTCTTGGACCTCTTCCCCTTTCTTGATTCTCAAACGGTCCCATTTTTTTTTAATTTAACATCTTTAATCATTAAGAAAAATAAATAAATAAAAAATACATATTTTTACTAAAAGTAGTTTTCTTAATTATTAAGTAAAAAAAATATAATTAATTAAAAAGCAGTAAGTTTAAACAATAAGTTGAGGGAATCCACTAGCATTTTCTATTAATTAAAATGGTAATTTCCCTTTTGTGATAAGATATATTTAGATTTTATGTGCCATCTCTATCATTTAGGCTTATAAATTTACACTATTTTGTAGCCCACATCTTGCATAGATTCTAATAAATTTTTTTTGAGAAATAGTTTCATTCATTGAAACTAAAGATACAAGAAGTCTATAATATGATCAACTGATCAACTAATTACATATCGACGAATAACTTCTATTTCTCTCAGAAAAAATCTGAGAGAACCAATTACTACCTCCAATGAAGGCAGTTACCAAATTTCTCCCTAAGAAGAAAACTAAACTCCTAACGGACTATAGTTCAGAAGACTATTTCTCATTTTTACATTTTCACTATATAGACAAAAAATACATCATAACAACAACAAAACACAACCAACAAAACACAAAACACATCCAACAGAAGCATTCTATAGTGGCGCGTGAACAACACGCACCACTCTAGGATTGCAGCACCACAGGCCTGGGAGGCACCAACACCCCGGATCCTCTCCGTCGGCTTCAGATGATCAACAAGAGGCAAGATCCAACCGTTCAGATCTTGCGTGTGAAGATCACGCACCTCACCGAACAACAAAAAACTCCCAACGACCACTAGATTGGCGAATGGGAAGGTCGGCGACACCACGTGTGGTGGTCTTTGAGCTTCCGCTACTTCCAAACCTGCAAAACAAGCCTCAAAACCCAAAAAACCCAAAACCCACCATCACCGACAAGTAAAGAGATGGCCAGGAAAAAGGAGAGAAGAAGAAAAGGAAAAGAAAAAGGAAAAGGAAACGAAGAGGAAGAGGAAGAGAGAGAGACGGAGCCAAAGCTCCGCTCCGCCTCACACCGGCACAAAGACTACCGAACCCTAGCTGACAAAGGAAATCGCCAAAAAGGAGAGAGACTTATCGTTGAAGAAAAGTTGTCTAAACCTGATTCTAATAAGTTATGCATGCAGAGTATATGAAAATGTTAACCTGGCAAGTTTACTTGTTCCATCACAAATAGACAACAGTCTTAACCTTACTTTAGCCTAAAACAATGGGCTTGCCTTTTTAACATGCTGTCAAAGCCCAATAAAAATAAGAGAAACGGAGACTGGAGAGGGTAGAGAATAATTCAATTAAATCACTTCTGGTAACATATATGTCAATATACACTACAGGCAATAACGTACATAAAATTCGGACCAATATGAAATTCCTAGATTTATAGACCATTAAAAACCCACCCCATCCATTTCATTATATGTGTTGAAATAAGTCCCTTGTAAAATGGTACTTCTCTTTGTGTTAATGCAAATATGCACTTCTTTGAGATTTTGGAGGACTTTGGTTTCTTGGGACCAAGTTAGTTAATTTGAACAAAATAAAATAGATTCCAATGCAAAATGAGTTCATAGGAGATATGTGTGTATGTGTGTGTTTGATAGGATTCATTTTCCATGGAATAAAGTTATTTTTTACAAAATCAGACTTACTTGCTACTCCTTTCAGAACCCAAGTCAATCTGTGGAGTGCAATAAGGCAAGCAAAATTTAATTTTTTATCAGGTTGCTTGCAGCCATGAGCTATGTGTGCATTATCATGCAACATGAGACTCAATTTTAAGCATTGAGCTACACCAGTTATCATTTTACAACAGTTTGTGGACTATTTTATTTTTTGTTTCTAAATTAGTGGACTAATGAATTGAAACCGGATATTTCTAGATACCAAACTCTAATACAGAAAACAGATACAAAACTCTGCCTATTGCTACCTTGACATCTTAAGATCATTGGACTTGATATCTAGACTCATGACACTCCTACTAGAAATGCTATCACTATGCAATGAGAAAAGGCATCTATGGTAGTCAGAAAATGAGATTTACTACATGTAAATAAAAGAGGCATCTTTAGTGGAAATGCCTTAAGAAGAGGCATCTTTGGTTCAATACTTCCATCGAACAGATGATGGGAAAAAACAAAAATCATGACCAAAAGTGGCAGGCAACTTGCACACAAAGTCCCATGCGCAGCCAACTTGCACAAAGAGAGGTAGGCACAAGCAACCAACTTATAATAGCATAATATCGAGCTCCAAAACTGTATCTGAGACCCACGTGTTAGTTAGCCCATCACTATGTCAATGCTATAATGAGTGAGAGATAGAGTTTTTCGGTGAAGGAGGCCATAAATGCCATCGTCAGGGGAGATTTGGGGGGAGGGGAGGAGAGGGCAAATGACTCAAGCAGGGCAGGACCCGGGGGGGGAGGGGGGGTAGGAAGAGGATGAATTCGAAAAATAAAATTTGCTTATGTTATTTCTTGCAAAAACATATCCTTTAAGTTATAAAAAATATATATTTCCAAGCTGGCAGGGCTCCTAGTAGAACTCATTTGAATTTTATAAAAAACTTGGATGGTATCATGAGCTTCCACATATATGCAAAATGTTGAATCCAAGGTTTCAAGTTTCGTATCTACGTATAGATTTTGATGATAACAAATAAATTCAAGTCTCAAACTCAAATTATTTATGCAATGGAGCGAATCTCACATCAAACATAAAAGAACAAGTCTACAAATGAAGCTCACAGATTATTTTGTACATCTCTTGATAAAATTCAAAATTGGATTAAGGCTCCAAATTACTCTTTTTTTTCATAAAACATTAAATTATATTTTTCACATATGCAAGACATCTTTAAATGTCTTAGTTTTAAAAATTATGTTTTTTACATGTGCATAACATCATCAAACAATATAATTTCAAAAATTATATTTTTTATATAAAAAAATTTGAATTTGTAAGATGATTGATTATCATATTTGACATGTGTATATTTTGTTTGAACGTCTTGAAGGGTGGTTATGTATTTTTTTGACAAATGTAAAAGGTAAATGATTTTGTTTGAAATTTTTGAAGAGTGGTTGTATGTTTTTTTGACAAATGCAAAATATGAATATTTTGTTTGAAAATCTTAAAGGCTAGTTGTGTGTTTTTTTGACATATGCAAAAAAAAAAAATTGATTTAGTTTGAAAAATAAATCATGCTCATTTTGTCATGTATGAAAAGCAAAAGATTTGATTTGATTTCTTTGAAAAATGAATTGAGTTTTCTTTGACAAATGCAAAAAGGAAATGCTTTTATTTAAATTTTTTGAAAAGTGAATAGTGCTCTTATTTGACATGTGAATCTTTTCAGATTTGAAATTAAAGACTCATTTGCCTATAAATAGTTCACTTGAGTTTTGCAAAAATAACAACAAGAGCTTACACATCTATTACTAAGTTTTGCATCATTCTTTCAAAGCTCTCATTATCTCTTTTTTAAACTTTTGAGTCTTAATTCTTATTATCTTTTAGAGAGATATAGGTTGCGCTATATTGTTTCCATCTCACTCATTGAGGAGTGTACTTTGATAGTCTACCCACTATCAACTCTTGTATCAGTAAGAGGGTGTGTATAACCCTTGTGTGTGTAGAAGGTGTTATACACAAGGAATAGTTGAATCAGCAAATGTGAGGTGATTGGAAGTGTAGAGGGTATTCTACACAAATTCTTTGGAGCAGTGCTGCTCAAAGGTGTATTGGGTTTCTATCTCCACCTAAAGGAGATTGAATAGTGAATTTGAGATCCTCAAGGGGTAACTTGAGGCGAGGACGTAGGCAGTAGGGCTGAACCTCGTAAAAATACTGAGTTTGCTTCTTCTTACCCTACTCTTTACATTTCTTGCTACTTTATATTCTGTTTATATTCTGTTTATATTTTATATTTTGTATTTGATTTATAAGTGTTAACTTTTATAATATAACCCAATTCACCCCCTCTTGTGTTAGTAATCTGGGCAACAATTGGTATCAGAGCAAGAGCTCTGTTATAAGATTAACTATCTGTTGAGTTAAGATCATATGGCTAACATTGCAGCTACTTTCGCTGAAGGTCAATCCAGTAGTCGACCTCCGCTATTTTGTGGAGATAATTATACTTTCTGAAAAGCTAAAATGAAAATATTTCTTCAGTCTCAAGGTCGAGAAATCTGGAAATGTATTGTAAATGGGTCTTATGTTCCAACAAAAACTGTTGATGAAGTAAAGGTCAAAAAGGGAGAGGAAGAGTTTGATCGCAAAAATGTAGACTTTATACTGTGAATGTAATGGCTATGAATTTTCTATATAATACTTTCAATGATAATGAATTTAACAAAATAATGACTTGCAGGACAGCAAAGGAAATTTGGGACAACTTGGAAGTAACCTATGAAGGAATTTTGCAAGTCAAAGAATCAAAAATTTATATTATTACACATGAATATGAATTATTCAAAATGAATGATGATGAATCTATTTCTTTTATATATACTCGTTTTACTAATATTATAAATAGTTTGACATCTCTTAGTAAAGTTTATTCCAGCTTGGAGATAGTAAGGAAAATTCTCAACTCCTTGCCAAAATGTTGGGAATTAAAAGTAACGGCGATTCTTGAAACTAGAGATCTTAAAAAACTCGAAGTAAATGAACTCATCGGGTCACTTATTACCTATGAGTACACATTGAAAAGAGGAGAAGAAGAAGGAAAGCAAAAGAAGAGCTTAGTACTCAAAGCCGTTCCTCATGAAAGTGAAAGCGATGAAGATGAAGAAAGCGATAACGAAGAGATTGCAATGATCACAAAAAAATTTAAGAGATTCTTGAAAAATAAAGCTCCTCCAAGGAAACTTTTCAAAAAATTTTCCAAGAAATATACAGGTAAAAATGATTCATTAATTTGTTATAAATGTAAAAAACTATGACATATCAAGGTAGATTGTCCTCTGCTAAAAAAAGATCGATACAAAGGCAAGAAAGTAATGAAAGCTACATGGGATGATGATTCAAGTAGCTCAGACAGCGACGCAAGTAATGAAGAATCTGCACTTCTTTGTCTTATGGCTAAAGATGATCTTGAGGTAACAAATCTTGAAAATCTCTCTTATGAAGAATTGCAAAATGCTTTGAAAGAGGTATATGAGGAATTTGAAAAATTGGGTATTAAGTATACCGTTTTGAAAAAGAAAAATTCTTCTTTAATAAATGGAATTGATATTTTAAGAAAAGAAAATATAGTTTCAAAAGATGAAGATGATGAACTGAAAAAGAAAGTAACTGATTTAGAAAAGATTGTTGAAAATTTCACAAATGGAAAAAAAAATTTCGAAAAACTTCTTGGTAATCAAAGATGTGTTTTTGATAAGGTAGGCTTGTCAAAAGAAAAACTCAAATCCTATAAAAATTTCTTTGATAAACCCATTAAATCAAAACCAGATTTTCAAAATTCTTTTCCTAAAAATAGATTTGTCAAAGAAAGACATTATTACAATCACTCAAGTTCTTCAAGTATGTTACATGTTATTTGTAATTTTTGCAATAGAAATGGTCATAACTATCATGCTTGTCCTATTAGAAGAAAACATATAATAACTATTAGGGCCATATGGGTACCAAATAATCTTATTTCTTCTAATACTAATAAATAAAGGACCCAAAAAACTTAAGTACCAAGAAAAATTATTTTAATTGTTTTTGTAAATATGCATGAAGTCTTTCGTAAGTAAAACAAAATAGTTTTTAGATAGCGGATACTCAAGACACATAACAGGAGATAAAACTAAGTTCATTGATCTCACTTCTAAAGAAAAAGACACGTGACATTTGGAGACAATTTAAAAGGAAAGATCGTGGGAATAGGTAAAGTTGGTAATAAGTCTTCTATTATAATTGAAGATGTTCTACTTGTTGAAGGTCTAAAACATAATCTTTTAAGTTTAAGTCAATTATGTGATAAATAATTTACAGTTGCCTTCAAAAAGGATAAGTGCATTATTTTGAATAATCATGATTGCAATGTTTGTTTTATTGCTCTTAGAAACAATAATGTTTATACAATTGAATTTGAAAAAATTGCCTCACAAGATACTATTTGTTTATCAGCTCAACATGAAAATAGTTGGTTATGGCATAGAAAGTTAGGTCATGCAAACATGGAACTTATATCCAAACTTTCAAAAAATGATCTTGTGAGAGGTTTGCTAGAAGCAAACTTTTTTAAAGACAAAATCTATGATGGATGCCAGTTTGGTAAACAAACAAAAATTTCTTTCAAAATCAAGAAACATATTTCCACTACTAGACCTTTGTAACTAATACACATGGACCTTTTTGGACCAAACAGAGTTGCGAGCCTGGGAGGAAAATGTTATGCATTTGTTATTATTGATGATTTCTCTAGGTATACTTAGGTCATCTTTCTCGCTCATAAAGATGAGGTACATAATGCCTTTACCAAGCTATGCAAGAGAATTCAAAATGAAAATGGTTATACTATTTCAAACATCCGAAGTGACAGGGGGAAAGAGTTTGTCAATAAAGATATTGAATCTTTTGTGATGAAAATGGTTTTCTGCATAATTTTTCTACTCCTCAAACTCCTCAACAGAATGAGGTAGTAGAGAAGAAAAATAGATCTCTTCAAGAAATGGCATGAACAATACTTAATGAAAATAGTTTACTTAGTTATTTTTGGGCCGAAACAGTAAGTACTGCATGTTATGTTATAAATAGAGTTATGTTAAGATCTAAATTAGATAAAACCCCTTATGAGCTTTGGAATGGGAAAAAGCCCAACATTGGTTACTTTTATGTATTTGGATGCAAATGTTTTATACTCAATGACAGAGATAATTTAGGAAAGTTTGATGCAAAATCTGATGAAGGTATCTTTCTTGGGTATTCAACAAATAATAAACTTATAGAGTATTCAATAAAAAGACTTTGACTGTACAAGAATCTATGCATGTAGTATTTGATGAATCTAACCCTCTATTCTCCAAAAAATCTATTGATGAAGAATCAGAAGGTACAAATAACACAAATAGTCTCAATCTCGACAAAGAGAATACAATGGAAGAAGTCCAACATGGAGACATCAGGAAAGATCATCAAGATTTAGTACAAGATGCAACCAAACAGTAGAAATATGTGAAAGATCATCCAGTGGAACAAATTTTAGGAGAACATTCACGAGGTATAAGTACTCGATCATCTCTTAGAAATATTTGTAATCACACTGCTTTTTTATCTCAAATTGAACTCAAAAATATCGATGAAACACTTATTGATGAATCATGGATTCTATCTATGCAAGAAGAGCTAAATTAATTTAAAAGAAATAATGTATGGACACTTGTTCCTAGACCCAAAAATCATGCTGTTATTGAAACAAAATGAGTTTTTAGAAATAAGAAAGATGAGTCTGGAATATCACTAGAAATAAGGCTCGACTTGTAGCTCAAGGTTTCAATCAAGAGGAAGGAATCGATTATGATGAAACGTATGCACCTGTTGCAAGATTAGAAACTATTCGAATGTTATTTGCATATGCATGTTATAAAAATTTCAAACTTTTTCAAATGGATGTTAAAAGTGCTTTCTTAAATGGTTTTATAAATGAAGAGGTATATGTTGAGCAACTTCCAGATTTTAAAAATCATATTTCTCCTAATCATGTTTTTAAGCTCGCAAAAACATTATATGGACTCAAACAAGCTCCTAGAGTTTGGTATGAGAGGCTTAGCAGTTTCTTGATTGAAAAAGGTTTTTCAAGAGAAAAGATCGATACAACTCTTTTTATCAAATATGAACAGAATGATATTCTTCTAGTTCAAATTTATGTTGATGATATAATATTTGGTGCTACTAATGAAAATATGTGCCAAGATTTTTCTAAGAGCATGCAGGAAGAATTTGAAATGAGCATAATGGGAGAACTTAATTTCTTTCTTGAATTGTAAATCAAGCAAGTAAAAAGTGAAACATTCATTAATCAGTCAAAATATATCAAAGAGTTACTCAAAAAGTTTGAGATGGAAGGTGCGAAGGTAATTGGAACACCAATGAGTCGAACCACCAAACTTGATAAAGATGAAAGCGATAAGCCAGTTGACTCAAAGATATATCGAGGTATGATTGGTAGTTTATTATATTTGACAGCTAGTAGACCTTATATTATGTTCAATATATGTTTATGTGCACGTTTTCAATCATCTCCAAAGCAATCTCATTTAATTGCAGTCAAGCGTATTTTTATATATCTTGCCGATACCATTGACCTAAGGTTATGGTATCCTAAGCACATTTTGTGACGCCCACGAATCCCCCCTGGGATTTAGAAGGACTCGAGACATGAAGACGATCATCTCATGGATCAATCATCCCATCGAATAGTGTATGAAGAGTGTGTGAAGCATGCACCAAGTGTACAATAAATATCACAGCGAAAAAATAAATAAAAGTCAGTCGTTCTAGTACCAGAGATTATTAAAAATTACAAATCAATTTAAAACAATTTATCCAACAGGAGATTATACAGTCTTTCAAAAGAAAAAGATAAGCAACACTGCTCTCGAGATCATAATCTCGATCTTCATCCTCTCAACAAATTTCCTTTCCTGTGGAGTCTGTATCTCGGGCCAAATTTCATTTTCTGCAATCACAACCTACGATCCCGTAAAATGGGGACCATAGGGTGGGCGCGATCCACCGAAGTGAGATGTGAATCCCAGTAAGCAACAGACAACATACAACTAATTCACACAACAGAACATCATCAACCTATACAAGTAAACTCAATAGGTGCATGTACCATGAATATGAGACTTGCAACATGACTTATGCACATGCACTTTTATATAAAAACTTCCATAATCCTTTACAGTTTTCGAAACTTTGCTTCATGTAAGTGCTTTTCATAAAAATGCTTTCATATAACTTTGACTTCTTTCATAAGTACTGTTTGAACTTCTTTTCAAAAGTCATCTTTTCAAAAATGATTTTCATCTTTTTCTTATCTTAGGCGCCACTTATCATATCATATCATATATGGCTCGAAAGCCCTTTTCTTTTTGTCATGACATCTGTTGGACACCTCACGGTTCCCCTACGCACCGTGTATTCTTGCTAGTTACCGTAGCACCCGACGACAGTATCAAACCTAAGTAGTTACGTTTCGCGCCCTTTTGCGCTCTTCATCACTCAACGATTGATCACTCCCCAAGCGACTACAAGCTTTTCTGTAGCGGGAAAGCAGAAGCCAACACTGTCCTGTATGCACCCACTAGCTTTAGGTGTGACCACGCTCCGGACATCCCTTTGGAGCCATACATGGTCTGTCGACAGTTCTTTGTCGACCCAGGGGTTTTCACTCGATTTTAATCACTTCTGAGTGAATAGGGAGTTCCACCAGGACACTACCCCGTTCCAGCCTTTGGGGTTCTTATAAAACTTTAATGATTTTCTTTTCTTTTAAAAATATGTTTGACTCAAAACATGTTTTTCGTGCTCATGCATGGGATATGCATGCGATATGTGACTTCTTATGCAAAACATGTAGATCATGAAACATATGAATCATATATTCACAAATCATATCTCATACATATTAACATATGAATAGACTTCCTTTTTTAATTTATCTTTTATCTCACACGTCGTGCATATTCCAATGAAGAGATAGTCAAAACCTTAAGTCACATCACATCAAACCAACATTGTCTTATAGGGGTTAAGGACGCAACTTATAATGGAGTCAACCCTAACTTTTCTTCTCTTTTCTCTTTACCAAAACACACATATTTCCTTAAGATCTTCCCAAAACTTAATAGTTATATCATAACCAATCATTGATCACCAAATTTACATTGCCTGTATAGTTATTCTCTCTGCAATAAATCATCATCATATAATATTTTCTCTAATCCCAAACATTTCTCAATCTATACATCAAGGGAATCTAACAATACATATCGAAATTTCATCCAAAGATTAAAGTCATAACCCTACATCATATCATGAGTTAAAACCTTATATTTTTCCAAAGAAGTATACCAAGATTAAAACTTATGAACTCCCAAAAATAAACTTTTCATCGTCTAACATATTATGCCATTATTTCAACCCTTAACTGAATTTTACCTAACTGTACTTATTAAATTTCCTCCTCAATTTCCACCATATTCTTCCAAATATCTTTTCGATTAAAATCCTAGTGTATCACCTTATTAAAACATAGTTAAAAAGCAATGGAATCATCTAACCTGTGACGATCCCGAATTTTTCCATACGTTGCTTTTATTTAATTAAATAAGTAGAGCTAAGTGACTTAGGCAATTTGGTGGATAAAGCCTTAAAAATGTGGACTTAGGAGTTTAAGGCCTTAAGGCCATAACAAAAGCTTTGGGCCTAAGTGGGGGAGGACAAGCCCATAGGTCCATGAAAGGAAGTCCACTAGTCAACCCAAGCCCATGCTTAATGACATATGTCAAGTTAGGAGAAGTTTAGTAAGTTAGAACAAGACTAGTAGTTGAAGGAAGGAAAATACTAGTAGGTGAGAAAGTTAACTAGTTGTTTTGGTTGGAGAAAGGAAAGAGAAGACAAGAGTGGAATCTTCCCATCTTTTCCTACCTAGATAAGTGTGTGAGGCATAGGATTTTGTCAAATAAGATCAACATGGGATCCTACCATATCTAGTAAAATGATGAAGTAGGATTTGAAAAGATTTGTAGATGAGAAAAGAGCAAGGGGTTTCAGTAGGGGCTATGGCCGAATGGCCTTAGGGTTTTCTCATCAAAACATTTCCAAATCTAGATGGAAGGGACATATGAGATTTGTATAAGATTAAGATAAGACTTGATGTGTAAGAGGGTGTAAGAAAAAGTGACATGAGATGTGAGTTGATGGATCAAAAAGTGGGAGGAAAGGAAATTGAGGGTTTCGGGTATGGCCTTAGCCGACTCCCCCTCCCCTTGTTTGACCTTCTTTTTGCCACAAAATCTAGGCTATAGATTTGTGTAAGAGTGATAAGACAAGCTTGTGTAAGAGGTGAGGTGATTGGTTGATGGCAAGAGCATGTGACAAAAGGGAAATGAGAGTGAGATGAAGGGAGGGTTTCGGATGGAGGCCATGGGATCCGAAACCTCACTTGTGCATTCCCCCAAAAAGGGATACTCAAATCTTTTGGAATTACATGTGAGATGATTGTTGGGAAGACAAGAAGTGATATGAGATGATGGAAAAGGGTTGGAACCCTTGAGAGAAAGGCCGGCCATGAGGAGAGAAAGAATGAGCAAATCTTCAACCTAGGATGAGCTAGATTAGGGTTGATGTGATCAAGTGATGTGAATCACTCAAAGGTCTTTCAAGCCCATCACAAGTCACCCAAACCTAGGGGAATGAGTGGCCTAGAAGCCTAGCAAGGTGCCTTGGCCGAATGGCCTTGTTTCCTCACCCATTTGGTTTGCTCATTTCGGACACACACACACCCCACTCACCTTTGCACCTTACAGCAACCACTCCCCATTTCCATCTACTTTGCTTCATTTCATTTCACCACCTAAACACCCAAACACTCCAAGCTTAGAGGAAGAGGAAGATAGTGATTTTGGAAGGAGGAGGAAACCTAGAAGAGGTAAGTAACTTGGTGGCTTTAGAATCAAACCTAGAAGTGTAAGGAAGAACCTTATGTTCATGCTTTCCAAAAGAAAACATTTTTCTTTTGAAAATGGTAAATTCTTAGCATGTTCTAATAAAGTATTTCTTTTATGTTTAGAACTCTTATAAGCTAGCTAGGAAGATTGGTAAGTATATCTCTATTTTGTCTTTAGCATTTTTAGTATATTTTTGAGTGAATGTGTTTGAATATGCTTGTAAATGCTTGTATATGCTTGTATTGCTTGGTTACTTGCTTTGTATTACCATGATGAAACCTTATGAGTAGAAATACTATTTTGGTTAGAATCCATGTGTAGAACCTATGATCTTCTTGATTAAAGAGTTATGAGATGATTGATGATCTTGATGGTTTGATGAGGAAAAGCATGTAAGCATGAAGTTGTTAAATTAGTTGAGTATTGGAGAATATGGGATATATGCATATATGTTATTTGAAGAAGCATCTTGATTTTAGTTGTAAATATCTTGCCTCTTGAAATGCCATGCTAGGATGAACATGTATAAAGTATTGATGGAAACTAGTTATATTGATCTTGGAAGATATTGATGTTATTGTTGCTTGATGGTTACAAAAAAAAAAAATGCATGCTTGTGGAGTTATGTTTTGGAGGATTTTCTTGAAGTGGGAATCTTGAAGTTTTAATACCCTCTTTATTTAATATTCATGTTCGGATATTTTGGAGAAGTAGAAATATATATTGGGAGGATGACATGTATGGATTCGGTTTCACATAGAGTATTCAAGTAGGACCCTAGCTTTGAAGGGCTAAGAAAAGAAAACACAAAACTTGAGGACTATAGGTTTCGGGTTTGCCTACTTGTAAGGCTAAGAAATTGTTTTAAATATTGAACTAGGACTAGATGGTGTTAGGGAGATCAATGGAAGAAGAGAACATCAATTGGGGACAAAGTGGGTCTCGGCCCAAAACCTAGGGGTGGAGACCGAGCACCCCATCCACCCTAATGCACTTGTTTAAGTGTTTTCACATAAGTATGAGTTAAGAAGAAGAAGGTTTTGAAGGAAAAACGACCAAATGTGTGTACTCGAGTTTGCCTCGAGTTTTGCATTCACAAAGTTGGAAGTTGCATGTCCCATGCATAAGCACGAAAACCCATGTTTTTGAGTTAAATATGTTTTCGAAATAAATGAATTAAAAGTTTTAGAAGAACCCCAAAGGCTGGGACGGGGAAGTGTCCCAGTGGAACTCTCTGTTCACTCAAGAGTGTCTAAATTGAGTGAAAACCCCTAGGTCAACGAAGAACAGTCGGCAGACCATGTATGGCTCCAAAAGGTGTCCGGAGCGTGGTCGCACCTAATGCTAGTGGGTGCCATAAAAGCGGTGTTGGCTTAGGCCTCGCCATCTAATAAAGGTTGTAGTTGCTCGGAGAGAAATCCCCGACTGACAAAGAGCTCGAAAGGGCCAAAATGTATTCACCTAGGTTGACTTGGTCGCCGGGTGTGACGATAACTAGCGGGGAGCACACTGTGCATAGGGGAACCATGAGGTATCCAAAATATGAAGTCATGATGAAAAGAAAAGGGCTTTCGGGCCGTATATGATATGATAAGTGGCGCCTAAGATAAGAAAAGACGAAACGTTTCTGAACAAAATGTCTCTTTGAAAGAATATGCATTGAAAAAAGTTTTGCTACGTGATTTTGAACAAGTATGCTTTGGAAATTGAGAAAAAGAAAATAAAGATGAATTTTTGTCACGAGCATGTGCATCGGTCTGAGCATGAGTCACATGTCAGTGTATACGTATGTAATTGTTTGTTATTCACTTAACCATATGCTTAAAATGTTTTCGTTAAAATATTGATGTACTTGCTGAGATTTCTCCCGAAATCTCACCCATCTTTATGTCCTTATTATCCTTCCTTCTTGGGAACGATAGAAGTAATTGCAGGTGAGGATGGCTCAACCGAGTATGAACCCCATGATGACACCTCGGATCCTCAGAGACCCGATTGAGGCTGCCCTTAGAGGGCCAGTGACTCTGAATCTCCCAGGTCAGTAGGAGGTAGAGTCACTAAAAATGACAATGTATAGTTCCGTCGATTTGTACCCTGCGGGGTGTTGCTTAGTATTAGGGGTTGACGAGTCCCTTCACTTGGGATGTATTTTTGGACCGTCCTCTAGGGCGATATGTGAGGTAGGGCCTAGCCTAGAATTGGATCGACTTCGCTGAGGCCCGAACCTTAAGAAGATAAAGAAGGAGCCCGTCTGTTGAACTCTATGGGCAATGTTAAGACCCACTTCATTTTGTACGCCCCTTAATTATGTATTTGGTAAAGGCTTCCCGCATGTGGGAAGTACTATTTTGATATACTGGACAAGGTTATGTAAATTTTGAAATTGGGCTATGTATGATGTTTATTTTGGGATCCATAGCGTAACCATGTAATGCATAATTGTAGAAGGCTTGACCTTTTTCTTTCGCTGCGAGAATCTTCACTTGACATTTAAAAAAAAAAAGTACACGTATGATATAACGAGGGGTAAACTTCCTTGCATTGCTCATCCCCGACGCTTCTATTCACGTGCGATCCCAAGCGTGGGTTGGAGCGTCGATATAACCAAACCATTATATCACCGATAATTACTAAAAAGTACCGGAGTCATCCAACCAAATTATTTTATCACCAATAATCACTAGAATAACCGAGTCATCCAACCAGATCATTTTATCACTGATAATCACTAAAATAACCGAGTTATCCAACCAGATCATTTTATGCCCAATAATTACTAAAATAACAGTCATCCAACCAAAACATTATATCATCAACAATTACCATCCACACAATATTCAACCCCAGTAAGATTAACTCGGGGTAATCTCAATCTCCATTAAATGGCCTCAGACCCAACCAATCTACTTTCGAATTACTTATCATCACTAGATAACACTTCAAGCAAACAAAACAGAGATTAGCACACAACCAAACAGTCAATCAAACAATCAAACAAATATCTGTTACTTACAGCGCACAAACGAACGCTAATCGAACATCGCAGCGATCCCCGATCCCTAGCGGATAAGTCATGCACTATTCATCCCCAGGCACGGCAAGTGACGGGTTGGGCTCAGGTACTCCGTTTGACACTAAAATTTAGGGGTATACTCCTTGAAAGATTGGGAATCTCCTGGTGGTGGTAGTGAGGCAGTGCAACCACTGGAAGGCGGCAGATCTGGCTCAAAAGGGTGGAAACCCATTTTTGAATTTTCTCTTGTATACGGGAGGTGGAACCATGGATGGGGAAACTGTTTTAGGGGTGTGATAAACTGAGGCAGGTGAAGCTTTTGGTGGTGGAGGTGAGAGTCACAGTCGCTGGACGGCAGCACGGCGAAAGGAAGTTCATTTAGAGACCCATTTCGGTTTTATGGATGGTGAGGAAAGGTGAGGGCTCCGCTGGGGCTGAAATTTCTGGTGGTAGGTCGTCTATGGATGGCGGATCAAATGGCACAGGTGGTGTCATAATACGGTGGCTCACGGAGGAGATATGGGTGGAGCAAGGTGCGGCATAAAGGATTAAACACCTCTCGGGTTTGAGGCTGCCGGCGGGACGTGGGGCTGCCCTGGTCAACACCTCCAGTGGGGTTGGATTCGCTAGATGGTGGCGGTTCGGGCGGGGTTGGAGGTGAGGCTTGGCAGGCAGGGGTGGCGCCGCCACGGGCTAAAAACCAAACTGCCTCCCCACAGTTACTGTAACACGTGAGAGAGAAAAGAGAGAGGAGAGAGAGAAAAGGAAAAGGGTGAGGGGAAAAATGAGAGATTTGACCATTTTCGCGCTATTTATAGGCCCGATGTTTTGGAGTCTTCAAACGGACAACAGATGAATTTAAAACACTGATTTGAAAGGGTATAATATCAATTTAACTTAAAATTCTCAAATTAATTAAATAAAATATTATTTCAACTTATTTTATTTCTCAACATAATATTTTTCATCAATACTTAAAATGATGAAATTTATTTACTTATTTAAAATGAATAGATCCATATATTTAAATCAGATTTTTAAAGCATGTTTAAAATCTCGCAATATTTCAAATAAGTAAAAATCAAGGTAATAAAATAATCATGTAGAATATAATATTTTTGGAGCTATTCAAAAGCTATCAAACCAAAATAGAATAAACATAATAAGATTTAATAATTTATTAAATTTAACATCAACGAATCAGATAATGTCAAATAAAATAGACTGAATGCTCATTAATAAAAATACGCCAAATCAAACCATATATTATGATAATTAAAATAAAAAACAATGAAGATAGCATTTCAAGTGGAAAGATCAGTAACAACAATTAATTAAAAATAATTAAAAGCACTATTATTCAAGAATCTCACAAAAGCATATAACAACAATAGAATCAGAACCACTAAATCAAAATAATATTGATAAAAATTCAAATGATAAAACCAATAATAATTATTAAACAACTAAGAGTATTAAAATCGTAAATCTCACAAATAACTAACTCTAATCGTAAATAAAATGCACCCGAAATAAAATTTATGAGATAACAATTTAATTTATTAAAATAAATTAAAATATCCAATGATAAAATATGAGCAAATACAGATATATAAAAATTCAGGGTCTCACACACTTCTTTCGATCTTATTAGTTATTCAGATGCGAATTATGCTGGTTGCAAAGTTGATCAAAAAATACTAGTGGAACATGTCATTTTTTAGATCATGCACTTGTTTCATGGTTTAGTAAAAAGTAAAATTCTGTTGCATTATCTACTGTTGAGGCAGAATATGTTGCTGCAGGCAATTGTTGTGCTCAAGTTCTTTACATGAAGCAACAACTTGAGAATTTTAAACTTATGTACAATCATATTCCTATTAAATGTGATAATACTAGTGCTATAAATCTTTTAAAGAATCTAATACAACATTTTAGGACTAAGTATGTTGATATTAAATATCATTTTCTTAGAGATCATGTGCAGAAGGGCGATATTGTATTAGAATTCACTAGCACACATGATCAATCGGCAGACATTTTCACAAAACCCCTATCAGAAGATAGACTATGCATAATTAGAAGAGAAATGGGAATGATGCATGTCATGAATATCTGCTAAATACTTTTATTCCATTATCTCAAATGACCTACAGAAATTTGAGACGTTTAGCCTCAATATTCAAACACTTTTACTCTTCATAGATCAACATGTCATCCTTGTCTAAAGGATTAGGCAATCGAAATGCAGAGGCAAGTAAGGATTTTAAATTCTTATTCTGTTGTTTTAAGTCTACTATTTTTCTGTTAGACTCTTGAACAAGTCGTTGAAGAACATTGATTTTCTTATTAAGCTTCTCTATCTCGTGGGTTTTGAACTGCAACCGAGCGGAAAAAGCGACAATGGATGATGAGTATCGAGTTTCGAGACTCACAAGCTCGTAAATGACATCATGATCTGATTTATTAGCCAAATCAATGTTTTGTTGCTTCATGGCGCCTACAACAGGTGCAGAAATAGTTTGAGGTGAAGAATACCTCATATCTTGATCACGAGAAGCACTGAAAGAAAATTGATGAGCCATTGAAATTTTGTAGAGTAAGAATGAAAATGAACTACAGAGATGAGAAGAAGATTTGATGCGAATTAGATAAAACTAAAAATTGCTTTTATAAATATGAAAATAAGTACAAGACAAACTGTCATCTCTTCAAATCTTATTTAGTCAAGCTTACAAGATATGCCGGATGCATATTGTCAAAAGTTACCGAACTAAACCAGCGAGATTAATTACAACTGTCCCTATTTCTCTCGTGAAACGTTGCCATTATCTGCTGATGTTGACTCTGTGCTTGAACTCTCACTCGTTCCGATTCCTTTATTTGAAGTTTCAGAACACGAGCTAATTCTGTCAAATCTTTATTTTCTTGCTTTAACCTTTTATTCTTTCTACCTTTATTTCCAAGTTTTTTATGCAACTCAGATATTTGATTATTAAGTTGATCAACCGTATTCGCCCTCGCCAGTAACCTTTGAGACATGGTTGTAATAGAGGCAGCATATTGAGCACTAAGAGTTATTGATCCTGCAACAACCTCAGAATCAGTCTTACCAGAAAAATGCATCTCTGCTTCTATCATAGTATTAACAACGTCAAGAGACAAAATACTGGTTGAGATGATTGTTGATTCAAATCTGGAAGATTAGTGGAAGAAATTTTCATAGCCATTCTATCATTTTGAATAAACAAAAACTGGATCAATGAGTGGTGTGAGAGTTTATTTGAGTATCCGACAGGTGAAAATGGTCTTTTAAACAGCAACTTTCAAATCTCGATAATATTTCATTTGTCAACAACATAACGTGGATTTGAATCTGCTTCCGCACCAATTACTAGCTAGACCTCCAACCTTTGTAGGTTTTGTCGGAAACGCGTGGCTCCGTACCGAATTCTCTACAGTCTCTACTAACGCACCATTTTATTTGTCTATTGGTTATTGTAGGAAGATGTCTTATTGAACTAATTATGATTCTTTTTTAATGATGCCAAAATGGGGAGAAATTTTAGATGTAAATATTTATATTTTTAACTCTGTTATATATGCTGGAATTATGTTTCTTTATTGCTTGAAAAACTAACGCATATTCTCAGGGGGAGCTTAAGCATTACTGCAAGTCTCAAAATTCTACTAAGTATTTGTCATCATCAAAAAGGGGGAGATTATTGAATCTAAGATTTCAAGTTTCGTATCTACGAGTAGATTTTGATAATAACAAATAAATTCAAATCTCAAGCTCAAATTATTTATGCAATAGAGCGAAGCGCACCTCAAGTATAAAAGAACAAGTCTACAAATGAAACTCATAGATTATTTTGTACATCTCTTGATAAAATTCAAAATTGGATTAAGGCTCCAAATTACTCTTTTTTTTTTATAAAACATCAAATTACTTTTTTCACATATGCAAGACATCTTTAAATGTCTTAGTTTTAAAAATTATATTTTTTACATGTGAATAACATCATCAAACAATATAATTTCGAAAATTATATTTTTTATATAAAAAAATTTGAATTTGTAAGATGATTGATTATCAGATTTGACATGTGCATATTTTGTTTGAAAGTCTTGAAAGGTGGTTGTGTGTTTTTTTGATAAATGCAAAAGGTAGATGATTTTGTTTGAAAATCTTAAAGGGTGGTTGTGTGTTTTTTTGACAAATGCAAAAGGTAGATGATTTTGTTTAAAAATCTTAAAGGGTGATTGTGTGTCTTTTTGACATATACAAAAAGAAGATTATTTGGTTTGAAAAATAAATCATGCTCATTTTGTCAAGTATGAAAAGTAAAAGATTTGATTTGATTTCTTTGAAAAATAAATGGAGTTGTCTTTGACAAATGCAAAAAGGAAATACTTTTATTTAAATTTTTTGAAAAGTGAATAGTGCTCTTATTTGACATGTGAATCTTTTAAAATTTGAAATTGAAGACTCATTTGCCTATAAATAGCTCACTTGAGTTTTGCAAAAATAATAACAAGAGCTTACACATCTATTACTAAGTTTTGCATCATTGTTTCAAAACTCTCATTATCTCTTTTCTAAAATTTTGAGCCTTAATTCTTATTCTTTTTTAGAGAAATATAGGTTGCAATGTATTGTTTCTATCTCACTCATTGAGGAGTGTACTTTGATAGTTTACTCACTATCAACTCTTGTATCAGTAAGAGGGTGCATATAACTCTTGTGTATGTAGAAGGTGTTCTACACATGGAATAGTTGAATCACCAAGTGTGAGGTGATTAGAAGTGTAGAGGGTGTTCTACACGATTTCTTTGGAGCGGTGCTGCTCAAAGGTGTAATAGGTTTCTATCTCGACCTAAAGGAAATTGAATAGTGAATTTGGGATCCTCAAGGGGTAGTTTGACGCGAGGACGTAGGCAGTGGAGCTGAACCTCGTAAAAATACTGAGTTTGCTTCTTCTTACCCTACTCTTTACATTTCTTGCTACTTTATATTCTGTTTATATTTTATATTGTATATTTGATTTATAAGTGTTAATTTTTATAATATAACTCAATTCACCCCCCATTTGTGTTAGTCATCTGGGCAACACAAAAGATTGTCCCATGATGATCAAGTAGTGAATAAAATAGCAACGCTAGTACTAAAATCATACTCTGGGATCACCAATCAATGAAATGGCAACACTACTACTATTGGAAAATATGCGACACACCCCCAAAACAATGATAGCTACACAGACAGTGAAACAAATGCAAAAATATAAAAATCAAGCACACAATCACACAACACAAAATTTATGTGATTCGATAACTTTCCTAAGTCCACGGAACTACAAGGTATTTTATTCAGAGAATATTAATAACACACAATGAGTTGCAAGAACAACACTACTCCCAAATTTCAACTCTATCTCTCTCCCTCTAGGATTTCTTCTCTCTCAAAGACTCTTAAAGCGCCTCTTGCCTCTTCCTTTCTCAATCCAATAAAAAAACATATGAAATAACATTCATATATATAAGTCACGGCATGAGAAACCCTAAGGGAACAAAAACAAGATTCTTCGCTCGAGCAGAAGGTCAAGTGCTTCGCAAGCAAACAATTTGTGCACCTCAATCTAGTGATCGCTTGAGGTGCACTTGATGTTTGCTTGAGAACTTCTCAATTCCAATCTTCACATCTTCTTTTACCATCCTACTACCTTGAACCCCAATTTCTTAGAGCTTTGATACTAGTTAGTGTGAAAACATGCGACACACCCATAAAACAACGACAATGAGATAGCCAGTGAAATAAACATAGAAATACAATAATCAAGCACACACAATCACATGAAATAAGATTTACATCTTTCAGTAACTTGACTACATCCACGAAACTACATGAAATTTTATTCAAAAGAAATTACTAACACATAGTGAGTTACAAGAGCAGTACTCTACTTACATATCCCAACTCTCCCTCCAGGAATTTTTGCTCTCAAATGCTCTCAAAATGCCTCTTGCCACTTCCTCTCTCAATTTGATACAAAATATATGAAATAACATTAATATATATAGGCCATGGCGTGAAAGATTGTAAGGGGGTAAAAACAAGGTTCTTTTGCTCGAATAGAGTGTCGAGTGCACTGGAAGTTAACAATTTTTGCAACATTTGCTCGAGCCAACCATCGAGGGCACATCGAGCATACCTCAAATGAACACTAGAGTTATGCTTCACTCTAGCTTACTACCGTGCTCATCTCGAATGAACAATCTATTTGAATTTCACTCAAGCACCAGGAATAGCGATAGTCGAGCAAGCAATCTGTCGAGCGCTTTCTAGCTCACAAAACCAAGCTTCACACGTAACCCAACAAGTACTAAAGCCTTCTCTTTATACATCCACTATATTCTCGGGCTTCCTTGTCATTGACCCCTCCATTAAAAAGATCCACACTTTTTAGAGATTTTCCCAATGCCTGCAGCAACAAAAGCAAATAGAAAATAGAAGTTGAGTTTTCCTACAAAAAAGAGCCAAAAAACCAAAGCACTCCCTTCAAGGCAAGGCAAGACAAAAAGAGGATTGTTCATCTAGACTGAATTTTTACCTAGCCTTAGGGGTATTCATCCGGGTTCCGGATTCCCAAATCCGTGGGAATCCGGAACCCGGATTTAAAATTTTCTTCAATCTTTTTAAAAAAAAAAAATTAAAATATTAAGAAATATATTAAAATTTCAAACCGGGTCGGGTACAACCCGGCCCGGATGAACAGGCATACCTAGCCTAGACCGAAACCCGGCTATCCGGGTTCTAGTTCTAGTTTTTTACCTAAGTCAAACTCAACCCAGAATTGAATTTGAAAAAATTGGATGAATACGGTCCGGGTACCAAATTTTAAACCCAAGGTTGTATAAAACGAAAAAAATCCTATATTGATTCGCATGAGTGCCGCCCCTCCACCTTGAGAATTCGTCTTGCCCAGAGTTCTCTCTCTCTCTCTCTCTCTCTCTCTCTCTCTCTCTCTCTCTCTCTCTTCGAAGTGCAATGCCCGACGCCTTCCTCCCCCAATCTCCTTTCTCTCATATGTTCTCTCTCGCTCTTTGGTTCGTCTACTTCTGCGATGCCCTAGCCCCCCCCTCCCAAAATCACTCTCTCATATGCTCTATCTCTCTCTACTATTTGTGATGCCAAATGGTGGAAGTGCTTGGGCTTGGGATCCAAGAGATTAAAACGTATTTCTATATCGGTATGTTTTCTTTCTTCCCTCTGTTATGTTCTCTCTTTGTTGATTTTAGGTTTTTTTATGAGAATGTTCGATTGTTTAAGGAATATTATGTTTAGATTTGTTTAGCTACAAAATGCTTAAGCCGTGGGTTATTATTATTTGTAAGAATGAGTTTTGATCTGAAGAATGGGTTTGTTGCTGTAATAACCCGGATTTTTAGACATCCGCTTAATTTTCATGTGTGGGATGATTATGTCTCTCCAAGACTATTTTTAGGAATTTTTGGGATATATGTATAGGATTCTTATATTAAAAGGTTGGGAATAAGGCTGGGTATAAATGTGACTTGTGTTAAGGTGAAAAAGTGCCTAGACCCGAGATCTCGCTCAACTCTCGCTTGATGTATGGCTCGAGCGAAATACAGGGACAGACAAACGTCTTTTAGTAGAATGGTCATAACTTGCTCATTTGATGTCGGATTTGAGTGATTCAAGAGGCTATGGAAAGCTAAGAGGATTATCTACAACTTTTATGTTTTGAGGTTTAAGAGATATGGACTTGATAAAATAAAAAATAGAGATTGAAGTATCAGGTCTGAATTGGAGTAGATAAGCATTGACTTGAAGTTGACTAAGAACATTGGATAAGACGAAGCCTTTGGATTATTTTCTTAGTTATCCTAAGATCTGGAAAAGTATGTAGAGATATGGAAAATTAGGAGATTTTATTTAGTGAATTTCGTGTGAAATAAGATGAATCATCTATCCAACATTTGGTGTACCCGGATTGGTGTTCTCGGACTTATCTGTCGAGTTTTATTAGAAAAATCATAACTTGGTCATATGAACTCCAAATGAAGTGATTCCAGTTCCTATAGAACCCTAAGACATATATATATAACTTTTATGATTGGAGGTTTTAGAGAATCTAAGTTTATCGATGGATTACTTGGGCTGGAATGGGACTGATCTGTTTTAAGTGCAAACTGGAGCCCGAAAATAAATCACTCCACCACCTCACCTTAGATGTTCGAATTTGATTGGTTTTCCTCATGGTTATCTACTAGATACACGTATGAGAGCATGTGTTAGGTGGAGGAAGAGCTTCTAGAAGAATAATTAGTTTAGAACCAAGCAAGAGGGAAGGACTAATCTGATTAGCCAAAACAGTCAACTATCCCCTTTGTTTCCAACCAATTGGTAACCAAACCTTGGGAATTAGGTGATGAGATATTTTCCAGATACTCTAAGGGTGCTAAGGGAGTCTTGGACGTGTGGATAAGGGTGAGGAAAATGTTCTAGAAGCCTTGAGGATGCAAGGAAGGCCAATAGCCAGCTAAGCTCATCTTGGGTATTTTAGACTTTTTGGAGCTTACTTTTATATCTATATTTGGTAATTATTTGGGGCCATTGATCTAAGATAATTTTAGATGAGGAAGAAGCTTAGCCATAGGATGAATATCCTTGGAGATCATGAGAAATATGGATGAGGATTAGATTAACCAAAGCTGGACAACACACCATACCCTTACACGGTTTGAGTTAACCCATTGCCTTGGTTTGTTTTCCTTCTCTTCTTCCCCAAGCCATCTATTTATATATATATATAACCATCTTTAGATCATAGGAGACCTTTTGGGAGAAGGAAGTCACGTCCACTTGGAGAGGAAGCCAAAGAAAAAGCCTCCCTAGCCCTTGAACCTCCAAACACCTCCTAAGTGAGGTAAGTGAGTGCTTTGAGGAGAAATGTTGCAAGGACTAGTTGGATCATTCAACCAAGCTTTGGAGAAACTTGTAAGTATACAATTTAACTTAATCTTAGCATAGAATAGGTAGATTATTGATGGAATTAAGTTTGTTGTTAGTTGGAGCTTGAATTAGGCTTATATGATGTGTTTGGAATCTATGGTGTTTTGGATATGATTTGGTGATGGTAAAATGCTAGGAAAATTATAAGGACCTAGAATTATGGTTTAATAAGTAAAAATAAGGTTGATGTGAAAAGATTGCTTGGTTTAGATTGAAAAACCCCATGAGCCGTGATCTCGCTCGACTGTCGCTCGATACCTCACTCGAGCGAGTTCCAACCCGTGACTTCGCTCGACACTCGCTCGACACCCGCTCGAGCGAGATGCCTTGTTTTGCTTAGATTCAGGGTTTTTCCCGGAATAGAATTAGTATCTTAAATGGAAGGAGTTTTAGGTGATAAACTCATAAGAATAAGAAAAGATATGGTATGGCCCGATCTCGGGTAATAATGATGGCATGGCCTGACTACGAATAATAATAGTGGTATGGCCCGACCACGGGTGATAATAGTGGATATTAGTAATGACTTGTGAGAATAAAGGTTTTAAAGATAAGAATGAAAAGCATATGCATGAACATGTTAGTCACGTCATGACGGGGACGGCGATACGTAACGCCAGTATGACTGACGTGCCGACAGGGACGGCGATACGTAACGCCTGTCGTAAGAATAAGAATTATGTCATGACGGGGACGGCGATACGTAATGCCCGTAGGATTGACATGATTAGCGGGGACGGAGATACGTAACGCCCGCTATGATAAGAATGCTTACGTCATTTTGGGGACGGCGAGACGTAACGCCCGAATGACTGGTAAGTTGACGGGGACGCCTGTCATATATGTGAAATATGTTCTGTGTCATGACGGGGACGGCGAGACGTAACGCCCGGACGATTGACACGAGACTCATCATAATGGGGACGGCGATACGTAACGCCCGGATGATTGATGAGTGTATGATTAATAAGTTAGTCACGTCATGACGAGGACGGCGATACGTAACGCCCGTATGACTGACGTGCCGACAGGGACGGCGATACGTAACGCCTGTCGAGGTAATGCATAAGTAAATCCCGATGGGGACGGCGATACGTAACGCCCATCGTGGATAAGAAATAAGAGAAACCTATAAGGTTAAGAAGTAAAGTGGAAAGTACAGGTATAAGTATAAGTATAAGTGTTAAGTATGTGATGATGGATATAGATAAGATCTAAGTTTGTATGTGATGATAGGTCTAGCTAAGATCTAAGTTGGTATGTGATGATGGGTCTAGCTAAGATCTAAGTTTGTATGGTAAGATGGGTATTTGACTTGTGTTGTTCCATAAAGTATTCCTATAAGTGATATGTTGATGAGTATGATTATGTATGATGATAGTTGAGGTTATCTATGCTTTATTTCGTTAACTGTGTACTTACTGAGATTTCTAGTAAATCTCACTCTTTTATGTTTTATATGTTTTATCTATCATTCCTTATGGAATGATAGATGTTGTTGCAGGGATAGATAACTTGCATTGAGACCCGATCAGCACTGGAGATTCTGAGGTACCCTGAGGGTCCTATAGAATGCTCCTCTCCGGTTGAGATGATCCCATGTACGTAATCAAGTGAAGAAGTAAGAGTACTGGATGATGGTAGGATATGAGATTTTGTTTAGAGAAAACTAACTGGGTTATGTAAGAGTTAATACAGAATATTGTTGTAAATACGATGTTATGAAAAGTGTAATTATAGTATGCCATGTGATCTACTGATGCAAGAGTTAGATCTCTTTGCACATATTGGGAATTTACTTCTTCCAGCTGCGATCGGCATTGCATTGAATTAGCAAGCTTAGGTGCATGCATGCTGCTTTTATACTTACGTAGGATAAGTAGCCTTGTGTTACTTGTCCAGATGCGTCGTTTTACGTTGTAATCGATGCGAAAAATCGGGGCGTCACAGTTGCTATGTACATAAAAGCAAAAATAAATAATAGATTTGTTCAGATTTGTTTTGCTTGCTTCTGATCCAAGCTCAAAAGAGCCTAATAAACTATTTGTAGAAGCTGCAAACACATGGCTACCAAGTAAAACTCTAAAAATAATGAGAAATGGAGATCGCGAAATTGCACAACAAACCCATGGGAAGAAAGCTAGGGTTTCTATTTGTTGAATACGAATCCATGCCCTTCTTACACTGCTAATTTAACTTCTCCTGATGTGGAGTTCTAGTTCTGTTAATTGCCTATACAAGGTAAAAGATTATAAAGGATATATGATGCTATGAGAAACTCAACTGCATGCAGCATGCATGCCATTTAGCCATTTTCTATGTGCATTCAAGCACACATCATTGTATTGTTATTTGATTCCTTGCTACTATTTTCTATGTGCATCAAGATATGACACCAAATAGATCGAAAGTGAGAA
This sequence comes from Platycarya longipes, assembly GCA_036559045.1. Taxonomy (NCBI): domain Eukaryota; kingdom Viridiplantae; phylum Streptophyta; class Magnoliopsida; order Fagales; family Juglandaceae; genus Platycarya; species Platycarya longipes. Next base: position 37,342,188 of record CM071799.1, read on the forward strand.
CCTCTGCAATTATCTATTTCAAACATATTTTGTAATTGAGAGATGGTAGAAGTAATATGTGGACTTGTAGAGAATCTTAATGTAGAGGGATTTTTTTTTTTTTACCAGATATCCATCTTATCCAAAGAGCAATGGAACTGGGAGGTTTCCTGGAATTGGAAAATCTCATTAATGCTATGACAAGGTAAATATTTTGTTCTTAAAATATGAAGGAAAAGTTCATAGACATTGCATCCAAATAAATTAAACTATCATAAATTGAATTTGTGGATACTTATGTATTTGGGTGGTTGCAGAGAACATACTTGGAATTCAATGAGGCAGTTGTCAATTTGAGTGGTACAGAGAATAGAGTTGAAATTGTTATTTGGTGTGATTAAATCACTGATGGAAGATTATATTATTGATATGTAACTCATATCTTGTAATTTTGTATTTTGTAATGTAATATATACCATACAAAATAATGTAATATGTAGTGGATTGCATTGTGTCTTGCATGCATATTACATGGTGAAGATTAGATTTTTTATTTTTTATTTTTTTACATACATTTAGTTAAAAACGTAACTAGTTGTTTCTAGGTTTATATATTTTTGACAATTTTGTTTTTCATTTTTAATATATCTTCATTATTATAAACAATGTTCAATATATTAGTATTATGGTTTTTAACATGACTTGTTGAAAAGTATTTAATAAAATATAAGCTTTCATGTAAAAAACATTATGCCTTTACGCAATATTTTCCTTGAAAATTTTGTAATGAAATATAGGTATTTAGATAAAAATAAAATAAAATTATGCCTTTCAACATTAAATAACATACAGATTTTTGTATTAAAAAAAAGGGTCAAACTTGGAACCCAAATTTTTGGGTTTCAAAAACCCGAATATTTTTGGGTTTTGGCACTACAAGAAATTTTGCCTTTTGCAGCGATTTTCTATCCGCTACAAATTTTTTCGCTAGGAAATATGATTTTTTTGCGGCGATTAATAATTCACCGCTTACTTTTCAAATTCTTTTGACGCCGACCCCAAGCTCATACAGTGTGGTTTTATTACGGCGAAAACTAATCGCTGTAAATGAAGCTGGATAGGTTGCGGCGAAAAAAATTGCCGCAAAATTAAATTTAATGAGGCGGGAATTAAGAAACACCCTTAATTAGCCCGCCCCCTTCGTTTTGCGCCTATTCCCCCCCTCCCTTCAATTTGCCGCTGGACTCTATGAAATCGCCCTCCAAAGAATCTTCCACCGCTGCGATCGCTGGGACAACCCACCCTCTCACCGGCCACTGCTCCACCGCGAACTACCACCGCCTCACCGCTGGGACCTATTTCACTTCCTGCGCTAGCATCGTCTGAACCACCGAAAGGATTTGGAGGTGCACGTCTAATTTTCTCCCAAATCCACAAATACCTAAGTGTTCCACCACCAATTAGTTTGTGCTCTTGGAGCTTGCTGCCTCCGATTTCTGCCATTTTGCCGAGTTCCTCGGTTAGGAGCCCTAGATCGTGGAAGACACAGCTCGAAGGTAAGCTTTTGGAACTGTCTCGGTGAGTTCATGCTTAAGTTTTGTCTTTAATACATTATTCTGTGATTTACGGTAGAATCTATTGGTATAACTCTAATCAAATCAAATGGGTTATACAAGTTAGTTCAACTCATGATAATTTAGATGAAACAGCTAGGTTGAATCATGCTATATTGATTAATTTCTAATGAATTATTTAACAAATCAAAAAGTGTATATAGACAATAAAAACACAACTTGCAAATGCGAACTGCCATCCTTACTACAGAGGAGACAATTCTCTAGCTAGTTGATCATAGCCTTGCTACATATGACGCTTTGGAACATACGGGATGTTTCTCAAATCTTTTACAACTTTCTAAGCATATAATTGATTTGTTTATTTTAGATTGTGTAGGCATTCCTTCTCCTCGGTATTGATCCTTTGTCATTTTATTATCCTTTTCATAAGAAATTTTGAACTTTTTAAGAACTTAGTTTTGAGACTCTATATATAATTTACTCATTGTAATTCTTAGGTTTATATATATATATATATATATATATATATATAGTATTCATCTGCCACAAATACGAGCTGTTTTAATATTAAATTGTGGTACGCGTCTATCCTCTTCTTATATAATTAATAAATTAACATGATAACAAGATATGTATGAAGTTTGATTTTATTATACTTTATAAATATATATATGTATATTTGTTTCCCAAAATTAAAATTAAGAAAGGAGTGACAACTTGTTTAATAACCTCCATGCATGTACATTCATGAAATTAATTAAATAATTCAAAAACTGCATGGACTATGACAAAGTAGTACAAAATCCATGAAACAAGTGGTTCTTCTTGACTCCTAACCACTTGGATCCTAGTACACAAAGCTACACTTTTTTGCTTTATATTTTTCTACTAATCTTCCCTTGACTCCTAACCAATAAAATCTCTTGATTTTAATTATTGTACTAGAAGTGAGAATAATGAGAGGGGACATGGTTGTGTGTGCGTGTGAGTGTCTATATATGATTTAAATATATAATTATATTGGATGTAGTAATATTCAGGACATGGCCTGTGTTAGTTGTTGAAGAAATGCATAATTGACGCATAAAACATCAACGGCTATATATAGAGTATTTCTAGTGTACATTACTTAGTTATAAAATTCATTTGTATATGTTTGCCTTGGTGTTAATATAATGATCATATTAATAAATGAATGATGAATATGCACCGGTTTTATTATTATATGGTCAGGAAACATCTACTCTGTTTGTTTTTATAGTTGGCAGCATATTGTGCTATATAATTACGGGTTTTTTTGGATGAGTAGTGACACAAGGAATATTCAACATTCCTTGTGATCATAAAAAACTAGTAGTGAATTTTGTTCTAGCTAAATTGGGTAATCATCAAATGATCTATTGATGAGCCTTCAGAGAACAGCCTTGTCACTTAAATTGTCTAGGCATTAACCAAATTTGCACGTGAAAAACAATTTTCAACTTATGATTAAAGACAGTAAAAATGTAACAACTTCATCTCCATCTAATGTTCAGATGTTTTTTAAACCTATAGAATGACATACTGTGATATGAGATGTAAATGAACCGACCTTTTCAAAGCAACATTGAAGTCATTTGAAAATTCATGTGATATGCTTTGAGTGTATCATATGAATTTTGCCTTGAGCATATAGTTCGCACTAGGGTTCACTACTAAAACGTTAGAGGTATAAAGTATCCTTAAATGAATGTCTAAGCCTATTTCAATAGAAAGTTCAAAGTCAGATTATCAAAACTCATAAAAGGCGGTTTCCAAGCTATCATCTGGTTAATCTGAGAATTAGAAACATCCAAAATCTGACTTTGATACAACCATATGAACCACCTATTAGCTAAAGAAAAATAACTTTTTCAAATATGAACACTAGAAAATGCTAAAGTGCCCAAGTACTAGGAAGAAACAAAATATATTCATGGTGAACTCTTTGGAAACCATTTTATGATTTCCATTCCTACACGTATGTTGTCGCAACAAATAATGTGGTGAGACCATTCATTTAATCACATGCAACAAAATATATGCAACCTTCATTTCCATTAAATGTGACTTGTATCAATGTGTTGAAAATTGTCGCATAACTCAGGTTATCTAATAAAATTTTCCAATCATGTGTTTTCTCTAGATAGACAAAAGTTGGATGAATGAGCCCGATAGACTTTTATCACCTGCATATGCTGATGGAGTTAACAATTTTCTCACACAAGCAAGGAACCATGCAGGTGGAAGGGATCGCATTCGTTGTCCCTATCGTACATGTCTTAACAATCTGTGGTTGCCTATATATGACGTGGAAACTCATTTATATATCAAAGGGATCAATCCAAATTACACTCAATGGGTATTTCATGGAGAGGATGAGACATTTAATGTCAGTGACGACGATATTCAGGACGAGGTTATACCAGAAGATGATTACATCGACGACATGCAGCAAATGTTGAATGACATTCAGGCAGGCACCTTTGTTGATGTGCCTCAAGACAACACTTATTCGCCAAATAGGCCACCAATACCTGAAGCCACACAAGCGTCATCTTTTGACCAGATACTGGAGGATGCTCAACGTCCTCTTTTCAACGGTTGTACAAAATTTTCAAAGTTGTCATTCATTGTCAAGTTATTACACATCAAATCAATCGGTGGATGGTCAATTAAGTCATTCAACATGCTCCTTAACCTGATGAGGTCTGCCTTCCCAGATGTGCTCTTGCCACAATCATATGAGGAGTCAAGGTCTTTGGAGCGCGGTTTGGGATTCAAGTACAACAAAATACATGCATGTGTCAACGACTGCATCTTATTCTGGAAAGAAAATGAAGCTCTTAATGAGTGCCCTGTATGCAAGGCCTCGAGGTGGATGCCAAATACACATGGGTCACGAGTGATACCTCAAAAAGTGTTGCGACATTTTCCTTTGAAATCGAGATTGCAGTGTCTCTTTATGACTGCAAAGATAGCTGGTGATATGAGATGGCATATAGAACAACAGACAATAGAAGATACCAGTATGAGACATCCGGCCAACTCTGAGTCCTGGAAGAAATTTGATGAGGAACATAATTGGTTCGCTGCAGATCCTCGCAATGTAAGGCTCGGTCTGTCAAGTGACGGCTTCACTCCCTTCAACAATTTGGCTAAACCTCATAGCATTTGGCCAGTGATCCTTGTTCCGTATAACTTGCCGCCATGGTTATGCATGAAAGACCAGTTCTTCATGACATCTTTGATTATTCCTGGTCCAAGGTCACCAGGAAATGACATCGATGTTTACTTGCAGCCGCTGCTCGATGAACTACTTGAATTTTGGGAACATGGGATACCTACATATGATGCATCGAGTAGGGAAACATTTATGTTACATGCTGCCTTATTGTGGACAATTAGTTATTTCCTGCTTACGGGAATCTTTCTGGCTGGTCAACAAAAGGAAAATTGGCTTGTCCATCTTGTAATGCCGACACAGACTCCAATTGGTTGAAATATGGCCGAAAGCATTGTTATATGGGACATCAACGTTTCTTACCACCTGATCACGTATGGAGAACGAGAAAATGGTTATTTAATGGTAAAGAAGATCGCCGCATGCCACCGAGAGATCTAGGAGGAGACGATATTCAAACGCAATTGCGTATGATTGGGGATGTTCAGTTTGGTAAATCTCATAAGAAGAGAAAACGCACTGCTGAAGAGCTGAACTGGACAAAGTGTAGCATATTCTTCAAGTTACCTTATTGGTCAACACTTCGACTTCGGCATAATTTAGATGTTATGCATATTGAGAAGAATATTGCCGATAACATCTTATTCACTTTAATGAACATTCCAGGTAAAACTAAGGATAACATCAACTCTCGGCGTGACTTGGAGATTTTGGGCTACAGAAAAGAATTACATTTAAGGCGTGAAGATGAACGTGTAACAATGCCGCATGCACTTTACACATTACACGGAAATGAAAAGAATAAATTTTGTGAATGGTTGACCGATATCAAATTCCCTGATGGGTTCGCTTCTAATATTGCTAAATGTGTTTCTCTACGTGATTGCAAAATCTCAGGGTTGAAAAGCCACGATTGTCATGTTTTCCTTCAACGCATACTCCCCATTGCTGTTGGGGGGTACTTAAGAAGTGACATTGCTTTGGCATTGACTGAACTTAGCACTTTTTTCAAAGAGTTATGTGCGAGAACTTTGGATGTGAATCGTTTATTCCAGCTTCAAACTGATATCATCACCATTTTATGCAAACTGGAGATGATATTCCCTCCTTCTTTTTTCGATATTATGGTTCACCTAGCTATTCATTTACCCCGTGAAGCTATTCTTGGGGGTCCAGTACAATATAGGTGGATGTATCCATTTGAGAGATATCTCGGGAAATTCAAGAGGTATGTTAAGAATAAAGCCCGTCCAGAAGGTTCAATAGCAGAAGCTTACATTCACATCGAATGTCTGACATTTTGCTCCATGTACCTCCATGATGTTGAGACGAAGTTTAGTCGAGTGGATCGCAACGTTGATGCTGACGAAGAGGAAACTATAGATGGATTCAAAATTTTCAACCAAAAAGTTCGTGTTTTGGGTATAGCTTCTAATGTGCAATTAGAAGATAAAGTCTTTAAAGCAGCCATCTGGTACGTGCTTAACAACTGTGCGGAGATTAGATCCTATATAGAGTAAGCATCAATGGCTTTACTTATACATATATACTTCCATTTGAACTTAACAAGTTCTTATCGACCCACACTAGTTAACTTGAATATTTTGCTTGGCGATTATGTGCTCCAAATGCAGGGAGCACTACGAGAAATGTAAGGTGCAACACCCAAATTGCATTGATCGCACGCATCAAAATGAGTTCCCCACTTGGTTCAAGCAACATGTAAGTTATTCTTATCCATATCTACTTTAAATATGGAAAGATTTTGTTATGTTTTGGAATGAAAAAAATGTATGTTGTGCTTGTTTAACAATTTTGGTGTAGATCCAGGAACAACGTATCTCCAATCCACATTCAGTGACCTCTGATTTGTATGCGTTAGCTTGTGGGCCTGACCGTTGGGTGGCATCATATACTGCTTGCATTATAAATGGAAAAAGGTTTCATACAAAGCAGCGTGAACTTCGTCGGCGTACACAAAATTCTGGGGTGTTGGTAACTGGTGACGAGGCTACAAATAATTTAGATTTCTACGGTGTTATTAATAATATCGTAGAGTTACGATACATGGAGTGGCGTCGGGTGTACCTATTTGAATGTGATTGGTTTAACGTGGGTGATCGAAAAAGAGGGGTGCAGGTGGATGACCATATGATTAGTCTCAACATGGACATGAAGTGGTATAAGGATGAACCGTTCGTGTTGGCGAGTCAAGCTTCTCAATGTTTCTACATCAAAGATTTAAGGGCGAAAGGGAATTGGGGTGTTGTGCAGAACTATACAAATAGGAATGTATACAACATTCCTCCAGTGCCGAGGGTTTTGGAAGATATTGATGGCGAATCAAGTGACGATGATGCCGATCAAGAAGACGAGTCATCATATTATTAAGCACTAGTACAATGTGATGCGGATCCAATGCCAACTCAACTGAGTAGGATGGATATACTACCTAGACATATTGATGTACGAGATATCACGAATCAAGATGGTCAATGCATAGATTCAACTGTATTAATCAATGATGACATTATGGCTTCTGGTTCTGGAGATGCGTATGGTGATGTGGAATATTCAGATAAGGGGGATCTATCCACAGAGGAAGAGTCTGTGTCAGATTTATAATTACATCAAAAACAAAGAAAACAGATCGCCGAGATTGCACAAGATAACACAATAGATTAACTCTTTGAAATTGAATTGTAGACATAGGTAGTTGATTATTATGTCATATAAAATTCTTACTTTGATTTATTTATTAAAATTAACATATTTATTATTGATAAATGGGCTGGACTAATATGCACAAGATAGTATTTATGTTTTCATATATATATATATATATATATATATATATATATAAAGGGATAAAAAAAGAATGATAGTTTATTTATTTTCCTCTAAACTTGTTTGACTTCAGATATGTATGATATTATTCTTTTTCAGGTGAGGGGAAAACAGACGGTGTTTCGTGTGACTTCGCGTCCTTGAATCCAATCAAGATAGAATTTACTTGCTTCAGTCTCGGCCTATTTAATTATACAAATAACAAACAAGTACAGAAGAAGTATTCATCTTTACTACTTTAATACCTGTTGAAACAAAGCCTAACGTGCGATACTTTTTTCCTTCAGGGTTCTGGAAATTGGGTACATAACATAACTGTAGCCGGTACGCCTTGTCAACATGTCATCGCAATCCCATCTTCAATCTAGAGGCACGAGGAGCAATATCAACTATCAAGGTATATAATTCGACAATTTAGTTATTTTTCTATGTTGTGCTCATAACATAGGCTACTATCTAAGTGCATTAAATGACATTACTTTTGAAGATTCTAATTTGCAAAAATATAATCCTTATAAAATGTAAGAATTATTCTACTAACAACTTATTGCAAAATGGGCGACATATGATCTTTTCATTGTATTTGTCTTTGACTTTGAGACTATTATGTGGAATAGAATGTTATCTGTCTCAAACAATTAACTCGTACACACGCAGGTAATCGATTGGGAGGAAGTTCAAAAGGCGGAGGGAGACTCCGAGGTACTCGTGGAAAAGGTCCTGTACCGTACTCATGTCAATTTGGCCGACCGCGTGGAGCACGTCTCTTTTCACCCCATAGCTCTGAGGAGGCAGAGCAACCCAGCTCAGATGATTCCACGCAACCCCCGAGCCAGCCCTGGGTACCTCCATGCCCCAACCCAGTTCCCCCACCGGATCCCATACGAGAACCCACACCAGTTAGAAAACAATCACCTCCTAGAGAACCTACACGCAATGAAGATCTCGGTAAACCAGAAATTGTCATGTTTTTTCCTAGATATAGAGATGACTTTGAGACTATTTATACATGTGAATTGAGTCTAAAGATTAACTCCAGTTTCAAACACTAATGTTGTGATTATTGTAAATTATTGTTGCAGATGCCCCCATGGAGGCCGTAGCAAACCAGCAAGAGAGGAAACGTAAGCGTGGTCCCGCGAAAGGCACCCTGTTTGAGAAACTGAGGAAGAACGGGAAAGTAATTTTGAAGATAAATGATGGTGAGACTGCCCCGTGTTGTGAGAATGCGGCCATGTTCACATCTCGTGTGTCATGGATTATTAAACAATATTGTGACATGAGTCACGCACGATGGTCTGATGTCCCGCAATTCCAAAAAGACGAGCTGATTAGTCGTGTCAAGGTATGATCATTGTTAATTAATATTGATTGCTAGAAAGTTTTGTCATAGTATAATGTGTTGCGTAAATGACATGATGACACTTTCTTGTAGAGTGACTTTGAGTTGGATTGGGAACGCGAAAACCATCGATTGACAGTAACCAAGCAATTGCGTAAGCGCTTCAATGCATTTCACCATGACTTGCACAAGATATATCTATCATATGGAAGCCATGAAGAGGCGTTGGCTAACGGGACTAGTTTGGTCGACCCACTTGTATGGGTTAAGTTGTGTGGGAGGTGGGGCAGCAACGCCTTTAAGGTATGTATTGTATACAATATTAAACAAATTATTTACCCATTTAGGCTCCAAAAATTGTTGTGGCAAGTTTGTTTATTATAGATAACGTTGGGAATTTACGTGGCAGAAAATGTCAGCTCAAAATCGAGAGAATCGAAAGAAGCTCATGATTAATCACACATCAGGACGTAAATCATTTGTCCGGATCCTTGCGCAAAAGGTATAGCTTTAAAATAACTTCTTCTCATAGAGGTTACACTTGTACCAAATATAAACTCATATCCCAAACAATAAGTAACATAATGACTCATAATGTATTAAATCAAAAGCCCGAATAAGTAACACAACGATATGCAACGATAGATGGGTATTTTATAGTGTGTTATTATATTAGGAATATGCTTTTTAGTGTTGTTTTAGATACTATTTTTGGGTGAATAATATTTCATTTATTTTTGTGTTCGTGGTAAATTATTGTTGTGAATGGTTACTCTAGCTGTTTGGGCTTAGAATGCACATGTCCACTTTCATGAAAGTTCTCTCCGGGGAAAATATATTCTTATATTGTACACATTGCTGACTCATGTAGCGGGCTGAAAATTCCAAGAATATGATTGACTATTACAAGGAGACGCGTTGGTCGAAGAAGAAGAATGCGTTTGTGACACCAGCGACAGAAGAAACTTATGTGAGTAGTGCAATTACATTCCCTGGGATCTATGCTTCTTTTCAAATGTGATAAATGCATAAATAGCACAGGATGTATATACATTTTTAATAATTTGAAGCATTGTCAATGTGCAGAGGACTATGCAAGGTAGGATGGATGGCCTAGCACCAGAGCAGCGTACTGATGAGGCATCAGCAACTGTCTTAAGAGAGGTTCTTGGCCATAGACCTGGATATGCATGGGGACTCGGAGAGATGGTCATCCCTGAGTCAAGTAGACAACGTGACCAACTTAAAATGCAACAGTATTTGGCCGAGATTGAGAGACAAAGGCAGGATGCTGAACAATATAAGAAAGATGCTCAACAGTACAAGGGTCAACTCCAAGAAATGAGAGAAGAGGTGCGGGATCTTAGGGAGCAGCAGATGCAGAATAACAGGATGCTCCAGACTTTAATGAGGGGTTTGCCTGGATTCACTTAGTCATTCCAACAGAATCAGGGTTGGAGTAATTCCTCTGATACTTAAAGGGACTGTATGTTTAGACAATTTTGGGTGCTTTTTGTGGGCCAATATGGCAATTGGGCTATATATATATATATATATATATATATATATATATATATCATCACAAAGGGGTCTGTTCAAACGTTAATGGGTTTTTGATTTTTGAGAAGCTTTTGGGCAAGGAGTACAGTTAAATCATAGGTTGTGTTCCTTATATCAAACCAAGTTTTCTCACTCTTATCCACAAATACTTGTTGACACATTCTTCCTATGGTTATTCTAGGTACCTCAAGAGTATACTGACATGAATGGCTTTTGCAATGATTCCTCGACCTTGAAAAGTCTTCGTGAGTTCCCCAAACAGTTCACGTTGTTCTAGCTGAATTTTTAGGTGAGTATCGGGAATCTCGTGTATTCTTCTATTTCTGCATGAATGTGACCAAACCTTCGTAATCTCATTCGAGGTTATATTTTATTATATATTGCAGTTAGTGCTCGAGGATGGATTTCTTGATCAACCTCATTCTGGTATGGATATTTTCCCTTCTGTCTTCCTTGCTAAATTAGTACCACCTGTTAAGATTAATTTTAGGCCTATTTATACACTTCATTAGACCATTAATCACACATATCTTTCTACTGACCAATGGGAATTTGTGCATATATGGAGAGGAATATGTTTAATGATTGTTGTAGCCAACCAGTTTGGTTTTGATAGACTTTGGTAATTCATGCATGGGTGAAATATTTAGGCTTAGTGTATTTCGTTTTGTTTCTTAAAACACAATCAATGATATGCCTTTGAGTTATGCAGTTGCCTTATATGGATGCACTTTGTAGTTTAAATAGCATATCCCCATTGTAACATCAATGCGCAAAAGGTATATTTGATCGTTGATTTAGTCCAGGTATTGTTTTTGATGTCTTTTCAATTGGAATGATTCGGAAGTTTAAAATAAAATTGACGACCATCTATTTGAAGATCTCGGTAGCCCAACTAGGTCCATGACTCAGTTTTTGAGTTTACTATAGGTCTTGTTTACATAAAGCAAGTTCTTTGCACGCTTAATATTTATTTTTCTGTCTCTAAACCAGCACAATTTGTTAAACATACAGCATATTTTGTTTTTCTAGATTTCATTTTTTCCTGAATTTTGTTCTGCCAATATATTGGGTTTGCGACATTCAGAAATTCTTTTCCTGTTTTCTTTAAAGGAAATTTTCAGAGAAAGAGATAGTTATAATGCTTGGCGAGAAATCGTGACGAGAAAAATTAGAATTCTCCCTTTTAATAACCAATGATATAATAAACTTGTTAAGATTGTCTTGAAGAGGAAAAAATACTAAAGATAGATACTTTGCTATTACTTTATATTAATGATAGTCAACTTCATATGAAGAAACATCATGAATTACGAGATGTACCTGCAACTAGGATAGCTATTTCCTTTGTTGATGTTGCATTTCATTTTCAAGCAAGTATGTCTCATATGAGTCAGTTTTAGTGTTAGATATATGTTACATAAGTTTTGTCTATTATAAATCTCCACATACCTTGTTAATTCAATTTGACTCTTTGATATGTCTTCTTTTTTCCTAGTAGTTCATAGGTTTTGTTATTTTTTGTTTAATGGTGACTCGTGATGACTTGGATGCATTGGATGCAATCATCTGATAGATTTATGTTTGAGAAAACTAAAAACCCTTTGATATACAGAAAATTCATGCACATGACCCATATTTGTAAAATTACTAAACTAACTTTCATATTCTCAAATGTACAGTTAGATTATGTATCTTTATGACACATTTGCATACGTGAAATTCTAAAACTAAAATGAAAGTTATGAGAAGAGCGATGATGTTGGTGAATGTTAGTAGATGGATTTTATAGGATGAATATATGAAGGAGAGGACTTATTAATTAATTGTTTATATTGATTGATTGAAAAGAAGATAATTTGCACTTTCGGTATTTTGTCAACACAGATATAGCTTTTTTCCTAGTAGTTGAGTTAGTTTTTGTTACATAATAAGTACTAGTGACTTGTATGCATTGGGTATATTTGCAATGGTTTTTCTTATAAGTGAAGTATAGTTAGCAAGTCACAAGTCAGCTGGTGTTGCTCACATTATGGTTTTTCATTTCATCTCAATGTCAGGCATAGCAAATACGGATGTAGTGGCTTGTGCGAAAGAGAAAAGCTTTTGAACCATATATGGTGATATGGCAATTCATAAAGATTGGGTTGATGAGTAGCGGCAACGTGAGCGTGAAGCCAAGATTTGCTACATTATTTTAGTGGTAGCAGACTCTTTAAATCTATTGTAGTAGTCATATGTGACTTATTTATTAAATGCCCAGCTTGTACTTGCCTTGGTATAATGCACCATCTCAATGTATAAAATATATGACGTTGGATGTCATTTGTGAAAATATTTATGAATGTCATTTGTTAATTGAAACAAAGATTGTATGGTATTTAGTGATTTGAGAGAAAGAAACAACTGAGCAGGAATTTGTAACAGAAAAATCAATTGTGGCACAACAGAAACAAATCGGGCCAGACAACCATTTTCCCGGCGAAAAAAAGTCGCCGGTATTCATATTATTGCACGTAAGTTTTTCGCGGCGTCATAAAAACTCGCTACGTAAAGTCCTTTAGCAGCGTTTTAAAACCGTCGCAACTGTAAATAACATAACCAGAAATGCCGAGTAAATATTAATAGCATCAAAAACAGTTATCGCTGCTATTGGTTAAATGAAACCCGAAAGTATATAGCGGCGTGATCCTGGACGCTGGGAAAAGGGTTTTACGGCAAATTTATATCGCTGCAAATGAAGCTTCTGTCTGCTGTTATTGATCTTTGGCAACGATATGTAACTGAAAGGTGGAAGCAGTTTTGCGGCGGCTGGAGACTTATAGCGACGAAAAAAAAATGCCGTTAAATAGAATACTTTTAGCGGCGACTTTTATATTCCGCTGCAGAAATGCAGAAGTGAAGAATTTGTACCGGCGATGTCGCAGCGAAGTTAAGTCGCCGCTAAAAAGAATTTGCCGCGAAAGTTGTACTTTTTGCAGCGAAATATTTCGCTGGGATAGGTCATTTCTGTTGTAGTGTGGTTTAGGTCATAACCTAGTCATGTTAGTAACAATTGCCTAGCCTTAATTGTTTTTGTCCCAAATAGTCATGTTAACAGCAATTGCCTGGCCTCAATTGCCTGTTTTTCTTGTATTGCGTGTTTGGTTCAAGTAAAAGCTGCCTGCCTTCTCCTTCGTGAGGGAAAAAAAGAAAGAATTATGTGGAAATTATTAATTTTTTGGATTCAACTCAGCATCAAATTGAACTTAGAACAACATGCGAGAAATAAAAGAGGATAACCTCACTAAACAAGAATGCAACCTTCAATCAGTCTGAATATGTTAATTAGTAATTTAATTTAATACTTAAATTTTGTTTCCTAACTATTTTTTTTTTCCTCAACCTCTATAAATCCTGATCTATTAGAATAAATAATTGTCGACCTTCTCATTCAATGTTGTAAATGATCGAGCAGAAAAGTCCATGCCAACCTTCTAATGACAAGAATCTACTAAATGTAAAATATGTAAGTTTGTTACTACATAGTATAAACTTCTTCTTTTTTTTAACTTTTCTCTCTGCATGTTCTCTTCCTCTGAAGAGAGCCTCTGTCAAGCACAAACATGCATGTCTAGAGTCTACTGCTCTTTACAAAATGAAAATATATTTCTAAAACTCTTCAGATTCAACCTAGAAATTAATACAGATAATCTTACTTCATAAAAAATAAAATAAAATAAACTATTGTTAATAAGCTGCTTGGACCCTCAAGAGACTGCAATTCTCAAGAATCAAAATTCCCTAGAGGTTTTCCTCTCCTTATTCTGGAGTAAGGAGTTTCATTCCATTGGGTAGATTGGTGAAAATGGATGCATTGTAGGAGGCTTGGAAACGTATCAGTTTGAATAATGAAGAGAGTGCAAAGTTTGCTATAGAGGACGATATATGGGTAACTTTCGTGATTGCTCTTGCTATAGTCTTGTGGGGAAGTTGTGTATGGATCAAAAGGTTGGGATAGAAGTACTCAAGACTAGAATGGTAAAAATTAGGAAAGTAGATAAGGCAGTGGTGGTTTTTAAGGCTCTTAAAAATGGTATTATTGTAATCATCTTCTCTATTGATGGAGAAAGGGACCGAGTGCTGGAAGGTCGACCATGGCTATTTGATAACGCAGTATTTGTTTGCGAACCCTTGATATGCATGTACAACCACATTCCATGGACTTTGCCTCGGAGATTTTCTGGATACAAGTCCACCATTTGCCTATGGCCAATGGTGTGTATGTCAAAACAGATGGTGCACCTGTGGGGAAATTATCATGGTGGACATTCCGGAAGATAGTATGGTCTGGGGTCAGAGTCTAAGGGTCTTAGTAGAAATCGACGTCCACAAACCAGTGATAAGTGGTAGAACTGTTCTCTATAATGGAACTAAAATGTGGATACCAATGCAATACGAAAAGCTACCCAAGTTTTGCTTTTAGTGCGGTTGCATGGCACTGATGGCTGCTCCCATGAGTCAAGTGGGGGGACAACAACTTTCTAACTAGTTTGGTACGTGGTTTAAGGCTCCTTATTCTGGTGGGAGACGTGGTATTGGTGTTTCGATGGGTCCTGAGTCATTCACCAGGGCGGTGATGGTGTCTCCAACTGATAAGTCTAGGCAGCAAAATGAAGCAAAGGGGGACATGGACACCAGTTTGCCAGTTACTCATGATTAGGGGACAGTTTCAATGGTCACTAACTGCTTACATAAAAAGGAGTTATGGCGGGAAATAAGGAAAAAGTCATTTGCGTAACTACTTCTCTAGTGTTACTGTTAAAATGGAAATTGGCCTGGATGATGATGGGCTTACAAAGATGTGAACTCTCCTGAGCGAGCCTGTGTGATTCCAGTAGGGCTTGGGCCCAAGTCTGCCTCTACTTTGGATCGTTTGGTTGAAGTTACAAGGAATGGCCTAGGGGGCATTTCTAGTGCTACTGTCACTGTACATGCTTCGCCTTCTCATTTACTGGAACATCTGCCAGCTGAGAAGACTTGGAAACGTTTGTCTCTTGGGAGTCAGACTAACAAGATGTCTTCATCAGTTTCTAGTCGGGGTGAATGGACTTCTGCAGCGGTCCTTAGGTAATTTGCTCATCGTGTCTCTAAGAGATTGAAGGACAAAGGAAAGATGGGAGAGTCCTCTGTTATTGCATTTCAAACTGATTCAGTGGTAGTTGCTGCTCAATCCTAGCAACCCCGATGAGAATCCTTAGTTGGAATACTCAAGGGCTTGGGAATCCTCGTGGTATTTAGATACTTGCTGACTTAGTCAAAAGAGAAGTTCTCAACGTTTTGTTTCTCCAAGAAACAAAACTTAAGAGTAGCGAGAATGAAGGTTTGTAGGGTGAAGTTGAAGTTTGCTAACTGTCTATCAGTGGATGTTGTAGGTCGCAGTGGTAGATTAGCTCTGTTATGGCAAGAGGATATTAAACCTGAAGTCCTCAATTACTCGAATAACCATATTGATGCAGCTGTTACGACAAATTCGAAAAAATGGTTCCTTATTGGAGTGTATGGACACCCAAATGCTTCTTTGAAACTTAGCATATGGAACTTGCTACATGGTTTCCATCGTGGAACTTCTGAACCTTGGTTACTGTTCGAGGATTTTAATGAAATATTGAAAATGGGTGAGAAATGGGAAGGAAGATCTAGAAAAGTACAACAAATGTAGGCTTTTTGTGACCTTCTAACTGACTGTCATTTGAAGGATCTCGAGTTTAGTGGTCCTTGCTACACTTGGTGTAATAAACGAGATGAGTAGGCTCTTTTCTCTGAAAGGTTGGATAGGTTTCTTAGGAACCTACAACGGTGCCGTATGTTTGAGAAAGCAATTGTTACACATGGTTTCTCATCATATTCTAACCAGTTACCTTTGTGGCTTGATGTTATGGGTATCCAACTATTGAATGGAGGACCAAAACCTTTTAGATTTGAGGCTACGTGGTTGGGAAATGAAAGATGCCATCAGATTGTGGATGCAACTTGGGATCAGGTTGGTAATTCCTCTAGCCTGCAGAATGTAATGTCTTCTATTTCAGTGTGCTCCTCTAAATTGCAACAATGGAATTTAGACAAGTTTAGTAATGTGCACTCTAACATGAGGAAAGCAAGGGAGAAATTGAAGCAAGCTCAACAAAGGGATCCAAAGGCACTTAATCCTGATATTATTAACCAAGCTGCTACTGATGTGAATTTATGGTTGACTAGAGAAGAGGTGCTATGGAGACAAAGGTCACGGGCAATCTAGCTAACTAAAGAAGACTAGAATACAAAGTGGTTTCAGGCCAAAACCTCACAAAGAAGAAAAAAGAACAGCATTATCAAGTTTATGGATGGTGCAAACTGTTGGCAAGACACAGAACAATTTGACAAGCTTATAATTGATCACTTTTCTTCTCTGCTTTCTTCTACAGGTCTAAGAGATTTTAGCAATGTTCTTCATGTAGTAGACAGCAATATCACAAAAGCAATGACTGAGGAACTTCTAAAACCTTACACTATGGAAGAAGTAACTCGTGGTTTGAAGGAGACATACCCTTTTAAGGCACCAGGACCTGATGGCATGCCCCCATTATTCTACCAATAGTATTGGAACAAGATTGGCTCACCTGTTTCTGATGATGTACTCTCTGCCCTTAACTCCGATGACTTTCCTACTTCAGTTAACCAAACTTTCATAAGCATGGTTCCAAAGACAAAAAATCATGTTAGAGTTAGTGCCTTTAGACCTATTAGTCTATGTAACATCCTATATAAACTAATGTCTAAAGTCTTAGCTAATAGGATCAAATGTTGTCTCCCTGCTATCGTTGCCGAAACACAATCTGCTTTTATACCCAAAAGATTGATAACTGATAATATCCTCATGGCTTTTGAGAATCTCCACTTTTTAAAGAGAAAGAAGAAGGGCAAAAAGGCTACATGTCTATTAAATTAGATGAGTAAAGATTATGATAGGATTAAGTGGCGGATAAGTATAATTTTTACATGAATTTTATACCCTTTTACTTATTAAAATTGTTAGTTTTCTTTTATTTATTATTAGTTATTTTTCTTTAATTGTTTGTATTTAAATGAATGAGAAGAATTATTACATTTTGAGCTGCATTTCAACTTTAATTTCACCCGATTTTAGCCTTAATATTAACTTCAATTCACTTCAGCTTGGCCCCACAAACAAGCACCTTCACAAGCAGATGGGCTTAGGATATCACAAGTTCTTTTGAGACCACACACTGCAAGAGCACAACAAAAGGAGCCGAAACTCATTTGGGCTGTAGACACAAGCATTTTAAACCATATCCTATCAATTGAGAAAAGGCTCAACATGCAGGAAATAGAGATAAGGCCGCCCTTGTTTTTGGGATCAACAAGCAATCATTGGGTTTAGATAATGATTACGTGGATCCCAATTGACTTCGGGAGCACGGCACTATGAATAAACTTAAGTTTGGATTGAACGCCGCATATAATAGAGGGGAGACGAGAACGAAGAGAAGCGCGCACGACGTTCGTTTTCTTTAATTAGTTTTTTTAAGTGTCTTAATATTAAATTTTTATATTAGATTTTTTTTTTAGTTTCCGCATGAACTAATTTATTTTTCTAGGGTTGTGATATAGCCTAACTTTGATTATGTGAATTTTTTATAGTTGGATTAATTTAATATTTATTTCATATTATTGAGTATTTCATTCTAAACTTCATGCTTGTGAATGTTTGATCACCATTTATATGATTTGGGATTCAATTTGAGACTGAGAAATAATAATTATTTTAATATATTTGAAATACCATAAGATGCCGTATGATAGAAATATCTATGGGCCTATGCAATCTTTATAGGGTTTTTTTGTTCTTAATGAATTTTGACAAGTTCAGAATTATCACAGAGATATAAAAAATTTTCCTGTTGAGATATTTCATTAATGCTTGAAAAAGATTCATGAATAAATTAGAGAGGCCTGATTATCAACAATAGAAACAGATATTTTTAATTCAATTAGGGAAATTGCCTAGGATTAGTTATGGCAAATCAAAAACTCTAGATTCTTGTTTTCTTGATAAAAACTTGCATATTTAATTTTATTATTTTACTGTTCCAGTTTAGTAATTAATTCTTTTTATTCGAGTTATTACATAGATTTTAATTTAATATACTTTGGTAATTATTAGTAATTTTTTAGTTCTTGTAGGACGATACTCTTACTCATCCACTTTATTACCTGTTATGATTCGTGCAAAATCGACGAACAGTGACCTTACCTACAAGCTGTCATGCTCAGGCTTGGATTTTAATCAAATTTTGTCAACTTTGTCATGAAATGTGTTTCAAGTTCTTCCTTTTCTGTTCTTATTAATGGTACATCAACTGGACATATCACACCTTCTTGAGGATTAAGATAAGGAGATCCTATATCTATTTATCTCTTTCTTATGTGCACAGAGGGCTTAAGTGGTTTATTGAGGAATGCAGCAGCCAATCATGCACTGCTTGGAGTACAAGTGTGTCAAGGGGCTCCTAAAATAAACCATATCCTATTTGTTGATGACAACCTGATATTTTGTTCTGCTACTCTGACTTCTAACCAATGGTTTCTAGAGGTTTTGAGAAGGTATGAAGCAGCTTCTAGTCAACTGATAAATTGTGATAAAATTGCTATGATTTTTAGCCCTATCTCAAAGGCTACTATCAAATCTATCATGGAGTAATGGGGAAATGCTCACTTGCAACAGTATGGCAAGTATCTTGGCCCCCCACCTTTAATTGGTAAGTCTAAATTGACTGCTTTTGCTGAAATTAGACACAAGGTTTGGTTGAAATTACAATGACGGAAAAGAAGCATGTTTTCCTAAAGGGGAAGAGAGATATTACTAAAGGATGTAGCACTAGCAATTTTCCTCCTGTGCTATGATTTGTTTTAAACTTTCTCAATAATTATGTTCAGAATTAAAGAGCTTAATGTCGAATTACTGGTGGGGACAAAAGCATGAAAAAGGAAGATTCATTGGCAAAGTTGGAATAAACTCTACAAACCTAAACTTGTTGGGGGTCTCAGATTCAAAGGGTTGTCCACTTTTAATTTGGCTATACTTGCCAAACAAAATTGGCGGCTATTGAAAAATCATGAGGTTTTTATTCTAAAACCTGTTAAAAGCCTCTCTTGGTGCCTACCCCTCTTTTGCTTGGAGAAGTATTTGGGAAGCAAAAAATCTGATGTTGTAGGGTGGAAGATGGAGTGTGGGTACTAGTTGTAGCATTCACATCCTAAACATGGGTTCCTGGTTTCAGAAACTTAAACTCAGAACTCAAATTCGATGGAAGTTAGGGTAACTATGTCTATACAGCTTTGAATGATCAGATCTCCTCTTATTGATTGCCATACCAGTTGGTGGGATCTGTCCAAGCTTATTGCTCTCTTCAATCCAAAGGTAATAGTAGCCATAACAAAGATTCACTCTAGTTTTGCAAATGAACCAGATAAGTGTATATGGGAGCATGAAAAAAGTGGGAAGTTTAGTGTCCGAAGTGCCTAAAGATTTTTTAAAGGGTTGTGTACCTCTACCATGGGGGAGACTTCACTTGGGACCCGAGATAAGGGGTTTTGGAAGCTACTATGAAAGCAGAAGATTCCTCATAAGATTAGAATTTTTGCTTGGAGAGCATGTCAAGAGATTCTCCCAACAAAATCTAATCTCTTAAGTCGAAAAGTACCCATTGATGGAGCATGTTTTTTCTGTGGTTATTTAATTGAGGATATAGCCCATGCTCTGTTATTCTGCCCCATGATTCATCAGGTGTGGGTGAACGGTTTTTCTTTGCTACAGGATGAAAGCTCTTACAGATCTTCTTTGATGACTGCCAAAGAAATACATAGATCAAATCCTGATGGAGGCCTCTCTGACTTTATATTTATGGTCTGGGGATTTTGGTACCGCAGAAATCAGATGGTTCATAAAAATATTAATTTACCCCCTCAACATGTTTTAAGTTATGCATTATGTGAAGTTTACCACCTCAGATGCTGCTAATCCATCTCTACTTGCTAAGACTACTCAGTATTATTGGTGCCCCCCAGCAAATTGGCTTAAGTTGAGTATTGATGGTGCCCTTTTCTTTGATTGTATGAAAATTGGTATAGGGGTTGTCCTTCAGGATTCAAAGGGGATGTTATTATGGCTATGTGCATAAATGAAACCGAGTTCATGATGCCTGAGAATGTTGAAGCTATGGAAATTCTAAGGGGAGTACAAACTTGTCTCTCACTAGGGACATACAATCTTATAATAGAGAGTGCTTGCCTGAATCTTGTGAATGAGATCTGTAGTGATTGAAAACCTCATACTACATTGCGAAATGTCACTGCTGAGGTAAGAAGATTGATGCTCCAGTTCCCACAGTGCAATATTCAACATTGCTCAAGATTGGCTAATGAAGCTACGCATACATTGGCAAGGCATGCATGGTCGATTCAGGACATGCTAGTGTGGTGGAATGTGGTTCCTTCTGTTATTGAGCATGTAGTTTATGTTGATTAAAATGATCGTAAACGTTGTTAAGGCATTATGCCATGTGATAAAGAAGTATGCTTTCCCAAAAAAAAAAAAAATCCCAACAAACAAGCCGAGAGTATCAACAATGTCATTAGATCAAAAGCAATGAAACCAAAGGTTACAAAGTAGTGCATATTATCAACAGCTTTACAAGTAACCATTAAAGGCCATATAAAAATAAAAATAAAAATAAAAAAAGTAACCATTTTTTTGCTCTGGGCCATCGCAATCCAAATAATCGTCCAAAGTTTCTTCATTATCTTCGATATGCTAGAAGTTTGAACTCGAATATGGTGGCCGGAAATTTAAACCTAAAACTAGAAGGTGGGCAGTGCGATTGGGTAGAGATGCACACACTGATCGATAGCAAACGATCTGAATTGAGGGGAAAATTGTAAGGGTTCCCATAGATGGATACGTAAATTGCTAAAACTACTTGATGAATGTAATAAAAATTCTATGTAAATTGATGAACGTGTGAAAGCTTGAAGATGAAATGCTGGAAATAAAATGGAAGATTTAATATAGATGAAACGTGAGTCACACCTTGGGATATTCGATCTCCCCAATTCCTCCCAAAGAAAAACAACAATTGTTTCAACAATAATTTTCCAGATGATTCCCCTTATGAACGTCCCCCCCTTCTTATACTAGAGAACATGACATCTAAATTTAGCAATAGTCACTAAGGTCATGGGCCAACTTCTTCTAACATTAACTAGGCCTAAGGCCCACTAACTTATTTAACAATTCAACTAAAACTCAAATTAACAACCCATTAGTGGCCTATTAAGCCCGGCCCACTTACATTAGGCTCCTAACAATCTCCCCCTTTAAAAACCCTTGTCCCCAAGTTTCAAAAATGGAAGCAACTCCATGCATAACTAGGTATCTTGTAACTTGGCTAGCATTTGTTTTCTTTTCTCTCTGATGGCAAATTTGCTTAGCTGCCAAATTTCCCTTCCTCGAAAGAGGACACTTGAATAACAGTGACAACAAGGCAAGCAAAATTGACTCCATGGTATATAGCAAAGAAGAAGTTGAGGTAGAGATGACTTTTATGCTTATATGCATCGGTGTCAAGGTGAAAGTTGGCATCTATCAAGGCTGAGATATTGTAGCTTTGGCCACTGAAGTGAAAAGCCCATCTAAGAATATGTGAAATAGAAATTGATTACCCTACCTCTGCTCATGGTCTGCCAATTCTTCTTGTGAAGCAAGAGCTAGCAATATTAAGGCATAAAGAAGGTAACATATCTAACTTGACTGATATAATCTTTAGCACTTGGTATCGACAATTCAAGACACTGCTTAACAGGACTTTCAAGCATGGATCGAATTGAAGTGGCATGATCACTCTCAGATAGTTGACAGAGTACATCTAAGAGATCAAGACACAACCATGCAAGAGCAGCATATTCACGTTGAAGCTCATTTCCATGCATTGCATCAATATAAGCCGGCTGCCTTGTTGAATGGGCGAGTGTAAATACTGCTTTTCTAGTGCTAGAGCGAACCTTAAGATTTTTGTATAAACATTTCTAGCTTCCAGCCTTGAAATCACAAATGCCCTTCCAAACCAAATTCCATATTTCCCATCTATAATTTCTTCAACAACATCATATTCCCTAACATCCAGGCCATCACAATTTATTCCCACAAGGTTTTCTTCCACAAATCTGTCTACTGATCCTCGAAGAAATTACATTAGCCGGTGGTCTTCCTCTATCAAAGGGCTCAAAACCCAATTTAAGAGGCAAATACTCCAATACATAGTGAGAAATTACTTTTTTCCTTTATATTTTTTTTAGCACTCTCAAGAAATTCATCAAACAAGTTAAGACTAACCTAGGAATGAATTTTCTAAATAAAACTCATAGCAAAGAGTCACTTTCATTTCCATAAGAAAATCACCCGTTAAAATAGCAGTATGCTCACTAGATTCCAAGATATCAGCCCAACACTTAGCAAATTTAGCACAGGAAAAATGGAATATAAGATAGAAAAGGGCACTTAGCTTAGTGATCTCCTTCTCCGCAACAAGGTAAGCCGAGTAGAAGCCCCTACCAACTTGACCAATCGTGCTCACATCCCCTCCATCTTGCAACGCCTCCATGAATTCCTTAATCTCCGACCTCAAAATTGTCCCTTCTTTGAGTTGCCTTTTTACAATGACGAGGAGCTGCTGGAGCTGGTTCGCGACATTCCTTTCCGTAGGAGGATGCCCAGGAGGTATTTTCCTCTTGCCGATAGTTATCTTGATGCTTAGGGCTTCCCTAGTCAACGCCCGTGCCTCCATAATTTCAGCCATGATTTCATCTTCTTGCTTCACGATTCGTTCTTCTCCTTTTGTTTTATTTTATTGTACTAAGAAAATGAGAGGAAACAAACTTGTGGAACAATAGCCGGAGCAAATCCCTGGATCGAAAATCCACAATCAAGGAACAAAGGGTGAAATTAGGGGTTGAAAAAGAGAGGCGGATAACTCATTGTAAGAATTTTCGTTATCGATGTCCGCAATCTCCTTCTTGTTTTCTACGGAATCATCCTTCACTACCTCTTCGTCATCTACAGTTTGGTCTTCATCTTTTGAGCCATTGTCTCTCTGGACAACCTGTTTTGGTAAATCTTTTGTTTGGCTTGCTTTCAAACCGACGAAATCTGGTATAGTTCAGTTAGGGAAAAAATTGTCTCGCTCTTCCACAGCTTGATCGTCACTGCCCAAGGATTCTTCGACATCCGTCGTCCCTGTTTCTTCCTCCCTCGTTGGTGCTATTTCTACACCTTCCATCACCAATTCCTTTTCATCTTCTGCTGCGTCGGTATCATCTTCTTCGTCATCTTCCGCTTGATCGTTCCACACTCTGATGGATTCATGCATTCGCTCATGATTTTGTTGCATTCGATCGAGTGCTTCCTTCATACGCGACAAGTTTTCCACCGCTTGAAGATTCAAGTATTTCTAAATCGGGTAATACTACGTCCCGTTGTTGAGTTACAAATAACGTGAAGTCATTTTTAAAAAAAATTTGACTTTTTTTCACGTGGGTCTTATATATATTTATTTTTCTTAAAATAATTATACGCCGCTTGTAACTCTATAATTACATCTATCATTTCTCTTCTGAAATAATTAATGCATGTCGACTAGGAATAGTAGGATTATTAAGGAGCCATCGAAGAAATACTTCTCTCAATTCATATATAGAAGATCATGGGCTCATGATACCACTTGTAAGGATTTCCATAGATGGATACATAAATTGCTAAAACCACTTGATGAATGTAATAAAAATTTTATATAAATTGATGAATATGTGAAAGCTTGAAGATGAAATGCTGGAAATAAAATGGAAGATTCAATATAGATGAAATGTGAGTCACACCTTAGAATATTCAAGGTCCCCAATTCCTCTCAAAGAAAAACAACAACTGTTTCAACAATGATTTTCCAAATGATTCCCCTTAAGGACTTCCCTCCTCCTGATACTAGAGAACATGATACTTAAATTTAGCAATAATCACTAAGGTCATGGGCTAACTTCTTCTAACATTAATTAGGCCTAAGGCTCACTAACTTATTTAATAATTCAATTAAAACTCAAATTAACAACCCATTAATGGCTCATAAAGCCCGACCCACTTACATTGGGCTCCTAACAAAAATAGACAGAAAGGGAATCAAAATACTAACCTTTCCTTGTGCTTGCTTGAGCTGTCGCTGCTACTACGCTGGGCATAGAGGAGGAGCTCGCGGGTCTAGCAAAAGCTTTCGGGAGGGAGGGGTGCAATACAATAGAGTCACGAGAGAAAG
Source organism: Platycarya longipes (assembly GCA_036559045.1). NCBI lineage: Eukaryota > Viridiplantae > Streptophyta > Magnoliopsida > Fagales > Juglandaceae > Platycarya > Platycarya longipes. The sequence continues at coordinate 37,367,091 of CM071799.1, forward strand.
GGAAGAGAGACAAAAATGCGGGCATCATATAAAAAATAAAGGGAAATTTTAGGAGATTAAAAGTGAATAAAAAATATATAAATAGATTTAGTGGGTAAACAGTAGCCTGTGTATTTGAAGGAAGCTATGCAATTACGAAAGCTCGAAACTTTAAAGTCAAACCTTTGATAAATTCAATGCAACTATGTCTTAATAGAATTCATCATATTTTTACATTTGGCTATTCCTTTTATGAAGCCAATGCCAATGTTTAAAAGAAAAGGAAAAATATTGAAAGTTTGCTCACGATACAATATTGGCTTTTGCTTCGTATCTAAGCGGCCAACCACCGTTTGTTAAAAATTAGCAAACACATATTAGCCATTTTCATGAATATTATTAAATAAATCAGTGAGACAATTAAATTAGATCCTTCTTGCAGCATATATATTTAGAAAAATACTTCAACCACAAAAAATTATATAAAACTAATTAATATGATTTGTCAAATTATAAAATTACTTTTATTCTACAAACTAATATAACTTAATGAGATACGAATTTAACTTTGTAGTTTTTTTTTTTTATCTGTAACACCTCTTATTTATTTATAGACAACTAATATTCTCAATTTAACTTTGGCAATTACTTCATCTTGATGGTCAAAGTTAAATCAGGAATATTACTGGTTTGTTTTTTGAGTTGAATTAAGTTAAGTTAAAATAAAAGTTGATGGTTGAATAAAATATTATTGGAATATATTTTCTTAATATTATTTGTATTTTGAAATTTGAAAAATGTGAATTATTTATTTTATCTTCTGTAAAAATTTAAAAAATAAAATTGTAATAATTAGATAAGACGAGTTAAGTTAAGTTGAGATGAACTCAAAAAATAAATCAAGCCTAACAAAGATTAGATAATCATCAAAAAGGGGTAATTTTAGAAAGAATAAAATAGAATTGGAATATATTTTCTTAATATTATTTGTATTTTGAAATTTGAAAAAGTTAAATTATTTATTTTATCTTTTGTAAAAATTTAGAAAAATTGTAATAATTAAATAAGATGAATTAAATTGAGTTGAGATGAACTCAAAAAATAAATCAAGCCTAACAAAGATTAGATAATCGTCAAAAAGGGGTAATTTTAGACAGATTAGATTCTAGGCACCAACAACTCCACCGAACGAGAGATCTGGAGCGGGCCCTCAAGTGAGGGTCGAGCGAACTCACTGCCTGGAAGTCAAGCGAGGGTCGAGCGACCTCTCGAGTTGGAATCTTGCTCAAGCTGGATGTCGAACAAGACTCGAGCGAGCACACTATTAGATGCTTTAATTCAAGCCACCTCTCAATATATAAAACCAGCAAAACAAAGCTGCTCAAACAAGTCATTGCAACATAATTAGAGCACCGAATCAACACAATATAATAATTGAACTGAAATGAACGTATGGATGAAGAACCACAGGCTAGAAACTTTCACAAAACAACTACTGAAATGGGATTAAAAAAATCGAAACATCAACTGCCACAGGTAAGCTACTGAACTAAGAGAAAAAATAGATGGTTGCCAAAATTAAAAGAAGAACCAGTAAAATGGAAGACTGAAGCGAAACCGACTGGAAAAGAAACATGGATGAATACAAACAAAAGCTACCGAGTGAAACTAATGGAATGGAAATATGCAAATAAACTAATTCTGACGCAAGCCTCTACAGAGCTCAAGCTAACAAAACAAAAGACTACTAAATTAAGCACAAAGTAAACTAATGAAGATGAGTTCAAGACCAACCCAAAGGGGTCTATGGATTCAAAAACTCTCAAAACTGAAAACAAAAATTGGGTTTTTCCCTTGGGAGTTTGGCCAAGAACTTCGTCAACAAACCCTCTGCAAAAAACAAAAACCAAATGTTTCCTTTCCCTCCTTTCCATTTTCTTTCTTGCTTGAAGCAAAATCCCCTGATACCTTTATGTGGACAGACCAAAGTGTTGCTTGCTGTGTGTTGTTGAAGGCTGCAGAGGGTGTTTCACTTGGGATAGATGCAGGACACGTGTGTTGAGGGCTGTGTATTTGAGTGCTTTTCGTGTAGGGTCTTAGCTTGTCGTGAGCTTTGTGACTTGGAACAGATGTGTTTGTGAACTTCAATTTAGTGCAAGGGGCGCAATTTCCCTGTATTTGCCTATGGAAGTGCAGGAATTTTGAGGCATGTTATATTGCAGGCAGCTGGAGGAATTTGAGTAAGGGTGTAAATGCTCCGATATGGTCTAGTCTGGCTCAGGAAAGATGTGGACCAGTTCTATTTGGTTTAGAAATTTTCATATCTTAAACTGGACTGAACTCCTATTTGATCCATACCGGTCCGATCCAGTTAAGTTTAGAGGCGGTCCGGTCTGATCCAGGAATACTTGATATGATTTAATGAGTTAAATTTGATCCAAAATCTTACAATAATTAAATATATCACAGATTTAAATATATTAGTAATAATTTATGATATAGTATAAAAAATTAACTAATTTTTTTGCTTAATTATTTTCAGCTCAATTTACGTATTTATCATAGATTTAAGCAAAAAAATATTTAAAAAAAACTTACTCTTAAAAAAATGAAAAAAGAAAAATAATCTGAGTAAATAAATAAAAAATCAATCCTTAATAGTCCTAACTTCATATATAGTTAAAAACAACATTAATATTTATAATTGATACATGTAATCATAAGAAAAGTAATCATTAATTAGTTAGTAATGAAACATCATAAATTAGTTAACTATAACTAATAATACTATTACCTAATTTACATTAGAATATTATAAATTCATATGCTAGTGAATAGTGATAAATTAGTAATAATTTATTAAATAATAATAATATACTTATAAGTTATAAGTTATTACTAATACTCTATATAAATATACTATAATTTATATTTTTATACTACAACTATTATAAATTATAATATGTTAATATTATAGAGTATATATTATATATTAATATGTGATACTATAACTCTTAATTTAAATTAATATTAATATTATAATTTATATATTATTACTTGTATATATATATATATATATATATAAAGTTATACATTCGGTCCAGTCCAATCCGGTCTAAGGGGAGAAATGTCCTGAACCAGGATCGGACCGAAAATATTTGGTCCAATCCAATTCCGATCAGGTCTATTGGTTTGGTTCGATTTTCTTACACCCCTAAATTTGAGCATGGCATGACTAGTTGGTGTAACGAATTACATCAATCGGTGGGAACTTTTGCGTGGAATGCTGTGATGCAATTGGTGCTAGCTGCTGGTTTGCCACGTTTCAAAATGAGCTTGAATGGTTCTCTTTGGTGCAATGGCTTTCGGTGGACTTGGAGTTGTGCAATTGAAGTGCAGAGGCCTTTTAGCTTAGATTAAGGCCCAAACCTAAAAGTAAATCTGTGAAGTTCCATTTGGTGCAATGGACCAAACCTGAAAGTAAATTCCATGTAATTCAATTATAAGAATTATAAAATAAATAAGTCTCCTCAATTGTATGTAATAAATTATAGATTAAAGATCATAAAAATTAGACTTTTATCGATTGAGTTAAAATTGAATTATCAAAACCTAATTCACTCAATTATTAGTAGGAAAAGTGTGATTGATATCAAATTAAAGTGCAAAATCATTACAATATTATGGCTCAATCACCTAACTTTATCCACATAATTTGCAAAGGTAATGATGAGTGCACAAAAATATATTCTAAATATCCTATTTAAATGCTAAAAGAAAAGAGAAAATAATGATATAACTCATTTTATTTAATTTAATGGCTATTTATCTTGAGATGGATATAAGCATGATTTAATATATTAATGTCTCAAATAAATACAAAAATAAACACATGAGTTTAATCTATTTCTCATGAATTTTCACTAATTACTTTACACTTCACATAAGGCCACTTGCTCCAATGTACCCTATTTAATCCCTCAATTTAGAGAGCCAAATTTGCTTCTAAATCATGGACCCCATATTTACAAATTTATTGATTATATTTTCTTGTTGGCAGCCATTGTATTAGGCAACATCATGCATGAAAAATCAAGATAATTAACCTAAGCATGCCAAGATGAAAAGTAAGACACGGCACCTTGAGAAATTGATAAACAAATAAAAGGAATTCATGAGGAAACCAACAAACAAATAGAGACACAAGCAGCCACAAGTTATTCGATTGAAGGAGAGCTCTATCCATATATTTGGTTGACTCACTTGAAGACAAAATCATACTTGCTAGTGGAAGCATTTCAGCCGAAAGGAATGAAGAGGAAGCAAAGACATACATGCAACAATTGGAGAAACAAAGCAGCCATCACACAATCATGAAAAATGCCACACGTATAGCTGGAACTCAAAACACATACATGGGAACTCTTCTAGCAGGCAGCAAATTAACTAAGGGCTGGACACATACACGGCTCAAATCTTTAAGTTGGAATTGCTGATCAAAAGAGAAGAAGACAAGTGGAGGAAGAAAAGATCACACCTGGCTACATGCAAGCTAAAAGCAAGCTGAAATGATCTCAAATAGATAAGAGATACACACGACAATACACGGCACTTCAAAGTCCAAACCATTCGGTGCTTCCAAATTCTCTCCAAACCGACATGATCATTTCAATTGAAGCATAAGCCAGCGCCTACTTCCATTACAATTCAATTCCATCCAAATGCAATCACTTGAAGTAACACATGGTAGCACACCGAATCAAATGGGAGGAAACAAAATGATACACGGCACTCCACCTCTTCAAAATTGAAATTGTTCCACATGCAACTCCAATCAGTGCTCTCAAATTCCCTCAAGCCAATTTTCGGCCACTTGCATGTACACTTGCATGCCAACTCATTTGATTTAAATGCCACCCCATGTAGGACAAATTAAAGTGACTGAATGCATGTATAGCTGGAATTTAAATCATACACGGCATCTCTTGTATTTAAATCACTCACACGGCAACATCTATAAATAGATGTTTGAAGGCTTGAATGAAAAAAGGAGGGATGCCTTGGAAGAGATATTTTGAGAGCTTGAGAAAAGAAAAGAAAAACCAAAGAAGAGAAAACATGGCCGGCTCTATCTAGGGCTGTAAAAAGACCGGATCGGACCGGTGGACCGGACCGAACCAGTTGTCCCGGACCGAGACCGGACCAGACCGAATTTCACCGAACCGGTTATCCCGGACTGAGACCAGACCGGACCGAATGAAATTCGGTCGGTCCGGTCTAAATTTTACATGGACCGATTAATTTCGGTCCGATCCCGATCCAAAGGATTTCTCCCCCTGGACCGGACCGGACCGGACTGAACCCCACATATATATTTATATATATATATAAATAGTATATAAATTATAATATTAATATTAATATAAATTAATATATTAATATATAATATATATTAACATATTAATATATAATATATACTCTTATAATATTAACATATTATTATTTATTGGTGGACTAGTTGTAGTATAAAAATATAAATTATAATATATCTATATAGAATATTAGTAATAACTTATAAGTAATAAGTGTATTGTTATTATTTAATATATTATTACTAATTTATCACTATTTACTAACATATAAATATATAATACATTAATGTAATAATGTTATTAGTTATAATTTACTAACATACTTAATATGTAATATATACTAACATACTAATATATAATATATACTCTTATAATATTAACATTTATAATTTATAGTAGTTAAATTTAGGCTAAAAAAATATTTGATCATTGTAAAATTTTAGATTAAATTTAGCCCATTAAATCATATGGGGCACCCCTGGACCGGACCGGACCGCCCCTGGACCGAATTGGACCGGACCGGTATGGACCGAACTTCTGTTCGGTCCGGTCCAGGGTGAGAGGATCTTTGGACCGAATGGAATCGGTCCACAAATTTCCCAAACCGGACAGGACTGGACCAGACCATTTACACCCCTAGCTCTATCATAGTTTCCTTTGGAAAATTTTTGTTACAAATTTTTAATATGTGTAACTAAATTCTCTAGTAGAGCTAGGGATGAATTTGCATATATAATGGTATTTTTAATTGTTTTTTATTCATATATGTGAGTTTTAAATATTAAACTCTTTTGTTTAGTCATTCGAAATTTATTATAAATGTTTTCATCACCAAATAATCTTAGAATTTATTTCATTTATAGATTCAGTCATGTTTTTTCTATTGAATGGAATAATCTTTTGATTATGTTAGGTTCAATTAGTTATCTAAATTAATTTAATTCTCTACTGCAATATTACTCTACGAGTATATTGTCGACGTTGAATTTCTTTAATATCAATAACAATTCCCGTTCTTATATTGCGACGAATGATCTTTCGAAAAATTACATTTGATTTAAATCTGGTTATTAATGTTTGTTGCCCAGATGACTAACACAAGAGGGGGGGTGAATTGGGTTATATTGAAAAATTAATACTTATAAACTAAATATACAATATAAAATATAACCAAAATATAAAGCAGTAGGAAATATAAAGAGTAGGGTAAGAGAAAGCAAACTCAGTATTTTTACGAGGTTCAGCCCCACTGCCTACGTCCTCGCCTCAAGCTACCCCTTGAGGATTCTCAAATCCACTATTCAATCTCCTTTAGGTGGAGATAGAAACCTATTACACCTTTGAGCAGCACCGCTCCAAAGAATCCGTGTAGAACACCCTCTACACTTCCAATCACCTCACACTTGGTGATTTAACTATTCCCTGTGTAGAACACCTTCTACACACACAAGGGTTATACGCACCCTCTTACTTCCAATCACCTCACACTTGGTGATTTAACTATTCCCCGTGTAGAACACCTTCTACACACACAAGGGTTATACACACCCTCTTACTGATACAAGAATTGATAGTGGGTAGGCTATCAGAAAACACTCCTCAATGAGTGAAATAAGAACAATACAGCACAAACTATATCTCTCTCAACAAGAACAAGAATTAAGGCTCAAAACTTTAGAAAAGAGAGAATGAGAGCTTTGAAAGAATGATGCAAAATTTAGCAATAGATGTGTAAGCTCTTGTTGTAATTTTTGCAAAACTCAAGTGAGTTATTTATAGGTAAATGAGTCTTCAATTTCAAATTTGAAAAGATTCCCATGTCAAATACGAGCACTATTCACTTTTCAAAAAATTCAAATAAAAACATTTCCTTTTTGCATTTGTCAAAGACAACTCCATTCATTTTTCAAAGAAATCAAACATAATCTTTTGCTTTTCATACAAGACAAAATGAGCATGATTTATTTTTCAAACCAAATCATCTTCTTTTTGCATATGTCAAAAAAATACACAACCACCCTTTAAGATTTTCAAACAAATCATCTATCTTTTATATTTGTCAAAAAAATACACAACCACCCTTTAAGATTCTCAAACAAAATCATCTACCTTTTGCATTAGTCAAAAAAACACACCACCTCCCTTCAAGACTTTCAAACAAAATATGCACATGTCAAATATGATAATCAATCATCTTATAAAATCAAGTTTTTATAAAAAAAATATAATTTTCAAAACTAAGACATTTAAAAATGTCTTGCATATGTGGAAAAAGTAATTTGATGTTTTATGAGAAAAAAGAGTAATTTGGAGCCTTAATCCAATTTCTAATTTTATCAAGAGATGTACAAAAATAATCTATGAGCTTCATTTGTAGACTTGATATCTTTCTTGCTCATGCTTGATTTCTTGATGTGTTTAGCTCCCTTCATGCATAGACAACTTGAGCTTGAGTTTTCAATATTATTTGTTATCATCAAAATTTATACGTAAATACGAGACTTGAAACCTTGGGTTCAACAATCTCCCCCTTTTTGATGATGACAAATACTTAGTAGAAATCTGCGACCTGCAGTAATACTTAAACTCCCCCTAAAAATATGCGTTAGTATTTCAAGAAAAATATAAACATGATTCTAGCATATATAACAGGGTAGTATAATACTAGTATAAGACTTCTCCCCCTTTTGGCATCATTAAAAAGGAACCGTAATTGGTTTCAATAAGATTTTTTTTTTCCGTAATAAGCAATAATCAAATAAAACGGTACGTTAGAGAGTAGAAGTTGGAACCACCCGTGCCCGACAAAACCTGCAAAGGTTGAAGCCGAATTTTATCATCTCGGTGCGAAAGAAGATTTAAATCCGCTTGATGTTATTGACGAATTAGATATTCCAGAGATTTGAAGTTGAATAATTAAAATTATCCGTGTCCGACAAAGACAGCAAAAGCTGCAAGCCTAGCTCTGGCAATGCGGTGCAGAGCCATGCATGTCCGACAAAACCTGCAAATGTTGGAAGTCTAACTCTGACAGTTCGGTGCGGAGCCACGCGTGTCTGATAAAGCCTGCAAAGGTGGCCTAGCTCTAGCAGTCGGTGCGAAAGCAGATTCAAATCCGCGTGATATTGTTGAAAAATTAAATATTATAGAGATTTGAAAGTTGTCGTTTAAAAGACCGTTTTCACCTGTTGGATACTCAAATAAATTTTCACCCCACTCATTGATCCGGTTTCTGTTTATTCAAAACGATAGAATGACGGAGAAAATTTCATCTAATAATCTTCCGGATTTGAATCAGGAACCGTCTCAACCAGTCATTTTATCTCATGAGGTTGTCAATACCATGATAGAAGCAGAGATGCATTTTTCAAATAGAACTGATTCTGAGGTTGTTGCAGCATCAAGAACTCTCAGTGCTCAATATGCTGCCTCTGTTACGACCATGTCTCGGAGATTACTAGCGAGGGCAAATGAGGTTGATCGACTTAACAATCAAATATCCGTTCTGCATCAAAAGCTTGTAAATAAAGGCAGAAAGAATAAGAGGTTAAAGCAAGAAAATAAAGATTTGACGGAATTGACTCGTATTCTGAAACTTCAAATAGAGGAATCGGAACGAGTAAGAGTTCAAGCACAGAGTCAACACCAGCAGATAATGGCAGCGTTTCACGAGAGAAACATGGACAATTATAATTAATCTCGCTAGCTTAGTTCGGTAACTTTTGACAATATGCATCCGGCATATCTTGTAAGCTTGACTAAGTAAGATTTGAAGAGATGTCAGTTTGTCTTTTACTTATTTCCATCTTTATAAAAGCAATCCTTAGCTTTATCTAATCCGCATCAAATCTTCTTCTCATTGTTGTAGTTCATCTTCATTCTCACTTTACAAATTTTCAATGGCTCGTAGATTTCCCTTCAGTGATTCTCTTGATCAAGATTTGAGGTATCCTTCACCTCAGTCTCAATCTATTTCTGCATCTGTCGTGGGTGCCATGAAGCAACAAGAGACTGATTTAGCTAATAAATCAGATCATGACGCCATTTACGAGCTTGTGGGTCTCGGGACTCGATACTCATCTTCCATAGTTGCTTTTTCCGCTCGGTTGCAGTCCAAAACCCGCGAGATAGAGAAGCTTAATGAGAAGATCGATATTCTTCAACGACTTGTTCAAGAGTCTAACAAAAAAAATAGTAGACTTAAAACAACAGAATAAAGATTTAAAATCATTACTTGCCTCTGCATTTCGATTGCCTAATCCTTTAGACAAGGATGGCATGATGATTTATGAGGAGCAAATGCATTTGAATGATGAGGCTAAACGTCTCAAGTTTCTGTAGGTCATTTGAGTTAATGGAATAAAAGTATCTAGCAGATATTGATGGCATGCATAATTCCTATTTCTCTTCTAATCATGCGTAGTCTATCTTCTGGTAGGGGTTTTGTAAAAATGTCTGCCAATTGATCATGTGTACTAGTGAATTCTAATGCAATATCGCCCTTCTGCACATGATCTCTAAGAAAATGATATCTAATATCAATATGTTTGGTCCGAGATTGTTGTATTGGATTCTTTGAAAGATTTATAGCACTTGTATTATCACATTTGATTAGAATGTGATTGTACATACGTTTAAAATCCTCAAGTTGTTGCTTCATGTAAAGAACTTGGGCACAACAACTACCCGCAGCAACATATTCTGCCTCAGCAGTAGATAGTGCAACAGAATTTTATTTTTTACTAAACCAGGAAACTAATGCATGACCTAAGAAATGACATGTTAAAAAAAAAAATTTCGATCATCTTTGCAACTAGTATAATCGGTACCTAAATAACTAATAAGATCGAAAGAAGTGTGTTTAGGATACCATAACTCTAAGTCAATGGTACTGGCAAAATATCTAAAAATCCGCTTGACTGCAATCAAATGAGATTGTTTCGGAAATGATTGAAAACGTGCACATAAACATACATTGAACATAATATCAAGTCTACTAGTTTATCAAATATAATAAACTACCAATCATACCGGATTCATCTTTATCAAGTTTAGTGGATGAGCTCATTGGTGTTCCAGTTTCCTTAACACCTTCCATCCCAAACTTTTTCAGCAATTCCTTAATATATTTTGATTGATTGATGAATATTCCACTTTTTGCTTGCTTAATTTGCAATCCGAGAAAGAATGTAAGCTCTCCCATCATGCTCATTTCAAATTCTTCCTGCATAGTCTTAGCAAAAACTTGACACATATTTTCGTTAGTAGCACCGAATAATATATCATAAATCTGAATCAAAAGAGTATCATCATTTTCTTATTTAATGAAAAGAGTTGTATCAATTTTTCCTCTTGAAAAGCCTTTTTCAATCAAGAAACCACTGAGTCTCTCGTACCATGCTCTAGGAGCTTGTTTGAGTCCATATAGTGCTTTTGTGAGTTTGAAAACATGATTTGGAGAAATATGATTTTCAAAACCTGAAGGTTGCTCAACATATTTTACCTATTCCCACGATCTTCCCTTTCGAGTTGTCTCTAAATGTCACGTGTCCTTCTTCTTTAGATCTAAGATCAAAGAACTTAGTCTCGTCTCCCGTCATGTGTCTTGAACATCCACTATCTAAAAACCATTTATTTTTACATGTAGAATACTTCATGCATACCTACAAAAGCAATTAAAAACAATTCTTGGTACCCAAGTTCTTTGGGTCCTTTATTTATTAGTATTAGAATAAACAAGATTTTTAGGTACCCATATGGCCCTAATAGTCATTTTATGTTTTCTTCTAATAGGACAAGCATGATAATTATGACCATTGCTATTACAAAAATTGCAAATAGCATGTGACATATATGAATAACTTGAGTGATTATAATAGTATCCTTTTTTAACAAAATTATTTTTATGAAAAGAATTTTGAATATTGGACTTTGATGTAGAAGGATTATCAAAGAAGTTTTTATAAGATTTGTATTTTTGTTTTGGCATATATCCCAAGCCTGCCTTGTCAAAAACACATCTTTGACTACCAAGAAGTTTTTCAAAATTTCTTTTTCCATTCGTAAAGTTTTCAATAATATTTTCTAAATCAGTTTTCTTTTTCTTCAACTCAAGATTTTCATCTTTCAAAACAATACTTTCTTTTCTTAAAATATCAATTTCGTTTGTTAAAGAAGAATTTTTCTTTTTTAAAGCAGTATACTTGATACCCAATTTTTCAAATTCTTCATATACCTCTTCTAAAACATTTTGCAATTCTTCATATGAAGGATCTTAATATTATCAAAATTTGTTACCTCAATGTCATCTTTAGCCATAAGACAAAGATTTGCTGATTCTCCATTGCTTGCTTCACTATCTGAGCTACTTGAATCATCATTCCACGTAGCTTTCATTGCTTTTTTGCCTTTGTTTCGATCTTTCTTTAGCAGAGGACAATCTGGCTTGATATGACCAGGTTTATTGCATTTATAACAAATTAAAGTGTCATTTTTACCTGAATCTTTCTTGGAAAACTTATTGAAGGATTTCCTTGGAGGAGTTTTATTTTTCTTTAAGAACCTCTGAATTCTTCTTATTATCATCGCAACTTCTTCATCTTTGTCGTTATTTTCCTCATCTTCATCACTTTCACTTTCATGTGGAACAGCTTTAAGTGCCAAACTCTTATTTGAATCTCCTTCTTCTTCTCCTCTTTTCAATGTGTACTCATGGGTGATAAGTGATCCGATGAGTTCATTCACTTCGAGCTTCTTGAGGTCTCTAGCTTCAAGAATCGCTGTCACTTTTGACTCCCAACGTTTTGGTAGAGAGTTGAGAATTTTTCTTACTATCTCCACTTTGGAATAAACTTTGCCAAGAGCTGTCAAGCTGTTTATGATGTTAGTAAAACGAGTGTGCATACTAGAAATAGATTCATCATCATTCATCTTAAACATTTCATATTCATGAGTAAGAATATAAATTTTTGATTCCTTGACTTGAGAAGTTCCTTCATAAGTAACTTCCAAGTTATCCCAAATTTCCTTTGCTGTAGTGCAAGTCATTACTCTATTAAACTCATTACCATTAAGAGCATTATATAATAAATTCATAGCAGTTAAATTTAAAGTATAAAGTCTATCGTCTTCACGATCAAACTCTTCTTCTTCCTTTTTGACCTTTACTCCATCAACCACTTTTGTTGGAATATAAGGTCCATTTACAATGCATTTCCAGATTTCTCGGCCTTGAGACTGAAGGAATATTCTCATTCTAACTTTCCAGAATGAGTAATTGTCTCCGCAAAAGAGTGGAGGCCGACTGCTAGATTGACCTTCACCAAATGAAGCTGCAATGTTAGCCATAAGATCTTAACTCAAAAGATAGTTAATCTTATAACAGAGCTCTAGCTCTGATACCAATTGTTGCCCAGATGACTAACACAAGAGGGGGGTGAATTGGGTTATATTAAAAAATTAATACTTATAAACTAAATATACAATATAAAATATAACCAAAATATAAAGCAGTAGGAAATATAAAGAGTAGGGTAAGAGAAAGCAAACTCAGTATTTTTACGAGGTTCAGCCCCACTGCCTACGTCCTCGCCTCAAGCTACCCCTTGAGGATTCCCAAATCCACTATTCAATCTCCTTTAGGTGGAGATAGAAACCTATTACACCTTTGAGCAGCACCGCTCCAAAGAATCCGTGTAGAACACCCTCTACACTTCCAATCACCTCACACTTGGTGATTTAACTATTCCCTGTGTAGAACACCTTCTACACACACAAGGGTTATACGCACCCTCTTACTTCCAATCACCTCACACTTGGTGATTTAACTATTCCCCGTGTAGAACACCTTCTACACACACAAGGGTTATACACACCCTCTTACTGATACAAGAATTGATAGTGGGTAGGCTATCAGAAAACACTCCTCAATGAGTGAAATAAGAACAATACAGCACAAACTATATCTCTCTCAACAAGAACAAGAATTAAGGCTCAAAACTTTAGAAAAGAGAGAATGAGAGCTTTGAAAGAATGATGCAAAATTTAGCAATAGATGTGTAAGCTCTTGTTGTAATTTTTGCAAAACTCAAGTGAGTTATTTATAGGTAAATGAGTCTTCAATTTCAAATTTGAAAAGATTCCCATGTCAAATACGAGCACTATTCACTTTTCAAAAAATTCAAATAAAAACATTTCCTTTTTGCATTTGTCAAAGACAACTCCATTCATTTTTCAAAGAAATCAAACCTAATCTTTTGCTTTTCATACAAGACAAAATGAGCATGATTTATTTTTCAAACCAAATCATCTTCTTTTTGCATATGTCAAAAAAACACACAACCACCCTTTAAGATTTTCAAACAAATCATCTATCTTTTATATTTGTCAAAAAAATACACAACCACCCTTTAAGATTCTCAAACAAAATCATCTACCTTTTGCATTAGTCAAAAAAACACACCACCTCCCTTCAAGACTTTCAAACAAAATATGCACATGTCAAATATGATAATCAATCATCTTATAAAATCAAGTTTTTATAAAAAAAATATAATTTTCAAAACTAAGACATTTAAAAATGTCTTGCATATGTGGAAAAAGTAATTTGATGTTTATTAATGTTTTATCTTCCGATTGAAAATTTGGACATAGAATTTTCAATTGAGTTATTAATGAATCGAAAATAATTAAAATACCGATTATATACAAAGGATCCCCAATGCTCTACTTTTCGTCTCATTTTTATACTTTTCAAATTACTCATTTAGTTTTAATTTACGTCATACTTCAAAAATCATTTTTCACACTCTTCTAAATCTTTTTGTTAATTCTGTTACTATTTTTCAATTTCTCAATCCATCTCCTTGTAGAATCGATACTCCAAAACTATACTGCAAACGACCACGTTATTCTTTGGGCGTAACCAGGTGAGTATGAAAAGATTATTACCACACTCTTTAAACACTGCAAGCTTGTTGATTCTCCAGATTTTGGCCATGGTCGCTTCAATGATTTCTCTGCCAATCACTTTATCCATCCACGGCTTCCCAGAAGACTTCTACTGCTTAGTTCAACTTCTTCAGTAGTTCTTTCGGTTTGAAGCTCGATTACTGTTGCTTCTTCTTCATTTGGCTTCAGTCCTTTCCACTTTGCTTCTAATTCTTCCATATCTATCTTTAGAACACCTTTTTACAAACGATTAGCACTACTCTAATCTTTGAAACCTACCTTGAACTCACAAGAGTAATGGTTAGATAACTTCTCTCTCCCCTACTCATCACCGCCTAAGTCGAGAGGAATGTGGAATAGGATTTAAGTGCGCTATATTTTTGGGATGGAATTTCCATGTATGATACTTATCTTGGCCTGCATCATTTCCATTCCAACATGCCACTAAACAAGTCATCATATGGCTCACAAATTCCCTTGTTTCTCTATTAGCAAAAGCATGTGCTAAATTGCGCTTTGAGTCCTGCAAAAATACACCAAAACTTGAGATTAAATGGACTTTCTCAATTGCATGTAATAAATCAGAGATTGGAGGTAATAAAATTAGGTTTTTATTGAGTTGAAGTTGATTTATCAAAGCCTAATTCACTCAGTTATTAGTAAGAAAATGTGATTGACATCGAATTGAAATGCAAAATAATCACAATATTATGGTTCAATCAGTCAACCCCAAGCCTTAGTAATTACTCGCAATGATTACTCCCACGAGATCAAGGCCAGGCACTAGCTTTGAGGCTTCAGTAATGCCTCGCGATGACTACTCACATGGGGTCAAGGTCGAGCTCCAGCCCTGAGTTCTCAATAATCCCTTGCGATGACTTCTCTCGCAAGGTTAAAGCCAGGCACCAACCTTGAGTTCAATAATCCCTCGCAATGACTACTCCAGCAAGGTCAAGGCCGGGCACCAGTTCCGAGTCCTCAATAATCCCTTGCGATGACTACTCCCGCATGGTCAAGGACGGGCACCAGCCCTGGGCCCTCAGTAAACCCTCTGAGCTCAAGTCCCCCGACTCACCAACCCCCCATCAAACAAAACTGAGTCTCTTGACACACCGCAGGGTCTAGGCCAAGCTCTAGTCCCAAGCCCTCAGTAAATTCTCGCGACTCGATGTCGAGTCCCTTGACAGTCCTTCTGATTGCTTTGTGTGAGTACTTCGCACAAACTCTGGCATTGAAAAGCGAAAATAAAGACACCAAACAAACAATACGCAATCGAGCTCAACTCTCGCTACGCTTCAGCTCTGCGCTCCCGCCATACGCGGTCGAGTCCATCCCTCACTACACTTGAGCTCCGCACTCCCACCATACGTGGTTAAACCCGTCTCCTGCCACACTTGAGCTCCGCACTCCCATCGTACGTGTTCGAGTCTGTCTCCCGTTATGCTTAAGCTCCATGCTCCCACCATACGCAATCGAGCCCGTCTCCCACCACACTTGAGCTCCACGCTCTCACAGTATGTGGTTGAGTCTATCTTCCACCGCACTTGAGTTTCATGCTCTTAACCAACACAATCAAAAGTTATTGAATACTGGCACATTATTGCAATTTCTTGATAATTACTTTTATTGTACATTTACTTTTAAGATTATCAAGGTCCTTGATTGAGACAAGTGGCCCTTAAGTATTGCGGGGTACTGTAAAAGGGAAAAAAAAAGTGGGCTCAGGTTAAGGCCATTAGAGGACAATGAGGCATGGGGAATGTGTCAGGTGCAGTTGAAGAAGTCACGAATAAGGAGGGGGTGCAAGAGCAGAATGGCTTTCAAGGGGGTTGATCGACACACGACTAGATGACTCGAACGCACACCAGGAAATTGTATCAAAGGGGCCTCAACCAGATGACTTGGGGTTCTGCTCTCGACTTCTTCTTCTTCTTCTTCTTCTTCAGCAGACATTCAATTTCTCTAGAGGAATTTTCTTCACAACACATGGCTTTTTCTTGTACAGTAAGATACGAGAGACTGTAAAACACTTATTATAGTAGATTCTCCTCTACAAACACCTATGGGCATAGAGATTATGCCAAATCACGTAAATCGTGTATTCATTTCTATTTATTTCATCTACTATAAATGTACATGTCGTCATCGTATAACTGCACCAGAATATTGTCGGAGGCTCTAAACAATACCGAATCAAACCCAAATTGCCTTAGTGGGTCGAGAATAACTATTTCTCTCCCTTCGACCTATTTAGCCATTTTTACCATGTCAACACTAACAATTGTAATGGGATGGATCTTTTATTGTCAAACTCAATAGTAATGACTTAGTCAAGACAACATTTATTATTGATAGGCTACGTAATGGCTATAGCATGCATAAATTTTAAATGAAATTCGGAGCATATGGTCCCATTATATTTAACTAAGTGGAAGCAAAGTGAAAGCAGGTTTGCCTAATTTAATTATGTGATTATTTTTAAAAATTGATATTATTTTTATTAAAAAATAAATTTTGATTAATAATGTAATGCTTGTTGATTAATCAGCTTTTGATAATTTCAAAAAAAATATTAATAAGTTAATAAATGAAAATATGAAGTAAATGCATAGAATAGCATATAGTTCATTTCTTAATCAAGTTAATTAATGTTACTGAACAGATTTTATATATTTTTATACATAGGTAGTTGAAGATTACAAAAATGAAGGAATAAAAACAGTATTTAACAGAACTATTTAAAATATATGCATTTAGAAAGTAGAATTTTTCTTTAAAATTAGTATCATGTAGAGTACCATAGGACCAGTAATCCACAGTCATAATAACCAAACTTTGCCTTAGGATATCCATTAAAATGAAGGAAAACCAAGCGGGGATAGCAAAATTATTTATTCATCTGATTCATTTTAATTCACTGCCATTTTTCAATGCTGTCCGGCAATAAAATCTGATAAAGTCTAAGATGAAATCTGAAGCAAAAACAATAGCTTCTGCACATGATATTAAAAGAAAAGAGAGATGTTTGGATTATGGGAGTCCAAATAAAAACAAAAGATAGGTGCTTCAATTATTAACCTATAATTTTTAATAAAAAAAATCATGTATTTAACAACTTTATTAGTCCCAACCTAGCAGCACATATAAACTTCCCAAAACTCTTCCAATTCAGACAGGCAAGTAATCAAATTACTGGACCAAAAGGATTGAGGCTACAGTCCCGAACCACCAATTCAACCAATTGATCCACAAATAAAACTTAGTTAACAAAAATTTACACTTGAAATCACTTGTGCACAGGCTCATATCCTGTGGATCATTGGGTGGTTGCCCACACCTTAAGTTTACCCTTAAGAATGAATCCCTGATGTGCATCAATCACAACTTCAAGAAGGGTAGAGCCAATGTAAACCACTGCAAGATATATAAGTTATCGGGAAACCATTCAGAATGAAACATAGATGAAACACAATATATCTGTAGAAGCACTCCTATATGTACCTTTGAAATGGCCGCCATTAAAAAACTCGGACAACTTTATGGTATCATTATCATCTCCCCTCTCTGACCTTGACAATTCTGCCATTGCAGACTTGACATGTAATCCTCCTAGAAGCTTCTCAAACACACGTACAGCTTTAACTTCAACACCTCTTCCTATCTATGTTATATTAAGTTCAGAAACAATAGTGAGTGTCCACATTACCAAATCGCCTCCAATGGCTCATGGTTCAAGAAATAATTGTGCTGATTTCTATGACAATTTGTTATTTGCTAGAAACCTCCGTGACAATTGTTCATCTCTCCCTAAGCCAATACCGTTAAAACTGACAAAATGAACAATATATTTATGCATTAACGTGCATGCATGTATGGATGTATATACTAAGAAACAAAAGCATTGGTCTAAGTCGTGAGCACATTGGAGGCTAGAGAAAGCAAAACATGCATCCTACACCTTCGACCTTAATAGAAGATTCTGCCCCCATTGAAATTTTACTTGTTCCAAATATGAGATCATGAACTAGTTATAGATATTTTTAAACTTGTTGTATAAAGGTTGCCACAAAGCAGACACTATTGGAGAGGGAAAATGCTTGGGGCATGGACCTAAACACATAATAGGTAATATTTGTACCTATTCTACAGTTTAGACAAATAATAATTAGTAAATGCTAAAAATTACATTGGCTTAAAGAAAATAGACAGATAATATCATTATAAATAACAAACAAAGCCCACAAGTCAGATTAACAGATAATGATTCACATTTTGCTCAATAGACAACCCTTTCTCCCATCACGCAAATAATATTCTCTGGTGCAACTAATGATTCACCCTTTGCTGATGGGAGAAAAATGAGAAGAGAAATCAGTTATAGGAACCTATATTTTAAAAATATTTACTCTTTTTCAACCATTATTTCAACTCCAATATCAATCAGGCTGCATTGCTTATTATAGGAATCAGATCAAAAGTAATTCCTTAACTAACATTATCAGCTCTGCTAACAACTAAAAGCGGTCCACGCTTTGATTTTCAATCTAAGGGCATTCAAAGAGAGTGCTGAAACGGAACATTGAGAAGCAGAGCAAGACATTAATAAAGAGCTCACCTACAACATGGAACCCCTGCACTAATAAATACTTCAGGGTAGTAGCTTATTAAGGGATTTGATCCATATCTGTGCAAACAGTTGGTCATTAAAATAATCCCGATAAATACTTCATGGCATTACATTTTAACATAGGCTTTAATTATTTAATCATTTCTTTAGCTGGGCCAAATAATTATTTATTTGTGACAGAAAATTTTGAGTGATTTGAGAATTATCATTACACAAACAGTTAGAAAACTCGACAAAATACCATATTCTTGATTCAGATACTAATATATGCAAAGCAACAAATATTTCCATAACCAACTAAGCCTCAAAATTATCCCAGTTCAGTCCAAAACTTTATAATATAAAATAAACACAGCGAGAGAGAGAGAGAGAGAGAGAGAGAGACATCTTCAATAGCTTCTATGGGAGTCTTAAAATTGAGACCAATGCTCTTACAGAAATGGTTCCCGCCCTTACCAGGTCTCTTCCCCTTCCTAGACTTTCTCGAGCTGTAAATTTCGTTTTAAATTACACAAATAAACAGAACAATAAATCACCAAAAAATGAAAATCTCAGAAACCACAAAATGTCAAACCCATAAAACAAAAGGCGGAAACTTTCCTACCATAAAAACACAAAAACCTATACCGTTGTTTGACAAGGAGTCGAAATCGGACACCAATATGATTCTCGAAGCTTCAGATTCCCCTTCTTCACCTTTTCTTCCAATTGATCGCTCAAAAATGCAAATCGAAGAGAGAGAGAGACCGAGAAGCTTGTATGTTGGGGGGAGAGGAAATTGAAAAGACGAAATCGAGGAACGTAGATGCGAGGAAATCGAAAAGAGGAAATTGAAAAGCTTGTATGTTAGGAGAAAAGCTCATTTTGCGATTAGATGCTTAGATGCGAGGAAGGTAGATGCGATGAACGTAAATGCAAGGAACCCAAGAGATGCGATGAATTAAACTGAGAGAGATAATGAGAGAATGAATAACGAGATGGAAATCGAAGAAACGAAAAAGTGAAAAGGCAAAATTGAGTTAACAGAGATTTAACGGAAGCTTTACATTACTTAACAGTTTATGTTAAAACAAGATTTTCTGATAGATACTATTTTATATATATAAAGATAAGAGTGATGTTCCCAGACCTCGTTCTGCCTTCCTCCTCTCTCACGCGATTTCCCCTCCCCCTTCATAGCCGAACCTCCTTCATACACTACCCAGAAAAATCATACAAAAACCAGAAAAATCATACATAACGTTTGTTGCAATTTCCCATTCACTCATACCAGAAAAAATCATCCATAGCCGAACCTCCATCATCATTTTCCATTCACTCATCCATTCATCCTTCATGCAATACCCAAAAAAATCATACAAGAATCAAAGATCCATTACATAACATTTGCTACAATATTCTTAAAATCCGAACAAAGATTGTAAAAGGAATAAAAAAAGAAAAGAAAAGCAAACAGAAAAACCAACAAGCACCGTCTACGTAAAATACAAAGTTCAAATTCCATATATTTTTTTGTTCCCCAACTGAAGGCGGAGAGACTCGGACTTGATTTTTCGGAGCAAATCACAGAGGGAAACTCATTGTCGTCGAGATGGATTCTTCTTGGATATCCTGTCAGCGTCGGGGATGTGGAAGGTACATTATGAGAATGGAGAGGGTTTTCCGTCGAGACTATCTGTCATTAATGGTGGCCGGGATAGGGATTGGGATCATCCCATTTTCAGGGCAGATGGGAGCAGATGGGGAAGAAAGGGAGGGAGCTGGTAGAGAGGGACAGAGGGAGAACGGGAAGAGAGAGGGTAGGTTTGGTGCGGGTGGGTTTAGTGGGTTAACCTTAAAACTGCCTACCTGTTGGGCTGGGATTTGCCTGGTGCAAAAATCACCCGGATCCAAGATTTTCCCGATATTATCCGAAAAATCCAATTTATTTCATAAAACAGTAAAGCCTAGGAAAGCTTAGGCATTGCTTATAATTAAATGGTTAATAAATTGGTGACGAGGCAACCAAGAATGGCATATGACGTAATTTTCTGTGGCCCCCACCTACCATTAACGCACAAAAAAAACTTTCGAACGGTGTTGTCTTGACTCTTTATCGTTCAAGTAATTCTCTCTCTCTAAATATTGTGTTATTATTTTTTAAAATTTATTATGAAAAAATTAATTTTTTTAATAAAAAATTCATATTTTTTTTTTTTTTAAATAATTACGCAATAATTACACCATACACAATTGTAAATATATTTTATCTCGTTGGCTTTACTTCCTCTTGTATCTAAAGTTACACACACACTAACTTAACTAGTTGATCTAGACCGACCTGTAAGTTATAACAAGTAATTCTCGCAAAGCCAAACCTAGCCTCTTCCATCGCCCAAGCCTGTCCCTAGCCATTCCAGCCTATTTCGGACGTGGGGAGGAGCTCCGACTCCTCCCTTCCCCCACCCAGCCCTCAACAGCTTTTTATATGTTTTTTCTACTAGTTTTTATAGTTATTGTCTAAGCTTATCTTGTGTTTTTGTCTCCAACCGAAGAAATCTTCGATCATTTGTTTGTTGGACCATTTCGACCGCCACGCGCAGAATTTATGGACTCTACAGCCGCCAATCTATGCAGAGGAAGGTTTATATCGACCATCGGAGCGGCGCGTCTCTCTCACGCACAGGATCTGTGCGCGTAATGCCCACGCTCCGCCGCGTCTGCACTGTCTTTTTGCCGCCACGCGCAGCACCGATGGCTTCAGTTGCTCTAGTTTCATGGTTTCCAGCTATTCTTTTGCTCTTCAGTGGGCGCGTACTTCTCACGCACCGCCACCGCTAGCAGTGATCTTTCTTCGATGTATCGAATTCTCTTCTGGTTGTTATCTTCCAGTTTTCCTAACCAAGGATCAAGTTCAAGTAGACGTGAGCTTTCCTTTAGTCACCCTTGGTCGATAGAATGCAGCACACTATCACTCATTGTGACGTTTAGTCGCAATTTTATAGTCTGGTTTCCAGACTATCTTGTTACCCCTTCTTGCAGCAGCCCGTTTATCGAGTTTAATAGGAGTCACACTTGTGATTTCGAAACCCTTTTTTTAATCTTTTCTTTTTCTTTGGAATCTGCTGTGTATTTGTCATATTGGAATGATTGTTGAGAACTCTCACCCCACTAAACTATGTATCCTTGTATGTTATATAAACATAATGCTTGCCTAGAAAAAAAAAACTAGTTGTTTTAGAGATATTCTTAGAGCCCAATTCGCTTAGAAATCATGAACTTGTAGCGCGATTTCCCACTGCTCTTGCAGCAGTATGTGGCACTTTTCTTCAACCTCCTAGTCTCATGGAGGAACAAGATGGTGATGTTCGTCTAGCTCTTCTCTTCCTTCATCTTCATCTTCATCTTCATCTTTCTCATCTTCTGCATCCAGCATACCATCCAGCCTCGTTATGCTTCATCCACCTCTTTCAAACGTGTCATCGATCCCTAGCCTCTTCTCTCCACCTTGATCCCTCCATGTGAGGACAAGTTCTACACTAAGGTCCCGTGCTTTGACTTTCTATGGAGCGGAAATGAGAGCGCAGCGGTTCAGAGCATTTTGAATGGTATCATGGAGAATAATCCTGTCAGGCCGATTCGGAGTTGCCTAACTATATTTGGTTGCTGAGAAAAAACATGAATGCAAATTAATCATTGGATAATACGTATCATTAGGCATGTTCATCCGACTTGACTTAACCCGTTAAGCACAATTCCAACCTAACTTGATAGTGAGCCACTGTCGATTAGCTAATACCGAACCTTTCGATTAGCCGATTACTAGAACACTCACAACCCTAGCTCGCTAGAGTAGTATTGCAACAACACACAAAGATTCAAAATAAGCTAAACCCACATCAGATTTTCACGTGTTAGTTGAAGTGCATTTGGAATGGAGAGCTCAAGAAATAAAGACCTAGAATTTCTAGGAATGAAAAAGAGGACTAAAAAGAGGATTGAACACTTACAACAATTCAATTTAGAAGAAAATTCAAAACAAGAACTTTACGAAATGGCAACGTATATAGGGAGAAGCATTGAACCCAATTTGGTAGAGTTTTTCATTACCCCTGAGAACAAGATAAAATGCCAAATTCATAATATTTTTCTTCCACTTTCTCAATAGCCAAACAAGACATATGCAAAATATAAATGTAAAACAAGTTAAACAAAGAATGAAACGGTAAAGAGTCTAAAGAATCAAAAGATAATAGAAGGGGAAGACATTCTCTACCCCTCGGGAACCGGGCGAGAGTTGCTTGGCGACAGAGATATGAGATTTTCCCAAGAAAATTAGAGGCCAAACTTGAGTTCAAAGTCAGGGACTTTCAAATTGATGTTCCGTTGCCGAAAAGATTGAGACAATGCCAATGGAGGTGGAGATCATATAGAGAGCATGAGAGAATAAAGGGATCCGAACCGGGGGTGGGTTTCTAAGACATTAGAAGATGATTTCAAAGTTTATTTGGTCTAATCAGAATAACAGGTCGGCATGTAATTAAAGTCCAAAGAAAAACGCGGTAGTTATAGTGTAACTTTGGGATGTCGATTTCACATGGAAATAAATTTAAAATATAGCAGAAATAGCAAAGAAACTAAAAAAAAATATTAAATGGTTTTTGAGAGAATAAAATTTGATTTTAAATACAATCTAAAATAAAAACAAGTAATTAACGAAAAAAGTATTCAAAATCGACAAACAGTAAAGTTTCAAGAATTCCTTTCACATATTCGGTATTTTAATTATTCTTAATTCATTGATAACTTAATTGAGAATTTAATTCTAAAATTCTCAATCAGAAGATATAGAATTATAAACCAAAACTAAACCAAATGCAACATTTTGAAAAATTATTCATTACTTTTCCATCACATGAATTATTATTTATATTGAGAAAGCCCAACGATGATAATATACTCAATGAGCGATATTACAGCAGAGAATTAAATCAATATAAACAATCAATTGATCCAAATATAATAAAAAAATTAATCTATTTAATAGAAAAAGTATGACTGTATACATAAATGAAATAAATTTTAAAATTATTCGAATAAGAAAATATCAACAATATATTGAAAATGACAAAATAAAGAGTTATAAAAAAATTAAAAATTAAAAATAAATTAAATATATTATCTAATATATAAGTTTATCTCTTACTCGAAAATTTAATTACCTAGGGCCATACACATGATGAAGAACAAAAATTCCAAAAATAAACTAAAGAAAACGGTGGCCACCATCTCTTTTTCGTTCACGTCCGTATCTCGTCTCGTTCCAGTTCTCCTCTTTTCGTTCATTTTCGTACACGTATGCACTAGGGGTGATCCCCGCCCTACCGGGGGCGGGGTCCCCCAACTACCGCCCCCGCCTGGGCGGGGGGTCATACATATAAATCGCACCCCGCCTATCAGCGTGGGGCGGGGGGAATGTCCATCCGCCCGCCCCCCGCCACCGCCCCTATTGAGCCTGACCCAGTTGATGATTCTGGGTCTGTTTCGGCCCAAATCAAATTTTTAAGCCATTTTTTACCCAGAAAATTATCAAATCTGATATAATTTCACAATAATAAATATCAATATATTAAATACTAAATAATTATCATTACTAAATTCTAAAATGACAAAATAATTTTTAAAAAAATCACTAAAAATCTAAAAGTCTAAATCAGTTAAAATTTAAAATTTAAAAATACAAACTACTAGAAGTCTAGACTAGTTACTAAACTATTACAATTTACAAATTTACAATAATATAAATGAATCCTACAAAATACAAAATTACAAATTGTACTATTAACTATTAACATTACAAATTTACAAATTTACAATTTACAAAATTATAAAAAATAAGATTGATAATAATGGTCATTGGACACTGGTGATTGGACTTTGTCACGATAAAAGAGTCATAATGCAAACTTGGATGAGAACTGTGGGGTTGTTGGGCCTTAAGCTTAACCTGCAATAATAAGTTAAAAAACAATTAGAGTACAAATATAAAATTATAAACATGAAAAAAATAATAATTTATTAAAAATACTAAGTTACTTACCAAAATTAAATTGGGTTATTAACTTAAAAGATGGGCTTGACAATTGACATACAAAATAATACTGTCATAGAAATTAGAAAATGTCAAAACTCATAAACAAGAACTACAAAATAAGTTAAAAACTAACATTACAAATATTATAAAATTATAAATGTAAACAACAATTAAAAAACAATTGTGTAAAGTGCAAACCATGGCGATGGGTTGGTAGATGACGTAGGTCATACTGCAGCGGGGTAGCTGTTGACGGTGTCCCAGGTGTTGGCGTTACGGTCGCTACAAATTACAACAATTAAATGTAAAATCTGTGTAATATTAAATTTAATTAAATAAATACAAAATAATGTAAATATTTATTGCGTAACAATTTACCAGATCCAGACTGATCAGCAACCTCGTCCTCGGCCTCAACCAGATCATAATCAATAACCTCCGGAATATGAATTTCAGCACCCGTGATCCAATTCTGTGTGCAAATCAGGGACTCAACAGTGATAGGATCTAATGAGCTCCGAAAAGGATCTAATACGCGCCCTCTAGTGCTGAAGGCCAACTCTGAGGCTACTGTACTGATCGAGATGGCCAAGATACTACGAGCAACCTTTGAAAGTATGGGATATTTGCGGACATTCATCTTCCACCAAGCTAATATATCAAAATCTCGTACAAATGGATGAAGATCCAATGCCAAATATCTGTCTACCTCTGACTTGGCATCTGTGATGGAACCCATAAAATCCAAGGGGAACGACTCCATCTTGTCACCCCAGTCCATTTTACGTTTTTTTCCACGCCTGGCATCTGCACCTGGTGGGGGGATAGCTGTGGCTGTAGGTGCTGCAATACTACCACCTCCCACGATAGTGAACTCATCAAATAATCTAACAAGTGTTTCCTGAGCTCGAGATGCAACAGCTAACGCACAATCCTTGCCAATTGCATCAGTCAACCCAAATACCATGCATTTAACCTTAAACCGTGGGTCAAGGACACATGCAATATAGAACAAGATATTAGCTTTATCAAACTCTTCCCCCCAATATTTGTCGAATTTCTCCATCATAGTCCTAGACATCTCCCACAATGTGGTGTTACTACCTGCTGCAATATCATCTAATTTTTCTTTCACCTTGGCTATTTGTTGACAAAATTGATGTGCCGTGGGATATAGAGAACCAGATAAAAATTTGGTAACATCGTAAAAAACTCTCAGAAACTCTATAAAAATAGATACAACCTCCCAATCATTAGGCAAAGGATGTCCTAACTTTTCAACAAAATACTTGACATATTGTATGTCTTCATTACCCAATGTATCAAATGCCAACTTATACTCCTAGGCTGCCTCCAACATCAAAAAGGTTGAGTTCCACCTTGTAGACAACTCAGTGCAAAGACCTTTTTTACATGTTATACCCACAGTAATTGCAGCAACTTTGAACCTAGCCAATCTAACAGGAGAAGATCTGACCCATCTCACAGCAGTTCTGACCCAAGCAACCGAGTCACCAAGCTTATCTAAGCCATCACCCACAATCAAATTAAGAATATGTGCTACACATCGCACATGCAAATAATCCCCACCCAAAATCGTTCTACTCGCATTATTCATGAGAGTCTTAAGATGTCTCATTGCAACATCGTTAGCCCCGGCATTATCAACCGTGTAAGTGCAAACCCGAGTTAACCCCCACTCTTTTATAGCGGCCTCTAAGGCCTTCCCTATCGTCTCACCTTTATGATCAGTGGTTTGACAAAATTTGAGGATTTTCTTATGCAATGTCCAATCTCTATCAACCCAATGCACAGTCATACACATAAAATTAAGATTATTACAAGAAGTCCAACAATCAGTGGTGAGGCAAACATTTTCCCCCGCCAGTAAACCCTTCAACTTCTCTTTTTCTGACCGATAAAATTTTTTAACATCTCTTACCACCGTGTGGCGAGAAGGAATATTGAATCTTGGTTCCAAGTACCTAGAATAGGCTTGGAACCCTTTCCCATCAACCACTTGGAAAGCATCTCATCTATAACAATCATGCGAGCCAGGTGTGTCCTAGCCTCATTAGGATCATATTTTTTATACCCCTTTAATGCCAACTCCCCGCTACTCCCCTCACCCATTTTTTTAAATCCAACTTCAAGCCTGGATTGGGTCCTCTCTACCAAAGATTTCAAAATTGGGGATTTTTTGTACTGTTCCTCCAAGTGCAATTTTATCTAGGAAGTGACATGTCTCTTGTAGTGGCACCCATAAATTTTGCCACAATAGTTGCATTTGGCTTTTGGATCATTGGGGTCACCACCTTCTATCTTGGTGACATGAGCCCAAATTATGGATGGGGCTTTCTTGCTAGACTGCTTGGGGGCGGGGCAAGTGGTAGTGGTAGAGTAGGGTCAGGGGTCTCAACCGGAAGGAGAGTACTAGTAGGATTAGGGGTAGTGGTAGTAGTAGTGGTAGTGGTCGGGATAGGGTTAGGGTTAGGGTTAGGGCCGAAGGTACCCAGGGCCCCTTCCGGGGAGCTCGCACTAGAATCCTCTGGACTTTTCATTTACAACAAATCTGAAATTATAATAAATGCAACACAAATGATCATACCAAAATATAATAGGCTCAAATCTCAATTCAAAATTAGACACAATTGTCTAACTTTCAAATAATACCTAATGCATCAAACTATAATAATTTATATGATTATATCACTCATTTTGCCTATTAATTTAACATGACATCACAAATATATATGTGTGTGTATGTATATTCTCATTTATTTTATTTTGAGATGTATAGACTTATAGTTAACATGTATGGTTAGTAGTGATTTTATTTTTCAAATAATAATTTTATTTGTCGAACATTTTGTGTTCACTGTTTTCTATTGATCCGATTCGTTCATCCATATAATATATACTAATATATTAATATAAAGTAATGGCCGAATGCCTCTGGTATTGATTTAATGAAAGAATCAATTTGCCGGTGGTAGTGGCCAATTAACTGATCATATGGTGTCTGCGAATTGGAAGCAAATTGATTAATAAAAGACAACAGTACGGAAACAAAATTAAATAAATGGATAAGTATAAATATAAATTGGAACAGACAAGCTGTATAATATTATATATTTAATAATTAGACGTGAAATATTGAAATAAATTAGGTTTTGTTCACCCCAAAACAAAACATACAATCTTAAAGAACTAATTTACTTGATACCTGCTTAAGAAATAACATAATAACATATATATATATATATAGCTAGTGACCCGTCAATTAAAACTTGTACTTGTTTATATTATTTATAATTATTTTTCTTTTGTTTTTTTTTTAAAGATGCGGTATTAAATTATTAATAAACTTTTAAGAAATAATAAATCTCTCTTAATAATTTAATAATGAAAAGATGATAATTAACTAAAAAAATTGCGGAGGCAGGAAACTAGGAAAGGTCAAAGGATGATCAGGATTCAGCCTAGTGATCAAATGCCGTCCACCGGCATTTGATCAAATGCCGGTACCACCGTCCACTATCAATACCAGTTAATTGGCCAGTGGTCACTACCACCGTCCACCGGCAAATAGCAATTTATATTAAAAATAATTGTTGGTATTGATTTTTAATATATATATATATATACATTATATATGTTACCGATTCAAATTTCAAACAATCCATCGGCATCCAGATTCCAAACCCTAGAACAACTCAAGTCTCAACAAAATCAGACAATCCACTCCATAAACTCATAATCAATTATTCAATAAATTCAAGTTTTCAACACAATCATATAAATTCAAATTTTCAAGAATCAAAACGAAAAAAATGGGAGATTAGTATTTAGGTGATTACCGTTGTGGAGATTCGGAGAAATATCGGAGAGGCCGAGAGGGAGAACCGGAGAACTATCGAATACGAGAGAGAGGGATTCTTCGCACTTGGCAGCGATGGTGGCCAGCGGCTGTGACGACGGTGGCCTAAGGTGTGTTTTAGGGCTAGGGTTCGGGCCGATTTTAAAGAGAGTGTGAGAGGGAGACGAGAGAGAGATAAGAGTGAGCGACGGAGATCGAAAGGGGGAAGGGGAAGGCTTAATTCTTAAATTCGTTTACATAAAACGACGCCGTTTTATATAAAACGGCGTTGTTTTATGTAAGTAAATTTTTAAAAAAATCCAAATGACAAAACGACACCGTTTTGAGTCATCTGGGTTTTTTAATATATAATATATAAGATATTTAATATTTAATATATATGCAGGGGCGGGGGCGAGGTAATACGGGACGGGGTCAAACCTCTACTGCCCCCGCCCCCGTCCATACCCCAAAAAGCGGGCGGGGTTTACCCCGTCCATTGTCGTCGAACGGGTTAACCCGCTCCCGCCTTGCGGAGCGGGGCAGGTTGCGGGCGGGTCAGTGGGTACGGATACCCGCTGACCACCCCTAGTATGCACGGCGCTGCTCTAGACTTCCTCCTATATATGTGTTGCACAGCTCCCTTTTAATTCAATATCATGTACATGGGCATGTCGATAAGATGCGGCTGCTTTGGTGGGCCATATCCAAGTGACTTAAATGCCGTGTGTTATTAACTTGCCATCCAATGACTTGCCTTGCATGTGGGTCCATGATGAGGTCTGCTCTCCTTTTAAAATGAAACCCATGCTTCTTGTGAGTTAAGTGCCGATGATGAATGGCTAGCTGTCCGAAATAAACCGTGGCCCATCTTTGTGATTTGCTGCCCAAAGTGATGAAGCCCAATAACAACCCATCTCTCACTTAACATTGGTGCAATATTTGAGATAAAAGAATATTATAAAGTTGTGCTTTAGCGTATCTCAATATACATAAAAATTTAATTTAATAAGATAAGTTATATCTCATCATTTTCATTCTCATTTTTTATAATTTAATCCAATATTAAAATATTTAAAATATACTTTCATACATTCATCAACATGTATCGAAATATCGGATCAAAAAAATGAGTCGGCTTTTATCGAAATAACGAGTCAAGTCAGGCTTCAGGTTATTTGTTCAGCCCTATGTATCATTTCGAAGCCTTTAATATTAAATGGAAAAAGTGGACTTTAATGAGAGTCAGCCGCATTTGGATGAGAAGAAAGCTAAATAATGGGTAGAGAGTAGAACTGAAGATTCTCTAGAAAATGTTTTTCAATCAAAAGCATATGAAATTTCAAAAGCTAAAAGATTTGAAGAAACAAAGTCAGAATTCTTCAAAGAAATGAGAGAAAACTTGGAAAGATGAAAAGAAGAAAGGCAAACAGAGAGAATTTCCACCATGTTGAAAATGATTGTTTTCATAAAAGTAAACCTCAATGCACTAATTGTAAAAGGTTTGGCCATATTGAGAAAGATTGCAGGATCAAAACTAATAAACAAGTAAACTACATCGAGGAGAAGAGTGAAGAGCATCTGTTTTTTGCTTGTCAAGCCACCACCAACAAAGCTAGCAACACTTGGTTCATTGACAGTGGGTGCAATAATCATATGGCAATAGATGAAGACATCTTCTCACAACTTGATGAATCTGTCAAGTCAAAAGTGAAGATGGGAAATGGAAAAATGGTGGAATCCACGTGAAAAGGAATAGTGGCCATTCAAACAAGGATAGGTACCAAGTACATTAAAGATGTTTTACTTGTTCCTTTTCTAGAGCAAAACTTGTTAAGTGTTGGTCAAATGATTCAAAATGATTATTCTTTAAATTTTGAAGATTGTATGTGTTGAATTTTTTGTGATAAAAATAATTTGGAGATAGCAGAAATTAGAATGGGATGTAATAGGAACTTTCCTATTCAGTGGGAACATCCTAAAGCCATGAGTGCAGAAATTGATATTTCTAGATTATGGCATCAAAGATTTGGACACTATAATTTTGATGCTATAAGACAGTTGCACCAAAGAGAAATGATTATTGACTTACCTCTTATTCAAGTCCAAAAATCTGTGTGTGAAGGATGCATGCTTGGAAAGCAACACATAAAGTCTTTCTTATCTGAAACTACATGGAGGGCTAAAGAATCATTGCAATTGGTTCACTCGGATGTGTGTGGTCCAATGAGAACACCTTCACTGAACCATAACAGATACTTCTTTTGTTTGATGATGATTATACAAGAATGACTTGAGCGTATTTTCTTAAGGAAAAATCAGAAGTATTTGAGATCTTCAAGAAGTTTAAAGTTGCTCTTGAAACTCGAAATGACTTTAAAATGAAGACTGTGAGGACTGATAGAGGCACATAATACAACTCTTATAAGTTTGATAACTTTTTTGAAGAAAAAGGTCTCAAACACTAACTTACAATAGCATACACTCCTAAGCAAAATTGAGTATCAGAAAGATAGAACAGGACAATAATGGAGATGGCTAGATCAATACTTTTTGAGAAAGGTGTGCCGGTAAAATTCTAGTCTAAATCAGTGAATACTGTTGTATATTTGCTTAATAGATGCCCCGTAAATGCACTGCCAAATAAAGCTCCATTTGAAGAATGGTATGGCAGAAAACCTTCAGCTAGTTATTTAAAAGTATTTGGTTGTATTTGTTTTGAGCATGTTCCAACTTTAAAGAGACACAAGCTAAAGGAGAAATATCAAAAGGGATCTTTCTAGGATATAGTACTCAATCAAAAGGTTATAGAGTCTATATCTTGGAAACTGAAAAGCTGATCATAAGTCAAGATGTACAATTTAATGAGGATACTTTCTGAGATTGGAAAGCAAGTAAGATATCCAACAAAACTATCTCTATTCCAGTTGATAGTTCAGAACCTAAGATTAATCAAGATGCTCAAGATGATGATAGTGCAGTTCTTTTGGATAGCTCAGATAATTCACCACCAAGGAGGCTTAGATCATTGAATGAAATGTATGATAGTTGCAATTTTCTCTCATTAGAACCTAAGAATTTTGAAGCCGCCTCAAAGGAAGAAGTGTGGGTCAAAGCAATGGAGGAGGAAATGAAGATGATAAAAAAAAATGATACATTGGCAATGGTTGATCTACCTCCAAAAAGGAAGTTATTGGTGTGAAATTGGTCTATAAAACCAATCTAAATCTAGATAAATGGTGCAGAAATACAAGGCCAGATTAGTTGTGAAGGGGTATGCTCAACAATTTGGAAGAGATTACAATGAAACTTTTGCACTTCTTGCAAGGCTAGACAAAATCAAAACCTTGACTGCATTGGCAGCCAACAAGAGATGGAAAATCTACTGGTTAGATGTGAAGTTTGCTTTCTTGAATGGAGAGTTAAGGGAAGAGGTTTATGTAAGCCAACCACAGGGCTTTACTGAAAAGGCTTGAAAGGTTTTGGAATGAAAAAGGCTCTTTATGGTTTAAAACAAGCATCATGAGCCTAGTGTGGGAAGATTGATGGTTACTTTCTTGACCAAGGATTCCAAATGAGGAAGAGTGAACATACACTCTATACAAACACCAAGGAACTTCTAACGTTTTAATTGTTTCTTTATATGTTGATAATTTGATTTTTACAGCAAACAATATCGAGGTCATTGAAAGTTTTAAAGAAAACATGATGAAAACTTTTGAAATGAGTGACCTTGGTATGATGCATTATTCTTGGGAATGGACGTTTGTCAAGAAGAGAATGGCATCTTCTTTTCACAAAGGAAGTACACTGAAGAGCTACTGTCAAAGCTCAATATGCTCGGGTGTGAAGTAGTGGCAACTCCTTCGGTTTCATAAGAAAAATTCCAGAATAATGGAGTGAAAAATGCTGTTTCTACTTTGTTTAGAAGCTCAGTTGGTAGTCTACTCGATTTAACTGCTACAAGACCCGACATCATGTTTGCTACACACTTACTCTCAAAATTTATGCAAGAACTTAGCCAAGTTCATTTCAGTGCAGGGAAGAGAATTCTCAGATACTTGCAAGGGACTCTTAATCATGGCATTTGGTTAAAGCATGATCAAAAGGAAATAGTGGTTGGTTATACAATGTAACATCCTGACCAGATATTTAAGGTATTGAAATAGATCTTTTGTTTTTTATAATATTGTAGAATTTATCTTATATTATTGTTAGTATTATCACTTTGATCAGATTTAATAAGAATAATAAATGGTTCGTTTTTTAAAATGTGGATTTTATTATAGATATTATATGTGTTAGTATTTCATCATCATCATCATCATGTTTATTACTATTATTATTATTATTATTATTATTATTTTGAAATATGTTTTTAAGATAAGGTTTAGATTTATTTGGTTTTTCCTTATCCACTCTTCCATGTATGTTATTATGTTTTGGAAATTCAATTTGAATAAAGACTCCTAATTGGAATATTCAAACTCTAGATTTATTTTGTTAGTTCTCCCAACTTGATCTCAACTCAACCTCTTCAAACCTTGCACATCTCTACCTCTTCAAACCTTGCACATCTCTACCTCTCTTAACTTAGGATTCATTAGCCATCTATATATGCATACCGCAGCGTATAGAAAACTATGAACCAAACTCCAAGTCGCGGCGTAACACCACTATGATGTTACCGACGAGCAACACCTGTTTTTCCTTTCCATAAACAGACAACATAGCCTTTTTGAAAGCTGCCAACCACCTCAAGCGTTCACTATCCATCCCTCGACGCCACTAGCTGCCACTTAGACACCACCCCCCCCAACATGCACCAATCTGAGATCAGGCAAAGCCAAACCATGGCTTTCCTCATGCTCAAACGCTACTAAGTCACCACTGTGTGAGTGCACCTCCACGTAGTCACTGCCCAGCCACCAAAAACCCACTAGTGTGTGTCCTGTTTTTATATGTCAAAACAGAGGAAACCCCATGCACACCACCGTGATCCCCGTGTTCATGTAACGTGGTAGAGATAATCCCCCAAGCCTACTGTTGCCATGAACCAGCCAAACTCCACATAAAATGCTGTCCAAGCACCCTCTACACCCTGAAGCCATTTCCTCTTCCATTTACGGCCACAGTACACCTCACAACTGTTGCGCATACAAAACTATCCAGAATCACACAAGACGATATTTAAGTGGTTCAACAATTTGCTTACGTCCACTGGAGCCAAGAATTTAATATATTTGTATGAGATTACAAATACTCAACAAATATCTTACGTCTCTTTGTTTTCTACACAAGTATTACACCTCACCACTTCTAACACCACCGTGTTTATTACACATATCAAAGTTCTCCTTTCATAGGAGAAGTTTTGCTCAACTTGATAGTTTGTTCAACTGGACAGTGCAGCCAAAGTTGAAAACTATTTCCTTCACATGGCTATAGTTGTAGTAGCTATATAAGATGGTGCAGCCAAGTTTGAACGGTGCTAAGCAGCCAACATGGAATTTCTCCATGCATTCACACAATAGTATTCACACTTAGGTGGTTTTAGTTAACAATCACCCTCTCCACCGAAGTGTGGCATACTAAGCCGTTATCAAATTGATTCATTATTTAAATGAATGCATCTCCTTCTATGACATGAGAGACTTCCGCTATCAAATGCACCATAGGGCTCCTACTACACCCGAAGGTGCTCAGTAGTGTGCAATATTGATCAAGTCTAAGCAGTGTTGGAACTTGATCCATGTGACGACTTTCATCAACATATATGCTGGATTATCTTCAGTGCCAATCTTCTGAAGTATGAAGTTATCTTCTTCTAATATTTCACTTACAAAGTGAAATCGGACATCAATGTATTTTGTTCGAGAGTGATACACTTGATTCTTGGTCAAATGAGTTGCACTTTGACTATCACAGCAAACGGTGACCTCTTGCTATTTAAAACCCAAATTTGTTACCAGTTCCTGTAACCAAATGGCTTCTTTCACGACTTTTGTTACAGCCATGTATTCAGCCTCCGTGGATGACAGTGCAATTGTAGACTGCAAATTCGATCGCCAACTAACTGGTGCTCCAGACATAGTGAACACATATCTAAGTGTCGATCGGCGTTTGTCAAGATCACCTGCATAGTCTGAGTCAACATATCCAATTACTAGACTATCTTCACTCTTCTCGAACCTCAAACCAAGATCCACGGTCCCTAGAATATACCGTAGAATCCATTTAGATGCATGCCAGTGTTTTTTTCCAGGATTATGCATATAACGACTGACTACGCTGACGACCTAGGAGATATCAGGTTGTGTACACACCATGGCATACATTAGGCTTCCAACAACACTTGCATACAAGACATTCTTCATGTAGTCTCGCTCTTCGTCATTTTTAGGAGACTGCAATGCACTGAGCTTAAAATATGGGACCATTGGAGTAC
Source organism: Platycarya longipes (assembly GCA_036559045.1). Classification (NCBI taxonomy): domain Eukaryota; kingdom Viridiplantae; phylum Streptophyta; class Magnoliopsida; order Fagales; family Juglandaceae; genus Platycarya; species Platycarya longipes. Next base: position 37,402,398 of record CM071799.1, read on the forward strand.
TCACCAGCTTCGTCTTTGAGTCCATGTTGAAGTGTTGCAATACTCTCTTCAGATACTGCTTCTGAGTAAGGTGAATTATACCATTCACCCTATCTTTGTTGATTTTCATCCTCAATATTCTTCGTGCTTCTCCTAGATCTTTCATTTCAAACTCATGACTCAACTGAGTTTTCAAAAGATTTATCTCCACCTTGCTTTTACATGCAATCAACAAATCATCTACATATAAAAGCAAATAAATGAAAGATCCATTTGTAAGTTTTCTTAAATACACACAATGATCGTATTGACAATGAGTGTATTTCAGGTCCATCATAAAACGGTCAAACTGGTTGTACCATTGCCGATGTGATTGCTTTAATTCATGGAGAGACTATTTCAGCCTGCAAACCCTTTTTTTTTTTACCAATTTCTTTAAAAACCTTCTGGTTGAGACAGATAGATCTCCTCTTCTAGATCACCATGCAAGAAGGTTGTCTTCACATCAAGTTGTGCTAACTCAAGATCATTTTGTGCAACCAAAGCTAGCAATATCCGAATGGATGAATGCTTCACAACAGGAGAGAATACTTCACTGTAGTCAATCCCCTCTGTCTGAGCGTAGCCCTTGGCTGCTAATCTAGCTTTGTATCGTAACCTATTTTTAGCAACTTGATCATCTTTTTGATTAAAGATCCACTTACAACCAATTAATTTCTTTTCTTGTGGGAGTGGCATAAGTTCCCAAGTCTGATTTTTATGAAGAGACTGCATCTCCTCCTTCATCGCCTTTATCCATTCATCCTTTTCACTAGATTGTATGGCTTCTCTGTAAATGGTTGGGATCTCACATCCTTTAACTGGTAGTGCATATGTCACGAAGTCTGCATAACGTGTTGGTACACGTTTCTTTCTTCTCGGCCTGTTGGTTGTTTTCTGAATCCAGCATCCAGTAACATACATCGTACTTTCTCTAGCAAAGTACGATTCATCCATTCTACCACACCATTTTGCTATGGTGTTCTTCATACCGTGAAGTGTCTAATAATTCTCTCTTTTCGATAAACTTCCATGTAAGGGTCTAAAGTGTACTCCCCTCCATTATCTGATCTAAGCCGCTTGATCTTTCTGCCAGTCTGAGTCTTAATCATTTTCTTCCACATAAGGAAGATGTTCAGCACTTGATCTTTATTCTTCATCGTATACACCCACACACGACGAGAATAATCATTTACAAAAGTTACAAACAAATGCTTACCTCCCAAATATGCAACTTTGGTAGGTTCCCAAATATCGGAGTGTACATAGTCAAGTATCCCCTGTGTATTGTGAACAGTGGTTCCGAACTTGATCCGCGTCTGCTTCCCCAATACACAGTGCTCACAAAAGACAATTTTCTAGTCATGGCACCTTTGAGTAAGCCTTGCTTTACTAGTGTTTGCAAAGCTTTTTCTCCAGCGTGTCCCATACGCATATGTCAAAGATTGGTTGTGTCAGCATCAGTCTCATCTAACTTCTCACAGCGTGTGGAAGCTTTTCCATCAACAGTACTTCCTTGCAAGAAGTACAGGTTTCCTTACTTCAAGCCCTTCATAGCCACCTGAACTCCCATTACCATTTTGAGAGTTCTGTCTTCAATAGTGATTCTGAATCTCTTTGAATCTATAGATCCTAGTGAGATAAGATTTTTTTGCAAGTCTGGAACGAACCAAACTTCTATGAGAGTCCTAACGATTCCATCATGCAGCTTTAACCGAATGTTCCCTATTCCCTGAGTCTTACAGGCACTATCGTTGCCCATAAGTACTGTTCCACCATCAATATTTATGAAGTCAGTAAATCAGTCCCAATTGGGACACATATGATAGGTACATCTGGAATCCATAATCCATTCATCGGAATGACAAATGAATGATGAACCTATCAAGGTAATGTCTAGATCTTCATCTATATCTATGACATTGGCTGTGGTGGATTGATTCTTCTGTTGTCCCCTCAGTTTGGGACAATCCTTCTTTCAGTGTCTTTTGTCGTGACAATAAGACCGACTGATGAACCACGTGATGTGGCCCGAGTTTTCGATTGAAAACTTTTCTTCTTTCTTGGATACCTTGATTGTGATCTCCCTCTTGCTGTTAATGCTTCACTTGATGTATTTAGTTGTACCTGCTTATCTTTTCTACGGTACTCATTGCTAATTAAAGAACTAGATATATCGTCAAAACTGATTTTTTCCTTCCCATACAATAGTGTGGTAACTAACTGTTCATATGTATCAGGCATGAATTTAACAACAGTAAAGCCTTATCTTCATCTTGGATTTCAACATCCAAGTTTAGTAGATCAGCAACAATCTGATTGTAACTATTTAGGTGTTCAGACATAGAAATACCTTCACAAAATTGGAATCTGAAGAGATTTTTCTTTAAGTGCAAGCGGCTCTCAATGCTCTTCTTCATGAACTTATCTTCTAATTTCTACCAAAGTTTCTTTGCAATTTTCTCTCTCATGACAAAATACTTCTGATCTTTACTAAGGCACAAACGGATTGTACTACAAGCTTGGGTATTTAGCTTTCTCCAATCATTTTCCGTCATTTCGTTGGGTTTATCTTCTAATGCCAAATCCAACTCTTGTTGAATCAAACCGTCCATCACTTCACATTGCCACATACCAAAATTGCTAGTTCCATCAAGCTTCTCAACTTCAAACTTGACATTTGAAACTGTGGACCTACGCCCAGAGCTGCTGGCATTTCCAGAGCTCCTATCCCCCCCCAAAATCTTCCATATGGATTTAGAAAATTTAGAAAATAAATTTCAAAATTCTAACCTTACAGATGAGTCCGAAATGATCCAAATAGTTGAAAAGCACTATTTAATCATCAAAATCAAACTCCAAATGGTTTAGATCAAGCCCAAAAAATGGATCTAAAAATGAACGGTCTAGATTGGCAGGTGCGTGTGATACACGCGCGGGGTAGGGCGACTAGGGCATGTGAGGTTCGTGTGTTGCATGCGTAGAGGCTACGTAGGGCGTGTGGGAGCATGTGAGCACGTGGACTTCATGCGTCTTCAACCTCCAAGGCGCGTGGCGGTGCGTGGGAGTGCATGGCGGCATGTGGCACATGTATTTTAGTCATCTGCAACCTCCAGCTACGAGTGGGGCACGTGGGTACATGCTCCAACCTTCTAACAACGCATGCGGGCTCCTCCGACGTCCTTTTTTTATTCCGTTTGCTCCAACGGATTCGTCTCGATGCAAGGAACAACATGGAGTTGTCAAAAGTTGATTTTGATCAACTTGATTTTTGGACAGTGTGAACCAAAGCTCTGATACCAATTGTTGCGCATACAAAACTATCCAGAATCACACAAGACGATATTTAAGTGATTCAGCAATTTGCTTACGTCCACTAGAGCGAAGAATTTAATATATTTGTATGGGATTACAAATACTTGACAAATCTCTTACGTCTCTCTGTTTTCTACACAAGTATTGCACCTCACCTTTTCTAACACCACCGCTCTTATTACACATATCAGAGTTCTTCTTTTATAGGAGAAGTTTTGCTCAACTTGATGGTTTGTTCAACTGGACGGTGTAGCCAAAATTGAAAACCATTTCCTTCACATGACTATAGCTGGAGTAGCTATATAGGACGGTGCAGCCAAGTTTGAACGGTGCTGAGCAGCCAACATGGAACTTCTCTATGCATTCACACAATAGTATTCACACTTAGGTGGTTTTAGTTAACAACAACAACCACATTTTGCGCCACTCATCACACCCAAAAACGAGCCTATGTGATATCAATAACACTTTGTTTCAGCCAATGAAAAACAGAGCACTCTTCGAGCCATAACCCAACCAGCCCAACGACATCGGAAGCCTCCACGACTACTTCCTACAGCACAAAAACGGACGGCCAGATACCTCGACTGTTTTTCGATGCGCTTCCAACGGAATACCCCTCTCTCCCTTGAGCTTATAGTTCTCGGTGTCCTTCCTCTCTCCAACTCTCTCACTCTCTCTCTAACCCTCTCACTCTTTCTTGCGTCGCACCACCCTGCCGGAGAAGCCTAGTTGGCGTCGCCAATCAACCCATACCCAGATCAAAGTTGGTTCTCCTCTTCTCTCGGTGAGTCGCACGGCCTTCATATCCTTTTTTGCTATCTTGTCCTTCCCATAAACAGCACATTAGCTTTTAAATTGATTAGTTTCAGCTTTTCCATTTATCTTTATATAATTTCTATAATTATAAAATTGGCCCTTTTATCCATTTCTATGTAGATCCTTGCGTAAAGCAAGTTGAAGACTCATACGTTTCTGCCCTTAAATTGTAAACATGTCAGAAGATTTGTTTTGAACTACTGCATTTTATGTAGACATTGTTTTTCCTTAAGTCGTGCAATTCATAAGTCTATGGTTACTTTTTAGCCCATGAACTCTATTTTTCAAGAAGCATATTTTCCTCTACAAAGAATAGATAAAGAATTTAACTTATATAAGCTATTATTAATTTTACAACTCTTTTTCAAAAAGTAAACAGTAAGTATTTCCTATTTATTAATTTTTAAAAACTTAGAATTTATTAAATGAAACAAATCTTTAATGTTATAGGTTTTTGATATATTTATGCTATTAAAATTTTTAATAAAGAAATGTGGTAAGGATATTGAAAGAATATCAGTATTAGTTGATTTTCATAATAAATAAAATATTGTTCTTCGATGTGATTTCAGACATTAGAACATGTTTTCTTAGACAGATTTAGTGATACTTAATACTTTGTATATGTGACAAGTTACGAACTGAGGTTCAGGAAATAGCGCAACGAGGTAAGTGTATTTGATCACAAAATTAGGATCCTTACAGTTAGTTTAGATATTAGTATAGCCAGTTTTTTTATAGCCCTTTTTATATACCCCTCATGTCATGCAAGCATGTCATTCAGTATAGCACAACACATGATCA